>OZ001257.1:20410713-21023445 GCA_963924015.1 Macrophya annulata | reverse complement strand
TATATATATATATATATATATATATATATATATATATATATATATATATATATATAATATATATATATATATATATATATATATATATATATATATATATATATATATATATATATATATATATATATATATATATATATATATATATATATATATATATATATTATATATATATATATATATATATATATATATATATATATATATATATATATATATATATATATATATATATATATATATATATATATATATATATATATATATATATATATATATATATATATATATATATATATATATATATATATATATATATATATATATATATATATATATATATATATATATATATATATATATATATATATATATATATATATATATATATATATATATATATATATATATTATATATATATATATATATATATATATATATATAATATATATATATATATATATATATATATATATATATATATATATATATATATATATATATATATATATATATATATATATATATATATATATATATATATATATATATATATATATATATATATATATATATATATATATATATATATATATATATATATATATATATATATATATATATATATATATATATATATATATATATATATAATATATATATATATATATATATATATATATATATATATATTATATATATATATATATATATATATATTATATATATAATATATATATATATATATATATATATATATATATATATATATATATATATATATATATATATATATATATATATATATATATATATATATATATATAATATATATATATATATATATATATATATATATATATATATATATATATATATATATATATATATATATATATATATATATATATATATATATATATATATATATATATATATATATATATATATATATATATATATATATATATATATATATATATATATATATATATATACTAATGTATATACGTTTAAAAAAAGAGCTAAAAATCAGTTTTTAAAATAAAATTCGTGCGTACATGCGTGTATAAGGTGTAGATAATACTTATACATAACAATCATAAATACGCTCGTACAATTGTATATATAATATATGTATAGGGGAATGTGGTGCAAAATGAAACACCATATTTTTTGTGCTATCCGGGCCAAACTAGGTCACCATTTTTTGAGACAAAAAATTTTGTTTTTATATTCAAAAAAGCTTAATTAATTAAGGTTTTTAGAAAAAAACGAAGCAAGTCGATCAGCCCGGGCAATGCGGTCACTTGAAAATTTTTAGTAAAAAAAGAATCGTTCTTTTATTTGTTTTTCAAGTGATCGTTATCTGAATTATTTTATTTAAAATTCGAAAAAAGGTGACTCTGAGGTATAAAAATGGGGCAAAAGAAAAAAAAAAATTTTTGCCTTGAAAATGGTTTCTCATTTTGCCCCACATTCCCGTATATGTATAACATATTGTTAAGTTATATATGTATATATGTATATTATAATTATGTTATTTTATATATATAAATATAAATCTAAACGTGTTCATATGAATTTTTATACAGTACGTATATATCCGAATTAAAATCTTCGCTAAATATTAGCTGGTCGTCCTGTGCAGCAAAGGAAATTAAAACTTCCTTGAAAATATGAAGGGTTACCGGATTTCGTGTCCCACCTATAACTCGCTCGATTAGCACCGTTAGTTCGTGTTGCAGGATCTTGCAGGGCGACGTGCTTCTCTGAAATGGATTTTCGTTATTTTAGTTTTTTGTTTTTTTTTTTACTTCATTTATCATTTAACATTTTTGTTTTCTTTTTTATGATCTCAAAAAGAACCTCATGCTTAAAGAAAGTTTTCGCAGAGATAGAGAATTGCAAGATAAACATTGTATGCATGTATGTAGTACCTATTTACAGGTATAATTACATTAGGGTGTGTCAAAAATTGAAATTCAAAGAAAAAAGTTTATTTTTACATACTAGTGCAGCCCTGGTGAAAATGATTCTACGAATTTCTACGATCTTTTAGGAAAATTCGAACTTTTCCCGTAGTCTTTCGCAAGAGATTGTAGTTTTTTTTTTTTTTTCTTCGAGTTTAATCGAAATAAAATAATAAAATTCTAAGTTACTACAAAAATTTACAATTTTTTGAATGAAAGTCTACGAAAATCTACGATTTTTTAAATGGAAATCTATAAAAATCGTAGATTTTTGGTTATACGACAAGCCACGGAAATCTACAATTTATCTTAATGAGAAAATTGCGAAACTCTAAATTAATCTAATTATGGGAAACTACGAAATTCTACAATTTCTGATGTAATGCTACGAAATTCTACAATTTCTGATGTAATACTACAAAATCTACAGTTTTTTTAGTGTAAAACTACGAAAATCTACAATCTTTGTTTATACGTCAAGCCATGGAAATCTACAATTTGTTTGAATGGGAAAACTGCGAAAATCTAAAACTTTTTGCTATAGGAAACTACAAAAACCCACAATTTTTTTTAATTATAAAGCTACGAAAATCTATAATTTCTGATGTCAAACCACGAAATCTACAATTTTTTAAATAAGAAACTTCGAAAATCTACAATTTTTTAAAATAAACAGTTACAAAAATCTATAATTTTTTTACAAGTCACGGAAATCTAAAATTTGTTTTAACGGAAAAACTGCAAAAATCTACAACTTTATTTAACGGAGAATTGTGAAAATCTACAATTTTTTAAATGAAAAAATACGAAAATCTACAATTTTTGTTTATACGACAAGCCAATAGAAATCTACAATTTGTTTCAATGGGAAAACTGCGAAAATCTACAATTTTTATTATGACAAACCATGGGAATCTACGATTTGCTTTAATAGACAAATTGCGAAAATCTAAAACGTTACCTATTTATGGGAAACTATGAAAATCTAAAAAATTTTTAAATGAAAAGCTACGAAATTCTACAATTTATTATGGAAAACCACGAAATCTACAATTTTTTGAATGGGAAAACTACGAAAATCTACAATCTTTATATGAAAAACCACGAAATTTACAAATTTTTATGAAAAATCACGGGAACCTATAAGAATGTTTTTAAACAAAATCCGGCGAAATCCTACAATTTTTTAAAATGAAGAACCACGGAATCTATGATTTTTTGAATGGGAAAACTACGAAAATCTACAATTTTCATATGAAAAACCACGAAATTTACAAATTTTCCAAATAAAAAACTATGAAATGTTCGAATTTCCCTAAAAATTTGTACAAATTTTCGTCCGTGAGGTATATGAATGAAAAAAAAATCTACATCGTATAAATACCTATATCGGCTTCAGACTGCGGCATAAATTCTTGGAGTTCTTTAATCAGGGCATTAATTTCTTCGGAATCTTTTTGGATGCTGCAGAGTTCTTCTTCGTTAAAATTCGGTGTTATTTGTTTACACAAAAGGATCTGAGATATCACATTCCCAATATTTGATGGGCCTGCTTTACTCTCTGAAAAAATTTCAAGTATAATAATCAAAAGATATCAAATCGATATCTTTTTATTTTTTTCCTTTCTTTTGATAACTGCGATGGAGGGTTCGTTATCATAACGTTTTCGTCATCGATATAAATAATAGCGATACCTGATAAAAATAATCCTACGATCATTTTTTACGAATTTTCAGGGGATTTTGAACGTTTCGTTATTTTTCATTAAAAAATTATAGGTTCTTTTTTCTTTTGTATTTTTTTAGTTTGATTTTGACAAGGCAACGAATTTTTTTGTATCACTACTGAGAATCTACAATTTTTTTTTTTTTATGGAAACCACCGAAATCTGTAATTTGTTACGAAAAGCTACGGAAGACAACAATTTTTTTAAAAAAAACAATGAAATGTTTGAATTTCCCTTAAAAATTCGTAGAAATTCGTAAGAGTAGAAATTTTTACCAGCAATTATAGAAAACGAAAAAAAGTATTCAACGAATTTTTCGTTTCCTTTTTTTATCTATTTTTTTTTACGGTATGTATCGTAATAAAAGAATTATTATTAAGACCGAAACGATTATTTTGGGATTTTGATTCATTCTATATTTTTTGTTCAGCAGGATTTCAATATTTTGTATAAATAATTTCAACAAAAATGACAAAAATTTTGTTCAACGAAATTTTTGTTTTTGAAAATTCGGGATCAAATGACATCTCATATAAGTCTTATGGAAATTGACTTGAAGCTAATTGTGACACCCATTTCCTAGCATAATTTGAGATACAACCATAGCCGAAACTTGTGCCTATGAGAACTTTTGATCGAAAAAGCAAAAGTTACAACATCCTGCAATTCTAAGAAATTCGACTGAGAGCCAATTTCCATAAGGTTTGTGAAGGGTCCTTTCGCGCGAACAAAATTTTCTTTTATTCTTGTCAAAATTATCGATATGAAATATTGAAATCCCTCTAAAAAGAAAATAGAAAAATCCGGAATCCCACAAAAAAAAAAAAATAAATAAAAAAAAAAAAAAAAAACGGTTCAAGAAAACATTTTTTTTTTCATTTTTCACATTTATAAAATCATATCATAAAATACGAATAAGATGTAAAATGGTCAGGATCAAAAGCTGGATAATTTTCCACGTAATTATTCCCCATATACGTATAAATTTTTGAATAATTTTCGGGTATATTTCTCTGTGCATTATTTTTGTTTGTTTTTAACAAATTACAATTTTACGTATGTGTAGTACAACTAGATTGGAAAAAAGATGGAACAAAAAAAAAAAAACGATCTGTGTTCATTGCAGAGATGATTGAAAATCAAAAATGGATGGAAGTAAAAAGCAAAAAAACAAAGACTAAAGAAAAAAAAAAAAAACGAAAAAAGAAGAAATGAAATGATTGGATTATAATTACCGTAGTATCCAGTCATGTCCATAGGAACGATTCTCAAGAGGTTTTTACTTTTGTACAGTTCCCGAAGGAAAAGTTGGGTCACGAAAAAGAGTAAAACGAGATTAGGACTGTCGGCCGGAATTCCCAGATCCGTAGCGCTGGAAGTAAAAGAAAGAAAAGAAGAAAAAAGTTTAACAGAATGTCGTTTTAAAAAATTCATTAATAAATGTATAGTTATATACATATATAGCCAAGGCATTTCATCCAAGTAGATATGTATGTACATAAGACTTGATATAAAGACATATATACTTATATATACATAAATATATTATGTTTTTTTTTCTTTTCCTTGTTTTTTTTTTTTTTGTTATACGTCCTTATAGCCAAAGGACGGGTGCGTGTTTCTCTGGGAAAACTCTGAAAGGAAGTTAATAATACATACCCAGCTATATGGGGGATGAAAAGTAACACAATATGACAATCCCACTATTTTTATATCTCAAAGTCAGAGCATTGGACGTGACTGAGTGTCGGACTTAAGTTTATCGTGAAAACCGCCTAAGGACTTACGTATATACCTACATGGTATGAAATTTAACAAGATATATATAGGTATATACATATAGGTATATGTATATGCGCCATATGTCGATAACTGGATGAGCTTAGGGTAACGGCTGCTTCACAGTTTCTTGATTAAATTTCCTGTTTCACACTGATCGTATAGTATGTATGTATGTATATATATATATATATATATATATATATATATATATATATATATATATATATATATATATATATATATATATATATATATATATATATATATATATATATATATATATATATATATATATATATATATATATATATATATATATATATATATATATATATATATATATATACGTATACATAGTATAATAATATCCACGAAAGGTAGATATTCAATTTTGATTAGAAATTGAAACGAATTCGTCGAGTTAATTTTTTGTAAGAAATTTGTCAAAGCCATTATGTCATTCCCAGTGCCCGTAATAGATTGCCACGGTCATTGTCATGGCATTGTTAATGCCGTTGTTATTGCCATTATTTGTTCTATTGTATTATTATTGGTGACTGTGTAATTGTATTGTCATTCTCGTAGTCATTGGCATTATATTATCACTGTCATTGACATTGTGATTAACAATTTCATTATCACTGCCATTGATATTCTGTTGCCATTGTGGTTGTCATTGTCATTGTACCGTATTTTATAATGTTGTTGAGATTGTTTCTGTCATCCTATTGTCGTTGTCAAACCCATTATAGCACTACCAATGTCATTGTCATTGTTACTGTCATTGTCATTGTCATTGTCATTGTCATTGTCATTATCACTGTATTATGATTGTCATTGTCATTGTACCGCATTTCCTACTGTTGTTGAGATTGTTTCTGCCATTTTATCGTCGTTGTCAAACCCATTATGGCACTGTCAATGTCATTGTCATTGTTATTGTCATTGTCATTATCACTGTATTGTGATTGCCATTGTCATTGTACCGTATTTTCTAATGTTGTTGAAATTGTTTCTGCCATTCTATCGTCGTTGTCAAACCCATTATGGCACTGCCAATGTCATTGTCATTGTTATTGTCATTGTCATTATCACTGTATTGTGATTGTCATTGCCATTGTACCGTATTTTCTAATGTTGTTGAAATTGTTTCTGCCATTCTATCGTCGTTGTCAAACCCATTATGGCACTGCCAATGTCATTGTCATTGTTATTGTCATTGTTATTGTCATTGTCATTGTCACTATATTGTGATTGTCATTGTCACTATACCGCATTTCCAACTGTTGTTGAGATTGTTTCTGCCATTCTATTGTGCTTGTCAAACCCATTATGCCACTGCCATAGCAATTGCCATTGTATTTGTATTTGCATTTGTATTGTCATTGTCATTGTCATTGTACAATATTTTCTATTCTAGCTGAGATTGTTACTGCCATTTTATTGTCATTGTCAAACCCATTATGCCACTGTCATTGTAATTGTCATTTTCACTGTATTGTCAATGTAATTGTGATTGTGATTATATTTCTCATTGTACTGTCAATATATTGTCGTTGTCAAAGCCATTAGTGCATTCCCATTGCCATTACGTTGCCATTATCATTCTCATTGTCATTGTGACAATGTAATGGCTTTCGTTATCGTACTATGCTATCGTATATTATCACAGACTTGCTCATTCTATTGTGATTATATTCCCATTGCCATTACCATTGCCATGGTTATTGTTATTGTTAATTCCATTGTCACTGCCATTGCCATTACCATCGTTATTTGTACTGTCGTTCGATATTTGGATATAACTATTTTTGTATGTATTCTGCACACATGAAATACATACATATATATAATATTTTATAATATTTTTTTACAATATTCTAATATTTTTTCTATACGTAAGACGGAACTTTAGACTTAGTTTTCTGAAACTATCCGAAGAATTTTTAAAACGACCCAGAGAGCCAGAGGCTTGTTGCAATGTCCCAGGAAGTGTCCTCGATAAACTTGCTGGCGTCTACTTCTCGACGCCTCCAGGTATTACCGCTTCGCACTTTAAACGGGCTGAAGTTACGTCACTATCTTTTAGTAACTATCCGTAAAGTATCACTATGAATGAGTTTTATGCTCAATTTTAATTTCTATATTCTTTACGATATAAAGTTTGAAGTAATTATGAACTATATTTATACATTCCATAAAATACATATTATATGTATATTTTATATAAATGTTACTCTGGCGAGAAATAATCCTACGATTTTCTACGAATTTTTATGAATTCTTAGGGATATTGAAATATTTTATAATTTTTCATTTAAAAAATTGTAGTTTTTCATAGTTATTTTTAAGAAATTGTCATTATTTCTAGTTCGAACGACAATAAAATGAAAAAGATCTCTTCTGAATACCCACAAAAATCTACATTTTTTTTTACAAAAAACTATCAAATGTTTCATTTTTCCTAAGAATCCGTAGAAATTCTTAGAAATGTGTCGAAATTCGGTATACATTATAATAAATTGATTACTGAATTGGATAATTAGAAAGAATGATAATTTTCTTTATAAAAAAATTTAAACACCATAAATAAAGATAAAAAAAAAAAAATATTCGATGAAATTTTTGTTTTCACATTGAAAAATTTCTATATACCTATCACGGATTTATGTATTATATACATAATTCACATATACATATATGCATGTATCATCGTACATTATATATTTACTGGTTTATTAAAACACGCAATAATATGAATCACCATTCACGGACAGCATTCACATTACACTGTTTTATACATACCTATATATGTATGTAATACGTACATACATACATACAAATAGATATATAGGTATAAAAAAGATGTGTTTTATACACGCAAATTTGTATAATAAGGTACTACATGCCTATGAATTTTTTTTAATATATATGTATATGTATATATTATACCGTACACATATGTAAGAATAAATATACTATATATGTATATACGTATATGTACGTTGCGTGTTTTGCGTGAAACGTTTCAGCTCGCGAGATATGAGGCACGAAATAATTGTTTTATTTTATTTTTTCATTTTTCTTCTCCTTTCTCTCTTTTTATTTTTTTTATTCTTTTATTTTTCTTTTATTTCATTTTATTTTTATTGTTTGTTGACGTAGAACGACGTGCGGGAAAGCGTAATACAGGCATCAATCAAAAATTTCTTTCCTATCTGAATGCCTGCGTTAATCTGATTAACTACAAAATATAGGTAAACTCCCCTCCACCTGCTTTTGCCATACCCCAGCAAAAAAGTGTGGAGAGAAAAAGTTTTATATCTTTGAGAGTAATTATCACAGCTAAAAAATTCCAACGGGATTTTAATCTACGAATAAAAAACTTCCGAAAATGTTATAGTGGACTTGAAAAAATAAAGAATTCATTTTTTTTTATCAACGATTGAACAGAGGGAAAATATTCCAAATTTTCAACACGCATTAAACTCCGGACAGATTTCGAGCCAGTAAAGTTATTTAAAAAAACTCAACGGCATTCGATAGCTTATGCTTTCACCTTCAAAATGATAGGTCGAACAATTTTTTACGACCATTTTCCATGAAGTTATAGTCATTTTAGTAAAAAAAAGTGCCATTTTTTCGATCGCGAATATCTTTAGAACTAAAAATGATAGGAAAAAATGCCTGGCGGGAGAAGATGTATTTTTTGTTTCTCCACACTCTTTTGCTCTAGGATGGTAAAAGCATGTGGAGGAGAGTGTATATACGTATGCATAATTCAAAAAACAAAAAGTCAAAATAAAAAAAGGAACAAAAATATAAAAAGGAAAATAATTTTTTCTTTTTTTTTAATGATTAGTTAGATGAATTTTTCGGCTTTAATCTTATAAATCGAGTGTTTAAGTTGATCTAAAAATTCTGAAATGATTTTTTATCTTAGAAGCTTATTCAAAAACGAACAAATTACATCAAAGGCTTTCATCGATGTGGCTTGCCGTTTTGAAAATATAGGTATTTGAAAATTTTCAAATTCGAAGAAAATGCATAATGATTGAGCCGTAGATTAATATAAAAAAAAGTGGGAACATGGGCAATGGTGAGGATCAGATAATGAAAATTTCACGTCGTTTTTCCCATATAGATAGTATTAGCATATAGGAGAAAGTGAGGCACTGCAATTACGGAGCCCCCACCTTCAATAAATTTATAATTTTATGAAAATTGATACAACAAATGTTATATCTATTTGTTTTTATCGCGTGGTACGTATATTTACACAAATGTATTACATTAGTGAATAGTCATTAATATTAACCATGTTGTTACGTGTAAATCAATTTTGAGTGGAAATTTGGAATGATTTTTTTTTTTTTTGGAATGTCCATTGCACGTCAAAATTTGAAAATTCTTACCCGATTGGTAATGTAGTTTTGGTATTGGGTTAAAACATAGCCATGCATTGAAAGTCGCAAAAGTCGTGATATTTTCTTAAGGCGATGCAATGCTCGTCCTTGATCAACCGAGTTATCGACATTACAGATTTGAAACAGATGTAAAATTGCGGTAAATAAAATAATCGACTTATAGCAACAACGCGTTCTATATCCTACATTCATTTATCACTGAATATACCGACATGATCACCCACGCTGTCAAAAACATTGCTAAGGAATAATTAAAGAACATAAAACACATCGTATTCTGCATTAGATTTTCTTCTCTTCCGTGATTCTGTACATGTAATGAATGTTCGACAGCATTATTGACGATTTATTATGTCATTCCGTTTTTCGAAGAATAGATAAACATAGACTGTAGTGTCGATAACTCGGTCGATCAGGGACGAGCATCGCATCGTCTTAAGGGGTCCGTTGTTCGCTATCCGCTTTTATATACTTACGTAATTTAGTTCCTAGATTCTATACTTATATTTACTTCTCTGTAGAAGTAATTCATATAGCTATGTTAGTATACAGTATATAGTATATAATAGTCTGTTTTACATAAAAAGGTAAATATCTACACCTAGAGATGTTCGTCAAGAGTTTTCCGGTATTTGCAGCGCTGGGTATATATATATATATATATATATATATATATATATATATATATATATATATATATATATATATATATATATATATATATATATATATATATATATATATATATATATATATATATATATATATATATATATATATATATATATATATATATATATATATATATATATATATATATATATGTAGGTATATACATACATATAGTACGTATATGTATAGCTATATACCTATAACTTTGAGTTTGAAAATGAAGAGGCGTGAGCTTAAAGTATTCAGGCTTTCATTAGCGAAGGCTATGAAGTATAAGGTCTCCAGGGGTAAATCTGCGCAAGCTCACTGACAAGCTCTTAATTGCTATAGGTATGTATATATGTATATATATACATGTATGTATAGTGTTTTCCCTTGGCTATTCTGTAATCCTTCGTATATATTGTGGATAATTTTTTGTTTTTTAATAAATCTTAAAAGTCAACATTTTTTTGTTTGATCTATAGAATTGTGATTTTCTTTTCACTGTATATATTCCGCGTTTTTACTTTTCATCACCTACGGTGATATAAGAAAAGTATTTGTTTTGGTCAAAAAGTGACTTTTGCTAATTTTAACGAATCTTCACGTTTTCGACTTTCTATAGAATCCGAAAAACAGGTTTTTGGAAAGATGTCGGTTTGTCTGTCGGCCTGTTCGACAAACTTGCACGGTGATCTCGGAAACGGCACGATGGAAAAATTTAAAATTCACAGGACTTTGCAACCAAATGATGGGCATGAAAAATTGCCATGTCTCGTTTAATTTGATCTTCCGGTTCTACCGGAAATGAATCGATTATCGCTGCTTTACCGACAAACCTATACTTTTTTCTCTGTATTACCTTTCTAAATGAAAGAATATGTTCTTCCAGGTTGAGAATTTTATATATATAGGACATTCCTTGCCAATGACGTCAAAAAAATTGTAAATATACCCAGATCGAATTAGAATGAATGCACTGTATAAAATTGTTGTTTGTCAATATATAGGGCGTTCCTTGTCAATGACAAGAGGAAATTATAAATGTACCCAGATCGAGTTGGGATTAAACGCACTGTATGAAAGTGTTGTTTGTCAGTATATAGGGCATTCTTTTGTGTGAAATTTTCAATTTTGATTTTTTTTTTCGGTTTTTCATTACTTTTTTATACTTTTTCTTCCTCTGACAAATCCTTTTTTTCTGTTTTTGATGAAAAGTACCCCGAAAACTGGTTTTCCGGCTTGTTTTATTTACTATCATAAATTCTATTAAAAATATATCGATTCATTACCGATAAATTTTCGAAAAAATTATATTTCTGTTCCTTTTTTTTATTTACAAAAATTTATTCCAATTCTTCAGAGGCTAGAGAATTCATAAATTATACTTGTTGATTGCGGTGTTCGTGTGTTAAGGAGCCATTAAAGATGCCTATCGTCTGAAAAACGTGGGGAGCCAAAACTCCTACATCAGTCGATCGATCGGAATGAAATTTTGAGGATCTATGTATTATCTTTGCAGATAGTTTCAAAATTGAAAAAAAAAAAATTAATTAAAATTTCAAAAAATCCTAAAATTTTTAAAAAGTAAAAAATTTCTCAACTTTCTGCAAAGATAATACATACATCTTCAAAATTTCATTCCGATCGGTGGAGTAGTGTATAGGAGCGATTTCCACGTGATGGGCGTCTCTAATGGCCCCTTAATGGACAAATTTTATATTTTATGGTATAATAATGGGTAACAGTGTATTTGTCTAAGTATACATAATTAATGATAGTCTAATGAGATTTGCTAAGACCGGTAATATAGACGTTGCTAATTTACTAATTAACACGTAACGGTATATACATATTCGTATACGAGCTCACCCCTTCCTTTATATTCGAAAGCAACAAAGTTTTTATAATTGGATAATAATTGAACACCGCCCGCCCTATTATAAACTTCGATACAGGGTGTCGCGAAATTTGGGCACTCGTTACATATACCAGCGGATTTTTTTTATCAAAAATTGAGATGAAAATTACCTATGCAAAAAAGTCCGCGAGGATTTGCTATGAATCATGTTTCTTTGAAAAATTATTTACTACTTTTTTTGAACTCACTTGGTGATGTTAAGCATAGCTGTTTTTTTTTTAGATTTTCATACTTTCATAAAATCGCCTGTAATTTTCTTGGGAAATTGATATAGAAATTTTTTTTTTCTGTAGGACTGAAGAGGCAAGATTAAGCTATAATATCATTTATTGAAAAAAATTTTGCATTTTTTTCCCATAAAGTTATTCAACATTTTGTTCAATAATTCTGTTTTTTGAAAATCTGTCGTAATTTGAGAACTATTAGGTTTGAAATTAAATTTCAAGAGGTAAAAAAGTTATATCCTTTTAGTTTAAATGTGTCAAAATTTTTTCAGAATTTTTGATTTTTTTTTTTTCTAATTTTTCTTATGAATTTTTCTAATCGAAAATCCGTAGGCTGTATATATCAATTGTGACTTGAGAATGTTCGTTTTTATTTTTTTTCCCCGAATCTTACAAAACTTACGGATTTTCGATTAAAAATAGTCACAAAAATGAAAAATATTTCCAAACAAAAAATTTTCAAATAATTCTTACCCGTTCAAAATAAAAGGATATAACTTTTTCACCTCTTGACATTTAATTATAAACCTGACAGTTCTCAAGTTACGACAGATTTTCAAAAAACGGAATTCTTGAAAAAAAAGTTGAATAACTTTGCGCAAAAGAATCGCAAAATTTTTTTCAAACAACAAAATTATAGCTTAATCTTTCCTCTTTCGAAGTCCTTTTGAAAAAAAGTTTCTATATCGATTTCCCAAAAAATTATACGCGACTTTATAAAAGTATGAAAATTGCAAAAAAAAAAAGAAACAGCTTTGTTTAACATCGTCCAGTGAGTGCAAAAAAAAATCGTTGATAATTTGCAAAGAAACATAATGAAGCTGGTTCTTTCTACTTTCGAATGCCACCTGGAACATTGATTTACGCTGTTTTTTGGCCGAGATATGAAACTGTTTGTCCCGATCGAAAATTCGACAAGTATTTCCGAACTTTTGGATGGTACTGTATATAATTCCCTTTTCAAATTGAATATACTTATACATATACATATATATATATATATGTATATATATATATATATATATATATATATATATATATATATATATATATATATATATATATATATATATATATATATATATATATATACAATAATATATATATAAATAAAGTATATATATACAATAAAAAACAATAAAAGTATATACATAATTTTCGAGGCCCATTGAAATTATTTGTAAACTTATACCCCAACGACGATATAATAATTTCATTGTTGGTGGTTATTCTCGTATTGGCAACTAATTGGCCCCAGACCGCAAGGATGAGGCCTTGGGAGTGCGTATTTTGGGGCTGATTGTGAACGCGCCCCGCGCGCCTATTCATCTCATCGTCAATGAATACATAATGAAGTTAATTAATTTATCAAATTCGGATGTGAAATAAAAAATGTGAACCTCTAATTGAAAATATTACTTAATCAATTAATAATAAATAACAAAAGAAAATGTAAAAAAAAAAAAGACATTAAAATTTTACCTGCGAATTTGAGGTAGGACCAACTGCGAGGTATTTTTGCAAGCGTCTACACAACTTCGTCGCAGTTTTCGAATCCGTTCGCGAAGTTCTGGACTGTCGCGTGGTTGACCAATGTTAATTAACAAGTCCCGGAACTGAGCGACCTGGCTGTTTATGTCTTGTATTTGCTGGAAATTGGAGAAAACAAAAATATATTATTATTTTTATCATTCTTAGTTGTTTAGGTTTTTTTTTTCCATTTATAATTTATGAAATAGTATATTGTGTACCAAGGGCGTAAAGTGGGCGCTACTTGGCGTAGCAGGCGTTTTTAATTTTTTTTTTTGTTGCCCACTGGTCTGAAAACGGTTACTTTAAACCCGCTTAATAGGTAAAAAAAATACGCAAAAATCGTGCATGTGGTACAAAAAATATCGTAAGAAACCCACCGGGCGTTACATAAAATTCCGACGAAATAATAGTACTTTTCGATACTAGTGCGAGAATGTTGATTCTTGGACAAGTGTGAAGTTTTTCGCCCGAGCGAAGCGAGGGTGAGAATCACACTAGTCGAGAATCATCTTTCGCACGTGTATCGGACTTTGGTTTTCAATACAACATGCGTAAAGTTGAATTTTGTGCACGGTGTGTTGAAAATTTATAAATTCATGTGTAACAACACTGCCTTGGACAGTCCATAGGAATATACAGATTCCCATGAAAATATGACCGTGATATATTTTCGTAATCCATGTAAGACAGTACATAGAATCCACAAGATTTTACATAGAATTCTGATAAAATAAATATAAGTTTTTTTTGTGATCATTCGCACATTTGTGATCGATCGAAAAAGATTCAAGAAAATTGACCGGATGTTACATTAAAATCAAAGAGAATTAATAGATGATTTCTTATGTGATTGCACAGATTCTTGTAGAAAATTTCATGTAAAATTGCATATAGGAATCCATGTACAAGTAATTTTCATTATTTTTAAAATCCAACTTTATTTGTGATGAAATCTCCATCTTTGAACAGGGCTCAATAATTTTGTTATATTTTCCCTATTTTTTTCTATCATTTTTTGTTCTCGAGATATGAGTGATGGAAAAAATGGCACTTTTTTTATTCAAATGACTATAACTTCATGAAAAATGATCGTAAAAAATTGTTCGACTTATCATTTTGAAAGTGAAAGCATGAGCTGTTGAATGCTGTTGAGTTTTTTTGAATAACTTCACCGGCTCGAAATCTGTCCGGAGTTTCATGCGTGTTGAAAATTTCGAATTTTTTCCCTCTCTTCAATCGTTGATAAAAAAAATGAATTCTCTATTTTTTCAAGTCCACTATAGCATTTCCGGAAGTTTTTTAGTCGTAGATCCCGTTGGAATTTTTAAACTGTCATAATTTTCTTTCAAAGATATAAAACTTTTTCTTTTCAAACTTTTTTGCTGGGGGATGGCAAAAGCGCGTGGAGGGGAGTGTACCTATATTTAGCTACACTTATATGTATATAGTATAGATATAACGTATAACAGTATGTTTGTACGTAGTACCTATATCGTTTCGTAACGTACGTCACGTGTAATTTACCAAATTAATTCTAATCAATTTTCCTCTGCCACCACAATACACCGACTGCAAGCCAATCAATTCCACAGTCTATAAGAACCTCGAGTCTTGCCTGGTTCAGTGAGTCCTTTCTTAACCCTTCGTGGTCACCGCGAGTCAAAATGACCCGAGCTTGAATTTTGAAGGTAAATAAATATCGTTTTTTTCTCAAAATAAATACTTTTTTTCGGAACACACACTATAGTAATATTTTTTTCGTGAGAGTACAATATCTCACGAGTATCCCCACTATAATTTCACTTGAAAATATTGAAAATTCAAAAAGTTATGATTTTTTGAGTGAAAAAGGTGTCTTTTTTGCGCAGTGACCAATTTATGATTTCTTTTAAACATTTTACCATTTGAATTTTGATATATTCACTATTGGTGTATATTCTAGGATGTTCTAAGTATCTCCAAGTATTTTTTCGGTCTCGATCAGATATTTTTCACGCGGTTTGATCCAACTTAAGTTTAGTTAAATTTCTGAACTAATCGATTCAGTCCTTTTCGTGTTGGAAAATCAAAATCAACTTCTTGTTCGTAATAAATTTCTATTTCTTTTAAAAGGGTTTATACATCTCATGGCAGGGCAAAAGGAAAGGTAATTTTCGGGATTTTTCGCTTCGGGGTCTGTTGAAGTTGAAACCGTACATTTTGAACAACTTTTACAATTTTTTTTTCTTCCAAAACCGGCTACGATACGGCGAGGAAATTGATATCCATTTCAATAATCGACTTGATTTTTGTATTTTGATTTTTGTACTCCCATCCATATGCCTTTGCTATCCCCCAGTAAAAAAGTTTGAAGAGAAAAAGTTTTATATCTTCGAAAGAAAATTATCACAGCTGAAAAATTCCAACGGGATTTTAATCTACGACTAAAAAAACTTCCGAAAATGCTATAGTGGACTTGAAAAAATAAAGAATTTATTTTTTTTTTATCAACGATTGAAGAAAGGGAAAAAATTCGAAATTTTCAACACGCATGAAACTCCGGATAGATTTCGAACCGGTAAAGTTATTTAAAAAAAACTCAACGGCATTCGACAGCTCATGCCTTCACCTTCAAAATGATATGTCGAACAATTTTTTACGATCATTTTTCATGAAGTTATAGTCATTTGAGTAAAAAAAGTGCCATTTTTTTCGATCGCGAATATCTCGAGAACTAAAAATGATAGGAAAAAATCCCTGGAGAGAGGAGATGCATTTTTACATGCAGAATATATATTCAAGGGGTCAAATTTCTTCTCTCCACACTTTTTTGCTGGGGGATGGCAAAAGCATGTGGAGCGGAGTATACACTTGGTACCGTTCCGGTGGATTTTCCAAAAGCAACCTCTTCACGATGCCATGTCTCTGCCGTTTAACGATTTTTAACTTCCCGCAATGAAAATTGAAAATTTTCATAAAAAAGGTAAGTTATTCGTTTCGGTCCGATTTTCGAAAATCGAGTTTTCATCAGATCTCGACGTTTTGGGGTCCTACGAAGCTATTCTGACTATTTTTGGATGGAAGTCCGTATGTGTGTGTGTGTGTGTAAACAAATTTTTGTCGTACGATATCTTTAGAACGAATCGACCGATTGAAATGGTTCTTATGGTGATCGAAAGGGTTTATCAAGACTTAGATCTGCTTAGATTTTGGAGTCGATCGGTCGAGTAGTTTCAAAGTTATTTGAGAAATAAAAATTAGAAAACAATTTTTTTTCATGTTTTTAGCGCATAACTCCTAAACTGTTCGTGCGATTAGTCTCAAAACTTGATCAGACTTAGCTCTTGGATAGCCCTTCCGATCGCCGTAAGATTCATCAAAATCGAACGATTGGTTTAAAAGATATTGCACGACAAAAATTTCACTTTTTGTCGTACGATACCTTTGGAACGAATTAACCGATTTGAATGATTCTTGCGGCGATCGAAACGGTTCATCAAGACTTAGATCTGATTAGATTTTGGAATCGATCGGTCGAGTAGTTTCAAAGTTATTCGAAGAATAGAAATTAAAGAAGAAAAGATTTGTATACGGAAAACTAATTATACTCATAACCTTCTTTAATTTATTATAAACACAATAGTATCAATTAATTGTAACGTATTTAACACAGCGGGAAGTTTTCGGGTTGGCTCACAGGTCAACCGGTCTCCTGATTTTTTAAAAATAAAACAAACAAAAAAAAAAAATGGTGAAAGTGTTCCAAAATGTACGTTTTGAACTACAGGTCAGACGCCTTACCTGCCTGTTTATTTTTTGTCTTTCTTATTTTCCTTTCCCGTTTTATTTTTTCAGTCCTTTATTACAGGGAGAACGAAAATACCGTTTACTCTTTTTCGTTTATTTTTTGTTCCCTTTTTACTTTCAAGGAACGTGGTAAAAGAAAATACACTCAGTTCGAAGTTCGAGAAGTTGTTTCTCTACACTTTGTGAAAAAGCTCTGAACCTTTCGCAAACTGAACCATCAATGTCTCAGGTTTACTCCTGCAATGGCTTTTTATTCCTTTTTTCTTTAAATCAACGATATGCATGTATACTTGAAAGAGAGGAAAATCCGCAAGAACTGCAAGTAACTAACGAGAAACTTTCTAAATTATATACAGGGTGATTTTTATCAAAGGCCCAGCCTCAGTTGGTATAAAAACATCATTTTTTTGGAAAATAAAACGTGGGATTCTATGAAATTTGGATTCACAGGACTCAGAAATGCACAATGTGAAAATCGAAAAATCGATTTTCAATTTCTAGTCGTTGAATCAGCCAAAAAAACTGCATTTTAGCATAACTAAGCCACGCCCATCCTGGACCCTTGATAAGGCTCACCCTGTATATAAACAACGGATACATATTTTACTCAGATTTATTTCCCACCTCAAAACCACACGCAATGCTTTAAGTCGAACAAAAAATAACAATAATCATATTCACTCACACTGCATAACAATAATTCTACATGTGTTATAGTTAAAAATGGAGAAAAAAAAAACAAGCAGGTCAGTCGGCTGACCTCGATGGGTCATTCTGATCGTTGGAGCTCAAAAAATGGTATGCAGCTATGAATAAAAAATTTAATTATGAAAAAAAAGGGAATGCATCCGGAGCGAAAGATGAATTTTTTTTTCTACTAACACGAAATCTACTTGATCGATTGATTTCGAAATTTAACTAACTAGACTTAAGGGGGTCATAAATGTTTCAAAAATCAAAGAATTTGATATCGATTTCGTTTTCCATCTAATCTGATGGTTTGAGTCTTTGAGATTATTCACCTGTTTGATATTTTGAAAAATTCGTCAAATTGAACTCGGGAGAGCCATAAATGTGAGGTCGTAGACGATCGAACGTGCCCGCGCGGGGGTGTAGCGTCTCATCTTCATGACGCGGTCTATTGCTTTTTTCTCAAAACAGCATTTTTCGTTAGTTTTACCGCGATAACTCAAGAACGGATACAGATATCGAGTTGATTTTTTTTTTTCAAATAAAGATAATGAAATTTTGTACAAGCTGAATTTATATTAAAAAAAAAACAATAATTTTTAAAGACAATTCACGCGGGTTTATATCAAACAATTCCTTGAATTTTTCGTTTTATTTTTTATTTTTAGCTGTCATTTTTATATTTTTGACTTTTTTCTTTTGGATCTCAAGTTCAGTTTATAGAAACGGATCTTGCCAATAAAACCCTGCCAGAAACATTGGGATATTACAACTTGTAATATCGTTAATAATTTTTTTTTTTGTATTTTTTGTTTCCAAGATTTTGTTTTTGAATAACTGGAAAACCACTAGACTGATCCAATCCAAAATTGAATCAAACCTAAGCTGGTAAGAACCGCATCGATTGGTTAAAGAAGGACGAAGTGCGTTGATTCGTTCTCGAGATATCAAATAGTAGGAAAAAAAAATTTTCACACCCATACGTTCATTTCAAAATGATCGGAGATGATTTTGTGGACTTGAAATTGTGAAGATCTGGCAAAAACTGAGATTTTGATTTTCGAGATGTTTTCTATTGTTTTTTAAACAAAAATTCAAAAACGCAATATGCTAATTTTTGCTTATTTTGATACTCGAAGGTGTAACACGCAACGTTGTTTACTATTCTTATAAAAAATGCGATTAACAACGTTTGTAAATCACTTCAATCACCGAACAATGAATCAAGCTCAACATGCATTAGTTTTATAAAAACATTATCAAAGTTGTGCTGTTTCACTCAACTGTAAACACCGCAGTATTTCGGGTTGCCTATCGACAACTCGCCTGGCGTTTTTCATTAAAATTAACAAAGAATTTGTTCCCTTTAATTTTAGCTTAGGCCGTATGAATCGAGAGACTAATTCGTAGCCACAATTTCAATACAATCAAATGATTGAATTATCGAACAAAAGTTGTATTCATTCATCCAAAATTCTGTCAATTTAAAAAAAAAAAATTTCAACAGTTTTGTTTCAATTTCTATACTCAACTAATAGGTATGTTATTTTCTCTGCAGTTAAGATAATTTTCTAATTAAATAAATGAAAATTACAATATGAATATTCAAAGACAGTTACTATGATTAATTAACTTGTACATAAATTTGTTAAGGGTGTAAAGAAGCTGGGTGTTGCAGGAGAACGATTCATGTAGAAACGTATTTAATCGGATCAAATGGTCTCCTTGAATCCTTATACCTCGTTCTCCAGTGACGCGAAGAGAACAAAGAAGAAAAAAAGAAAAAGAAAAATTATTTTCATATATTAATCAACGACGATAAATAATTTTACATTCTGAAATATTTCGCTGTGTTATTTTCCCTCTTCTCGTGAAATAAAAAAACGAGAGTTTTTTTTTTTTTCATTTTTAATTTTGTTTAACGTATATTTTTTTTTCTTTCTCTTTAAATTTGTTTCAACTTCAAATTACATGAAAAAAACAACTTTCTGTATTATTTATTGGATCGTATATTGTATATCATTACCGTATAATTGCAACAACATTTAAATATACATAAACTTTGAACAATCTCTCTCGAAGTTAATTGTATAATGCGAAAGGGTTATACACAGTCATTCATACATAATATCTACATTTAGTTATTTTTACCTCAATCCTTCGAAAGAAAGAAAGAAAGAAAAAAAAAGAAGACTAATACTTGTGAGAAACTAAACCAAAAGAAAAAAAATTTAGTAATAGTTACGATAACGAAGTTTATGGAATATAAGATCTTTTTTTTTTTCTATGAACTTTGCGAATTATTATCGGTATAAGTAGATAATTGATCCTAATGAAAAACTTTACGTATTACGTATTTTGTATGATTTTGATAAATAATTGACTTTGAGGTGAAGTGAATGTCAAAAATCGATATTTTTTGTTAAATTTATTAGGGGATAGTCAGGATATTGGGTATTCGAATGATTAATTATTATATTTGTGATCTGATGATGTTCCTAAAAATTCAATTAAAGACAAAAAAAAAAAAATACCAAAATTATTAACAAGCTGTAAGATATCGATTTTTCATTTTAAATCGTTTTTAAATAGTGAAAAATCTAGTAGATTGGTTCGATTTCCCTCATCGATGGCTTATTTTGTACATACAAGTATTTTTGACATATTCACTGTAACTAATTATTTTTTCGAATTATATAATCGACCGGGGTCCAATCTTGTAAAATTGAATATTCAACGTCACTAACGCGATGAAAAAAAGTGACCCCAGTGGTATTGTGGAGAATATTTTTCTGAACATAAAAAAACCATCGAAGAATGAAATCGAACCAATCTACTAGATTTTTCACTATTTGGAAGCGATTTGAAATGAAAAATCGATATCTCATCGTTTGTTCATAATTTTGGTATTTTTTTTTTTTATTGAATTTTTACGGACATCATCAGATCACAAATATAATAATCATACGAATACCCAATGTCTTGACTATCCCCTGATAAATTTAACAAAGATTATTGATTTTCGACTAGCCAATCTCCTTAACCCTCCGTAGTCACATTTCTGTAGATAATCACGTAATAGTCACACTAGGGGCCAAATTGACTCAACATCATTTTCAAATGGTTGCCGTAAAAAAAGTATTCATTCGATTAATTTCAGAAAAATTATGAATCATACTTTGAATATTGTTAAATGTGTAGCAGCAGTCAATTTGAAAAATAAGGTCAAATGTCAACGTGTCTAAAAAAATTTGTGAAGATGTGAATGTGTAAAAAAATGTACTTTTTCAGTAAAATATTCATAACTTTTCCAGTTTTTAATTTTGTTTTTTTCAAAAAATTTTAAGGTGATACTCACGAGATATGGTGCTTTAATATGAAAAAAATCAGGAAACCGGTTGACGTGTGGGCCAACCCGAAAACTTCCCGCTGTGTTAAATACGTTACAATTAATTGATACTATTGTGTTTATAATAAATTAAAGAAGGTTATAAGTATAATTAGTTTTCCGTATAAAAATCTTTTTTTCTTCAATTTCTATTCTTCGAATAACTTTGAAACTACTCGACCGATCGATTCCAAAATCTAATCAGATCTAAGTCTTGACGAACCCTTTCGATCGCCGCAAGAATCATTCAAATCGGTTAATTCGTTCCAAAGGTATCGTACGACAAAAAGTGAAATTTTTGTCGTGCAATATCTTCTAAACCAATCGTTCGATTTTGATGAATCTTACGGCGATCGAAAGGACTATCCAAGAGCTAAGTCTGATCAAGTTTTGAGACTAATCGCACGAACAGTTTAGGAGTTATGCGCTAAAAATATGAAAAAAAATTGTTTTCTAATTTTTATTTCTTAAATACCTTTGAAACTACTCGACCGATCGACTCTAAAATCTAATCAGATCTAAGACTTAATAAACTCTTTCGATCGCCATAAGAACCATTCCAATCGGTCGATTCGTTCTAAAGATATCGTACGACAAAAATTTGTTTACACACACACACATACGGACGTCCATCCAAAAATAGTCAGAATAGCTTCCTAGGACCCCAAAACGTCGAGATTTGATGAAAACTCGATTTTCGAAAATCGAACCGAAACCAATAACTTCTCTTTTTTATGAAAACTTTCAATTTTCATTGCGGGAAGTTAAAAATAACTCAATAGTAGGAGTTCCGAAAAAGATATTTATTTAATCCAAAAACAGATATTTAGACCAAAGCTGCAGGCTGGGTCAATTTGACCCATGGTGACCACGAAGGGTTAAACATAACGTTGAAAAATTTGTTTTTAATTTGTTTAGTCAGCAATTTATGAATCGAGTATAATTTCTCGTTGACATAATATGAAATGTATGAATAACAGTAATGCGATAACGATCATTAAAGCAGGTAGATTAGAGTGGGGCAAAATGGGCACGGGGGCGAAACGGAAACCTCGATGAAAAATAAAAAATTGGGGGTAAACCGGGCACCGGGCACCGTTTTAACTTTTTTAAAGACGACTTTGTTTCAGTTTTCTGACGTTACTTGCCCAAAGAAAGTGCGAAGAATAAATCGAATTGTTTATATCAAACTGGACCTAATGAGGATGATATTTTCCCCCAATTCTCATATTCATTCGAGGTACCCATTTTGCCCCACTCTTCTTTATATATAAAAAGTTTCTGAAAAATATCTGTTGTAATTTTTGCAGCAGGCGTGTAGCCGTGTGTATAAATTTTAGTGGAAATCACGTACACCACGGTGAAAATAAACAATTAAACTAAAACAGACTTTTTCTCAATATATACAAAACCGCTATATACAAGACGTGGAGCTCAGTTCTTTGGATCACTGCAGTAACAAAAATGAGAATTTTGTTTTTTGGTACCTCGTCGATACCTTCCGCGGTATAAAATTATCAAATAATTGTCAATTAGGGGTGTAGAAAAATTGAAAAAATAAACCAAAAAGTTATTATAATCACTTTGAAAATAAAAAGCTCAATTTTCACCGGATCTCCACGTTATTAAGACCGCAGAATCACCTTCGATCATCTTCGGATGAGCGTCCAAGAGTGATAAATTTTTTGTTCTACAATATCTCGAGAACGAATCAACGGATTTTGTTCTTTCTTATACCGATCGATGCGGTTTTTCCCAACTTAGATTCGATTCAATTCTGGATTTGATGAGTGAAGTGATTTTTGAGTTATTCAAATACAAAATTTCGAAAAAACAAATTTTCAATTAGTGATATCTCGAGAACTGATCAACGGATTTTGTTTTTTCTTATACCGATCGATGCGGTTTTTCCCAACTTAGATTTGATTTTATTCTGGATTTGATGGGTCAAGTGATTTTTGAGTTATTCAAATACAAAATTTCGAGAAAACAAATTTTCAATTAGTGATATCTCTAGAACTAATGAACGGATTTTAACGATTTTTATCTCAATCGATACAACCTTTTCCAACTTAAGTCTGGTTAAAATTTGAAATGAATTGATCCACTAGTTTTTGTGTTAAAAATAAAAAACGAACTTTCAGCACAGCATTCTTTAGGCTTGAAAAATCCGAACCGCGAATCTACGACTGGCGAAGTATGATCATCAAATTTCCCAGCTAATCATTGTCTATCTTCAACTTTAACCCCCTGAAATACTAATAAATTATCCAAATTTACCAGGACGAGTGTCCGTTCCGATTTTTCGTCGGTGGTACGAACGCTTGAAGGAGTTGGCGATTCCGTCATTATCTATTAAATCCTCAGTAAATTGAGGTCCAGACTTTCTCCTCCCTCGATGAACGACGCCTCGACATGTGTTAAAAACATCTTCAAGATCATCATCATCATCATCATCGTCGTCGTCAACATCATTTCCCCCCTTCGCCCTCGTTTTTAATATCTTCTTAATTGTCCCCGTTTGTAATTAAACGATAAAAATATTCCATACTGTACAGATTTTAGGGAATAAGAAATCATCATCCCGATTATTTGTTGTTGATCGTTTACGGAAGTCATCCTCGACGTAATCCTCCAGATGGATATTTTATAAAAGAACTTATAGAAATAATATTGAGATTCGTATCGGCACCAATAATTTATATTTAATTATTACCGTAAATAGAGCGTCAAAAAATCGGCGCGGGAATTTTGCATTTTGAATTTCGAATTAATGGTAACAATTATACTGAGAATAAATTTTATTTTTTTTTTTCGAAAAAATTAAGGCGTTGCTACAGTTTTGATAGAATTTTTAAAAATAACTAAATTTAAGAGTGAGATTTTCGAAACCTTTTATTTAAATCCGTTACAAATTTCGCGAGCCTTAGTGCACCAGACGTGCCTCGCGAGGGATCGGATGTGTACTGAACCAGTGGCCGGAATTATTACGGAGAAATTCACGCGTTGCGAAACTCTCGCGCATGTCTGACTCTACTTGAATCGCACTACTGTTTCTCTTCCGTCAACGCGACCCCGAGATCAAAAATCCGGTGGCTGGATGGTCCCTAAACACCGAAGATCAAAATATGATCCATCAATTGTTTACTTGTTCTAAAAAAGTGTTAACAGTAATTTTAAAACCATGTACAGGGTGGAAAAAAAAATTGAAAAAAAACAATGAAAAAAAAAAAATAAAAGAATTACGATCAGTTTTAGGATTTTATTGTCATGCAGTTATTGTTAATCTCGTATTAAAGATAACAAAAATGATAAGAGATAAGATAAAGAGAAAAATTTCATTTCTCGAATAAGACAAGGGGGGAAAATTTTTAGATCGATACGTAACTGTGGCGGGGTTGGTAACAATTAATTCGGTTGAGCAAATCGTAATTTTGTATATCGCGCTGTGAGTCTAACGACGCGTATGTGGGGTCTTTGAAACCGGACCTGAAAATCCTGAATTTTCATCTCTTGTCTGCTCGTCGAAGTGCACTGCACGCGGCACGCGGCACATGTATATACCCAAACGCAGTAATTGGATTGCCCGCTTGCAAGGTATGGGGGTTGTGGATTGTAATTGAGGCTACGTATACCAATGGCATAAAACCTCGAGGGAGCATGAATTAAAGACAGAAATTTAATACCGTAATTAATGAATGGATAAATAAGCATTTTTTTTTTTTTCTTACTTTTTTTTTATTTTTTGACTTTTACCTTTCAGTCATCTCCTACAATTCTTGCAATGTATAAAACCTCTTTCATCTACCGTACTATATAATCTGTAAATAGTAGCAATTTTTTATTACGTACATATTCTACTCGGAAATTTGAATCGAAATTGTTTCACCGAAAATTTCAAGGGTCTTATAGTTTTCAAATGGTGTCGAGTTGAATCTTGAACCAATCATGGCTCGAGACAGTATAACGGTCGCTTTAGTTCGCGAGCTCGACGTCAGGCGCTCCGCTAGATCCGATCAGTGATTGGCGGAACTTGAAATCGTTGTAACTCGAAATCTATAAGAGCGACAAATATTTTGTTGAAATAAGATCGTCTCAGTTTTTTAAACAGAATCCGCCTACGAATTTTTGGTTAATCCAATGAACGCCGTATGGATGAAAGACTGAGATAAATTATTCCGAGACTGATTGGTGATCATAAAACTATAAAATGTATATAACGTCGTAACCCTAGCAGAACCTTGGCAGGCCACTAAAATAATCTTATCGGTTTAATTGCCCGCGGGTTTGTCCTGAATTACAGCCTGAATCACATCGCGTGTACGTTATAGATATATACGTGTTTAGGTATGTTATATGCGCGCATTTTAAAGTCTTGTTTCAGTTTTAAACGCGCTCTAATTACCTACGCAAGTTTATATTTTCTAGCTATGCAAATTAGGGCTGATAATTCCTGGGAACACGCGGCTGGTTTATGTATTTATGTAGTACATATGTATATAATTTAGAATCGATCCATATCGATTAACGATAAAAAATAAAACTACACACACTATTAACGCTTAGCTGAAAAAGTAACTGTCAAAGAAAGAGGAAAAAAACTAAAAGAAATTGAAACGAAATTATTGTGACAAGATTTTTTAAATTTATTTTACTGTTTCTTATTTACTCACGTGTGCATATTTGACCATTATTAATTGTGTCCTTTGGGCTAATCGCCTTGTGAAATCCGAGTTAATCTCCACATTGTTCATTTTTCTGAACAAAACTATTCGCGGATATTTGCGTTTCAAATGACGTTGATCGACTGGTAACCGAGTTGAGAAGAACAGTCGACTAGTATGACAGGACGGTTACTTCCGGTTGCAGGCTGAGATAACACTTCGCGGTAAAGCCGCGGATTCATAATGGTAATTAAATGACTAGATCAAACTCAGGAATTGTAAAGGAAATGAACGAACAGTGGTGGGGCAGTTTGAGATAAAATAAAAAATAGATTTTTTATAAACTAGTAATAGACAAAAATTTGATGAACAACTATTAGAGCAGAATGGGGAAGTTTCGACTACTCAAGAGTCTTTTTGACCTTTGGTCATTCAAAAACAGGCCTTTTTTCAAACGTCATTTGTGAATTGATGAACAAAGATGGAGTGATAATTCTATTCCAATTTTAATTGTCATTTTATGTTTATTTTTTCGGAAAAAGCTTTAAAACAGTAAGAAGGAAAAATCTCCCCACTTCAGCTCTAAGCTCAAAAATTTTGATACCTGACACACGATTTTTTAGATTTTTTTCAGATTTTTAAATTGTGTCGATCGATATGGTCGTTTTCAAAAATTGTTGAAAATTCAAATTAATTTTGAAAAAATCTAAAAAAAAACACTGAGTGCCTTTCAAAGTGAGAACAATCATATAAAAAATCGCGGGCCCGATCCGGGAGATTAGGGGTCAGACCCAGGACGAAGTGGTATGGAATGCCCCATACATAGATATATAAATATATGTGCGTGATTTAATACCGCGATATTTGATCCGGATATATACATATACATATATATATTTTTTTACATCAAGTTAATCGATTTATACAAAGCCGGGAATTCCCGATTTCAATTAAGGGGATTTGGTCACATTTTTACCGCACAAAAACAGGCCTTTTTTCAATCGTGATTTGTGAAGCGATGAACAAAGATGGGGTAATAATTCTATTTCAGTTTCAATTGTCACTTTATCAACTTCATTTGCAAAATATAATTGTCGAGATATCTTCGTATACACTGAAGTTATTGAACAAAACGTGAAGCTGTGCACACGGTGCACCGTCTACTGGTGAACATCATTCTGTATAGGTGACTCGTCAGAAACACAAAATCAAAAGGGTTTTATAATCTGTGTGATAGTCTCTACGACCTGTAAATAGCAAAATTTAAAAAAACAAAATGCCGTTTTTATGTTGAAAATTACGATTTTAACCGATTTTTACATGAAAAATATTTTTTATCCATTTTTTACGCATTTATCTCAGAAATCCGCAATCTACAGATCTTAGATAATAGTTTCGTCCATCTTTTCCCAAATTTTCATCCAAATCGTCGAAGCGGTTTTTGATATTTTATTTTCACCGCCTCGAAAACCGTAATTCGTAAGAAATCGCTTTTCAAATTTGACTTCTTCACTTTTTCACGATCTTCACTTTGGAGTTTGCTATACCAATTCACGCATCGAAATTAATACGAACGGGTTTGAATCCATGCCACTTCTATACAATTTACCTTTCTTTGACTTACTTCGATCTTAAGATTTTTTTTTCATTTCAGTCTCAGTTCAATCCTGCGATATTTTGTCATCATTGATCGGCGATCGGCAGTCCGCACGCTCCGACATTTTTGGCTGCCATTTGGTCAATTTTTTGAATTCTCACTTCCACTAGGGCTTAAAAAACGCGGAAAAAATATAGTTATCGGAATATGAAAAGGACCGACAATTTGCTATCATCAAATTTAAAGGGTGACTCCCAAAATTAATATCTTGTAAAATAATTCGTTTCGATTTATAGCCGACATTGGATGGCCCGGAGAATCAATTTATATTAAAAAATATCACAAGATATTATCAGAAGAATGTTAAACACGGAATTCCAACCCAATTAACACTAAATTAACCCACAAGGAATTTTTTTATTACTAATTAGGCATAGGTTGACAAAATTCTACAACAACAAACAAAATATCGTGACTCTATTACACAAAAAAATCAAGTTTTTGGTACTCAAATTCATTTTCGAGATTTTAAAAATTCAATTAATTTCTTTGTCAAACTAAAAACTCACCTTGTCATCTCCCAAAAATTTTTCGCTTCTATATCTTTTCCGAAAAAGGAATGAATGGACAATTTTTTTTTTGTTTTTTTCTTTTACATTCCGGAGATAACTGCCCCTGATTCTTTTTGTGATTTTTATTTTATTTTATTTTTTTTTTTGTGCGGAAGGGACGTTCAGTTCCTTATCAGCATGCGTTCTTTGCTTAGATCGATAATTCAAATTGATTGATTGACGTTCCGACGTTTTTGACGGTGACGTAGGTCGTCGCTGTAGGATATACTGTTTAGCATAAAGAGCGGAAGGACTCCTCCTATTCGAGTCTGCGGGGGCTATCTCTCAGACATTATCTGTCGTCACAGCTGCAGCTGACGAAGATTTTTTAAAACAAGTTTTCGACCCCTCCAGTTCATTACGTCGATATAAAGATTGAATTAAATTTGAATAAAATATCACTGTTGGTGAAATTTTTCTATTCAACTGTACCACAATTCCTATACGAATTCTTTAGGGAAATTGAAACTGTAGGTAGCTACGAAAGTTTTCCATAAAAAAAGAAAATAAAAAAAAATTGTAGATTATCGGAGTTTGTTAATCATCGTATATTTTTTCGTCAAGAATATTGTAAATTTTCCTACAGTTTCTCGTAAGAGAAAAAAAAATAAAAAAATTGTTGGTTTTCATTTGGTTATTACAGAAAATTTGCTGTGATCTTTTCTTTTTGTCGCCAAAATTGAATTAGCAAAAAAAGAAAACTAAAATTTCTTATAAAAATACCTACGAGAAAAGTTCATATTTTCTTGGAAATTTGTAGAAATTCTTAAGCATTATTACATTCGAGGGGCTTCCGTGATGTAGAGTAGAAAAATTGCGTTTCTATTTCTCTGCAAATTTTTTGTATGTTTCGTGTTTTATATTTTTTATGAAGACTTGTTTTTTTTTTTCAAACTATGCAAATTGTTGTTAATTTTATATAAGCAAACGCAGATTTTCAGACATGGTATACCTTCACCTCATACACCGAAGCGAGAGGCGGAAATGTAAATTGTATAAGAAGGTACTGCAGCGATGAATCTTGTAACACTTACTTGTTATACATATATATGTATGTATATAAATATACACACACACATATTCAGGCATAAAGTAAAGAAAGTCTTCGTAGTTCTTCGTAGACTGAAAAATTTTCAAAACCTGTGACGTTTCTTTAGGAAAACTTTAATATACTCATGCAACCCTGTAGGGAGGTTGCAAGGAAGTTTATAAGGTATGTATGTAAAAGAGAGAGAGAGAGAAAGAGAGAGATGAAGTGGAAGAAAACGTGAAGAAGTGAGAGGGAAATGTCTTGTATGTTTTATAGTTGGTACGTATGTATGTATGTATGTATATATATATATACATAGATATATACCTACGGAAGAGAAAAATAGAGAAAAGTTTGCACAGCTCCTTGAAAACAAAAAAAAAGACGAAAAATAAAAGTTAAAAGAATAAAACTTTACGAATCACTGATCTCGAACTAAAGACGAAAAGTTTTACTCTTAAAAATCCTGAAGTTAGAATAAATATATGTATAGTTATATATGTATACATGCAGGTATACCTAAGTGAGATTTAAATTTTTAGTGATTTCTTCGATATATATTCATTCCCAGAAATAAGAAATGTAGTAAAAAGCTTTTTCTTTGTTTTTCTTGTTTTTTATGGATTTTTGGTATGGCTATAAATAATTACAATACGAAACTGTGTATTGAAACTCCGGTATTCATATTTGCAGATTTAACCCATCGTTGTCATCTTGGATCAAATTTACTTGGCGCCCAACTTTAGAATCATATATCTATTGTTAATCGCCTTACGCTGAAGAATTTTTCGAACATGTTATCATTTGCTTTTTTATATAACAACTGGTGCTACGTATTTGACAAGGTTCAAAGTATCTTTCATAATTTTTTTGTCCCAATCGGACGGACAGTTTTTACTCGGTAACCATTTGAAAATCAGTTGGGTCAATTTTATTAATTCAATTCATAATTGCAGATTCATTTTTTCGCTGTCACCATGGGTCACATTGACTTGGCGCCCAACATTGAAATCACATATTTATCGTTACTTACCCTACGATGCAGAATTTTTTTTTTCTGGTGCTACGTATTTGACAAGGTTCAAAGTATCTTTCATAATTTTTTGGTCCCAATCGGGCGGACAGTTTTTACACGGTAACCATTTGAAAATCAGTTGGGTCAATTTTATTAATTCAATTCATAATTGCAGATTAATTTTTTCGCTGTCACCATGAGTCAAATTGACTTGGCGCCCAACATTGAAATCACATATTTATCGTTATTTACCCTACGATGCAGAATTTTTTTGGACATGTTATCATTTGATTTATTATATAACAATTGCTGTTACATATTCAACAATGTTTAAAGTATGTTCCATAATTTTTTGGTCCCAATCGGACGGACAGTTTTCACACGGCGACCGTTTGAGAACCAGTTAGGTCAATTTGACCCAATGTGACAAGCGCATAAATTTTCAGAAGTGTGACAACGAAGGGTTAAAAGAACGAGGAACAAAATTCAGAATAAATAAAAGGCAATTTTGATGAAGAATTTAAGTTTTGCGAACGTTGGTTTGATATATTCGACCCACCATTTTGACTCTCACAACTTTGAGACTAGAACCATAATCAATGATATTGAAGATTTTTGGAAACAAATTTTAAAAAAATCGCAATCATTTTTGATTTTCTTCTGCCATCTTTATTTTGACAATTTTGATATATTGAATTCGTAATCAGCAGCTTGGAAAATGCCTGGAAACAAATGTTTGTTAAAATCCAATCAAAAATCGAAATAATTGAACGATTATTCCGAGGATTATTCACTCACTTAATTAGACGATCAAGTCAAAAAAAAAAAATGTAATTTTATTATAAAAATTAGAAATTAATCGATTGATCCACGTCATAAATTTGAAAAAATATTACACTTCATCCTGGAGAGGAAAGAAAAAAAGAATCTGAAAGGAATCAAATGGATTTACTTTTTTCGAGTCGCACTATGGCAAAAAAAAAAAAAAAAATTTGAACGATGATTGTAACAAATGAGGGTAGATTTCAAATGGAGTAAATGGCTCGTGAAAGGCGTTATATAGGTAGAAACTGTTTGTTTATGTGGGGCATTTCATATGTCGATTCTACTAAGCTTGCCCTCTTTTTTTTTTTGTTTTATTTTATTTTTTGTCGAAATTGTAAATTGATACAATATATGTGAAAGTGTAATTCAAAATTAATTAGTAAAGTCAATTTTCGATTCGCCGATTTTTGATTAGCGCGGTAAATCAAACGCGTTGGTATACCTATGATATAAATTGCAGAAATGGGTAATTTCTAAAGCCTTATATCTCGTAGGTATCTAAAGATTTGCCGGAGGGTGCTAAACGTGCAGTGACAGTTTCTTGATTAAAAGATCTCATCCTACGAAACGGTCTTAATTAATTAGTGAAGGTCCAATTAGGCTGAGTGAAACGCACACTTTCTAAAAGCTAATTGGCTGGCTTTGGCGTCTCGACGATTTGTAGTTGTAAAAAACGTTTTTCGTTTTTCGTTTGTTTTTTCATTTTGTATTTAGTTTTCTTTCTTTTCTGTTTTGTTTTCATCAACCCTCTCTTGCTCTCTTCACTTTAACGTGCTCTTTGTTTTACAATCTGCCTCGCTAGGCAAGAATTTAAAAAAAAAAAGAAATAAAAAAACTAGAGAAAAACGACCTGATTGTTAAGGTAAAATTCGTACATTAGCATTAAATTATTTACTGATTAATCCTTAATGACGATAAGACTCTGCTCTTGACTATTGCGAATAAATTTCTTTAGGAGCTTACATATACCTTGAAATTTTTTTTTTCTGACCATATTTTTATTTTATATGATACATACCTATAATGTATAGGTATGTATGCTGTTCCTTCAGCGTTTTCTTTTCTGGATATTTTTTCGAGAATCAACTTTTTTGGTATTGTGTACAAGATTACATGAAAATTACTGCACCTGCAGGATCGACGTTTGACATACTCATTCAATAAGTATTTTCACACGGTGTGAACTACCAATATTGAAATCGGTCGCGAAACTTTTGTGATATGTGCAAAAATGAGATTGATGAACGTGATAATGACTAAAAATCGAATAAATTTCGAAAAAAAAGCTTCCCATAAACGTAATGCAATTTCCATAGTTCACACACTAGATATGCTAGTTTGAAATGTTCAGACGAAATTTGGTTTGTTTCGAATGACTAGTGCTCGAGTAATCTTGTACAAATCGATTAATAACGGGGGTTTGTGCTTATGAACGTTGTGAAATAGCATTTGATGGTCAAATAATGACCGATGAAAATAAATCAATTAAGTCAAATTTATCTCAGTCTTGATAATTTCGCAATTCATTTCCGAACGTAGATCTAATTGTAAGAATTTATCTGTATAGTTCGTGAGATAAGGATCAGACGAACAATAAGTAAATCACTTCAAATCATTTTACATTTTCTCCCCATTCGACTTTTTCAGCACTGTGTACAAGATTACATGAAAACCATTGCATTGACAAATTGTAAATTCAACATATTTATTGAATAAGTATTTTTACACGGTGTGAACTACCAATATTGAAATCTGTCGCGAGACTTTTGTGATACGTGCAAAAATGAGATTGATGAACGTGATAATGACTAAAAATCGAATAAATTTCGAAAAAAAAGCTTCCCATAAACGTAATGCAATTTCCATAGTTCACACACTAGATATGCTAGTTTGAAATGTTCGGACGAAATTTGGTTTGTTTCGAATGACTAGTGCTCGAGTAATCTTGTACAAATCGATTAATAACGGGGGTTTGTGCTTATGAACGTTGTGAAATAGCATTTGATGGTCAAATAATGATCGACGAAAATAAATCAATAAGTCAAATCTATCCCAGTCTTGATAATTTCGTAATTCATTTTCGATCTAATTGTAAGAATTTATCTGTATACCTATAGGTAAATGCAGTCTTTATAAGTGTGGGAATTTGAAATATGGCCGATACGTAAGCGTTGGCCTGCCTGCAGTTTGCGGGCTTCGTTTTCAATACACTAAGATTGAAATTGAAGCCCAACGTAGTTTCGTCGCCGATTCGATAGCGGGGAAATGAATTTTTGGATTAGCGATATTCTTGGGTAACGAATAAGACGAACCGAAGGGAACTGAACGGAACGGAATGTAACGGAACATAACCCAAACCCTCAGCTTCTCACCGTTCGCCATTCGTCCTTCAACTCGCGCGGCACTGATTCTGTAGGATCAATTTAATCCGGCTACCCTTACGTCCGTAATATGGATGGGTATAGCAGTTACAGGCTCGATCTCAAGCAATCCGCTTAATTGACGGGCCCGCGGCAAAGCGCGGCAAGGCACGGTGTGGCGAGAAGTTTTGAAATGCGAAATCCGTAAAGTTCGGTTTAAAAAGTCTTCCTCCTCGTTCGCTTTAAATTTAACTCAATTATCGTTTCGTCGCAAAATTCAGGGCTTACCCTACCATTTCAATTTTTATATCTAAACCGAGTTTTACAATCATACAGGATTTAAAACCAAACCCAAAGTCTTATGTGTCTTTCATAAAATCGTTTTTAAATCCGTATCGTATAACCGGAAATGAGCTTTTTATTTTATTTATTTATTTTTTTTTTTTAATCAACTTCACAATTATTTTAAAACAATTCGGGAATAAGCCAAGGCAAGCTTTTCTTTTTTGTCAAATCGTTAATAAACGGAGTGCTTTATACATTCGTTATCGCAAAAAACGTCGGGTTGAGAAAAATGCTTGAGAACACGCCAGGAAGCACGTTTTTACACTCAAAGAAAGCTTTCACATTCAATTATTTTCGAAAACTGATGTATGTGATCATCAATTTCTTGCGAGCAGAATCCCGGTCGAATCGTTGAACCGATTTTGATGAAATTTGGACAGGGTATTGTTTCTGTCACAAAGATATGCCAATGAGCTTTTGGGCTCAATTTCACTTCCGGTTTTCAAACGGCAGTCGTTAAGTTCGTTATTTGAGTTATACCATCGTCAGAGGGAAAATCGGGTATAAAAAAACACTGCGCGATGATGCCTGATGAAAAAAAGCGCAGCTTTTTCTTGTCATTGAAATCAAAATTTTTGAGACATGACTGTTTTGTAGTTTTGATCGCAGTTTGATAATTTTTATTTATTCAATTTGAATTTCTGTTCAGGTATAACGGGTCGATATGTATATACCTATATATACCTATATGAGCTTTCAAAGTGGGTCGCAGCTTTATGAGTAACGCTAACAAAAAGCTCAGCGCAGTCTTATGCTGCTAGATTCGTATTCAATTAAAATATATGTGAATACAATTTATAGATAAAAATTTCATAAAATACAAGTAAAAAATAAAAAAATAAAAAGTATGGAAAAGCTCGTATATAGGAAACTGGATCAATTTTTATTCTCGTTAAAATATGTAAATTAATTCTATATCAACGGAAAGAAAATTTCATCTTATTTCTATTTGGTCTTAAAAATTCTTATCGGTATCAACGAAGTTATTTGAAAATACAGTCTGAATAAAGAGACAGAAGATAAACCTTTCAAGATCTATATTTATAGTGTATAAATGTATGGGGCATTCCATACCACTTCGATCTGGGTCTGGTCTTTGATCTCTTAGATTGGGTCTGCGATTTTTTATATGATTGTTCTCACTTTGAAAGGCATTCAGTTTGTTTTTTAGTATTTTTTTCAAATTGATTTCAAGCTTCTACAATTTTTGAAAACGACGATATTGATCGACACAATTTAAAAATCTGATAAAATTTTGAAAAATCGTGTGTCAGATATCAAAATTTTCAAGTTTAGAGCTGGAGCTTCTTCCGAAAAAAAAACGTTAAAAAAATTAAAAGCGGGATTTTTGAGAATTTTTACAGATTCTTAGGAATTTTTTCAGATTTGAAAAAAAAAAAAAATTGCAAATGGTAAAATGGTTCCGAAAATTTTGAAAAAATTTTGAAAAATCCGGTTCGACACATGAAAATGTTTCAACAATCATTCATAGTAAAATAACTCCCGCTTCTAATTTTTCTAACGTTTTTGTCTTTTCGGAAAAAGCTTGAAAACAGTAAAAAGGAAAAATCTCCTCACCCGGTTCTGAGTTTAAAAATTTTGATATCTGACACACGATTATTCCAATTTTTTTCAGATTTTTAAATTGTGTCGATCAATATGATCGTTTTCAAAAATTGTTGAATTTTCGAATCGATTTGAAGAAATGTAAAAAAAAAAAAAAAAAACTTAGTGCCTTTCAAAGTGAGAACAATCATATAAAAAAAAAAACGCGGGCCCAATCCGAGAGGTCAAAGGTCAGACCCAGGTCGAAGTGGTATGGAATGCCTTATATATACCTCATACCCCTACAAATGCGGAAGCACGAGTAAGAGCGAAAGCTGAGTATCACTTCATAAAATTAATATTAAAAAGCACAGGGTGGTTTTCGTGCAGAGGGTAAAATTTGTACGGGCTATTAGATATCGTGAAATGTTTCAATTTCCTCGACCCACAGGTTCAGTATCCGTCATCTAAGGGACAACCCTTGCGAGTCGAAAAAAGCTGGGGATACGTGATTTTAATTTTTTTAAACCAGCTGTTATATCGTTCAGAAAATAAAAATATCTGCATTTCTTGGGCATCGATATATCTATAGGGTTTATTATAGGTACTCATTGTTGAACAAAATTTTTGGCAAATTATAATGTGGACAAAAAAAAAAAAAAAAAACTAAATAAAAAGAAACAGAAAACGATATCGAACAGTGAAAATGAGTTAAACATTTTATCGTAAAGTGAAACAGATTTTGTTTCAGTGCAAGGTAGAAGAAAATTTCGAAATAGAAAAAAAAACAAAAATTGTGCGAATGGTCCCAAGTTCATTTTTTTTTTGTCTTCTGCAAAAACGATAAAAAGAAATTTCTATTTTTTTTTTTTAATAGAAAAAGATTTTTCTATTAAACTTTTTTTTGGGCTTATGCTATCGTGGTTCAAAAAAAAAATTTTATTTAACAAATTTTTCCATAATTAGAAAAATTTTTTTTGTGTGAAAACCGTTTGCATACTTGCTGATAAAAATTTATGATGATTAAATAAAAGACAAAAGATGACAAAAATGGCCCTTTTTCGAAAAAAATGGCCTCCTTCAGGAGAAATGCCACTTTTCAGAAAATATGGCCCTTTAAAAAAAAAAAATGGTTTCTTTCAGGAAAAATGGCCCTTTTTAGAAAAAAAGGCCTCTTTCAGAAAAAATGGTCCTTTTCAGAAAAAATCGCACTTTTCGAAGAAAAGGTACATTTTCGGAACAAGGTGGCACTTTTTTATTGAGGAAAAAATGGGATTTTTTGAAAAAATTTGAGCTCACCCTGTGAGGGTCCAAGGGTGGAGGAACCGCGGATGGTCGATGATGGACAGACGCGCTGATCCATCCCAAGCTGCTGCTTCGACGAGCGGCCATTGCCAAGGGACATTATCGCTGTGGTACCTTTGAGTATGTATAATTTCTTCGGTTGTCTCGTCGCTTGATCACGAGACACCAGGCGTCTAAGCCCTGTATCTGTAAAATATAAGTAAAGTCCAGATGTAAAGAGGAAGATCAAAATGAAAAAGGTCCGTTTATTTATTTATTTATTTTTTTTTTTCGACGAATTTGAGTTTGGGACCAAAAAATATCTTTCGGCAAAAACTGTACCGTTTTAAACGAGAATTTTTACACTATGGAAATCAATTATTTCCAAATCGCTGGTACATCTTTTTGTAAAATCGTAAAATTTATTACATCAAAAAAAAAATTGAAAAAAGCTCAACGTTTTATTTAGAAGAGTAAATGACAAATGCTTCCGGCTCCTCGAATCTCGGTTGAATTGTTTCAAATCGAATTTAAGCTTTGCGGAATGCTGACCGCTTCAGTTAAGTTCCCAAGCGGTTTGCATCATGCGATTGTTGAATAGCCTAGCAGTTACTATATGGCCTGAGATTTTGGCATGTGTAGGTATAGATATAGCTACGAGTATAATAATATGTAAACCTTAATTATCTGAACAGTGAGTTAAATTCTCGGCCAACGAACCAGTCGCTGATTGATTGGTAGAATTTAAACTGCGATTCAATTAGTGAAATTGCAATTTTTAAACAGATTTGTATAAGTTTTTTTGTTTTTTATTTTAAACGTTTATCGATTTTTCTTATCTCAATTGTAATTTTGAAAAATTCTAAAAGAAATTCTGTTTTTTTTTTTTTTTTTTTTTTTTTTATATCGCGTTCGCTGAAGCAAATTAATTTTTTCAAACCACGTAATAAAATCTCAGCTTTGTCAAAATCCAAAATTTCTAATTCGATTTTTTCGCACCGATGAATTTTTTATGCACGTTAATATCGCGATGAGATATTATTTAACGTATTTTAAAAATTCATAACCACTAGGTGGATAAGGGTCTCGGCATATTCGATGAGGGCTTAAAATTTCACTTCATCGTAATTACCGATCCCACGCTTATAATGCTGTTCTTGAAAATCAAGTTCTTTATCCATTTCCGATGAATAGAAATATTGACGTAAAACTTTCCATTACATTCGCAATATAAAATTGGAGTTTTTAACCTATTTGAAATGTGAAACAAATTGGCAAAAAACGAAAAATAAAATCAGCAAATAAATAGCAAATAACGTTACTCTTTTGAATCCGTTCGAAAAATAATCAGACTAGTTAAAGGGGTACGTAATCCGTTGAAATTTACAAGAAATATGTAGCCTAATCTTTTCCGCTTTTTTTAAGCCCTACTGGAAGGAAAAATTCCAAAAATTGACCAAATGACAGCCAATATTGACAAAGTGCGCGGGCTTGCCGATCGCCGATCGATGATGACAAAAGATCGCAGAATTGAACTGAGATCCAAATAAACAGAAATCTGAGGATCGAAATAGGTCAGCGAAAGGTTAATTGTATCAAAGTGGTATCGACTAAAGCTCGTTAGTATTATTTTACACGCCAGAATTGGTAGCAAACCCCAAAGTGAAGATCGTGAAAAAGTGAAGAAGTCAAATTTGAAAAGCAATTTCTTACGAATTACGGTCTTCGAGGCGGTGAAAATAAAATATCAAAAACCGCTCCGACGATTTGGATGAAAATTCGGGAAAAGATGTACGCAACTATTATCTAAGGTCTGTAGATTGCGGATTTGTCAGATAAATGCGTAAAAAATAGATAAAAAATTTTTTTCATGTAAAAACCGGTTAAAATCGTAATTTTCAACATAAAAACGGCATTTTTTTTTATTTTTTAAATTTTGCTTTTTACAGGTCGTAGAGACTATCACACAGATTATAAAACCCTTTTGATTTTGTGTTTCTGACGAGTCACCTATACAGAATGATGTTCACCAGTAGACGGTGCACCGTGTGCACAGCTTCACGTTTTGTTCAATAACTTCAGTGTATACGAAGATATCTCGACAATTATATTTTGCAAATGAAGTTGATAAAGTGACAATTGAAACTGAAATAGAATTATCACCCCATCTTTGTTCATCGCTTCACAAATCACGATTGAAAAAAGGCCTGTTTTTGTGCGGTAAAAATGTGACCAAATCCCCTTAATTGAAATCGGGAATTCCCGGCTTTGTATAAATCGATTAACTTGATGTAAAAAAATATATATATGTATATGTATATATCCGGATCAAATATCGCGGTATTAAATCACGCACATATATTTATATATCTATGTATGGGGCATTCCATACCACTTCGTCCTGGGTCTGACCCCTAATCTCCCGGATCGGGCCCGCGATTTTTTATATGATTGTTCTCACTTTGAAAGGCACTCAGTGTTTTTTTTTAGATTTTTTCAAAATTAATTTGAATTTTCAACAATTTTTGAAAACGACCATATCGATCGACACAATTTAAAAATCTGAAAAAAATCTAAAAAATCGTGTGTCAGGTATCAAAATTTTTGAGCTTAGAGCTGAAGTGGGGCGATTTTTCCTTCTCACTGTTTTCAAGCTTCTTTCAAAAAAAAAAAAAAAAAAATCGTTAAAAAAATTAAAAGTGGAATTTAGTTTACTATGGATGCCTATTGAAATGTTTTCATATGTCATACCAGATTTTAAAAAAATTTTTCAGATTAAAAAAAAAAAGGAAAAAAAAAAAAATTGCCAATGGTAAAAAATGGGCAATGCCACATATATACTCGGATCAAATATCGCGGTATTATATCACGCACATATATATTTATATCTATGTATATGTATATATGTATATATATGTATATGTGGGGCGAGGTCCGAGTGATAAATTTCATTCTCTTATTCCCGGTAATTTCGTGCGGAGAAACGACGTAGCATTTGCTCTTTATTATATCCGAAAGTACCGGGTGGATATACTGGATATGGTAGATATATTGCGATATAAACTAAACTAACACACGTATTACCAGCGAGCGCCTGTTTCTGGCATACGGTCGATACTTTACGGTCCGAATGGTAGGTACACAAAATCGAAGAGTTGTGAAAAAAAAGGTGCAATTCTCTCTCTTCGCTATCCACGGATCAGCGAATTTCTCTCTCTTTAAATAAACCTTATACTCTCTAACTTCAAAAACATCACCAAAATAAATATATACCTACGAGGTTAAAGATTACTCGTGCAAAAAATTTCTATTTTATTGACAAAAATCAAGAAAAGAAACAAAAATATACAAATCGCAAAAATCTTTCTCTCATAGAATTCTTATTCCCTTTTTTCATCATTTTTATTTCAAATCTTTGGTAATTATTCATTTTCGGTTCTCACCATCGGAAATTTTTTTTGTTATTTTATTTTTTTTTTTTTACAATCTTTAACATTTTAATAAATAAATTACAGCTCCGAATATAATTTACTAGCGTAATCGAAATAAATTTTCTAAAAATCGCTAGGAAGAATTTCGATAAGTAATTTTAAAAAACGAACGATTTTTCTTCAAATAACGATCTGTAAAAATTTTGGTTTATTAAATATATAAAAAAAGTTTTTTTTTTTTTTCATAAAATTTGACGATCTTTTGGATGAAAAATAAAACACATAAGATCGTTGCGTCGTCGATTTGTTGTTTTTTTTTTTTTTTTTTTTTTTTTAATACCTTTTTTGTTGGTTTTTTATTTTGTCTATTTGAGGTAAATTTTTTAAATAAAATTCATCAGTTGGGTTATGTGAATAAATTTTTTTTAGGACAATTCCAATTTTTCAATATATATTTATCTACTTTATTCTCTTCTTATATGCATACAGCTCAATCGCTTCCCTAAATCCCATAAATTATACTATCGAATTCTCTTTGGACTGAGGGAAATTTTTTGGGTTGTATATCTGTAATTTGAATAAATTTATATTTATCGAAACAGGATTATAGAAAAGCATATTATAGTTTGAAATGATTAAAATGTATTTGCTGAAATTTCAAAATTCGATAAAAATAAAGATAATCAAAAAACTGGAATAATTTTTGATTCATTCCTTTTTTTTAACGTTAATTTGTAAATCAGAAAAAGAAGATAAAAAAAAAAACAGGAATATTTTCCGTGTCGTTGCTTTTTTAAGTGATAAATTGTAAGTCAAAAAATTAAGGAATCAAAAAAACTGGAATAATTTATTATTTTTTTCGTATACTATTTATGATTTGAATAATTTTACTCGAATATTTTTTTGAAACGAACGATTTTTCAAATCTCTTTATTAACCGTTAATTGACTTACAGGGGTGCGAACCACCCCATGCTTTTCGTAAAATTTTTTTTGAATATTTTAATATTTTTCATCATCATACTTAATTTTAATTTTTTGGTATTTCACTTACATAACTTTAAAAAGTAAGCTCTTGAGAAGTTCTGAAAAAATTGGCAAGTTAAAATATTGAATAATTTATTTGTTATAAAATTTTTTGTCGCTGGGGGTTAAATTGTTTATATTTTTTTAAAATTAAAAATTATTTATCTATTTTTTTTTCAGATCGTGGTGTTGAAAAATTGATTGATAAATATTGTGAATGATTATTAGGCGATGAGCAATTTACTTTGCATATACTTATATAGGTATATACGTACCTATGTATAACCCGCGATTTTTTATACGATTTTTCTCACTTTGAAAAGCACACAGTTTTTTTTTTTTTTTAGATTTTTTCGAATAGTCTTGAATTTTCTACAATTTTTGAAAACGACACAATTTAAAAATCTGAAAAAATTCTGAAAAATCGTGTGTCGGTTATCAAAATTTTTAAACTTAGAGCCGGTTTTCAAGCTTTTTAGTATGAGCTTTGAATTTGTTCACTCATTTATGTTCAACAGACAGAGAATAAAAAAAAATTTATAAAAAATCGTAAAAAGGTTAGCCAATTTTAATTTTGATCTTGAAATTTTCCGAATTTCAGACACTTTTATTTTCTATTTTAGAAAAAATAAAAACAGATGTTCTCAAGTCAAAAATTCATTTTTTAGATTTATTTTACAAATAATCCGTATAGGTTGAAACATCTTCTTTTTAACTTGCTGAATGCCTTTCGTATGGAAATTAATTTTTTTTTACTTACTATAATAATAGGTGAGACTGAGTTGAAATGAATCATCGAGTAATCGCAAATCAGTCGGTCAAAATAAGCCATTGAAAAAAAAAAACGATTTTTTATTTTTGTAAAATATACGACCCAGTTCATTTTTTCCTATTTTATTTGTGATGACTCGGTACTTCATTTTGTCCCGGTCTCTCCTGTGTAGGGAAATTTCAGTTTTGTTCGAAATTTTTATCGAAAAAATTACAGATAAAAACCAAAAACAAAAAAAAATCGTTAGTACGAATGAATGAATTAATAAATAATCGAATTGTATATAAAATCGTTAATATTTATACACCGATTAGATTTTCAAAAATCGGCGTAGGTATATATAAGGAACTGTTTTTTTTTTTTCGTTTCTTATTGCCGTTACATCCGGGAATCAAAAATCTGACAGTTGTATATTACGTATATAGGAGAGTAGGCGTTGCCACTTCAGATATACATTCTTGGCACAATTCCCTATATATGTATATATATGACCACGTGATCAGCACCTGGTGGTTATCTACGAACCGGAAAAGAAAAACGAAAAGAAGAAAAAAAAGCACAAGAACGCGTAAAAATAACGATAAACAGAACCAACGGAAAAGATGACGAAAACAACAAAAGAAGAAAAAAAAAAAAAAAAAACTTGAAGAAAACGTTCCAAAAATTGTAACAAAACTTGGGAAAAAAATTACTCAAATTTTCTTTTTTCAAAATAATAATTAATCTCACTTGCTATTGTGTATGGCATGTACAGTACACAAATCAAAATCAAATCGAAATCAAATCGTTTAATGAAAGGCAACGAAAAATTACCATAATGTGGTAAAAATCTATATCAGTAGTGATTTTTTCCCGCGTAAAAAAGAAGAAAAAAAAGCAACAGAAATGAAAAAAAAAAACCAGAATGAAAAATCCTCAGAATATATCTGTAAATAAACGAATTGTTGAATACTTAATTTGGGTCATTTTGAAAGAACATAATTAGATGTAATTAGTATTAAATGAACTAAAAAGAAAAGAAAAAAAGATTATTTAGTTCCTTTTTTTCTGCATAATGTTCTTTTTCGCTAAATTTGTTTTTGGCATTTTTTTCCTTTAATCCAATCTAATTGTGGTCAGAAATTGTTGTATTAATAATTTACACGTAGGTATATTTTATTTTGTTTAATTATTTTTTGGGTAAACTTTGTCAACTCACCCTGAAGAAGAGATTAAAACAAATCGAATATAATATATATATTGTATATGTTGTATAGGTATATATATATATATATATATATATAAATGTATGTACGTATAGTTGCAACTAGGAGGTGTAAGTGCAAGTACTTGTATGTACGAGATGTGTTTGTGAATGAGTTTCACGCACAGGGGACAACGCCCACAAACTTAAATATTACGGATGAAAAAGAAAAAGTAAAAAACCCAAAAATAGTCTCGACTTGTCCGTTGCGTGTCTAAAGCGCGACTCACGCTCGTGTGGTTCGCCTTTAGGTTACAGGCCGGAGCGATTCACCACTCAACTGTACTGGGTATACCTACTGTATTGTACTGTCTCTACGCGCCTGACTCTTTCGGTTATATTGTGCGCGTGAGCTCCCGCGAGAATACCAGTGAGGGGTTGAAAACAGCAAGAAGAACCGAAGAAGAATAGACGCGAAGAATATGAGAATCCCGCGAGAATCCTCCACCCAGTAAGAGCTGAGAGAATAGAAATATTGCGGGAGGGAAGGAATCGACGAGATAAACTGCGGGAGGAACCGGAGAAATGGAAAAAAAAAGAAAAAAGAAAAAAGAAAAAAAAAATGAGAGAAAGGGTAGAGAAGAAATGGTATAAAGGCGACAAGGAAAAGGACGGAAACGCCCGCCTGCATGCCCGTGCCTATTGCGACCACCCAACTACCCGACGACCCAACGACCCAACGCGCCGGCATCTCAACCGTTGGTAGCTCGTATATCGACTGACTGAAACTCTGAACGCCATGCCATTCAAAGACCCACCCTACCCAGGTCCTCGGTTACCAGTTTACAGTTTCTATCCCACCGCTGTCACCGATTCCACAAACTTTATTTCGACAACTTTGCTGTTAGGCTTTAGCTTTTTATCGATCAATTATCACGCGTTTTTGATAGAATTGTATTGGGTGTGACGATGGTATGATACAGTAGTAATATGTCATATGTGTTGTATAATGGGTTGTAGATTGGCTTCGTTTGGCCACAAACTCAGGAAAAAGTACATTCATTAAAATCCGTGAATTTACTATTCGTAATGTCGATAATATTTACAACAGTATTTTTGCTAGTGTTCAATAGCATTTCTCCGTCTTTGATCATACAAGAATTCTCAACTATTTCAAGTTTGGTTCACCATGACTAGAAGCACGCTAAGAATGTTGCCAATAGTCCATTCCGACACAGTTTCTCAATCTATTTGTAATTGATTTGTGGAGAAGGTATACAGAATTGGCGATACGTCACCAATCGAATTTCTTTTGACATAACGACGAATATCCCATAATGAAAGAATTGAACCGAAGGCTGTATTGCATGCTCAGGATGTCCGTGCGAGTGGATGTCGATACATCGAGATGTATGGCAGTTTTTAAATCGAGGAAAAAACACATATCTCAAAATCTGATTCCTTCAGAACTTTACACTCAATAGTACTTCAAGTCACTGTAAATTCCAAAAATGGTACGTCAAAGTCGCGGAAGTAGTCACCGGCTTGAAGAATGAATGCTTCAAAGGGTTGATTCGCAGAATTTTCTGACGACAATTTAACTGTACAAAAACGGCGCAGTAAATTATCGGATAATCTTTGTACGCTTCAGATTTAAAGATTTCAAAGTGTTTCACGTGATTTAAAAAGTCGTGAAATCATTGAACTGGATTTTAAAAATTTTCATACAATGTCAGATATTTCAGAAGTTTTTCAATTATTTCGAAAGATTTCTCACCGAGGAGTGCACCGGGTTTCAACAGCAGTGAACTCCTAGGGATGTGGTGTTTTGTTTTCTAGCTTTGATTCCTTTGTCGAGCAATTCACTTTGCGGAGTGTCATTCAAGAGATGAACAAGTTTTTCTTTTTTTCTTTAACAACAAGCGACGACGTTGGGTATATCGACGTTCTTTGTATAACGTTAATTGAACAAATTTAGCCGTTGTTTACCACTGTAGTTATCATAGTATAGATATGGGAAATCTGAACTGAATAATATACTCCATACACGTGATGTGGTGAGTGATAAATTATAAATTGATGATAACGTGAGAATCAGATATGATTCTTTCCGCTCTTATCGATTGATCGTTAAAGTCTAAGCAACGTTATCATCGGATAAACAAAGAAACATACTTTACACTACAGAATGATTAATAATTTCTTTTTATTAGTATGTTCTATATCCTCATGCAACTTGTCAATCTCAAGTTAAAACAACACCAGATCACTGAACTAATTCTTTTAAAGTCTCTCAATTACACTTTGACCCTGATCTCTGAAACAAGACGTGAGAAGATAATTAACAACAAAAATCTGCTCGTGTATATTTCACTCGATAAATTAAACCGTCGCTAAAACAATACGTTTCAATAACTTTTTGATAATTTTGAATAAAAATAGGCCTTGCAAGTTGGCTTTGGTATTGATACATCAAATTAAAACACGAATTAGAAGAAATCGAAGCTTGATAATTTAGTGTTGAAATTTGTTAATTATTAAATTGAAATTTACACGCCAAGCACCATTTACAACAATTTTTTTTTTTTTTTTTCACTTTCATATCGATCAGAGGAATAGACTGTACAATGCCACCGCTTACACCATTCTAATGATAAGTCCTGCGATAGAGCCGTATCGAAATTGTTATATTCGCATTATGCGATGAGAATTAACAAACTTTTTCCAATCGTGGACTGCGTACCGTTGAATTGAATATTTATAAGAATATTATGGCTTTTTTGATGGAAGCGATAGACCTTGAAATTTGTGAATTGTTACGGAGTTTATGGAGTAACGGAAAATCGATAATTTGACGCGTAAATTTATTGGAAAATCGGTTGCAGATATTAAAGCAGAGGACAATCAATTTCCTATGAATTTAACACCATGTGATGGTATTTGCGATTCAAAACGGTGCAAAATACATACGAAAATTGGCAACTTTAGTCGTTATAATTATTGAGACTTTGAACATGAAGGAGAAGACTTTGAGAAGATCAACCGCTAAGTAAAAACGTTGATTAGTTAATTGGGATGAATTAATTGAGGCACCGACTTTCGAGGAAAAGAGGGGATACTTACGACCGTTTATGGACGTAAAGGGAGACAGTATAAAAAAAGGAAGTGGAAAAAAGTGTGTGAAAAACAGCTGAGAGCATGACCCAGCCGTAAATTAATCTCATTAATAATTAGTCGTTAAATCGTATCGAATTAGAAAAAATAATATAAAAACTTTTTAGATTTTTTAGATTTTTGCAGAATTTATTGACGAGGGTTTCAATTTTTATGCTCATTCAGTATAACCTACTTGTGATTTTTATTAAAATCAGTTTTCAGTGAATCCTTGCAATCATTTTTTTGACCTACGATATCTTGAGAACGAATGACCGGATTTCGTCCTTTCATATATCAATCGATACGGTTTCTTCCAACTTAGAACTGCTTAGATTTTGGATTCGATTGGTTTCACAGTTTTCAAGTTATGAAAAAAAAACAAAATTTTGAAGAATAGAAATTCCAATTGAGGATATTTCGGCAAAAATTTTAAACATATACATTTCAACGAGTCATCTCCTTGCGAGGTTACGTCCACTCATGGGACCGCTGGAGATTAATGATCGAGAATTGCGAATTTGAGGCCTTATTGAGTTGGCACAAAGTGGACAGCCACTATTGTCGATCAAAGCTAACTGGTGATAATTGTATTTCACATAGTAGCAGAAGATGGAGAGGGAATTACACAGGGAAAAGTACGTCGTGGTTAGTTCGAAGAAGGAAGCGTCCCGACAGTGGCTTTACAAATCTCTAGCTGTAAAGAGTTTCGACTTATTGAGGGAAGCTACAGTTATACGTGTCTATTCAATTCCTTCGATATTCTCAGTATTAGTTTATCAATAAATAAATCTGGGAGGACCAGTGCCTTCGAAATAAAATGGCATCACACTCGTGGATATTAGGACTGATTTTAGTCACTGCATTAGGTAAGTCAAAATAACTAACTTCATATTCTCTGATGAAATATTCGAGTCAAAAAACGATATGAAAATGATTTTACTTTATTGAATATAAGGCCAACTGAATGTCCAAGTATGAAATGAAATAATTCATTTCGAATAAGATTATTCGTTTTTAATTTTGATTTGCTTTTATACCATTTTCCTTATCGTGGCTTGACGTGAGTTAAAAAATAATAACAATAATTATGATGAAAATACAAATTCTGTTTAAATTATGACAAAAAGTAATAATGTCGTAGGTCAGTGAAATTTTTTGGTTCTTTGTCAAGTCTCAACTGGGTTATAAAAAGATATATTATAAATTGTGAGAATAATTTCTTTGAACAAATAAAGAACGTGTTTAAAAATGGTAAAGCGCTTTCAACAGTGAACAGTACCTTTTCGTAATCAAGATGTCGCTTTTCAAACTGAAACTCTGAATGTCACACCATTCAAATACCCCTCCTACCCAGTCCTCGGTTCGCACTTTCAACGTTCCATCCCACCGCTGTCACCGATTCCGTAGCAGTTCCTCCTAATTGTTGCGGGAAATAAGACGTTACATCTTTATAACTAAGTGATATTTTGGAATGAAATTTATATCACGATTAGTCCTAATCTGAATGACTTTACTGTCGAAGTTTGGTCGAAATCGGTGGCCTGGTTCTTGAGATATTCATCTTCAAAGTTTATCGAAAAATATTGTCTCCATTGTTCCTTATCGTATAGTGATTATGTTTGAAAAATGATAACTCCTGAACCATTACACTTATGGTCTTGTAATTTGGCACGAGCATTCTTGGCATAAATATGTAGTCGTCTATTGATTTCGAGAAAGATCTAAGATCGCTGAAAAAAATTATGAGTAAAAATGCATTTGTGTTTATAAATTTTGCTCTCCTGCTTCATCTTTCTTCTTTATTCTAGCTGACGTTCTCGACTCACCTTTTTTCCACCGTTTCCGGAAAGCTCTCCTAAACTCTCTTCCCGCATTACCATTTCTCTACATCTTTTTGTCAGGTGCTCTCGTCTCTTTCTTTTACTTTTACACAATCAGCAGTACACTCTCTTACTTTTCTCCACCAAGAATCTATTTCCTCTCCCTTCATTTCCGCATCTTAAGCTTGCCATGGGGTCTTTATCTTGTCTTCTATTTCACTTTTTTTTCAGCCAAAACGAACTCTGGCATCCCCTTCGCTCTTATTTCCTTGTATCTTGACGCGGAACTTGATTCCCATACCTACTCTGATCGACGGTTTATATTCTTCTTCTTCTTTGTTCCAACTCCCGATATCTTTGCTTGTTTAGGTATCACAGTGACTATCTACTTTTTAGTCTTTAGGTACTCTCTCCAATAATATTTTATAATTTTTCGCCCCATATCTTGTCTGGTTTCATTCTCCGCTCTCCGCTCTCATCTCTTTTTTATCTCTTTCCAGCTTTTCGAGACAGTTTATTTTCCTCTTTCGCTCTTATCCTTCTTCCATATTTCATTGTTCTTCTTCCCACATCCTTTCTCACTTGTGTTTAGTTTCATTTTTACTCTAACTGTTCACCCCCAAGTAGTTTTTCATGCCTTTATTCCCTTATAGAATAACACTATTGAAGTATCATCAGTAACTATTAGTATCAATAGTATTATTGAGATAAATAGTAGCTATTAGTATCAATAGTAACTGTTATTGTTATTTCTAACTTCTAGCATCAAGAATAATTGTTAGTATCAAGAATAACTGTTAGTATCAATAATATCTGTTAGTATTAATATGAAATTGTTACTATGAATAGTACCATCGACATTCCAACAGTAATAACTATTGGGATTGCAATAGTACTGTTCATTTATTTATAGTTAGTACTCGGTTCTTAGTAGTCATTACTCAATTGTAGGTAGTTACTATATTCACACGTTAGTAGTAACGCTTCAAATTTCGGTAGTCACTTCGGTATTTCTATAGTATCCTCTCGTTAATAGTCGTTATTTAACGGTTACTGAATCATGACATTACTAGTACTATATAGCAATAGTTAGTATTATATTATACCGAGACAAGAAGGGATACTGACAGTATATCGCAGAGTATAGACAGTTATAAGTATACTGTATACTCTAGTAATATTGACGGTAGGATACTACTGGCTGTATATCACGTAGTATACTGTAAGCCATACCTTTCAGCACTCAGTGTATTATTGCTTGTAGAGTATAGTTGCGTGATCTATTACTGTAGAGGTGGTAATATACTACATAAAATGGTATACTATATGTAAGAATCAATAGTAACTTAATTTATACAAAAGTTGTGAATTTACTATTCAATACGTAAATAATAATTTCCAATAGTATTTTTGATAGTTTTTAACAATATTTTTGACAGTTATTAATAGTAAGGGTTATCCATTTTCAATACGGATTATACAAGAATTCTTAGTTATTTCAAGATTGCTTCACCATGACTGGCAGCACGGTAATAATGTTGCCAACCATCCATGATAACACAGTTTCTTGATCTATTTGTAATTGATTTTTGGGGAAGGTTTATCGGCTATACATCACCAATCAAATTTCTTTTGACATAATATTAAATACATCACATTGTGAAAGAACAGATATTGAACTGAAGGCGGTATTACATACTCAGAATGTCCATGCGAGGGGATTTCGATATATCGAGATGTATGGCACTTTTTTGAACCGAGATAAAAAAATACTTTTCTTAAAAATCTGATTCCTTCGGGAACTTTACACCTATAAGTTAGTATTTCGAATCACTACGGATTCCGAAAATAGCGCATCAAATTCGCGGAAGTAGTCAATTTTTATGCACACCAGATTTCAAGATTTCAAAGTATTCCACGTGATTTAAAAAGCTGTGAAATGATTCAATTGGATTATAAAAGTCTTCAAAGGACTTCAAATATTTCAGAATAATTCGAAAGATTTCATACCGAAGTGTGTACCGGGGTTTCAAGAGCGGTCAACCTCTCGGAATAAGTTTTTTTGTTTTCTAGCTTTGACTCCATTGTCGAGCAATTCACTTTGCGAAGAGTCATTCAAGAGATGAACAAGTTTTTCTTTATTTTTCTTTAACAACAAACGACGACGTCGCGTCTATCGACCTTCTTTGTATAACGTTAATTGAACAAATTGAACCGGTGTTTATCGCTTAAGTTATTACAGTACAGATACGGTAAATCTGAACTGAATTATACACTCGATATACACGTTATACAGTGTACGGTAATTGTTATAAATTTATTATAACATAACAATTAGCCATGATTCTTTCGGCTCTTATCGATTAATCGTTGAATTCCAAACAACGTTATCATTGAATATACAAAGAAATATCTACATACTTTATTATAGTAGTACGTTACTTGGTGGATAAAAAACGTCCGATTAGATAGTTCTATATTATGGTACATAATAATTGACGATGTGAAGGAAATTGTAAAAGAAGAAAAATATTCCACTTTGGAACAGATTTGAGTATATCCACCTTGTATATAAATATTCTGAAAGTGTTGGAAAATTTTTATTTTTCATCACCTTCGGTGATATAAAAAAAGTATTGGTTATGGTCGAAAAGTGACTTTTGCTAATTTAAACGAATCTTCACGTTTTCGGCCCTTTAGAATCCGAAAAAAAGGTTTTTTGAAACATGTCGGTCTTTCTGTTGGCCTGTTCGACAAACTCGCGCGGTGATCTCGGAAACGGCTCGATGAAAAAATCTGAAATTCACAAGACTTTACAACCAAATGATGGGCATGAAAAATTGCCATGTCTCGTTTAATTTGAACTTCCGGTTCCACCGGAAATGAATCGATTTTCGCTGTTTCACTGACAAACCTATAATTTTTTCTCTGCATTACCTTTCTGAATGAAAGAATATATTCTTCCGGGTTGAGAATTTCATATATATAGGGCATTCCTTGCCAATGATATCAAAAAAATTGTAAATATACCCAGATCGAATGAGAATGAGTGCACTGTATAAAATTGTTGTTTGTCAATATATAGGGCGATCCTTGCCAATGACAATAAGAAATTATAAGTGTACCTAGATCGAATTGGGATTAAACGCACTGTATGAAATTCTTGTTTGTCAATATATAGGGCATTTTTTTATATGTGAAATTTTCAATTTTGATCTGTTTTTTCGGTTTTTCATAACTTTTTTATACTTTTTCTTCACCTGAAAAACCCATCCTTTTTTTTTTCTATTCGACGAAAAGTACTCCGAAAAACTGTTTCTTCGGCTTGTTTTTTTTATAGAAAAGTCGACGAGATTAGGAAGCAAAAATTACGACAAAATTAATTCTTTTATTTTGATAGAAGCTGACCAGAATAAATTAAAAAATTTTTTAGAAACAATGCGGATGGGGATAAGAAAATTTTATTGAATTATATTTACAGAGAAATGGGGTTAAGGTTTGCAAACAGCGAAATACCACAAAAACCAAAAAAAAAACAAAGAGACGTATAAAAGCAGCTAGAAATTTTTATTGTGGTAATGAAATGATTTTTATTGACCACTCAACATGTATACCAGACTGAAGACAATAGAATCGTAATTTGATTATTGAAATATAAAATTTATTATAGCTACAAATTGAATTAAAAAATTAGTCGCAACGCAATGGCATGATCAAAGTAATTTGATACAATAACATTTATTTATAACAAACTTTGATGTGTTATGAATTTAATGTCAAAGAACAGCTTCTAGGATTTTATGCAAATCTTTGAGAAGAAGGAAAAGAAAAAGAAGAAGAAGAAAAAAAAAATGTGTTTGAAAAAGTTTTCTGTATATATCCGTGAGAAACGCAACGTGAAGTGAAACATTTATTCAAAAATTATTACCTACTTGCTGGAAGAGCAACACGTCACTATAAAATATAGAAATTCTTACGACGTTTTTCGGAATAACATAAAATACAGAAAATCGTTGCGGTACCTTTTCACAAATTCATTAGCATATTTGTCAGGACTCGCGTTGCTCCACGATGAAACGTACGTGTTCATATTTCAAAAAAACGCTCTCAGATATTACCGAAAATACAGCATTCTGATTTCCAAGTGAATTTCAAGGGTGGCTTACGCACATGATTTGATCAAAATTGCAAAATAAAAAACAAATAAATAAATTAAAATTAAAATTTGTATTAGCTGTTAGGAAAAAAGCTTCTGAATTTAAGAAATTTACAAATATCAATATGAAGTCAAAAAGCTCCTCCTTTCACAAGCTTTAAGTTCCTTAATTCGAACTCTTCTTTCAGTTCATTTTTGGATATATAAGTTCAAAACATTCACTTGACTTTTTTTTAAAATCATTTCATGCTTTCTTAACCCTTCGTGATCAATCATCCTCCGATTTTAATCAAACTGGTCATAACCGCGTCAAATTGACCGAAGCCCATCTTTAAAAAGTTGCCACGTAAAAATTATCAGTCCGATCGAAATCAAAAAACTACTGGGAAATACTTTGAACACTCTAGAACAAGCAGCAAAAGTCGGTATATCAAAATTCAAATGGCAACATGTTCAAAAAAAAAAAAATCGTAAAGCGATCAATGCGCAAAAAAGACACTTTTTTACTCAAAAAATCATAACTTTTTGAATTTTTAATATTCTTAAGTAAAATTATAGTGAGGATACTCATGAGGTGTGGTACTTAAAAAAAAAAAAAAAAATAGTGCTATAGTGTGAGTTCCAAAAAAGGTATCAATTTCGGGGAAAAAATTAATTTACTTTAAAGTTCAAGCTCGGGTCATTTTGACCCGCGATGACAACGAAGGGTTGAAATAGGTCCAAATTATGTTTTAGGATAGGTAAAGCCATCCATTAAGGGGCCTACACACCTAGCAGAGTCAAAAAAAAAAAAACAAGGTAATTTTCGGGATTTTTTTCCTGGGACTCTTAATCGGAGTTGTCGGATCGGGGTCTGTTGTAGTAGAAAAGATACATTTTGAAGAACTTTGAAGAATAAAAAAAAGTGTATCTCGTCTTGATCGCTACAATAAAATTACTTGTATATATTTTCTGGTGTAAATCGGCGACTTTAATCGTAATAATAATAAAAACTTCAGACTAAGGAGAGAAAAGACTTTGAGTAGATAAACCGCTAAGTAAAAACGTTGATTAGTTAATTGGGATGAATTAATTGAGGCACGGACTTTCGAGAAGAGGAGAAGATACTTCGGCAGTTTGTGGTCGTAAAGGAAGGACAGTTCACAAAAGGAAGTGGATAAAAAAAGTGCGTAAAAAGCAGCTGAGAACTGACATCGTTGAAACACTTGACGCTGTGAGTCCGGAATGACTTTGGCATGATGATCAATTAATTCTGTTAATAAAATAAAAGGACTAGACATCTTCGGAGTTCAAGTTAAAATACCACTTTACGTTACCGGTTGATATACTTTGAACTTTTTGATCGTCGCAGATTTACAAAAATGAAATTTTTTATCTGAAATTATTATTCTTGAATCCTCATACTGCAATTTATTTTTTTCAGTATACAGGGTGTTCATTTGAAAAGTTTTCACCTTAATATCTCGAGAACTAGAAAAGATTTTCGATTACTTATGCGATCCCAAAGACAAGACAAACAAGCCGGAAAAACAGTTTATCGATCAAAAAGATAGAAGGATACGTTTCTCAGGGGAAGAAAAAATATCAAATAGTGATGAAAACTCGAAATAAAAGATTGAAATTAAAAATTTTATATAAAAAAAAAAACGCCCTTTATATTGACAAGCAATAATTTCATGCAGTGCATTTCATCCCAATTCGATCTGGGTACACTTACAATTTTTTATTGTCATTGGTAAGAATCGCCCTATATATTAACAAACAACAATTTTATACAGTGCTTTCATTCTGATTCGATCTGGGTATATTTACAATTTCTTCTTGTCATTGGCAAGGAACGCCCTATATATTGACAAACAACAATTTTATACAGTGCATTCATTCTGATTCGATCTGGGTATATTTACAATTTTTTTGGTGTCATTGGCAAGGAATGCCCTATATATATAAAATTCTCAACTCGGAAGAATATATTCTTTCATTTAGAAAAGTAATACAGAGAAAAAAGTATAGGTTTGTCAGTAAAACAGCAAAAATCGATTCATTTCCGGTAGAACCGGAAGTTCAAATTAAACGAGACATGGAAATTTTTCATGCCCATCATTTGGTTGTAAAGTCCTGTGAATTTCAGATTTTTTCATCGCGCCGTTTCCGAGATCACCGCGCGAGTTTGTCGAACAGGCCGACAGACAGACCGAAAACTTTCTAAAAACCTGTTTTTCGGATTCTAGAGGGTCGAAAACGTGAAGATTCGTTGAAATTACCAAAAGTCACTTTTCGACCAAAACCAATATTTTTCTTATATCACCGTAGGTGATGAAAAGTAAAAATATGTATAATAAATAGACCGAGCAAGTATGAAAAAAAAAACGGTCGGGAACTTTTCTTAGCAAGGAAATCCCGAAAATAACCCTGTTTAGGACACAACTGATACCGTTCTCCCCTTAAGCCTCTAGAAATTTGTAGGTAACATTAAGTAGAATAACGGCGTGAAACAGGATATCTGAGTATTACGTGCTTTAGCTGCCACAATCCCCAAAAACGTGGAGAATTTTTGCCTCTTGAATACGTATGTGCAACCTTAAGACACAAGATGTGAGATTTTTTCACATTTTCGAAACCATTTTTAGTCATATCGAGTACCCTCACGCAGGAATATGAATAAAATAGTACATTTCGATATATACAAATGCTAAAGTGTTCACATATTTCTCGGTGTGAAGTTTTGCGAAGGTGACAATCACACGAGTCGAGAATCACATTTCGCATGTGTATTGGACCTTGTTTTTCAATACAACGTGTTGAAAATTGAATTTTCTTCTAACGAAACGGTCTCAAAATCGAACTTTGCGCCCGGTGTGATTTTTAGGGGATTTTGAACGAAATTTTTCGAATTTGCATATTATAGATTGAATTTTTTGTCTTTAAATACATTTTCACGGTTAAAAAATGAGACTATAGGTTTCCATTCAAAAAACTAAAGTTGACCTTCAAATGACCTAGTCACTTCGACTTTGAAAAAAATTCAAAAACACTATCTTGTGTCCCTCTTAAAAAAACCATGAAACTAATGTCTGAAAGATTTTTTAATATCTCGCTGAGATTTGGGAGAAAATTAACGGGTTCACTATAAATACCTCACCCTGTATATTCGTACAGTAAAATAATATTTTTCCTATATAAGTCCTTCCATATAGGATATCTTCCACTTTATTTCCTTCAGTTTCTAAATCCCCCCTATATTCGAGTCTTTGCAATGCCATAATATATGTAGCGACTCTGAGTCCGCGTCGAGGACGAGGACCAGATGTCTTTGAGAGGTTTATGCAGATATCCTGTCATCCTGGTGTGGAGTCCCTAATGCGACACTCGCCGGATTACCTCTGGAGATCCAATCCTATATCTATAGGTGTATAGATGTATGTACATACGCCTATATATGTATGTATATATCTGTATTACGTGTAAATACATCTACATGTGTCATAAATACATATACAGGGTGTCCTACCGAAATAAATATATACAATTTTATCAGATCGTGTTAACTGATAAAATTCAACTAATTATTAGGATATGTGTGTTTAAAATAGTCGTTTTCTTTTCAATATTTTATTTTGTTCACTGCTGATACTCCAAATGTATACTTTTGGATGTGATTTAGCTTTTCCTCAAATAAGAGGTATGGTGTAGTTCAATTTTAAATACTCCAGCTGGAACGGGATTTCTATTTTCTCGAACGAAAGAAACAAAAATCAAAAAAAAAAAAAAAATACACTTTTTCGACACGCCGGGCGCAAAGTTCGATTTTGCGCCCGCTTCGCGTGCACAAAATTCAACTTTCCGAAAGTTGTATCGAAAAATAAGGTTCGATACATGTGCGAAAGTTGATTCTCGACTCGTGTGATTATCATCCTCGCTTCGGTCGGGCGAAAAACTTCACACTCGTCCGAGAATCAACATTTTCGCACTAGTATCGAAATGTACTATTTACTAACAAAATTCTAACTCGACTAAAAATTAACACATCGAGTTAGTTTTGGGCTCATTTTGCAGATAAAAAATTGAGGTGTTTATGAAAAAATTTGTTAACTTCGGGATAAGGCTTGATAAGATGATAAGGGTTTTGTTTAGGGTGAAAAAAGATTTGAAGTCTTTATCTTGAAGTCCATTAATATTTTCCATTATAAATAGATCAAACCTTATTTTTCAAAACGGTTCAAAAACTAACTCGATATATTAATATTGAAACAGGTTATAATATTTTTTTATTTTTTTGTCAGTTTATTCAAAATTGAGGTACAAGTTTTTCCGACTAGAAAAAGCTATTCAATATCGAAAATTGGACGTCTTAAGTATCGGTAGTAAAAAAATGAGACAGAAAACGTTAAACTGTAATAAATTTTTTTACGCAATTTATTCCAAAAATAAATATAATTGAAAATTTTTATGTAAAACACTGATCGGTAATGTTTGTTCAGAGAAATCACCCAGTACAGTTGTTTCATACGAGTAAATATTTACGGCTTTAAGGCCTTTTACTTGGGTGATTTGAATGTGGGTTTATGTGTGTGTTTTATGTACTATAGTAGGTATATGTACTTGAATATCCTGTCTGCGCGGTATTGCGTGTCATATTTCACCGGAAAAGGATTAGATCAATTTTCACATCAGCTTTTTTGGAATTGAAACGATTTCGCTGGAGTTACAGAGTAATTTTGTTTGTTATTATTTTTAAACTTGAAAAAATATTCATAGGTAAAAAGATGTTGCAATTACAATTTTGGATATAAAAAATTAACAGCGATTTCTTTGTAAATTCACGTTAACAACAAAAAAAAAAAAAACAAGCCGGAACAATAGTTGTTCGGAGTACTTTTTATCAAAAAGAAAAAAAAGGATGGGTTTGTCAGGGGTAGAAAAGATATAAAAAAAGTAATGAAAAACCGAAAGAAAAAAGATCAAAATTGAAAATTTCACACAAAAGAATGCCCTATATATTGACAAACAACACTTTCATACAGTGCGTTTAATCCCAACTCGATCTGGGTACATTTACAATTTCCTCTTGTCATTGACAAGGAACGCCCTATGTATTGACAAACAACAATTTTATACAGTGCATTCATTCTAATTCGATCTGGGTATATTTACAATTTTTTTGATGTCATTGGCAAGGAATGTCCTATATATATATATAAAATTCTCAACCTGGAAGAACATATTCTTTCATTTAGAAAGGTAATATAGAAAAAAAAGTATAGGTTTGTCAGTAAAACAGCGAAAATCGATTCATTTCCGGTGGAACCGGAAGTTCAAATTAAACGAGACATGTCAATTTTTCATGCCCATCATTTGGTTGTAAAGTCCTGTGAATTTCAGATTTTTTCATCGAGCCGTTTCTGAGATCACCGCGCGAGTTTGGCGAACAGGCCGACAGACAGACCGACATCTTTCCAAAAACCTGTTTTTCGGATTCTAGAGGGTCGAAAACGTGAAGATTCGTTGAAATTAGCAAAAGTCACTTTTCGACCGAAACCAATACTCTTCTTATATCACCGTAGGTGATAAAAAGTAAAAAAAAAAAAAATGATCAGATCTACAAGTTTTGAGGTTCAGAAAATCACCTCAAACCATTTTCAGATGGATGTCAAGATGTGTGTGACTGTGATCAAGTTTTAACTTTCCCCTATAAAAATTGAACATTTTCAAAAAAAAAAGGGAAGTCATTGGTTCTGGTCCGACTTTCGAAAATCGAGTTCTCATCAGATCTCGACGTTTTGGGGTCCTAGGAAGCTATTCTGACTATTTTTGGATGGACGTCTGTATTTGTGTGTGTGTGTAAACAAATTTTTGTCGTACGATATTTTTTGAACGAATCGACCGATTGGAATGGTTTTTACGATTATTGAAAGTTTATCAAGACTTAGATCTCATTAGATTTTGGAGTCGATCTGTCAAGTAGTTTCAAAGTTATTCGAAGAATAAAAATTGAAAGAAAAAATTTCTTCATGTTTTTAGCGCATAACTCCTAAACTGTTCGTGCGATTAATCTCAAAACTTAATCAAGTCTTGGATAGCCCTTACGATTGCCTTAAGATTTATCAAAATCGAACGATTAGTTTAAAATATATTGCATGATTAATTTTTTTTTTTCTTTATTTTTGTCGTACGATACCTTTGGAACGAATTAACCGATTTGAACGATTCTTGCGGCGATCGAAAAGGTATACAAAGACTTGAGTCTGATTGAATTTTGGAGTCAATCGGTCAATCAGTAATTTCAAAGTTATTCAAAGAATAAAAATTGAAAATAAATTTTTTTCCCGCTTTTATTGCATCACTCTTAATCTACTTGACTGCAGTTAGTCTCAAAATTTAATCAGATTTAGGTCTCGAATAGCAATTTCAATTACCGAAAGGTTTACTAAAATCGGTTGATTAGTTTAAAAAAAAAATTGCACAGCAAAATTTTCTTCATTTTTAAAAAAATTAAATAGAAAAAAAATAATTGAGATTCAATCGCATATTTTTGAGCTCAAAGATAAATAATAACGATTTTGAGCTCATAGAGATTAATAAAAATTCAATTAACGATATCACGAGATCTGATCAACGGACTTCCATTATTTTGACCTCAACCAATAGGATCTGCTCCAACTTAAATCTAGTTAAATTTTGGAATCAATTGACTGACAATTTACGTAAAAAAAAAAAAAAAAAAAAATTGAATGAACTTTATTCTTCATAACTTTATAACTTTACTTATGTAATATCTTATTTGAGCTTGACAAATTTGAACAGGAAGTTCTGGGGTTAACCTTTTCATAGAGTTAGCTATAGCTGTAATATGATTACGACTTCTGGTATAAAACATTTGGAAAGAGTGTATATGGTTACGTATATATAATAATAATAATAGGTATAGTAAATTTTCTACTGGTTTAATAAAATATATATACTTTGAAGAAATTTTTATAGAATCGTAAAACTGAATGACGGTATAACGTCCATGGCATAGTAAATTCTAATAAAAAAATATTCAGGATCCACTTGACCCTCGATCTAAAATTTTCGAACCTTTGAAATTGCAGCTGGAACTGAGGATCGCCAGTAGCAGACGTTCCATATTCATATTTCAAATATATGCTGCCTATATTAAACTCACAGACTTTCGTCATATTAAATAGTCACGTATGTATGTATGTACATACATACATACATACGTACATATACATCAAAAAACTCTAAGACCATAGCAATAATAATAATAATAATAATAATGATATTTTATATGCCAATTAAAAAAAAAAAGAATTGTTAAAATAATTTATATCCGTATTTCTATACTAATTTTAAATCATGTCGTCGTATTTGCAGCTTCTGGAGTGTGAAGGGGAACTGTCACATGCATTATGCATAAATATGTTAATAATTTAACACGAAGTTATATATATATGGTGGTATAGATCTAGACAGAAGTTGACGCAAAACCTACATCAACCTTTTCAGGATGAGAGGAATCCGCAGTGCGTTTACTTTCTCTTTTAGAAAAGTCTGTGGCCTCATCAATAACGAATCTGACTTCGAAATTGAGATATCAAATATAGTGGATTCAATAAGATAGAACGAAATTGAAACCGAAGCTCTATTTGAATGAAAAATTAATACTATAATGTATTTCAAAGTTTGTACGTCATATATTCAATCCGCAATTTTGAATCTTGCAATTCAGATATCAGATTTGTAATCAGCGAATTCAAAAATACGTGGAAATCGATTTTGGTTAGAATCGCATTGTTTTATAAATTTTTGTCCCCCAGTATTTGAAATTCGCAATTTTGACCTCAAATTCAGAAAGACGGTACAAGCTTCATGCAAGTCCATGAGAAATAATGTATCAATCAGTGTCTGGCTATCTGCTCAATCTTTTTATGAATAACCAACAAAAACTGAATCACTTATCGTCGAAAAGCGTGAATCCGTTTTATTTTTCAAATTTTTCATATGTATCTCGACTTGGTATGAAATAAAAATTGAAAGAATCTGATTGGGGAGCTTTTCTGTTCATCAAAATTGATAAACCTAACCTCAAAGTACAAAAGCTGATGGTACCGTTAAATCTTACATATCAGATCGTTAATGACCATTCTGAATAACGCGAAAGCTGCGCGTATTGTACTCCCAACCGAGTTACTTTTACTGTGAGAGAGCGCTAGCTGGGGTATCGCGGAACTTAGGGAGTGAGTCCACCTGCCTGCGGCATTGTGAATTAATTATTACGCGTGCTATTATGCGCGGGAATTTTGAACTGGGAGAGATGGAATTTGATGTGATGGTTTTCTTTTGAAGAAAAGTGCTAAACATTTAAAGATCTATGAGATTCAATAATAAGAATATTGAGTAGATCTGGTTTAGCTGAAAATTTATAATAAAGTATCGTAAGTTCAGGATTTTTGCGGGATTATAGCTAGACGTAAAAGCAAGCTAGTATCTAATAGTCAGACAATGAGTTACCGGAGGTAACAATGTGTCACGACGAGGTGGAATAACGTACAATGGGACAATGGTGGACAATAGAGAGACCAGGTTGGACTGCATATTGCATCTTCGTGACGTGAATGATATAACTGGCATAAAGCTGGGTAGTCTGCAACCAATGGTAGCTATTATAATAGAAGATATAGACGAGAGGGTACGGTGACGTCCAATTACCTTACTTCTTCCGGCTAATCGAAATTATTGTTATCCTCGGTAGAAAGCTGGGAAAAGTAATTCGGAAAGGAGGAAAAAAAAAAAAAAAAGCTAAGGATTTTCAATCTTAAGAAATAGTCTATTTCTATATGATCGAAAAGTTTACTAGAACGCAAAGAAAAAGAATGTACTGCGAGTGAAAAGTCGATTTTACTTCAAGTATACAAAAACCATTCGATCGATTCAGAAATTTAACCAGTTTTAGGTTGGAGCTGGTTCTACCCATTGAGACCTAATTGGTTCTTGAGTAATCGTCAACTGAAAATTTTTATTTTCACAATTTTGTATTTGAATAACTCGAAAACTACTTTACCAATAAAATTGAAAATTTTATCAGATTTAAGTTGGGAGGAACACATCGTTTGATACTAAAAAGGATGAAATCGGTTTATTCGTTCTTAAGATATCGCAGGACAAGGAAATTTTCTCACAAAAAACTAGTCGATTCATTGATTTCAAAATTCAATCAAACTTAAGTTGGGGAAAATCCTATCGATTGAGATTAGAATCGTTAAAATCGGTTGATCTGTTCTCGAGATATCATCAATTGAAAATTTGTCTTCTCAAGATTGTGTCCTCCGCTAAAATTCTAAAGTTGATCAGATCTAAGTTGGAAGGAACCACATCGTTTGATTCTAAAAAGGATGAAATTGGTTTATTCGTTCTTAAGATATCGTAGGACAAGAAAATTTTCCCACGAAAAACTAGTCGATTAATTGATTTCAAAATTTAACCAAACCAAAGTTGGGGAAAATCCTATCGATTGAGATTAAAATCGTTAAAATCGGAACCATCTGTTCTCAAGATATCATGAATTGAAAATTTGTTTTCTCAAGATTGTGTATTTGAATTACTCGAAAACTACTAGACCGATCAAATCCAAAGTTTGACTAGTTCTAAGATGGTAAGAAGTGCATCGATCGCTACCAGAAAGGTTAAAATCCGTTAACTAGCTATCGATATATCGATATTCGTACAAAAAATGTATCTCCCACCCATCGATCTGAGAGCAGAAATATTTATAGAAAAGATTATCCTCCTAGCTAACTTATGTAGGTATGATTATGAATGGACTGCAGGGTAAAAACCGTAGAGTCTAAAATCGTCCAAGGGATTTTTAATTCGATTGATAAATAGACAAAACGACAAACGAAGCCGTCCATTGAGCTAGCTGTTAGGCTATGCCACGATTCTCAGCGTGAATTGAAGAAATTATAAAAGAATGCTAGTTGACACGTGAGTTCGTGCGTGGGTGAGCATAATACACACTCGCACGCGAGAGGGACGGAATAACTAAAATAAAAAGGGGCCTTAAATGTTAAGGCTCTAAGGCCCCCATCCTCAACTTCTATCATATGCGTGTAAATAGAGATGCAGTGCGAGGAACAGGATGGCTATCTGACACCATCTTTTATACTTTTACAGAGTTTCTCAATGTCCATATATCGTTTCGCAGAAAATATCAAAAAATGTCCAATTGCAATAACGACGATAATCCAATTGCTGTTATTTTGTATTAACGATTTTTGAAATCGGATTATTATTATTTTCACTGCACCTTCCATCTTCTTGCACACTGTTAGATCTTTTTATCAACATACCGGATGTTAGTGATGATCAACGCTCGTGGATTCGAGATACCTTATCGAGCTTGTGCCAAGTGGATGGATAGTCACTGCTGGCGACCAAAGTTAACTGGTGATAATTGCATTTCACGTACTGGCATAAGATGGAGAGGGAATTACATAGGGGAGAGCTCGTCGTGGTTAGTTCGAAGAAGGAAGCGTAGCTGCAGTGGCTTTTCAAATCTCTTACGGTAAAGAGTTTCGAATCATCAAGGGAGGCTACGGTCATACGTTTATTTTTTGATCACTGTACAAGATCGGTATTACATCCGGGGGGAAAAAGTGCCTTCGATATATAATGGCATCACATTTGTGGATATTAGTCATGATCCTAGCCACTGCACTAAGTAAGCCAAATTAAATACGATTATATTTCTTGATCAATTAGAGTCAAGCCAAAAATGGTTGAGAAATTATTTTAGTTCACTGGAAGGAAGTTCCCTTCGTAGTCACACTGAAAGTCAAACTGACCCAATCGTCATTTCTAAATAGCTGTCGTACAAAAAGTATCTGTACGATTTTTTTTCAAAAAATTATGGATCGTACTTTGAACATTGTAGAATATTTAGCAATAGTCAATTTGGAAAAGATCAAATGTTAGAATGTCTAAAAAAAATTGTGAAGATGTGAATGTGCGAAAAATGTACTTTGTTAGTAAAATATTCATAACTTTTTCAGTTTTCAAAATTTTCTCAAGAAATTTTAGGGTGATATTCACGGGATATGGTATTTTGATAAAAAAAATAGTTCAATAGTGGAAGTTTCAAAAAAGGTATCTATTCATCCGAAAACAGATATTTGGCCCGAATTTTTGTTTCAGTTTTTTGACAGCTGATTAATTAGGTTTTCATACACAATTAGAAATTATTTTAGATTTTATGGAGCTTTGTCTTTCATGGATTGAGTTTATGGAAGAAAAAGTGGTTATCATGGGGTACAGGTCGTATCGTTAATCGAAACTTTTTAAAATTAGGAGGAAAATTAGGAAAAACATAAATATTATAATTTAAAAAAAAAAGTTTTTTCGATCCATCGTGAGGTGGTTCATTACTCCCCGATTTTTTGATATCCTAAGAATGATTTGGTAACATTCAAACCCAACTATAGAATGATGAAAAATTCGGCTATTTTTATTTATCTAAAATTATATCGAAAATATTGTTCAAAATGATGGAAAAAAATCTTTCTAAAATTTGAGCTGTTAATATAATTAATATTAACAGGCGCATCATCGCGATTTTCTATTTCCCATTCATTTAACATAGAAAAACGATCATTTGCTTTTTTTGGAATTTAATAACTCATCAACGAATCAGCGTACTGAACTGACCAATACATATTCTTGTAGAGAATGAATCGCTCAATAAAAAAGGTGTTTTATCATTTTTCGATAAACCTACTGTTTCAAAAGTTATTGGAGGTCAAACTTGAATTTACATGATACAATAACCGCAATAAAAAAATAGTTAGAAATGGGAGTTATTTTACTATGGATGGTTGTTGAAACATTTTCATATGTCACATCGGATTTTTAAAAATTCTTTCAGATTTTTCGAAATTTTTTCAGATTTGAAAAAAAAAAAAAAAAATTGTAAATGGTAAAATAGTTCCGAAGAATCAGGAAAAAAATTTCAAAAATCCGGTGCGACATATGAAAATGTTTCAGCAACCATTCATAGTAAAATAACTCCCACTTCTAATTTTTTTCAACGCTTTTTTTTCCGAAAAAATCTTGAAAACAGTAAGAAGAAAAAATCTTTCCACTCCGGCTCTAAGCTTAAAAATTTTGGTATCTGACACACGATTTTTCATAATTTTTATAGATTTTTAATTTGTGTCGATCAATATGGTCGTTTTGAAAAAATTGTAGAACATTTAAATCGATTGGAAAAAAAAATTTAAAATAAAAGAACTGAGTGCCTTTCAGAATGAGAAAAATCATATAAAAAATCGTGGGCCTAATCCGAGAGGTCAAGGGTCAGACCCAGGTCGAAGTGGTATAAAATGCCCTATATATAAGTATGTATATAGTTTTCGGTGAATAATTTTATGGAAGAAACAATAATATACAAACGGTGTTTAAAACCGGAAAACCGCTTTCAAAGTGGGATATACATCAATGTACTTGGCTTGTATATCTATGTATGTAGGCTTTATTCGTAATCAAGAAGCGACTTCCACCCTCTGTATAAAGAGACAGCTCCAGGGTGTCATGTTCCCTGGAGCGATGTCCGTAAACTTCCGTCGTCTCCACAGACGAACCAAGAACGAGAGAAAATTAGCAAAGAATAATGCAATAGTCTTTCTCCTGTTTAGTTTCGTTTGAGTAAATAGCTACGTATATAATATGTATGATGGATTATTTGTCAAGTGAGTCAGCTGAGTTTTTCGATCCCGTTAAAAATTCTGAAATAATTTTTTTGTAGCAAAGTAACCGTTTTCAGACCAGCGGGCATCAAAAAAAAAAAAATTAAAAAAAAGTCCAAAAGAGTTCAAAAAAAGTCGTAAATAATTTTGGAAAGAAACGTCATTAAGCTGGTTTTTTCTACTTTTGAATACCGTCTGGAACATTCAGTTACGCCTTCTTTTGGCTGAGATATGAAACTTTATGTCACGATCGTGAATTCGAAGAGTGTTCCCGAACTTTTGGACGGTACTGTACATACACCGTGAGGTAATATGGACGGACCAGACGCGCCTTGGCGTAGGCATCCCAATAGTCATTTGTTTTTAATGAATTTGGCAACTGTCATTAATTTTTTAATTAATTTGGCAACAAATGCAAATGGCTTAATCAGCAGGCGACGTAGCAGTTGCTGCTTAGGCCAATAAAAATCAGATATTGCTACTTAATTCATGAAAAATAAATGACTGTTGGGATGCCTACTTTGAGGCGTCTCTGGTCCGTCTATATCACCTCACGGTATATATTAAGTATGTATACATACATGGAATTATAATTTAAAACTTTTTGCAAGACAAATAATAACCTTTTTACATTTCTTTTTTTAATTTTTTTTTTTTTTTTTAGATAATCACGTATGCACGGCTCATGGGGGATTCAAAAGTGTTCCAACGACGGTTAAGACCTTCGAGAATGACACGGTTCTGTTACCCTGTTTCGTCGATAATGTTGGTGAGTCAAAAATCAGCCTCAGATTTCAAGTTCAATTTTTTTCTGTATTGATTGTTTATTTATTTTTTTCTCTCTCACTCTCTTTCTGTCTCTTTTAATTTTCTTATAGCAAAACTTATAAAAATAAAATCTATTTTCCCGGATATTATTATATTATAATACATATGGGGCATTCCAAGTTAAATCACGAGGTGATGGGCCGAACCCTCTTCGATTTTGATAATAAATTTTTTTTGAGTTTTCTCGGGCCCAAAATGGAATTTTAATTTATTTCAAATTTTATCAAATTTTCTTGCATTCCACACTTTCTGATGTCATTATATAAAGTGAAAACAGGTAGAAGGACTATTTTGATATTGATGAAATTTTTTCCTCAAAATTGAGTATTGAAAACAAGTATTTTCATCGTATTCCGAGAGTGGGCTGAGATCAACTAGTATTTTTTATAACGATATAACGATATTAGAGGGTGTGGTGACGCAAAAAAAATTGAAAAAAATTGAGCTTTCATTTTGGACCTGAAAAGACCAAAAACAATTCATGATCAAAATTGAATTGGGGTCCGGTTGATGACCCGGTGAGTTGACTTGGAATCCCTCATATATGTATAATTGAAAATCTGGGCATACAGATTGAATATATCTATAAATTTTTATTTTATATTATTATCATTAATATTACTATCGTGATCATTGTAATTATAATTATTTTCTTTATTATTATATGTATAAGAAAGTTTGATAAGGAGGTTTAATCCCAAGTTATTTGCGGTATAGAGGCTTCGAAAGTTTCTGGGCCATTTAAAGCGCCCAATTTGCTCGCCTCCCTGACTTCATCCTCGTGAAATTGAGCGCTGAATAGTAAAGCGAGGAATTTATTAGCCGATTTGTTAAGTTGACGTGAAATAAAGGTATATGCTGTATATATAGATATATATATGTATACAGGGTGGGGCATTTATAGTGACCCGGGTAATTTTCTTCCAAACGAAGCGAGATATGAAAAAATGTTCGAAACAATAGTTTCATGGTTTCAAAGCGGAAACAAGACAGTGTTTTTGAATTTTTTCCAAAGTCGAGGTGTGAAGGTCATTTCAAGGTCAACTTTGGGTTTTTGAATAGAAACCTATATTTTTTTTTTGCAGATTCGTGTTCTGCATGAGAAAATAAGAAACTTTTGTTCTAAGCATTTTTTTTTTTTTAATCACAATTTTTTATGGTACTTTGTTTTTTTTTATTATTTTTTGAAAATTCAAATTCTAATTTTAAATATAATTGTTTTTCATAAATTTTATTACAATATTATTATTTAATTGTTTGTAAAAGTTGAGACAAATTTAGTACAAAAACACTAAGAGTACCATGGAGAGTTGAAAACTTTGTAATAAAAAAAATCTTATGCCGAACACGGTTCTGAAAATTCAAAAAAATCAAATGAAAAAAAGTAGTACCATAAAAAAATTCAAATTAAAAAACAAAAACAATGTTTCGAACAAAAGTTTCTTATTTTTTCATACAAAACACGAATCTGAAAAAAAAAACCAAAAAATATAGACTCTCATTTAAAAAACCAAAGTTGACCTTCAAATGACCTTGATACTTTGACTTTGAAAAAAATTTAAAAACACTGTATTGTGTCTCCGCTGAAAACATGAAACTAATGTCTGTAAAATTTTTTCCACATATCGCTTCGTTTGGGAGAAAATTGCTCGGGTCACTGTAAAAGCCTCACCCTGTATACCCAGCTATGTATACCTACCTAACCCTACTCTTACGGATCCTATTTCAACGATGTAAATCACTGGATCAAATTTTCCTTTCTGGTTTATATACATCGAATTTTAACGAACGTCTTTACGTTAACTAAAATTTGTTACGACGAAATTATATAGTTTGAAGAAAAATTTATCATCTCATGCTGCAGCTTTAGTCAAAATAAATTCTATGAATTTTTAAAAATTTTTGAAATTTTCGTTGATTTTTTCATAAGTAATTGTAGTTTTTAGTATTATTATTATTATTATTTTGTTTTTTCTCATAGTCTCAGGTATATAAACTATACTTAGGAAGTCTCTAAGGAATTGATGACCAGAATCATTACCCGTAGTGATGACGACAGGTATTCAATTCGGACCGTTGCCCTCAGTATAAAAAAAAAAACATTTTTTCCGACACACCGCAAAGTTTGATTTTGCGCCCGCTTCAAATGCACAAAATTCAACTTTCCGCACGTCGTATCGAATAACAAGGTTCGATATATGTGCGAAAGTTGATTTTCGACTCGTGTGATTGTCACCCTCGCTTCGCTCGGGCGAAAAACCTCACACTCGTCCGAGAATCAACTTTTTCGCACTAGTATCGAAATGTACTATTTGACCACGGATTTGTCGTCTAAACCCGAAGTCGTAGACCTATGACTTTGATTTTACACACAGGGTTGGTTTCCGGGGTGTCACATCGAGACCCTTAGAAATACAGAGTGGCAACTTCGGACACAAGTTGCAAAACACTTTGAACTAGCCCTGATATAAATTTCAGGTGAATCGGTCTAGGCTTCTGGTAATGCCGAACTGTGCTAAAGGAGACCCGCTAGTTTTGTTTAGTAGTTTTGCTTGGAAAAAGTATTGTATGTACTTTTATATCCCGATCTGTAGAAATTTATTGAGGTTTAGTCATTTTTTGGGTGCTGAATTCATATGGAATGTCCCATATGTATGTACAGTCCGGCGATTAAGTTCTTCTATGATCGAAATTAAGACTCAGGCGTTTCAGTGTCTACGCTGTTGAGCAGGCCCATTGATGCGTTAAGGCCACGAAGTATAATAAGGAGATGCCACTCAAGCAGCGCTTCGCTCAAAAGTTGATCCAACTTTCTGTATAACTAAACAGACGTTTCAGCCGCAGTTGGCATTTTGCGATTAGAGCGCTTCTTGCGGGATAAACTTCAGGTAGCGACCTTCTTGTTAACCTCAAAGTTTATTGTTAGCATAGTAAAACTTGTGAATCGCTAAAATTATTGTTTTTTTCATGGTGAAAAATGATTTCAGTATGTATTTGCTTCTTTATATAAATACTTTATTCAATTATCGAACAATATAAATTGTACAAAAAATGGTAATCAAGTAATTGTGGAAATTCGATAACTCCGTGTTTCCCCAAAAGAAGCGTTGAGATCGCAAAGTCCTAATCGTACTTTAGTTGAACCGAAACATGGAATCATTCTTGTTCGCCGAGTGGCATCTCCTTATTCGTTCTTCGTGGTTATATGGGTTTAAAATGGAAATCCACAAAAATCAATAATTTCTTAAAATAAAAAACTACGAAAGAAATCTACCTTTTTCTTTTTATTTATTTTTTTGTTTTTCATGAATCACAAAAATCTACAATTTTGTTAATGAAAAATTATGGAATGTTAGAATTTCTTTAAAAAGCTGTAGAAATTCATACGGGGTAGAAATTTTCACTGGGGTAATTTACAAAAAAAAAGACACTACATTTTTCACGTATGTAGATAATAACGATAGTTCGAACTCATAGTCAGTTGATCAGAGATTAATTAACGATAATATAAATTACAAATTACTTGCTAGGTGTAACTGAATTAATTAACTAACTAAACCTTGATTATTATGTAATAATCTACGAGTGAAACGAGGACCAATCGATGTATGATACATTCCCTATCAATTGGCTCGCTTTTTCTCATCAACATTTCGCATATTTTTAATAATTTTTCAATTTGCAGCACTACTTGAGAATTTTGCATTCTGTGAATTTTTTCAAATTTTTAAAGCTAATATTTCAGAGACGAACTTTTTTTCTATTAAGCATATTATGGAATTCATAGATTGCCCCAGAAAAAGTTCAAGTATAAATCAATTCTAGTTTTTTTTTTTTTTTTTTTTTTTTTTTGTGCTATTTTTAATGCAATTTCAACCACAATTTTCAATCAAAAAATATCAAAAATGATTTTTTTCTTCTGATATCCCAACGTGAGATTATTTGGTTAAATTTACAAAATGTTCGGGAATATATGCAGAATATATAAAAAAGATTGCAAGCGAGGAAAGTCTCATGATTTAAGAGCAAAAAAATGAAATCCACGCTCATTCCATAGATCGAAAAATTGATTATGTAAAAATAAGTTTACAGGTTAGCTTTAATGTGCGTGCGTTGTTTAGTATCGCCGTATAAAGACTTTGTGAGGCACTTTAGAGATGCGCACTTCGAACTGCGCATCAAAACTGCCGTAGAAAGTTTCTTTGAGGCAGTTGTCAAGTTGACTATATAAAGTGACCCTTTACGGATCGAAAACAGACGTCAAAAAGCTACATTTTCATACCAATGCCGCAAAAAAAAAAAAAAAAACATGAAATCCACGATGATTCCATAGATCCAAGAATTGTCTATGTAAAATTACTCTTCCACGTTGTAATTTTTTTAATACATCAATAAACTAGATAAAAAAAGAAGTTCATCTCCGAAAAGGTTGGCTTTAAAATTCTGAAAAAATTTATCGAAGGCTTTCTCAGGTAGTTGTACTGCAAATTGGCATATTATAACAAATATTTAAGAGGTTGATGAAAAAAAGTGGTTCAGTTGACAGAAAATGCATCATATACTAAAGTTGGCAATTATTGTTAATACAGCTATTGTTATGCAGGATTCTACAATTTCGGTCAATTAGTACAGTCCTGTTAATTAATACAGAATTAAAATTCATATACCGAAATGAAGCATGTTTCTATTCGTCGATAAATATTATATGGTTTTCGGAAAATTTCATTGTATGCTATAGTAACAAAAAAACAAAGAAAATTGATTTTACTCTCAAGACCCAAGGTTTTTAGAGAAGTTTAGAGAAAAAAATCGCAAAATATTGTTTTTTGTCATCGACATAAATCAGTCCAAGAAATTTTTTTTAAAAATTGAAAATTTTTGGGAAACTAAAATGATAAGTCGTTGAAATTATTCTAAATATTTATTGAACTGGACTAATGAAATTTTTTACTTTTCATCACATACGGTGATATAAGAAAAGTATTGGTTTTGGTCGAAAAGTGACTTTTGCTAATTTCAACGAATCTTCACGTTTTTGACCCTCTAGAATCCGAAAAACAGGTTTTTGGAAAGATCTCGGTCTGTCTGTCGGCCTGTTCGACAAACTCGCGTGGTGATCTCAGAAACAGCTCAATGAAAAAATCTGAAATTCACAGGACTTTACAATCAAATCATGGGCATGAAAAATTTCCATGTCTCGTTTAATTTGAACTTCCGGTTCTACCGGAAATGAATCGATTTTCGCTGTTTTACTGACAAACCTATACTTTTTTTCTGTATTACCTTTCTAAATGAAAGAATATGTTCTTCCAGGTTGAGAATTTTATATATATAGGACATTCCTTGCCAATGACATCAAAAATATTGTAAATATACCCAGATCGAATTAGAATGAATGCACTGTATAAAATTGTTGTTTGTCAATACATAGGGCGTTCCTTGTCAATGACAAGAGGAAATTGTAAATGTACCCAGATCGAGTTGGGATTAAACACACTGTATGAAAGTGTTGTTTGTCAATATATAGGGCATTCTTTTGTGTGAAATTTTCAATTTTGATCTATTTTTTTCGGTTTTTCACTACTTTTTTATACTTCTTCTTCCTGAAAAACCCATTTTTTTTTTCTGTTTGATGAAAAGTACTCCGAAAAACTGTTTTTCTGACTTGTTTTCTTTCTATTTTGTTAAATTCACAAGCAATGATTTTTGTAAGCAAAAAGTTTTTTTTGTAGGTATGTTTTTATTCTATCTTTTTTTTTTATTTTTGATAAAAGCTCTTTAAAGTTCGGAATCTTGTGTCACCATGAATAATTGTTTCAGGAACACCTGAACACGTTCGAGTTCGCTGGTGGCGTGAAGGTGTCCTTTTAGCGGATAGCGGTGAAGCAACTCTTTTACTTCCAACTAGGATAAAAATGTATGAAAATAATAGCCTCGAGGTTTCATTTGTGAAACCCGAAGACACGGGGGAATACACGTGCGAGGTATCAAGGCCTGCGCCTTGGGGTCATGTCACGCAGGTTCACGCCATAGAAGTCATGTGTGAGTATACATAATACCTTTTCGTTAATATTTATCATTATAAGGATATCTCGCAAACTGTTGAGCTCACGGAAAATTTCACGAAACAAAAAAGCCGCAACTTGATACATACTTGAAATTTTGTTTGAAGTATTTTTTGAAAAACTCAATAGGAATGGAGATAATTGCCGAAAAGTAGATCTCTCGCCGCCTTCCTGGTTCACATAGTTCTTTTAGAAAAGATTCTTATCAGGATATCTCGCAAGCGGTTAATTTGACAAAAAACTTGTATGATCAAAAAAGTCGCATCTTGTTGAGTACTTAATATTTTGTTTAAAGTATTTTTCGAAAAACTTAACGGATATGGAGTTAATGGCGTAAAGTAGGTGGTTCATGTAGTTCTTCTAGAGAATATTCTTATTATAAGAATATCTCAGAACTGATTGACTTGACAAAAAATTTACATAATCAAAAAAGTTGCGTCTTATTAAGAACTCAATTTTTTATTTGAAGTTTTTTTTCAAAAACTCAATGGGTATGGAGATAATTGATAAAAAGTATATCTTTAACCACCTTCGTAGTTCGTATGTAGTTCTTCCAGAGAAGATTCATCTTTTAAGGATATCTCAGAAACGGTTAACTTGACAAAAAATTCGTATGATATAAAAAGTCGCAACTTATTGCAAACTAAAATTCTTGTTTCAAGTATTTTTCGAAAAAGTTAATCGCTGCGAAGATAAACGATAAAAAGTGTATTTTTTACCGCTGAGTCTAATCTGATTCCTCCATGTCGTATAGATAAAAAAAAAAAAAAAAAACTCATCCTTACAGACCCACCAACTGTTCATCCCGTCCCAGAGTCTGGAGAGCTCGAAGTAGCGATGGGTGATGAAGTAGACATGGCTTGCGTCGCCAAAGGCGTTCCGACACCGATAATCTCTTGGAAATCAAAGGCAAGTGTTTCTTTTTGAACATAGTTTTAACACTTTTTTCATTAAGTAATTTTTTTTGTTTCTTTTTTTTTTTTGTTTTTAACAAAAAACTGATCACCATCTTGTCAGCTTTTTTCATTTAAAAACATGATTTAACCGCATTCTCATATCACTAATAAAATTCTGATGAAACATTTTTATTTTTTTTTTTTATTTTTATCCCTTTTCTAAAACGCGATATTTACATTAAAATTAGTAAAATCATCCCCACCCAGGCTTTTTGCCTAAGCTGAATTATTTTACCTCCAAAGTAAAGATAGTATATAGCGATCATAGTGCGAGCCATAGGAAAGTGGCATTTTTCCGGATAAGATCTTGACATAAAAGTAAAAACGAACCCATATTTTATCTGATTACTACAGGGTTAATAATTGTGGGGTAGGTATACCCCGATCCGCAAATTTTACACGTGATAAAGCAAAAGCTGGCTTTAGTAGGTATATGTCGATTAATCGTATCAGTTTTAAATAAATAGCTGCTGAATTTCACTCTCGCAAAAGCTCTGCGTGCCCACTGAAGCTTCGAGGCTCACAATGGCAAATTACGGAATATAGCGATTACTCGATAATCTGAAAAAAAAAGTAGAAAAAAATTCTTTACAGTTTTATCCAATGCCAGGATATTATAGTTTGATTAAAGCTCTGAGGGATGAACCCAGAAAAAAAATTGACTGTGAATCAGTTGGATGAAATTCAAAAACTAGGGGTTAATGGGTATAGGATGTGAAGAAATATTCTATTGAATCGGTTATTTCACAGCTGATAATGAATCAGTATTTTCAGTCATGATTCAAAATTATTTTTAGATTTTTATGGGGTTTTGTCTGTACGTGGTTCTCGTAGGGTACAGGTCGCATCGTTAATCGAAACTTTTTCAAACTTGGAGGGGATATTTTATACCGATGTTATTTCGGGGCAGGCTAAATAATTTCTAATTTGTCTGGAAATAAAATTAATCAGCTCTGAAAAGACCGAGTCTAAAGAATGTTTTTTTAAAGCGTTATTATATCAGTCATTTGAAAGAAAATTATCTTTAAGCTGTATAGGGACATAAGAATACCCTCTTTAGCCACTTTAGAAATTTTTAGTAGATTTGTTGAATATATGAAGTTCTCGATAATTTTTTTTTTTTTTCAAACTCTCTAAAATCGTTTGAAAACAATAAAAAAAATTCTGGAAGAACAGTTCTTCGGGGTACTTTGCATCAAGAATGAAAAAGTATAGATTTGTCAGGGGAAGGAAAAAGGATATAAAAAAGTAGTGGAAAACCAAAAAAAAAAAAGATCAAAATTAAAAATTATGAAAAAAATGAACGCCCTATATATTGATAAGCAATCATTTCGTACAATGCATTTCACCCTGATTCGATCTGGATAGATTCATTACTTTTTTTGCGTGTCATTGGCAAGGAATGCCCTATATATATATTGGCAAGCAGCAATTTTATACAGTGTATTTCATTCCAATTCGATGTGGGTATATTTACAAATTTTTCTTGTCATCGGCAAGGAACGCCTTATATGTTGACAAACAATATTTTTATACAGTGCGTTTCATTCTAATTCGATCTGGGTGTATTTACAATTTTTTTGTTGTCATTGGCAAGGAATGCCCTATATATATATAAAATGAATAACGCAACTCGGAAGAACATGAAAAAGTATAGGTTTGTCGGTAAAACATCGAAAATCGATTAATTTCCGATAGAACCGAAAGTTCAAATTAATCGAGACGTGCTAATTTTCCAATACTTTTCTTATATGACCATAGGCGATGAAAAGTAAAAAAAACTTTGTTGAAATCACATGCAAATCTTTTGAAATCCTATTGAAATCTTTCGAATTTGTTTTTCTGCTTTTGAAATCCTTGAAATCCTTGAAAATAATTTAAAATCCCTAAAAATCTTTTGGAATCATGTGAATTTTTTTTTAATCTTTTGAAATTCTATGAAATCCTTCGGCATCATAACTACAGACCGAAACGATTTGATAATTCCAAAAATCTTTTGAAATCCCTATTAAAATCTTCTAAATATTTTTTTGATTTTTGAAATCCTTGAAAACCTTAAAAATAATTTGAAATTCCTAAAAATATTTTAAAATCTCAAGAATTTTTTTCAATACTTACAAATCCTACGAAACCCTCCGATAAATTCAAAAATGTTTCGAAATCCCTATTGAAATCTTTCGATGAAACAAATTTAATTCCTATTCCAGGGCAAAGACCTTTTGCTAATTGACGACAGACCTAGACTTCGATTTCATGCTGATACCAGGGACCATTCAGGGTGTTACACTTGCGTGGCAACAAACGGAGTCGGTCAACCTGCCTCGGCGACCATAAATCTTCGCGTAAAACGTAAGTTGACTAAATTTTAGTATTTTTATTATTATAATATCATTATTATATGTTATCGATATTGATATTGCTTTCATCATTATCGTGACATCAATATGGTGGCATCATTATAATATAGGAACATACGTATGAGGCATTCCAGCTATAACCGAACGACCATTACCTCGAATTTTTTTTTTTTGTGACAATGATTTTTTTTCAGGTTCTTTTTGACAAAAAAAGACATAAAACTATATATAAAAAAAAATTACTTGTCATCCACTTCCGGTTTATGATCGTTCAAAGTAGAAAAAAAATTATTTTCATGGAGAAATCATTTTTCGATTTTTTCTATTTATATAAAACTGTGAGAAAAAAAAATTTTTTATGCAAAAAAGCTCATAGTGAGGGTTAAATTTCTTCTTTTTCGCAAATGTAACCTAAAACTATACAAAATTCGAATCATTTTATATCATAAACTCATATCTATAAATAATTTGTGCACTTTCGGTCATTCACTTATTTCGCTCATTATAATTTACGATACAAAATGATTCGGAATTTGTATAGTTTTAGGTCATAGTTGTGAAAAAAAAATTCAACCCTCACTATGAGCTTTTTTGTATAAAAAAAAAAATTTCTCACAGTTTCATAAGAATAAAAAAAAATCGAAAAATGATTTCTTCATGATGAGATAGCCACAAAAATATGCGGTAATTAATGTACTTTTTAGTAAATGTATTTGGGAAAAATCGAAGAATACATACTCTAGGCAAAAATAATTTTTTTTTCTACTTTGAAAGAACATAAACTGGAAATGGATGGCAAATAATTTTTTTGAGAAATACGTATGTCTTTTTTTTGTCAAAAAGTACTTGAACAAAAATCGGCGTCACGAAAAAAAAAAATGTGGAGGTAATGGTCGCTCGGTTATAGCCTGGAATGCCCCGTATGTATGTATAAGGTATAGTGAAATGTATAGTAAGTATGAACGTCTAGAAAGTATATGTATATATGCATATGTAATTTTTTTTTTTTTACGATTGAGTAAAGTATAGAAAATTGGAAATATAGTAACACACGTATAATGGACTGGGAAAGAAAGTTCGTGGAAAGAACAATCGATAAAAGGTGATAACGGTAAGTGTGGAGATAGCGTCAGTCGTTGTATATTGTACATATAGGTATGTATATATGTATATAGGTATACCTTACATGTAGGTAAATACATTATACCTATAAATACATATATATGTATATTTAATTTAATGCAAACGTAGAACGTGAATCTGGAACGACTGGGTTAATGTGAGAGTGTGCATAAGCCAGAAAATGTTTTTCTACGCTGCAAAAAGAAGACGAAAATAAAAATAAAGAAAAAATTGTAAAATTTTTTTAAAGCTGAGGTATGAATGATAAGAGAAAACTGAAAAAAATTTCTTTTGCAATCGCTTTCACATTTCGAAAAAATATTCTACCGACTTAATTTTTCTGAAATTATTTCAGATTTTATGGTGGCCACTCTGGTAAAAATTTCTAATCCTATACAAATTTTTACAAATTTTTTAGGATAATCCGAAAATTTTGAACTTTATTATAAAAAAAAAAATAGTAGATTTCATGGCTCGTTGTAAAAAGAAATAGATTGTAAATTTTAGTGGTAATATAGAAGAAAATCTGTTTTCTTTTTGTCTATTAAATTAGCAAAAACTATACAATTGCTTAAAAAAAAAAAAAAAAACTAAAAAAAGGTTGAATTACCCTAAAAATTCGTAGAAATTCGTAGGATTATTTTCAACAGGGAAGCTTTGCGTTTAAAATATAGATCGAGTTTAACAAAGAGAAAGTGATTATCGTAGGGTATAGGTGGCATCGTTATTCGAAAATTTTTCGAAATTTGGAGGTAATATCCTCAAAAGATGTTTTTCTTTTTTATCTAATCCAAAATGGCTTAAAATCAAAAATCTTTCTATCCAAAAATGAAATTCATTGAATATCGTATGGTTTGGCCCGAAATAACCTATGGATGTAAAATATTTCCTCTAAATTTGAAGAAGTTTCTATCAACCCTAAGAAATTCACTTTTTCTTCGCTGCAATAAATCTGTGCAAATCAAATCTCTGTAAAATTTGAAAATAATTAAAAAATTATGTTTAAAAGTAGTAGTGATTAGCTGTGAAAAAATTTAGTCGATATAATATTTATACACAGCGTATATAGCAGCAATTTGAAAAAGAAAGAAAAAAGAAAAAAAAAATTATCTTCAAGCTGTAGTAAATTTTTTTATTCCTCCTCTGATATCTAGCCTCTACCTATACATATACTGTGATTTTATGACCTCAAAGAAACGCGTTAAACGATATATACATGTGTTATATCTATACGTATATCATATGTGGTAGTTGTATGTAAAAGGAAACTATTATACAACTTATGAGTACAATCAGGCGTCCATTGAGCATGTACAAAAGATGATTACGTTGTAATTTGGCAAGTTAATAACGAGACAAGAGTGAAGATTGAAGACGAGATGAGTAAAATGGACAGAACTCGATTTGCATGATTGCTATTTCTATTTGCAAGAGAGTAAAATTAAACTTGATTGGATTAAATCATCAACAAAGGAATTATCTCTTGTTAACACTTAATCCTTACCGCATTCATTTTTTATTTTATTTTTAACGTAATGGATTAACCTTTCAAATTATTCTGCGCAGTGTCAGTAAATAACAAAAAAATTTATCAAAAAATTTCTATTTTTCAATTTTTATCTTCTTTCCTTATATGTACTTTCCGGTTTTCATATATCTATTCAGCATTTCGTATTGTTAATAATAATAATGACAATAATAATAATAATAAACATACAATTTGTCGTGTTAACAGAACCTATACCTACGTACGTAAGAGCCTGGTCAGCTGTGGGTAGTTATTATTATTTCAGATAATGACAATTAGAGATAGGGAAGAAGATATCAATTTTTATTACTATTATGCTAAAACGCGAACTGGATATATAATTAATTATTCAAGAATTACGTCACGAAACGTATGCAAGCACCGTTTCTAAACAGAACCGAGTAAATAGCAGTAAATATACCGAATCATTATAGCAAGTGTTACTTCAATTTAGGCATGTACATTCTTCTTTGATTATCTCCACAAGCGTTACACCAATCAAAAAATAGCTTAGATAAGAATTGTAGGGAGTAACTAGCCGCGTCTTTTTTGTTTAAGCAATTTTACTCTAAAATCAACCGTTAAATAAATACAGAATTAATTACTCAAGGATCACTCCTCGAAACGCATGCAAGCACCGTTCCTCACACAGGATGGAGTAAAGCAGGAAATATACCGAATCGAGAGCAAGTATTAATTTAATTTCGGTACGTTCTTCTTGGATTATTACAACAAGCGTTGAACCAATCAAAAAGTAGCTGACACAAAAATTGTAGGAAGTAACTAGCCGCGTCTTTTTTGTTTAAGCAATTTTACTCTAAAATCAACCGTTAAATAAATACAGAATTAATTACTCAAGGATCACTCCTCGAAACGCATGCAAGCACCGTTCCTCACACAGGATGGAGTAAAGCAGGAAATATACCGAATCGAGAGCAAGTATTAATTTAATTTCGGTACGTTCTTCTTGGATTATTTCAACAAGCGTTGAACCAATCAAAAAGTAGCTGACACAAAAATTGTAGAAAGTAACTAGCCGCGTCTTTTTTGTTTAAGCAATTTTACTCTAAAATCAACCGTTGAATAAATAAAGAATTAATTACTCAAGGATTACTCCACGAAACGCATGCAAGCACCGTTTCCATATAGAACGGAGCAAGCCACGAAGTATACCAAATCAAGAGCGAGAATTAATTCATCTTCAACACGTTCTTCTTCGATTATCTCCACAGCCGTTGAACCAATCGAAAAGTAGTTGAGACAAAAATTGTAGCAAGTAATTAGCCGCGTCTTTCATGTTTATACAATTTTTTTCCAAATCTGACCGTTAGATAAATATATCGGAGTTTAACTGCAGTCAACAACGAATAAAATAAAGACACCATTTTATAGCATTTTTCTCTCTTTTTCTTTATTTTCAATTTAAATATTGTACAAACTTCAACGACTTTTTATGAAAAACAAATACTCACCTTATTTACAGACAAACCTGAGATAGAGGTAAAGAAAACCTGGGTGCATGCATCACCTGGAATACGAGCACAACTTGACTGCAAGGTTATTGCCTGGCCAGACGCAAAGGTAAGACTCCTTTAATCAACTAGACAAATTTTAGAATTCTCTACTGAAAATTTCCCGGTAAAAATCTATAAGGAAAGATATAGATCTACATGGACTACACCTGGAAATTTTCAGTAGGGTTCAAAATTATATAACAAAAAATAAATAAATAAATGAGATTCCGAAAATTCTGGCGTAGAAATTAGCCGATGAATCTATAGACTTACGAATGCCAATTTTTCATTCCAGGTTGAATGGTATTTTAATGATGAAAAAGTGCCTTATTCTTCAAGGATCGTTAAACACACTGCAGGAAATGATCACAGTTTGATAATAAGAAATACGAGAACGTCTGACTATGGGTATTATTTATGTAGAGCTTCGAATACCATGGGGGTTAGTGATGCAGTCGTCGAATTATCCGGAGTAGCAAATCCAGCAGTATTTAAAAAGGAGTCTCATGGCGTCAGTAAAACTGTTTACAATTTTATTTGGGAAGTTGACAGTTACAGTCCAATCATCGAGTATCAGTTTTGGTTTCGCGAGTTTGTGGTAAGTTTAAACAACGAATTGACACATTATCGATAATTATCTTCATTTGAAAATACAATCTCAAGTCTATTCACGTTTTCAATTGATCACATTCACATATCAACCCCAATGGTAGAGTTTGGACAATTCCTTAAGAAGTACCGTTTTTTGTTTGCTGATTTCAAAGAAAACTAACCATATCACAGAAAAATGTATACAACATAAATTTTTGGTTGTACTTCGCTCTACAACTTTGGTTTGAAACTTTTTTCGACATATCGTACATATGACGAGATAAAGCGAAGTGTTTCAGACGAATCCTTAAAATGGTACCATTTCTTGTTCGCTGATTAGACCGAAAACTAACCATAATATCGAAAAAATGTATACTACAAAAATTGTCAGTTGTATTTCGTTCTATAACTTTGATTCGAAACATTTTTCGTTTCGACGTACACATGACGAGATAGATTGAAAAGTTTGAGAGATTTCCAAAGATTTGTATCTGTTATCTGATTAAAGAAGAAAATCATCCGAAGATGTTGTGTTGAAAGAGTTCCCTCGACGTATAATCGTTATTTTGGGTCTATAGCTGTTTTTACTCGAATGAAAGTTTTTTTTGCGGACACGCGGGCTCATGCACGTAAATTATTTCGCCGTAATTAAAATAGCTTGAGAGATAAGCTGCCGTAGCAGTTGCAGCAGATTTTTTTTTTGAACGGCAAACTCAGGCTCGTGTAACAGATAACAAAAAATTTATGGTACTCTAATGTCAACAATTTTGACTAACGCAGAGAGGCGGAGCACGCAGCGAATGGCGCAAGCTGCTTATACCTAGCGGAAGTAACGCAATCGGTCCTGTACACGCACGATCTTTCAACTTGACTGGCTTGGCCAAAGCAACGCACTACGAAGGCCTGATATTGTCCAGAAATCGTTACGGATGGAGCCGACCCTCTCGACTTTTACGATTCTCGACTGAAGGAGCTCGTAAGTAAATTGATTAATCGTATTGAATGATATGTTGCAGTATAATGACGTAAAAAAAAAAAAAACGGTAAACGCTGTAAGAATTATTTTCTTTGGAAAATCCAAGCAGCTAGTAGATTGGAGAATAAAAATCGCAGGTTAAAATTAAATTTGTAGAAATTTTTTAAATCATTAAAAGTACCATTTTTTCTTCAGTGATTAGACATAAAACTAACCGTGTCACTGAAAAATGCATTCAACATAAATTGTTCGTTGTACTTTGTTCTACAACTTTTATTCCAAACGTTTTTTGATTTATCGTACAAGTGACGAGATACACTCCCTTCCATATGCATTTACCATTCCCCAGTAAAAAAGTATGGAGAGAAAAAGTTTTATATCTTCGAGAATAATTATCACAGCTCAAAAATTCCAACGGGATTTTAATCTACGAATAAAAAACTTCCGAAAATGTTATAGTGGACTTGAAAAAATGAAGAATTCATTTTTTTTTATGAACGATTGAAGAAAGGGAAAAAATTTGAAATTTTCAATACACATGAAACTCCGGACAGATTTCGAGCCAGTGAAGTTATTCAAAAAAAAAATCAACAGCATTCGGCAGCTAATGCTTTCACCTTCAAAATGATAGGTCGAGCAATTTTTTACGACCATTTTTCATGAAGTTATAGTCATTTAGGTAAAAAAAGTACCATTTTTTTCGATCGTTCATATCTCGAGAACTAAAAATGATAGAAAAAAAATCCCAGGTGAGAGAAGATGTATTTCTACATGCAGAATATATATTCAAGGTGGGATTTGGATTTTGAGCTGTGATCATTTCTCTTTTTTGTTGGATTGCAAAAGCATGTGGAGGAGAGTGTAGATCAAAAAGTTTATACAAATCCTTGAACAGTACCCCTTTCTTGTTCGCCAATTTTTAAGAAAACCAATTGCATAATCAAAAAATGTGTATTACATAAAATATTGGTCATATTTCCTGCTACAACTTTATTTCCAAACATTTCTTGACCCGACGTATAGATGACGAGATAAATCCAAGAGTTTGTGCGAACGGTTGAAAAGTACCATTTCTTATTCTGAAAAATTAACAATCAAGTTTTTCAAGTGATTTATTTTTATTTTCTCGTTTATTTTTTTAGCCACAGAAGATGACGATGAGCTAATACCGGACGTAACACCAGAACAAAAAATTATGCCAGGTAATTATCTAACACTTTATAATATTTTTGGATTATAGTATTTGGGAATATAAATATTTGCATAATTTTTTTTTCAAAGTTGAACTTTAAAATCTATGCCTTAAATTATCATGAGCATTTTTTCTCTTTCTCTCTCGAAATCATGACAGTTTAATTTTTAAAAATAGGAACTTAAATTTATTGTAGAGATAAGTAATTATGTGACATTATTCAACTTGACACAATTTCTACTTGATATTAATATTTGACACATGTTGAGTAATTCACGTCGTACTTCGCCTTTGCTTAAAGATTTCTGAATTTGGGTCAGACCCGCGACTTGGGTCATGGTTGACAGGTATAAGAGAGAAAGACTAGTGAGGAACAGGTATCTCGGAAGTGGTTCCTAAATTTTTCATTTTCTTTTTCGCAATCCCAGCAGCTCTATTCCTTAACCGAGAGTTTTCTTTCTGTGAAATTGAATTTTCAGTTTACCTTCCTCCTCCGCACAGGGTTACGGGAATGAAAGTACTGCAGCTTCTGACAAAAAAGTCTAATTTTCTAGAAACTTGAGTGTATGAAAATAAAATTGTAACAATATTTTACAAAAAAAAACAAAAAAAAAAAAAACAAGCCGGAAAAGCAGTTTTTCGGAGTACTTTTCATCGGAAAGAAAAAAAAGGATGGGTTTGTCAAGGGAAGAAGAAGTATAAAAAAGTAATGAACAACCGAAAAAAAAAGATCAAAATTTAAAATTTCACATAAAAAAATGACCTATATATTGACAAACAATAATTTCATATAGTGCGTTTAATCCCAATTCGATTTGGGTACACTTACAATTTCTTCTTGTCATTGGCAAGGATCGCCCTATATATTGATAAACAATAATTTCATACAGTGCATTCATTCTCATTCGATCTGGGTATATTTACAATTTTTTTGATGTCACTGGCAAGGAATGCCCTATATAATGCAATTTTCAACTCGGAAAAATATATTCTTTCATTTAGAAAGGTAATGCAGAGAAAAAAGTATAGGTTTTTCGGTAAAACAGCAAAAATCGATTCATTTCCGGTAGAATCGGAAGTTCAAATTAAACGAGACATGGCAATTTTTCATGCCCATCATTTGGTTGTAAAGTCCTGTGAATTTCAGATTTTTCCATCGAGCCGTTTCCGAGATCACCGTGCGAGTTTGTTGAACAGGCCGACAGACAGACCGACATCTTTCTAAAAACCTGTTTCTTCGGATTCTAGAGGGTCGAAAACGTGAAGATTCGTTGAAATTAGCAAAAGTCACTTTTCGACCAAAAACAATAATTTTCTTATATCACCGTAGGTGATGAAAAGTAAAAAAAAAAAAAAATAGAGTATATATTTTTATTTTAGTTTTTTCTTCTGATGATAATCAAAACAGTTCAAGCTGCTGTATTATTGTCTCAATTTAGACGTTAAATATTTTAGAAGTTTAAAATAAAATTATGAATCAACTTTTAACTACCGAAATACGTTGCAAAAAAAAAAACTCTACTAATTAATTTTTTTCTCCCTTTTTCTCAAACTGCAGTTGTAGAGATCGCTTCAATGTCTCAGCATTCTCAACGCTCGGATGATACCAGCAGCGGGTTATCACTGACCATTCGAATCCAAGAATTGTTCTTTATCTCACTGATGAGTTTGGCCGTAATCCGCATTCTGAATATGGCCCTTGAGGTATACTAAGAACAAAATTTACCTCAATGATTTCGTAAGACTGAAAAATAATTACCGGCACTCGGTAATGCTGGTAAAATAATTCTCTGTAAAGTTGAGATACGTTTGAATGACCGATAAAAGGTGAATCAGATCCCAATGTTTTTTTTAAATCTTTTTAAATCGAATTTAATGTAGCCATTTCTTTATTTTCTTAATGTTCGTATTATGAATTATAGTTTAATCTAGGATTACAAACTCTGAAAATTTAAGTAACATTATTACAAATTCTTAGTTTAAGATGCACAAATTTTCGGGTATACCAAAACAAAAAAAAAAAAAAATAAAAACAATAACAGCTTAGGGTATTTTTCAGAACACACCGCAGTGAGTTGTGTTGCCCATCTTTTTGCTCTACCGCGATCGGTAATACAGCGCGCGGGGTAAAATTCATAATACGTTGTCCTTCCCATGATCGGTAATTAACATAAAATACTCGTAAATATTAGACAGTACAACTAAGAATCGGTTCATATCGGCTGACATTCAGCCTTACCAACTGCAGGTATTTAGATAAATAAATCAATGAATATATTTCAGTCAAATCAATTACACTTCTTTTGCTCACTACATCACCAACGGTGGTTATAGAGGGCGATAGGCAACTCAGTTTACTGGGATATATTGCTGAAAAGACAGCCTGTACAATATAGTTAGTATTATTGATTTTAGGCTCTAGTGTCAAAGCATGGATATCGTCAAATTAATGTAGCTTTTCGCTGTGTTCTGATGATCTGATAATAATATTAATGTACAGGTCTTTTTTCACTTTTGAAAATCGTCTTGAAAATTGAATTGAAAATCGAGAATCAAAAACTGAATTGAAAATTGGATTAAAAATCGAATTGAAAATTGAATTTAAAATCGAAGATTGAATTGTGAATTGAATTGGAAGTGGAAAATTGGATTAACAATTGAAAGTTTGATTGAAGATTGAAAATTGAATCATAAATTGAGAATTGAAAATTGAATTGAAAATTACACACCAAATTTTAGTTTGTTGCATGAAATAATTACCTACTATAGTACGTTCAAAGTAGCATAGATATTATCAACTGTAGTTTCTCGCTGTGTTCTGATGATCTGATAATAATATTGATAAAGAAGTTTTTTTTTCATATTTGAAAATTGTTTTGAAAATTGAATTGAAAATCGAAAATCAAAAGCTGAATTGAAAATCGGATTTAAAATCTAATAAGAAGTTGAAGTGAAAATTGAAGATCGAATTGTAGATTGAATTGGAAGTGGAAAATTGGATCAACAATTGAAAGTTGGATTAAGGATTGAAAATTGAATAGAGAATTGAATAGAGAATTGAATTGAGAATTGAATTGAGGATTGAATTGAGAATTGAATTGAGAATTGAATTGAAAATTGAATGAAGAATTGAATTGAGAATTGAATTGAGAATTGAATTGAGAATTGAATTGAGAATTGAATTGAGAATTGAATTGAGAATTGAATTGAGAATTGAATTGAGAATTGAATTGAGAATTGAATTGAGAATTGAATTGAGAATTGAATTGAGAATTGAATTGAGAATTGAATTGAGAATTGAATTGAGAATTGAATTAAAAATCAAATTGAGAATTGAACTGAAAATTGGATTGAAAATTGAATTGAAAATTGAAAGGTACACATAAAATTTTAGTTTGTTACGTAAAGTAATTACGTACTATAGTACGTTTAAAGAAGCATGGATATTATAAAATGTAGTTTTCCGCTGTGTTCTGTTGATCTGATAATAATATTGATGAACAGTTGTTTTTTCATTTTTCAAAATTGTTCTGAAAATTAAATTGAAAATCAAAAATCGAAAGCTGAATTGATAATTGAATCTAAAATCGAATTGAAAATTGAATTGAAAGTCGAAGATTGAATTGTAAATTGAATTGGAAGTAGAAAATTGAATTAAAAATTGAAAGTTGAATTGAAAATTGAAAATTGAATTGAAAATTGAATAAGTTACATACAAAAGTTTCGTTTCTCACGTAAAATAATTACCTAATATAGTACGTTCAAACTTATATTTATTGAGTGTAAATAAAATTGTTATTATGTAGAGAATAGAATATAAAATTTTACAACCTAATTCGCAATACATTATGCGTATGTATGTATGTACATGATATCTGTCTTCAATTATGTAGAGGAATAAAATATTTTATAACGAAACCTATACGGCTGTATTCATTATTTGTAAATCTGTCAAAAAAATCATTAAATTCTGTCATAATTATATTATAACTAATGCCAATTAGTTTTTCATAATAATTTGAAGAATTAATAACAAGGAATAATTAAAAAAAAAATATATATATATAAGAATGCCTATTTTTAACGCATCATTGTGCATTATGCTTAATCAATTGTGTTATTAATAATCAGAAAACGATAAATAGTGCAATTTTTCTTTCCAATTGCAGACCTTACCTATTTTTTATTTTTTTTTCAAAAATCTGTTTCTGATTAGATTATAGATTTTTTTTTTTTAAACCGTACCATTTATCTGCATCAGAATCGTCGAATTAGGCACGTGTTGAATTTAGTGTTTAGCGATCATACGTATTTTGCATTTGAATCATAATTATGAGGTAAGTTGTCACTGATCCGATAATCTGGAAATATTCAAAAAACAACATATACTTAATTAAAAACCGATTTTCTCAAATATTCTGTAATAAAACAGTCTGACATAACATTATCTATAAATTGTTATTTTATTTAGGTATCACTACGTTCTTACCCCACGAATCAGGGAATAATCCAAAGTGAAAAATCCGCTCGCTGTAAACGTGAGGGGATTCTGAATCAGCTCAAGTGAGAAGATGTTAATCTGGCACAAAAACAAAAAAAAAAAAAATCAAAATTAAATCGGTGATGTACCAACTAAAATTTTCGAACCCCTCACCAGTTTCAATGTGGATTTTAATTTTTGTTCATTTATGTGCCATTCGAAAGAACATATCTCGATTTTGTTGTAGATTTTTTCGGTTATCTATATGAACTAGATATGAATTTTTGTAAATTCTTCGAAATCGAGGAAACATAATTTTTTTTTACGGATTGGATAGATTGATTCCGAAAATTGACCAGATCCAAATCCTATCGATTGAAATAACCATCATTAAAATTCGTTTATCAGTTCTCGAGATATCAATAATCGAAATTTCTTTTGGCAAAATTTTTTTCATTGAATAACTCGAAAACTACTTGACCGATCAAATCCAAAATCTAATTACTTCTAAGTTGGAGAGAAATGCATCGATTGATATAAAGAAGGATGAAATTCGCTAATTCGTTCTCGAGATATGGTTGGACAAAAAATGAATCATCTACACATACTTTGGACGTCCATCTGAAAATGATCGGAGATGATTCTCTGGACTACAAAATATATAAAAATTGAAACGGTTGAGGGTTGGACAGTGGTTTCTAATGGCGGGGAATATCCTTTTCTATAATACCTGGTTACGGATGTCTTCATCACAAGCTGGTGTATCGAGTAATTCGATGATTAATCCCCCAGTCCGATTGGCCTGAGGCATAATTGAACATTTGCAAATAAGAATTTAATTTCAATTAGAACATAATTGAGACTTAATTAAAATCGAGTGAATACGTATGTATGCGTCATACATACCTCGAAGCTTGTAATCGCGCAAGCGTTAACTATCAGAAAAATCTTCATGGCATAAAATCCGATCCAAATTAGAGGAATTATCCCGAATATCATCCAGTTGCCGAGAGTTGGATCATTCCATAATGATGTCACAATGCCAAAATAAGCTGAGTAGAGGATTATAGTTATCAGTTCGAAAGCCAGAGCTATCGAAAATAGCACCTGGATACCGAAAGCTGTGTTCAACTCCATAGTCATCTTGCAGAGCCCTCGATGTATCTTTCTGCACATATTTTTTACAGAGTACATTTTGATAAATCGTTGAGAGTCATGATTTTGAAATTTTGTATTTGATAATCAAATAATTTCTGAATATCAAAAGCTACCATTTAGAGTCTAAAAAGCTCATTTTCAAACTCATGCTGAGAGGGTTAAGGAGAGACTTTGGTGACATTTTGATGTAAGTGATTTTTTGGTTTTTAAAATTTTTAAAAGAAATCTAATCAACAAATTTCTTCCACTAAGATTTAGATTATGGTAGTATGGGTATTGAAGAAAAAATTTCAATCTTTTACGATGAAAGTGTTTGCGCAATAAACCTTTCAAAGAAGATTTCCTGCGCACTTGTCCCTGCCAAAAAATTTCTTGCGCATATAATTTCATCGTAGAAGATTGAAATTTTTGATTCAACAAAAATACCACCATAATCTTAATCTTGCTGGAACAAACTTTTGATTAGATTTTTTTCTAGTAATTTAAAAAACGAAAACATTTTTCGAAAGTTTTCTTGCAAAATTCGAATACTTTTCTTCAAAACACCGCCATTTTGTTAATTTTCAGTATTTATTCATAATCCTTGTTAGCGGGGATTGATCATAGTGCCCAAAGTTTATACGAAATTCGTGTATTCCAATTCTCATTAGATAGCACGAGTAACATTAGTTAACAAAAAAAATGAATCAATAAATAAAGAAACAAACACGAAATATCGCGATTACCTACAGCTTCGTGAAATTATAGATTGTCGAAGTTTATTTGGCGCCCAACAAGCGACCTTCTTTCAAAATCTTAAACTAAACGGGTTCAATGCTCGTCATCTATCTTGGTGTCATTTCTAACCTTCCTTAAGGGAGTATATACCAAATTCGTCAGATATTCAGAGATTGTGGCGACTAGCACAAATAATACACAGATATCTTGTTTTGGGCTTTTATTCTACACAATGTCACTCACAAATTTTGATATTAAAGACCCTCGCATCTTACACCACATGGTCGCTAACATAGATTGAAGTGAGCTCTATAAAAATGACATAGGTTGACTGTTGACCTAATTTGGAAGTTAATTTTAGTTCAAATTAGCTCCGGCTTCATAAGCTTACTCAATACTGCTGTGATTCCAGCGTGAATTAGGATTATAAAAAAATATTCAATTTTGCATAGTTTTTTCAGATTTCTGAAACCCGTACAGAAAAAAGTACAAAAAATTGAAAATTTTCTCTTTTAATTGAAAAATTTCGCAGATACAAACCTTGCTTCTCTGATGACGTACAAAATCCAGAATTGATCGGAAGTTCTGATTGCTAGTGGATTGTTCTGGTAAATTTCGTTTATCACTGACGGATAGTGAGGAAATTTTTTATCCAAATTCTTAGTAACCGTTGTTTTACTTTTATCTGGAGAAATTAATTCTACTAGAAGTGTGTTAAGACGTTGGAACCTGTTGTGGGAATATCTGTCCAAAAATAATCCCAATTTTAGTTTAATGATAGAATTTAAAATTTTTCAACTATTTAACTTGAATAGGAGCAACGAAGATTTTTTAATTTTCAAACGCACCTTAGGCAACCACCGAATGAACAATCTATTATAAAGTCAAATACTAGCGAATAATGTGAAGCCAACAAGAATCCGATGCGTGAAGACGAGGTGGGAAATTCCAATCCAATGTAACTGAAGTCCAATGCCATTATTGTGAACATCCATGTGAATCCAACAACAAGATAAGCAATTTGAGTTTTAAAAAGTAATTCGTAGTCGTGATGGATTCCCAGTACGTAAAGTCTATCGTTTATGTCGATTATCTTGGGAAAGGTATCTCTGATGACCTAAAAATTCACGGAATAATTATTCTTTTTTTTTTTCTTTAATGATCTTTGACTTTTATTGCTAATGTAATAAATCGAAAACCTTTGATCTGATCTGCGATAGGATCATAGAAGTGGCGACAAATGCGGTACAGCTATAGGCGTTCAGGCGATAACTGTTTGCTGCTATTTTGGATTTCTGAAATTCTAGTAGCTCTGAGAGATTCGCCATCTTCAAAAATCCGAGATACATTAAAAGATTTGCAACCGAACAAAAACCTGATATTATTCTTCGTGGTTTGCCTATTGGGTACTCGATGACACCGACTCCAAAGATATGGGTCAGCAACAACGTCGGACAAATGGCTTCATGCAGAGTCTTTGGCATCGAGAACTTCATTTTTTTTTCTTTTTTGCAAAATTTACTTGTAACGATCTACGTGCCTTAAAATACAACAGTCACTGCAGATTCTGGGAAAAAATGATTTCAAATTAACGTGACCATCAGGAATCCAGTTTCGATGATCAATTGTTCAATTTTTTAGAAAAACATTTAGTATTTTTTTTTTTAACTCTTCATTTGAAAAATATTATTAGCAACTCAAAATTAAAAAGTTCAATTTTTGCAATTGTTTGCCTGACGATATCTCGAGAACGAATGAACAGATTTTATTTGTTCGTATATAAATCGATGCAGTTTATCTCAACTTAAAACTGATCAAAATTTGGATCTGATCGGTAAAGTAGTTTTTGAGTTATTCAAAAAACAAAATTGTGTCAAAATAAATTTTCGTTAACGATATCTCGAGAACCGATCAACGGATTTTCATCATTTTGATCTCGATCGATAAAATTTGTTCCAACTTAAATCTGGTCAAATTTATAAATTTCGAAATTGATGCTATAGTTTTTGGGTTGGAAAAGAAAAATCAACTTTTTATTTGTGATATAAATTTCTATTTTCTTTTTTTAAACCAACTTTTTTAGATATTTGTAAAAAGTTTTAGCTCTAGCTCATTGACTTACCTGACAGTTTTTGCGTGTTTCATCAAACTAATTATTCATTAAAATTCATATAGTTGAATTATAATCACAATTTATTATTAACGATAATATCCTAACGTATCACTAGTTCACCGAATTTTTATTTCATATAGAAAAGGGTGACCACAGCGAAATAATACAGTTGTTCACATTGCGAGGAAATTATTTAAACTGTGGTATATAATTTTCTAATGAAACGTAACTAGAACACACCCCGAGGGTATAAAGAATGAACGAAAAAAATCTATAAACACTTTGGATAATTGTCAGTTTTAGATATCTGCCAACTATTTCATTATGTGTATAAAATTGTTCGATGAATGAAACACGGAGAGCATATTATATCCATCGAAACAGTTTTTTTTTTTTTTTTTTTTTTTGTAATACTCGGTGTAGCCGCATACCAAGGCTTATCAATTTTCATTATGAATAGTAACCCACAGAGGCTACGGACTATCTACCTTTCGCATTTTGATTCTAATTATAGATAATTACTTGCGAGCAATTTACCTGGACAATATACATCTTGATATGTGATAATTTTATGCTAGGTATAATTCCTCGCAATTTTTATGAATTATAAAATGTCGTTGTGGGTAGGAGATCTGAGACTGATCGAAGTAACGTATTGGTACCCTGTCAATTGTACCGAAGTAGGTGTACGTACTTAAAATTAAGATATCTTAAGCCTGATCTTATTCAGTTCGAAACACAATAAATAGTACACCGCATTTCCCGAGCAAAGAAAAAGGAGAAGAAAAAAAAAGTAAAACAAGTCAGAAAAACAGTTTTTGGAGGGAAAAGAAAAAGTATATAAAAAAGTTATGAGAAATCAAAAAACAAGAAAAAAAATAAACAAAAAAACGCCCTATATATTGACAAACAACAATTTCATACAGTGCATTTCATCGCAATTCGACTTGGGTATATTCATTACTCTTTTTCATGTCATTGGCAAGGAACGCCCTATATATTGACAGACAATACTATTCCACAGTGCGTTTCATTCCAATTGGATTTGGGTATATGTATATACAATTTTTTTGATGTTATCGTATCGAAGTATATTTATGATGAAATCCATAACAATTCAGGATATAAATTGTTGATCCTACTGGATTATTGCAATATTTTGAGATGTAAACAAATGTAAGAACCAAACACAAGGAACACAATTATGGAAGTAAGGATTCAATTTAATTATCGATGCAAGGTACAATATATTTTTACATTTTGATTCTTTTGTCAGATAATAAAGCAATATGAGCCTAGTTATCATGTGGATCGATAATTCCCTTGTGTGAATTTAAAAAAAAAATATTTGTCATCATTTGTTTTTGATTAAAGGCCGGAATGAATGAATTTAGATAAGCGACTGCGGAATCAGTAGAGACTTGAGAGATCAGTAGCGTACAAATTTTCTTCGAAAGCTTGTTCTTTCAGCTTTCAAATGTGATTCATAAGATCTCTCTACGTCAAGTGAAACTGGAGATATTAATTCCTGATACCGACCATGCGCATTCATATCGCAAAATAATTGACCGGTTTCACGTATTTTTTACATGAAGAAAGTTTTAATCGATTAACAAAATCAGGAAACCGGTTGACCTGTGGGCCAACCCGAAAACTTCCCGCTGTGTTAAATATGTAACAATTAATTGATACTATTGTGTTTATAATAAATTAAAGAAGGTTATAAGTATAATAAGTTTTCCGTATACAAATCTTCTTTTCTTAAATTTCTATTCTTCGAATAACTTTGAAACTACTCGACCGATCGATTCCAAAATCTAATCGGATCTAAGTCTTGATGAACCCTTTCGATCGCCGCAGGAATCATTCAAATCGGTTAATTCGTTCCAAAGGTACCGTACGACAAAAAAAAGAAATTTTTGTCGTGCAATATCTTTTAAATCAATCGTTCGATTTTGATGAATCTTATAGCGATCGAACGGGCTATCCAAGACCTAAGTCTGATCAAGTTTCGAGACTAATCGCACGAACAGTTTAGGAGTTATGCGCTGAAAACATGAAAAAAAATTGTTTTCTAATTTTTATTTCTCAAATAACTTTGAAACTACTCGACCGATCGACTCTAAAATCTAAGCAGATCTAAGTCTTGATAAACCCTTTCGATCGCTATAAGAACCATTCCAATCGGTCGATTCGTTCTAAAGATATCGTACGACAAAAATTTGTTTACACACACACACAGATACGGACGTCCATCCAAAAATAGTCAGAATAGCTTCCTAGGACCCCAAAACGCCGAGATCTGATGAAACCTCGATTTTCGAAAATCGGACCGAAACCAATAACTTCCCTTTTTTAAGAAAATTTTCAATTTTCATTACGGGAAGTTAAAAATATGAGGTCCATTCTTGGATGATTCCAGATCGATTCCCCTTGATAAGAGATGAAACCGTTTATAAAATACAAAATCATGTGTACAAAATCATATCCGGTTAATGTTGCTTCCGAAATGATCCAGGACCGGTGTCCTTACTCTACTATCTTGCCAATAACTTTCTTCGCCAATCGTCAAATTTATCAAATTTGTCTTTTGGAGATGTGTTTCTAATCTGATGTAATTTCAGTCCGTAATGTTGATCGGTATCAGGATCGTAGAATTGAGTGAGAAATCCACGGTGTTAGAGTCATAAATACTTCGCATCTGAATCATGATTACGAGATAAGTTGTCACGGAACCAATCATCTGAAAACACAAAAGATCTACATGCTGATACATTTGGTTGTGACTGAGCTAAGTGCCTCATTAATTGTGGGTTGAAAAACCGTTATCAATTCTCACCCCATGAACCAGCGAATAATCTAAAGTAAAAAACCCGTACGCCGTAAATTTGAGAGGATTCTGTAGCAGCTGAAGCGAAAAAATGTTTATCTAAAATGAAAAATGATATATTGATTTTAATCATATAAATTATATTATTTGGTGCCATAATTATGACGCGAAATACCCCATGTTATACCTCATCGCGAATATCTTTATCACAAGCTGGTGTATCTAGTAATTTGCTAACCAGTTTTCCAGTTCGGTTAGCCTGAAACATAATTTCATGTTTGTGAACCAGAATCCGGTTATCAATGCGACGGTTTACAAACTTGATAATCGATTACCTCGTGACTTGTAGTTTCACACGCGTCAACGATCATAATAACTTTCATGGCGTGATATGTCAACCACATCACAGCAATGGTCTTTTGTATCCAGTTGCTCAGGATCAGACTGATTGAAAATTTTTCCACAGCAATGGTATAAAATGTGTATACAAGTGTGGTTAGCTGACCGAATGTTAAAGCTATTGATAAAAGCATCTGGATTCCGAAGACTCTGTTCCATCTCATCGCCATCTTCCAAAGACCTAGATGTGTCTTTCTGCACATATTATTTATGCTGTTAAGAATTATCGGTAAGTATTGAGTCCCGTCTCCCCTTAATACAAACCTTGTTTCTCTAATGACGTACAAAAGCCACTGTTTGTTGGCAGCTCTGATCGACGATGGATCACTTCCGTGAATTTCGCGTATTACCGAGAAGTAGGAAACTCGATCATACGACGGAACTGTCTTCGAGTCACGTCGTTTTGGCATTTCCGATTCCATAAGAATTGCATTCAGGCGTTGAAACCTATTGCGGAAATATCTGTGAACAATTGAAAGCCAATTTGAATTTTGTCGTCCACAGAAGAAATCAAGTCTTCAAGTCTTGCCTGAAATGGGTTCCATGAAGATTCTAACAATTGCCAACATACCTGACGATGCTACTGAAAGTGTGATCAATGATGAAGGCGACCGTTACCCAATAATAATTGGCTAATGAGTAACCTATATGTGAAGACTCGCTGGGAGAAACAGTTGGAATATGTTTTAAGAACAATACCATTAGGATGGTTATCAAAGTAAATCCACTACCCAACTGAATAATCTGATCCTTGAAAAACAATTTGTAGTCGTTAGAAATTCCCAGTGTATCCATTTTATGGTTGATAACAGTTAACTTGGAAATAACATCCGCAGTGTCCTAAAAATTGATGGAATAACGATTTCGAAAAAATAGAATATGCCTCGTTTTTGACAGATTTAGTATTTTGTTGATTTGTTGAGTAAACACCTTTGCTTTTATCTGCGCGAGGCACATGGAAGTGACGATGGACATCGATTCGAGACAGATCATTAGGCGAAAGCTGTTAGAGCCAATTTTAGATTTCTGGAGTGTTACGATCTCCGATAAATTAGCCATCCTCAGGAAGCCAAGATAAATAAAAAAATTCAAAATTAAACAAAAAACTGATGCTATTCTTCGTGGTCTGCCGATTGGATATTCAATGACACCGAGCCCAAAGATCCAGTTGATCAAAAGTGTAGGTGAAACGCTTTCAGTCAAAGTCTTCGGTATCGAGAACTTCATTCTTTTTCAATTTATTGAAAGTCTTTAACTTCCGGATGTAACTATCACTGCAGAATGTCGTTCGAAAATTGTCTTCCACTTTTAAAAACTTCTGAAGTACAAAAATTATAAAGCGATCTGATCAAACGGTTGGTCAAGAATTCAGTTGTGATAATCATAAGTGTCTTATCACTTATTTCTATTTGTTCAAATCTCGTTGTTGGGAATATACTTTTTTTAAAAATAATTTTGGTTGATTTTGTTATTATCACAATTGAATTAACAATAATATCTTGAAATCACTATTTTCTTCAGCTTATTTCTCATCTCAGAACATCAAAATGGTAGGTGTTTGCAGTACAAGACGATCCATCAGACTGTGGCATGTTATTTTCGACGAACGAGTTTAGTATGTGTGTGTCGATTAGAATCTATAAGTACTTAGAATAATTATTTGAACTCGATTATCGTATTATTCCACTGACAGCACAATCGAATCAATCAACTTAGAATAATATAACCGTAGAAGTAACCATTAATTCTATTATGGTTCATGAACAGCGAGCCTTATGGACTAAGTACAACATATGACTCGCGTTTCGATTCTTATGCATGATAACGATGCTCGAACAATTTATTTATTGTAACGCAATTTTGCTGTACTCCAGTTAGACGCTGATTAGATCCAATTCTGATAAAAAATACAGTAGACGATCCCATAACTTAACTCGTCGGGACCGTAAACCATATATGTAATACTCCTATATTGCTAATTCCTATAAGTGGAGGGGTCAGGAACCAAGAGAAACCAGAATATATCTCTAACTCACTTCTGCACCATCCAATTGACATGTTCTGCGCAGCTGCGATAGTAATGGCGGATTGGCGGGTGTTAAAAGTATCTAACCTTAAAATTGAAATATAATTTGTGCTTGAACGTGAATGTGTTTATAAAATATTTTTAGCCAATGAAATAATAATACGAAATGTATGAGCGAATCGTCGATTTAATCTTAACCTTCAAAACATTATTATACGTGTAAATGTTCTACGCAAGTGCCAGATGTTGACTTGCGCAGAAAGCTCTGATGTGATGGAGATAGAAAGAGACACCATTATCGTCGGCACAGTATAAAATTAGCCTTATTTCAGACCCTTTTAGCAATATAGGAGTATTAAATATATGCCGTAAATATTCTCATAACTTAACGTTCCCCTCATTCCCCCACTCTGGTACCTAAGCGCATGCGTATAGCGTTTCTAGAAGCACGCATGCGTAGAATTTCTCGAGACGTATGACAAATGAGGTTACGTTGCCCGGTGTGAAACTCACGCTATGCGACACTCGGAGCTTGGAGTGGGGGGGGAAATTAAGTTACGGGAATTGGTTATCATGGCAACGTTTCAAGAAATGGGAACAGTTAAGTTATGGGGAGTTAAGATATGGGAGCTTTTACTGTAATATCAGACTGTCATATCTTCAAGAGACAATCCTGACGCAGATACAACTCTTTTTCTGTGCTTTCCTGTAAAGGGTTACGAGTTACTAGATAGGTGGGCAAATTTGTGCATAATAATGCAAGAATTGTTTTCACTGTGGGTTCATAGTTTGGGTAGGTATTCTTCTTTATTAGTATAATAAATACGTGTAGTCATGAACACCGAAGGTGTAAGTAAATCCAAACAATACAATTTGAAGTGTATACAGATATTAATTTGTGTTGCTGATTTGTTGAGGAACATTCACAAAATTTGTATGCTAACAGATTTTCTTATCGCTTGGAGCTAAGAGTTCAAGTGAACGTAATAAAAAATAAAACCGTCGCTTCCAAATGATCCAAAGCCATCGCCCTCTTCCTAGAAACTGTCTTGCCGATAAATTAGGGTTGCGGAGATGTGTTTCTCATGTGATGTGGTCATTTTAGTTGGTACTGTTCACCGGTATCAGCATCGTGGAATTTAATGAGGGATTCGTGGAGTCGGAATCATAAATACTTCGCATCTGAATCATGATTACGATATAAGTCGTCACAGATCCGATCATCTGAAATCACCAAATATCTACATCCTGAAACATTCTGTTGTAAATGATCTCAGTGCTTGATGAATTGTGGGTTCAAAAATCATTGTCAATTCTCACCCCATGAACCAGCGAATAATTCAAACGAAAAAATCCATTCGCCGTAAATTTTAGTGGGTTCTGTAGTAGTTGAAGTGAGAAGATGCTTATCTAAAATAGACAAATCATATACTAATTTGAATCAGTGCCTGTGTGTCTGTCTGTCTTTGTTTGGATTTGTTCGGGGCCTGCATATCGATGACAAATGTGCAGTCGACTGATTTGACCGGCCTAACAAGATAAAAATTGAAATGATTCAGGGATAGTCAAACGTCGAAACGGCATTGAATATCCCATGTGATACCTCGTCGTGAATATCTTCATCACAGCCCGGTGTACCCAGGAGTTTGTTAATCAGTTCCCCAGTCCGGTTGGCCTGGAGCATAATTTCATGTACGCGGGTCAGAATTCAATTTTCAATATAACGGTATTCAGATTTGATTGTTGAGTACCTCGCAGCTTGTTGACTCACACGCATCGACGATCATAATTATTTTCACAACGTAATGTGTGAACCACATGAAAAAAATGATCTTTTGAATCCAGTTGCTGAGGATCAGATTGTTTGAAAATTGTTCCATAGCGGTGATGTAGAATGTATATAAAAGTGCGATTAGTGCATTGAAGGATATAGCCACTGAACAGAGCACCTGGATACCGAAAGCTGTGTTCCATTCCATCGCTGTCTTGCGGAGACTTCGATGTATCATTCTGCATACATTATTATTGCGTTTATACTACATCATTCAACCATTAATAGTTATTGATTATTCCGTAATATTATACTACATGATATTCATGCAAATGTGGAGATAAAAATTATAGCTTAGTCTAAAAAAATTCATTTACCACTCTGTCTGAGAGGTTCACAAATATTGGCTGATAACAATTTCGTTGTAAAAGTGTACACGAAAACAACGTATCGACTGTTTCCTTTTCACCAGTCATATTCTCACATCAATGTATACAAACCTTGTTTCTCGAATGATGTACAAAAGCCATTGTTTGTTGGCAGCTCTGATCGACGATGAATTATTTCCATGGATTTCGCGCATCACCGAGGAGTAGGATTCATCAGCAGACGGTGCTGTCGCTGGGTCACGTTTTCCCAGCAAATCCGATTCCATTAGAATTGCATTCAGTCGTTGGAATCTATTACGGAAATATCTATGCACAGGAAAGTCAATTTTCATTCCATGATATGCATAAGTGTAATTACAATTTGCATAAAAATAATCGTCACATACATGAAAGTTCTTGCTTCAAATGGAATTTATGAAGATTTTTACAGTTCTAACGTACCTGATGTTGCTACTGAAGGTATGATCAATGATGAAGGCAATCACTAGCGAATGATTGGTAGCCATCAAATACCCCAAACGTGAGTAATCGCTTGAAGAACCAGCAGGAATGTATTCGTAGTGAAATGCCATCGTAATGAACATCAAAGTAAACGAAACACCTAACTGAATAATCTGAGACTTGAAGAACGCTTCGTAGTCGTTAGAAACCCCCAAAGTGTCCATTCTATGGTTGATACCAGTCAACTTCAAAAGAGCATCCCCAATGGCCTAAAAATTGTCTGAATAACGATTTCGAAATAATAGGACGATCTTTGTTCTTAAATACTTCGGTCTATTTCGATTTGTTGAGTTAGAACCTTTGCTCTCATATGTGTCAGGCATATGGATGTGGCAATGAACGCCGCACGAAGACAGGCAATTATGCGATAACTATTAGAGCCAATTTTAGATTCCTGGAATGTCACGATCGCAGATAGATTTGCCAATCTCAGAAAGCCAAGATAAATTAGAAAGTTAAAAATTGACCATAAAGCTGATGGTATCCGTCGTGGTCTGCCTATTGGATACTCAATCACACCGATTCCAAATACCCAGTTGATCAGAAGCGTAGGTGAAATGGCTTCAGTCATAGTCTTTAGTACCGGCATCTTGATTTTTTCAAAATAAGCTCGAAATCTTAGACTTCCAAATGCAACCATCACCGCAGATTGTTGTGTGGAAAATCTTTTCTGACCGGTGAAAACTTATCACTTTATATTATCACAATTATTTGTCGATAATATCCTGAGATCGCTCACTTTTTTTCGTCTATTTTTACATACCAGTGCACCTCAGCAATAAAGTAAGTGTTCACAGTGCTAGCGAGATCCTTAACACTGTGGCATGTTATTTTCTATTAATGGAACTAGAATTCACCTTGTGGAAAAGATTGAATAAAAAAAATCTATAAGCACTTAGAATAATTGTTGATTCTAGATTATCTGTATGTATAAACGAATGAATGAGCCAACAGAAAACCATCAAGGATGTGAGTGATTGTGGTTTATGAATAGCGAGCTATATCCAGAATATACCCTTCACGGTTCGATTCTTAAGTGTGATAATGATGCGCAAACAATTTACTCATTATCATGTGATATTTTTATCTTCACCGTTTTTCTTTGCCTACGTATCCACACTTTGGTTGGGCGCTGATTAGTTCCGATTATGATAAAGCCTGATGTCTCTTATGACCTAGGCCTTTACGAAAATCCCTTTGTCACTGGGCTAATGAAGCTTATTGTAAGTTTTGCATATCGATTTGCTCAGAGCGTGTAGTTTGTAGACGTTACTTACTACGTCGTTGAGTGAGATACGAAAAAGAGGAATCAGGATTTGTCGATGAAAGCGACATAGTCGAATAATTTGAGTGGTCATTCTTTTGAACTTAATAAACAATATTTGTATTAATCTGGAGCGTACTTTCAAGTTCATAAGAAAAAAAAAAACTTGTTCCACTTGCGAAAAAATGCATCTAGTCTTTTTCATGCTAAGACGTATGTGTATTTCATAATTTTCTGTTCAAATTGATGAACGCCGTAGGTATCGCAAGCTTGAGGCAATGAACTAATTTTGGTTCCTCAATATTTTCAAATTCCGAAAAATCGAATCTGCCTCACGGGTGGACGGAAAAATGTATGGAAACAAACATCTGGTGAAATTTTTAGGTAGTAATATCGACCCATGGAATGAAGAAAAATAGTACATTTTGATACTAGTGCGAAAGTATTGATTCTCGGACGAGTGTGAAGTTTTTCGCCCAAGCGAAGCGAGGGTGATAATCACAGGAGTCGAGAATCAACTTTCGCACATGTATCGAACCTTGTTTTTCGATACAACGTGCGGAAAGTTGAATTTTGTGCCCGCGAAGCGGGTGCAAAATCGGACTTGCGCCGGACGTGTCGAAAACTATATTTCGACATGCCGGACGCAAAGTTTGATTTTGTGCCCGCCCGTATAACGTTCCGCACGTTATATCGAAAGACAAGGTTCGATATGCGTGCGAAAGCTGATTCTTGACTGGTATGATTATCACCCTCGCTTCGCTCGGGCGAAAAACTTTACACTCGTCTGAAAATCAACATTCTCGCACTAGTATCGAAAAGTACTATTTTTAATGTGGTTGATTCATGTGGGACGTCGCGCGCGGCTACTCTATTGCGTACCCGCATGAATTAACCGCTTTTAAAATGTAGTTTCCTTCGGAACTCCATTCCAAAACTTACAGGTTTCGTAGAAAATGAATAATGGAACATGCTCGTATTTTTTTCAGGATTTTTGAAGGGTGTTATCATTTCGAAAATCACGTTTAAAAAATACAATTGTTCTTATTAACAAATAGGAAATTGTTTATTTGATAAATTTGAAATCAATAACAAGAAAGTACAATTTGAGAGCTTCAAAATGAGTTCTTGTACGACGAAGGGAACCGAAGATATTAACGTTTACAGTAGAGCGCGATTCCAATTTTTAGTACTTTTTTTTCTAAAATTCAACTCCCTGCAGCTTCTAAACCATTCAAGTTAAAAAAAAATGTTTCATGTCTTCAATTTTTCCCAGAATATATGTAAAGAAAAAAAAATAAGAAAAATTCAAAAGAATCAGAAACATCGAGGAATATTTTTGGCTCAATCCGTCTTCCTTGAGGTGGAATGATGAGCATGTACCTGGCTGAATCCATCTCAAATCACGCAGGTCAGCGGAGGTCGTATTCCAGAATCGTTCGTAACTGAAGTATGTTGTTCCTTACTTAATATAAGCGGACGCGTATATTTTATCATGCTCCAAATGATTTTTGTGAGCCCGATAATGATTTTTTAAGATTATCAGGGAAATACGGTTTTGTTCCAAAATTTGACGCATAATTCAGTAGCCGATGACTCACAGTATCAAATGCCTTAGAAAAGTGAAGCAAGACAAAAATGGTCATCATCTGATTATCAACAGCGAACCTGACATCATTCGTAACCTTGAGAAAGGCAGTCCTTCCGGTAACCACACTGGGTAGGATCAAGCAAGTTATTTGCTTCCAGAAAATCGTAGATTTGTCCATGAATAATTCTCTCAAGGATCTTGGTAAGGACACGCAAAAGCGATATGGGATGTAGGTCAGAGATGCCCATTGGACGCGGAATCTTGGGAATCGGATAAACGGGGGATTCTTGTTCAAGAGATACAAGAAGGATGGAGAGAAGACAAGGTTTTAGAAGACGCGCATTGAACCCATCGACCTCGAAGGCACCAGAAGCAGGCAACTGAAGATGATGAGAGGGTTCAGTGACCGTAAAGATAAAAGATGTAGCTAGATAATTGTTGTTGCAGAATGTTGAAAAAATAATCACTAGAGTCGATGTGGCTCGCCACGAAGATGGACCATTTTCAAGACCGTCTTTCGCAAGGCTGAAAGTGAAATTCGAAATTCAGTGAAAGGAGTCCTAGAGGAACATCTTTCAACTGTGCTTTTAAATGTAAAGGTAGTTTATTTATTTACGTTCGGCACAACCAAGTTATCAAATAATCATAAGTATAGGGATAATAAATTCTGCCTGCAATTATTCACGTAGGTATACAAAAATTATCTCGTGATATGAAGTGATATGATATTCACGTAAACTGCTTCCCCGTTATTATGTGCGATATTAATCAAACGGCGACAATTATACCCAGTCCCCATAGCACATGGCTCCCTACCCGTAATGGAAATTGGTGCACTTACATCAAGGGTAGGTATAACACAATACAGAATAACATTTTATATGCATTAACGTATTTTTAATCGCTTAATACGTCGAAATGATACAATGAAATTGATAATTATTGGGAGGTTGTATATTTATTACAAGTATCATTTTTTTCAATCGTTTCTGGAGTTACCTGATGCTTTCAACAGACAATCACATGCCACAGAGTGATAAATTGCTCCGAAATGCAAACACCTATTGCTACTTGTCTCAAATAGGAATTGATAGTAATATCGTGATTTAAGGTTATAAACACGGAAAGAATAAAATGATATATAGCCGCTTTAAATGTATCCGAGTAGTTTGAACCAAAATATTAGAAGCAAGAAATTATTTTCGAGGAAACGATAAAGTAGGAAATATTAATAAATATCGCTGGATAAGTGACTTGACCGAAATACAAAATCAAAAGTGTTTTAATATAAGAAGTTCGAAACTGAAAAGACAATAACATTTTCATGGTGAAAAATATTTTATTTTGTAATTTTACCCCATGTTTACACGAATAATATTTTTCATCGTTTTTTCGCATCTATTTTGAAAATTCGCTTTCTACGAATCGTAGAAATTAGGTTTATGCATCTCTTCCCAAAAACTGGTCCAAATCGTCGGAACACCTTTCTGTGACTTATTTTGATCCTCGGATTTTTGAAGTGAAACTTTTTTTGTCTGGGTATCGAGCGATTTTGAGGAAATGAAGTTCCCGGTACCAAGAACTATAACTGAAGCCGTGTCGCCGGTGATTCTGGTGAACTGGATATTTGGGATGGGTGTTATACAGTATCCCATAGGCAGACCACGACCCATAATATCCACACTTTGGTCTATTGCAAATTTTCTGGCGTATCTGAGCTTCGTGATTATGACAGATTTCTCGGCGCTCATGGGAATTGGGAAATCCAAAATGTCCATCAATAACTTTCGCATGGTCGCCTATTTCTTCGTCGTGTTTATCGCCGTTTCCATATGCCTTGCGCACGCTAGAGAAAAGGTTGTATAACTGAATAAATTAGCAACGCGCAATAGTAAAAATTGCTCTGTTTCTCAAAAATCATTATTCTCTCATAACTTTCAGATCGTCGGGCGTACCTTTATGAAATTAAATGATATAAACGGTAGACTTGAGATACTGGGAATCCTCAACGACTATAAACCGGTTTTGATGGCCCAAATTATCCATCTATGCATTACTTTCTCTGCGATTGTCACAATCACGGTGATAGATTTCATATATATTCGTTTCCAGTTTCCCAGCGAAGTGTCACGCCTTAGTTTCTGTATGACCTATCATTATTTTTTTGCGTCTGCTTTGGTCGTCGATTACAGCTTCAGCTGCATCATCAGGTACGTTGGTTATTGGGGATGTGTGATTAGTGATCGAATGATATCGGATGGTGACATCCAATTAACGATTTTTGAAATGTTAGATAACTTTCAGCAAATTTTAAATAATACCCTGAGATATTTGACGAGAAATCCCGACTATTTGGTACCTCAAAATTTCGTTTTTTGTGTGTAGATATTTTGGCAACAGGTTCCGACGCCTGAATGCACTATTCATAGAATTGGATTCACTAGGAAGCAGCGAAACCACGGTCACGTGTGATCAGTTGGATGATGATCAATTTCCTTACTGTTCTTCGCTGATGGTTGAAATCCATGGAAATAATTACCCATTAAATAAAATTACCAAGAAGCAGTGGCTATTCTACGTCATCAAAGAGACACGGTTTGTATCCAATGAATATGATTGTAGAACTCTGTTGCATTCGAATACGGGCTGCGCCAAGGAGAATGTAATTTACTTTTTTTTTATGCATAATTTAACTCTTCCATATTCATCAAAATACAATTTTAAGAGTGAGGTAATGTGACTAGGCACGATGGATTAATATGACCCGAGGGGTTATAGTTAATCACTCTTCAATGTATAAGACATCAGGTACCTACACCAGATTTTAGGATCTCAAGATTTTAGAGGATTCCAAGGGTTTCAAGAATTCCAAAAAATTCCACAAGATTTTACAAAATTTCAAATCATTTCATAAGATTTCAGAGATTTGAAAATATTAAAAAAAAAATTTCAAAACTTTGTGAAGGAGGTTACGCTAGATTCTATAAGTGATTAACCCCTCGACGTGACCTGACCTTACACTTTTACCAAGCAAACATTTAGAAAATCTGTATCGCGTTATTTTCAATCTGCAGAGTTGAATAATCATCAATTCCACAATAACCTAAATTGTTATGAAATAATTGCAGAAAAATACATCGAGGTCTCTGCAAGACAGCGACGGAAACGAATGGCGCCTTTGGTCTGCAAGTGCTGCTATCAGTGACTTTGTCCTTTGGTTTGATAATCACAATCCTTTATGCCAGATATATTGAGATTGTAAGATCATATTTAACTAGTACGTTCTCCATTAGCTGGATACATATTGCCATATCTCTAATATGGGTCATATTTCACGTCATAAGAATTCTTCTGATAGTTGAGTCATGCGAGACTACTAGCTGTGAGGTGTGTATGTAACATAAATGTATACACGATCATCAAGTTCGAACAACGTTGAATTAAAAACCAAATTCTGATTTGAAAGAGTGAAATTATGTTTCAGGCTAACCGGACTGGGGGATTGATTAGCAAATTATTGGAAACGGCACTCTGCGACGAAGTTATTCGCGATGAGGTATTGCGTAAGAAATTTCATGCGATTTTATCGAACGTTACGTCCTCAAAGTATTTCAATACTACTTAAAAGGAGCAACTGATATTTTGTGTGGTTTTCTTTGTTATCTGTACCTAACTGTGAACGAGAATTCTGTTACTTGATTTTAAAAAATTTCGAAAAATTTCACTAATGGACAGACGAAGAAATCAATTACAATTCTTTCGCATAGATTTCACTAAAATACATTCGTCGATAATTGTCTGTTCTAGATCAACATCTTCATGCTTCAGCTGGTGCAGAATCCTCTAAATTTTACAGCGCTTGGACTTTTCTCTGTGAATTATTCGCTGTTTTATGGGGTACGAATTAATTATAAGTTGTACGATTCAACGAGCCTCGACCTAATTCACTCCAGATTCTTTTATGGAGTTTGCACGTTGATAATTTTAGATAATCGGGACGGTGACAACTTATTTGGTCATCATGATTCAGATGAGAGATATTTATGAGCCAGAGACCGTGAATACCATATTTGTAAACTCCACGATGCTAACTCAGACAAATGGTTCGGATTGGTGAGATCTCAGCGGATTAAAAACATTTCAAAGTTGGTAAACTTGGTCATTGGCAAAGCGGTGACGGAGCATGAAAAATAATTCTGATCGACTTCGGGGGTATTCCTTGCCAACTGGACTAACATCTACTCTTGACCGCATCCTTTTGACCTCAGGTCGATAATCTGTAGCAATTTCCAAAAGTGGGACTAATATTTTTCAATTTTTGTTGTTATCAAATTACAAGGTTTCCATAAATATCAATAAAAATGTAAACATGGAACAAGGGCTTCGTCGAAAATTGTAGTTTAGAATGTTAAAAAACGTGGAAAGACTACCCAACCACATAGTTCACTGTTCGAGAATATCTGCAACAATAATTGAGAATGAAATTCAAAAATTTTTATATCTATAGAAAATGATATAAAATTCGAAAATCGATCCGAACCCTCGTTTCAGAAACTTTATTCTTCTTCTGGTTTTAGCGAGCTGATTTCTTCTTTTTATAACGGTTGGGGTGGTGTAACCTCGACCGATTTTTGTTACAAATAATTTTGACTGCAGTTTTCACCAGATCGATTTTAGATCTTACGCCATCTAGTCCTATACAGATCTCAACAAATCGTTCAAACAATAGGTACAGCCTAATTATCTTGTCAGGTGGTTTAATTAAGCCTGTTGAATGAAATGGCAAAAGGAAATCAACCGATAAAATGATACATATAATTCTTGAACGATTTTGATTAAATGTAAATGATGGTTTATAAAATAATGAAGAAAGAATGACAGGTAATAAAGCAATGTTAGTGATATGAGCGCCAACGCGCATCGTGAAGGCAAGTTATTTTAAGGAAGAATCTCTACTGAAAATTTCCTGGTGAAATTCATGAAAAAGTCCGCCTGGAAATCCATATGCAAAATCAATGTAAGTCCGCATGATTTTCCATCGGAATCGGGAACGGGAAATCTATGGGATCACATATGAATATCCATTGAGTTCTAGGTGTATTCGGCATGGATTCCTATAAATGCAATTTTGGATGTAATTTTCTACAAGAACCTGTGTGATTATATAAGAAATCATGTATTAATCCTCTTCGATCTTAATGTAACATCCGGTCAATTTTCTTGAGTCTTTTCCATGCATCACGAATGGATATCACCGTCATATTCCCATGAGAATCTACCGAGAGGTTTTCTTGAAACTAAACAATAGTCGATAGCGCATGCGTAAAATAATTCAATTTCATTGGTCGGCGAGTCCGTCCTGCAACGATATTTGAACCTGTGAGTCTGTGAGCTTGAGACAGCTAAAACTCGGAATGGCCAGCCTGCATTAGCAGACGCCGAAATTCGCGCTTGCGCTGTCGACTGTTTAGTTTCAAGAAAACCTCTCGGTATATTCTCTTACGGACTTTCCACAACAATCTGATTAATAACACACGGATTTTTATATTTTTTTTTATCGGAATTCCATTTACAATCCTGTTAATTCTATGTACTGTCTTACATGGACTGCGATAATATATCACGGTCATATTTTCATGGAAATATGTATATTCTTATGGGTTGTCCGCGGCAGTTTGTGTTGTTAAAGATGAATTTACAAATTTATTTCGTCAGAATTTTATGTAATGGCCTATGGGTTTCCTACGATATTTTCCATGGATTATAAATGGGCAAGTCCACTAATGAACTAGATGTCAAAAATTTTGCTTTGTCGGAAATTTTTACCTTTCATAGTGTGCTCTAAAATTGGAAAGTTCACTAAGTCTCATCCCTTTAAGACTTACCGTTCACGAGATAATATGTAACATTCAATTTTCGTACTCAGACGTAACTGAGGGTTGAATACGAATTTTTCTCGTATCTTTGTCGCTGCAAAATAAATTTGAAGAAATGGGTTTCTCGTGTGAAAAATTCTCACCTTCTTAAATATATCTTTTATTTTTGAATATCTTCTCAAAATCCATTAAAAAAACACGTTTTTTGACAAAAAAAAAAAACAGCTTTTTTGAGTGCGCCACCATGTTTTATCATTCTTTTGAATTTTTTATCCGAGAGCTGAGATTTTTTCAGTCAGAAACCCAAATTCATAGAGTAGGACAGCGACGGGATCTCGCGTGAGCTGAATTCAGATAAATCAAATTTTTGACGTCCAGTTCATTGGTTGGTAATTGGTGGACTTTCCCAAATGAAAATCACGGTCATATGTCCACGATATTATGTCTGTATTACTCAATTTAGGTTTTTATTGAAAAGTTGATATCAAATATAGGTCTGGAGGTTTGAATATGTGTCTCTATCACTGAATCTAATTATTGCTAATAAACTGATATCGCGTATGGATATGCAATTGAAGTTTCACATTTGTCGATAGTTTATACTTTCAAAAATAACATACTAAAATTTCAAGTGCGGATCTCAAATAATTTTTGAGCTATAGCCTTCTAAAGAGTAGTTACTCATCAGTTAGAAACGCACGTTGCTTGACAGCCGTACCTGAGTTATTGTTCGAGATCAACAGCCCAGCAAGTACTTTTCGAAGAAAAGGAAGGTGAATTGTATGGGCCTGGAATAGCTGATCAGCTTTAGGTATGATATTTATCAATTTATAACAATAAGATCAATACTTTTATCTTTGAACGCGTTTTTCTCAAAACTACATTTTCCAAATTTGCTGCAACTCTCACTTGATAACCAATCATCCGATCGATTTGCTTTTTGTTTTAGCATATTTTTGATTTGTTTGTCCGTACCATGAACTTCCAGTTTTCTGTTTGATTTCAGGCACTGTAAAGATCGTAATCACTGCAGCAGTGGGAGAACTTTTTTTTTGGAGACTCAGGAGATGACCGATAACTTGCTGAAAATTGAATATTATAAAAAAAAAAAAAATTACTGTATATTTACTATTTATGCACAAATATATCCGCAATATTTTAAAACACTCGATGCAATACTTTTTTTTTTTTAAATTCCCAAAATACACCTTTTTTTGGTGATCACACTAGTCTTGCCCGAGTATTGAGTCCTTTAGGTGGACACTTTGTTTAAAATGAACTTGGAAAGATTTGATCACCAACTCTTGGTTGTAATTAGGACACGGGTCAATACATTCATGCAATATTTCGTTATTTATCAGAAGTAAGACGCTCTTTCAAGTTCAAATACAAACACGAGCCCGCGCTTGCAACAAAGTATGTACATACATCTTCTTGCTCCTAATTAGCCAATTAGCCCGCTTCGTGCGCACAAATTCAAACTTCCTGCACGTTGTATTGGAAAACAAAGTCCGATACACATGTGAAAGATGATATTTCTCAAATCGTGTGATTGAGTGAGAGACTTCACACTCGTGCGAGAATCAATACTTTTGCATTTGTATCGAAATATACTAATTCCAAACTAGGTGTGAAAGGCTTGATTTTTCACAAGATGGGAAGTAGGCATTTTGTGCACGCAATCCCGTGAGTGAAATCAAACTTTGCGCACGCTGTTTGAAAATGGTAGGTATGTACATTACGAAGCAGGTGCGCAACGTATGTGATTCCCGCACAAGTTAGGGACTATATTTTTCTTTACGAGTGCCGAAAACAAGCGGCGAATGTGCGATTTTGAGGTTGGGGTGAAGAAAAAACTATTTTTCTACTACTACTTAATTAGCTCACTGTGAGTTTTGGACAATATGTTAGAAGTTACTCTCGGCTGACGAACGTTATGGATTGTTTTGACGAGGTTTTCGTTGCAATGACACACTTGGATTAGACCGTCAGCGGACGATCCAGCTGTCACAATTCTGAGGCATGTACAGGAGGCCGATGCAATTCTCGTTGGAAAAAAAAAATCATTGTTTCTAATTACACACCAGTACTTTACAGTGTCTCTGCCAGAATATTGGTACTCACCTCTGGTTTAGTCTGTGCTTGCCTGGATCGAGTTTCAAGTTACAAGATCAGTGGTCAAATTTGCGCACAATGATATAGCACAATGATATATATGATCAAGCTACACAAGAAAGATGGAGGGAAGGTAAAGTTTTAGAACGTACACGTAATAAACCCGTCAACCCCGAAGGGACCAGAAGCAGGCAACCGAAGATGATGAGAGGGTTCAGTGACCGTAAAGATGAAAGATGTAGCCAGAGAATTGTTGTCGTAGATTGTTGGAAAAGTAATCACTCCTCGACGTGTCTCGCCACGAAGATGGACCATTTTCAAGACCGTCTTTCGCAAGGCTGAAAGTGAAATTCGTAATTCAGTGAAAGGAGTCCCAGAGGAACATCTTTGAACTGTGCTTTTAAATGTCAAGGTAGTTTATTTATCTTCGTTCGACACGACCAAGTTATTAAATAATCATAAGTATAGGTGTACTAAATTATACCTGCAATTATTTATATAGGTATACAAAAATTATCTCGTGATATGAAGTGACATGATATTCACGTAAATTGTTTGCGTGTTATTATGTGCGATGATAATCGAGAGGCGACAATTATACCGACCCCATACCACATGGCTCGCTACCCGTAATGAAAATTGGTGCACGTACATCAAGCGTAGGTATGACACAATTCAAATTAACATTTTATATCCATTTTTAATCACTTAGACCATCGGAATGTTAAGATGAAATTGATAATTATTGGGAGGTTGTATAATTATTACAAGTGCGAATTCGTATTATTTTTTTTAATCGTTTCCGGAGAGACCTGACGCTTTCAAAAGACAAAGACATGCCGCAGAGTGATAAATTGCTCCGAAATGTAAACACCTATTGCTACTTGTCTCAAACAGATATTGATAGTAATATCGTGATTTAAGGTTATAAACATGAAAAGAATAAAATGATATATCACCGCTTTAAATATATCCGAGTAGTTTGAACCAAAATATCAGAAGCAAGAAATTATTTTCGAGGAAACGATAAAGTGGGAAATATTAATAAATATCGCTGGATAAGTGACTCAACCGAAAAAAAAGTGTTTTGATATAAGAAGTTCGAAACTGAAAAGACAATAACATTTTCATGGTGAAAAATATTTTATTTTGTAATTTTACCCCATTTTTACACGAAAAATATTTTTTATCTTTTTTTTCGCATTTATTTTGAAAATTCGCTTTCTACAAATCGTGGAGAATAGGTTTGTGCATCTCTTCCCAAAAACTCGTCCAAATCGTCGGAACAATTTGTGAGATTTTATGTTCACCGACTTGAAAATCGGTCCATTTCGTACGAATTAATCACGTTCGGAATCTGACTCTTGCAGTTTTTCACAGTTTTCACTTCCGAGTTTGCGATCAATTCACAAGTTGAAAATAATACTGACTGTTTGAGTCGAGGCTAACTCTGCAATACACCTTTCTGTGACTTATTTCGATCCTCGGATTTTTGAAGTGAAACTTTTTTTGGCTGGGTATCCGGAATTTTCAAGTGCAACGAAAAGCGTGAGATTGACATATGCCTGTATAAAATACACATATACATGTAAGTCTTAAATCTTGAGTCTTGAGTCTTGAAACTTGAGTCTTGAGTCTTGAGTCCTGAGTCTTGAGCCTTGAGTCTTGAGTCTCGAGTCTTGAGTTCTGAGTCTTGAGTCTTCACTCTTGAGTCTTGAGTCTTAAGTCTTGAGTGATTAGTTTCACTTCTAGCGTGCGTAATACGCTACGCTTTTTTGTTGCCGTGTGAGTTCAATTCTGCGATCTTTTGTGATAATTACTCGGCGGTCGGCAGCCCGCGCACTCTGATAATTTTGGCAGCTATTTAGCCAATTTTCGGTTGTTATCCTTCTACCAGGGCTTGAAATACACGGAACAGATGGAGCTATCGGAACATGCAAATAATCGATAATCTTTTTTATCAAATTTGAAGGATGATGTAGCTTCTTAACATTTCATGATTTGCACAAGCGATTGGTTATGAAAATTGTCTTTGAGCAATGATTTGCAGTTAGTTGGTAAATTATTCGACGAGCAAGTTCTTCAAGTAAATTTTGAAGAAATGAAGTTCCCGGTACCAAAAACTATATTTGAAGCCGCGTTGCCGGTGATTCTGGCGAACTGGATATTTGGGATGGGTGTTATACAGTATCCCATAGGCAGACCACGACCCATAATATCCACACTTTGGTCTATCGCAAATTTTCTGGCGTATCTGGGCTTCGTGATCATGGCAGATTTCTCGGCGCTCGTGGAAATTGGAAAATCAAAATTAAACATGAATAACTTTCGCATGGTAGCCTATTTCTTCGTCGTGGTTATCGCCGTTTCCATCTGCCTTGCGCACGCTCGAGCAAAGGTTGTATAACTGAATAAATTAGCAACATGGAATAGCAAAATTTCCCTGTTTCTCAAAAATCATTATTCTCTTATAACTTTCAGATCGTCGGGCATACCTTTATGAAATTAAATGATATAAACGGTAGACTTGAGATACTGGGAATCCATAACGACTACGAAGCGGTTTTGATGGCCCACATTATCCATCTATGCATTACTTTCTCTGCGATTGTCACAATCATGGTAATAGATTTCATATATGTTGGTTTACAGTTTCCCAGCGAAGTGTCACGCCTTGGTTTTTGTATGACCTATCATTATTTTTTGGCGTCTGCTTTCGTCGTCGATTATAGCTTCAGCTGCACCATCAGGTACGTTGGTTATTTGGGGTATGTGAATAGTGGTCGAATGATATCGGATAGTGACATGCAATTAACGATTCTCGAAATTTGAGATAACTTTCAGCGTATTTTGAATATTGCCCTGAGATATATGACGGGAAATTCCGACTATTTAGTATCTTAAAATTTCGTTTCTTGTGTGTAGATATTTTGGCAACAGGTTCCGACGCCTGAATGCACTTTTCATAGAATTGAATTCACTAGGAAGCAGCGAAACCACGGCCACGTGTGATCAGTTGGACGATGATCAATTTCCTTACTACTCTTCGCTGATACTTGAAATCCATGGAAATAGTTACCCATCAAATGAAATTACCAAGAAGCAGTGGCTATTCTACGTCATTAAAGAGACACGGTTCGTATCCAATGAATATGATTGTAGAACTCTGTCGCATTCGAATACGGGCTGCGCCAAGGAGAATGTAATTCACTTTTTTTTATGCATAATTTAACTATTTGATATTGATCAAAATACAATTTTAAGAGTGAGGTAATGTGACTAGACACGGTGGATTATTATGACCCGAGGGGTTAATCACTCCTCCATCTAAGACATCGCGTACACTAGATTTTAAGATATCAAGATTTTGGAGCATTCCAAGGGTTTCAAGAATTTCACAAAATTCCACAAGATTTTACAAGATTCCAAATGGTTTCATAGGATTTCAGAGATTTTGGAGATTCGAAGATATTGAAAAAAATTTCAAAACTTTGTGGAGCAGCTTACGCTAGATTCTATAAGTGATTAACCCCTCGATGTGATCTGACCCTACACTTTCGCCAAGCAAACATTGAGAAAATCTGTATCGCGTTATTTTCAATCTGCAGAGTTGAATAATCATCAATTCCACAAAAACCTAAATTGTTATGAAATAATTGCAGAAAATTACATCGAGGTCTCTGCAATACAGCGATGGAAACGAATCGCGCTTTCGGTTTGCAAGTGCTACTATCGGTGACTTTGTCCTTTGGTTTGATAATCACAATGCTCTATGACACATATACTGCATATGTCATCTCAAATTCGAATGGTGCGTTCGTCGCTACCTGGATAGATGTTGCCATTTCTCTAATATGGATCATATTTCACGTGATGAAAATTCTTCTGATAGTTGAGTCATGCGAGACTACTAGCTGTGAGGTGTGTATGTGACTTAAATATATACGCAATCATTAAGTTCGAACAACGTTGAATTAAAAACCAAATTCTGATTTGAAAATGTGAAATTATGCTTCAGGCTTACCGGACTGGGGGATTGATCAGCAGATTATTGGGAACGGCACTCTGCGACGAAGTTATCCGCGATGAGGTATTGCAGTCAAGCTATTTCAACGAATGCCACGTCCCCAAAGAATTTCAATACTACTCAAAAGGAGCAACTGATATTTTGTGTGGCTTTCTTTGTTATCTATACCTAACTGTGAACGAGAATTCCGTTACTTGATTTTAAAAAATTTCAAAAAATTTCACTAATGGACAGACGAAGAAATCAATTACAATTCTTTCGCATAGATTGAACTAAAATACATTTGTCAATAATTGTCTGTTCTAGATCAACATCTTTATGCTTCAGCTGGTGCAGAATCCTCTAAACTTCACAGCGATTGGACTTTTCTCTGTGAATTACTCGCTGGTTTATGGGGTACAAAATAATCAACAGTTATACGATTCGACGAGCTTCGACCTAATTCACTCCAAAATTCTTTACGGACTTTGTATGTTGATAATTTTAGATAATCGGGACGGTGACAACTTATTTGGCCATCATGATTCAGATAAAAAATATTTATGAGCCAGAGACCGTGAATACCATATCTATAAACTCCACGATGCTAACGCAGACAAATGGTTTGGATTGATGAGATCTCAGCGGATTAAGAACACGTCAATGTTGGTTAATTCGGTCATTGGCAAAGCGGCAACGGAGCATTAAAAATAATTCTCATCAACTTCGGGGTATTTCTAACCAACTGGACTAGCATCTACTCTTGACTGCATCCTTTTGGCCCGATATCGATAATCTGGAACAATTTCTGAAAGTGGGACTAATATTTTTACACTTTTTTTCTTATAAAATTATAAGGTTTCGATAAATATCAGTAGAAATGTGAACGTGGAACCAGGGCTTGCATGAATGAATTCATAAATTTATTCCGTCGGACATTTATGTCTGCCTGTGGGTTTCCTACAATATTTTCCATGGATAATGAATGAAAATCACGGTTATATGTTCACGAGAATCCGTAAATTACTACGCATGATCCTATAGAAAGCTAAATTACATCCATGTGTATGTCTACAGATTCATTCACATGGATTTCGACTATTGTATTGAATAGAGAAACCATGGAATACTTATGCGAGTCCATCTAAATTTGGTATGGAAGCATGGTAGGTCATTCACATAGATTTGCCATAATTCAAGATTTTCAACGGATTCATTTATAATTGCATGGGATTCCATCTAGATCTATATCTTCGTCTATAGATTTTCACCCAGAAATTTCCAGTAGAGCACAGATAACGATCGCTGAAACTTACCTTGTTAGAACTTCATTTGGTAGCTTCTCACCTTCAAAATTTTCCATCACTGATTTTACTAAGTCTCGATGTAATTTGAAGTAATGTTGAAAAGTCAATATAAGGATCAATTGTACATGCACTGAATCGAATTTCGAATGTCTGATGAAGTTATTATTGTCAATGTTTCAACTCGAACTTGAGAAAATATCTACGCAGAATTTAGAATATCACGCGTCGGAATGATTATTGAATTGAAGGTTTGAAAAATTGATTCAATATCTATATTACTAAATTTAGGTTATTATTGAACTTTCGCACATGTATCGAACTATGGTTTTCTATACGACGTGCGAAAAGTTGAATTTTGTGCACGCGAAGTGGCGCAAAATGGAACTTTGCGCCCGGCGTGTCGAAAAACCTATTTTTTAACGTTCTGATTCTTCTACATGATAACTATGCTCGAAGAATTCATTTATATAACGTAAATCCCCCAGAAGCAACTTGAGGGCAAAAACCTTTCGTCAAGTAAAACGTGGTATCTATCCACAAAAAAATTGTTGAAAAAATATTCAAAGAAGAAAAATTTAATCTACAGAAGTATTGAAATCAATGGACGCTTCCAAGTGCAATTAAATTTTGTTCCCAATTAATTCCTGAAATGTGACCTAGTCTTAGTTTTCGGTAGGAATTTACATTTCAATATACATAACATGCAACATACCTACTTATAAAAAACAGATTGATTAAAATTACAATTACAATTAAGATAATACAAAGAAAATAAAACCAAATTCGAAGTACGTGGTTCTTGGCAAGCGAATGTTTGATTTATTATGAGAACATTGGAGTAATTTCAATTTATATATTTTCATACTTTTCACAAAAATGTTATCTCAGTTGTTTTGTGCACGGCCATGTACAGTCAGACTGTTCTCGCTCATACTGTAAAATACATGCAACACGTAATTATAGTCAAGTTGCATTTTGGTTCTGTTTAGTAGTTGACAAAACGGAAAACGAAAGTGGTCGACGGAGAAGACGGAAAACTGACCCATCCGATTCTAGAAATTATCATTTCTTATCTGTCAGTTCATCGATTGCTTTGATTTTAGTCTCAAATAAAAGTTTTTTTAACCCTTATTACAAAAATAAAATGTCGATTCTCGTTGTATTACTAATTCAGTGTAATATATAAAAACATTCTCCCCTCCTCCCCCGCCCCCCGAATTGTTGTCGTAGAATGTTGGAAAAGTAATCACTCCTCGATGTGTCTCGCCACGAAGATGGACCATTTTCAAGACCGTCTTTCGCAAGGCTGAAAGTGAAATTCGTAATTCAGTGAAAGGAGTCCCAGAGGAACATCCTTTAACTGTGCTTTTAAATGTCAAGGTAGTTTATTTATCTTCGTTCGACACGACCAAGTTATTAAATAATCATAAGTATAGGTGTACTAAATTATACTTGCAATTATTTATATAGGTATACAAAAATTATCTCGTGATATGAAGTGACATGATATTCACGTAAATTGTTTGCGCGTTATTATGTGCGATGGCAATCGAGAGGCGACAATTATACCGACCCCATACCACATGGCTCGCTACCCGTAATGAAAATTGGTGCACGTACATCAAGCGTAGGTATGACACAATTCAAATTAACATTTTATATCCACTAACGAATTTTTAATCATTTAGACCATCGGAATGTAAAGATGAAATTGATAATTATTGGGAGGTTGTATAATTATTACAAGTGCGAATTCGTATTATTTTTTTTAATCGATTCCGGAGAGACCTGACGCTTTCAAGAGACAAAGACATGCCGCAGAGTGATAAATTGCTCCGAAATGCAAACACCTATTGCTACTTGTCTCAAATAGAAATTGATAGTAATATCGTGATTCGAAGTTATAAACCTGAAAAGAATAAAATCATATATAGCCGCTTTAAATATATCCGAGTAGTTTGAACCAAAATATTGGAAGCAAAATAGTACATTACACAACTAGGGACGAATGTCTTACTTCCCTCCCTGCGTGTTATGGCCCCGAGGCGAAGCCGAGGGGCCGTAAGAGCAGGGAGGGGAGTAAGACGTTCGTCCCGTGTTGTGTATACTATTTTTCTTTCTACCAGCTCGAAAGTGCGCGTGCGCGAGATGGTGCGCTGCGGTATTAGCATCGTTTGGGAATGCCCGCCGGCATTTGCTGCCCGAGCGTAGCGAGGGCTGCTGGCCGACGGCGGGCATTCCCATATCATCAAGGAAGGAAACTTATATAATAAAAATATGAATTAATTATTTTCATGGTTTATTTTTACAAGAACAGGAGGATATTGTGAACGTACAATTATTAAATGTGCAATTTTCAAACTTTGGAGATAAAATGGGATCAGAATTAAAGTTGGAATTATTAAAATTCTCATTTTGATGATTAGTTTCACATTCTTCAGTCTTTCTCTTCTTTATTACTTTTTTTTTTTTTATTTAACGTTGCGCGCGCTACCGTACTCTCTATTACAATCCGTAGAAGAGTCGGCTTACACGCCCCTGCTGACGAAAAACTTTCCTCCCAGCAAATGAATAATATTCCTTCCCGGCTCTAGATGGCGCGTCAATAGGGAAAAAAAATCGCACTTTCATCCTCGAAGACGAGGACGAAAGTACGCACTTTCGAGCTAGGTAGGAAGAAAAATTATTTTCGAGGAAACGATAAAGTGGGAAGTATTAATTAATATCGCTGGATAAGTGACTCGACCGAAACACAAAATCAAAAGTGTTTTGATATAAGAAGTTCGAAACTGAAATACAATAACATTTTCATCCCGAGAAAAATATTTTTCATCTTTTCCCAAATATTGTGCATCTCTTCCCAAAAACTCTTCCAAATCGTCGGAACAATTTGTGAGATTTCATGTTCACCGACTTGGAAGCCGGTCTATTTCGTACAAATTAATCACGTTCGAAATCTGACCTTTGCACTTTTTCACAGTTGCCACTTCCGAGTTTGCTATCAATTTACAAGTTGAAATTAATACTGACTGGCTTGAGTCGTGGCTAACTCCGTGCAATACACCTTTTTCTGACTGATTTCGATCCTCGGATTTTTGAAGTGAAACTTTTTTTGGCTGGGTATCTGGAATTTTTAAGTGTAACGAAAAGTGTGAGATTGACATATGCCTGTATAAAATGCACATATACAAATCTTGAGTCTTAAGTCTTGAGTTTTGAAACTTGAGTCTTGAGTCTTGAGTCTTAAGTCCTGAGTCTTGAACCTTGAGTCTTGAGTCTCGAGTCTTGAGTTTTGAGTCTTGAGACTTCACTCTTGAGTCTTGAGTCTTGAGTCTTGAGTGATTAGTTTACGCTACACGCAGTCTTTTATTTTTTTGTTGCCGTGTGAGTTCAATTCTGCGATCTTTTGTGATAATTACTCGGCGATCAGCAGCCCGCGCACTCTGATAATTTTGGCAGCTATTTAGCCAATTTTCGGTTGTTATCCTTCTACCAGGGCTTGAAATACGCGGAAAAGATGAAGCTACCGGAACATGCAAATGACCGATAATCTTTTCCATCAAATTTGAAGGATGACGTAGCTTTTTAACATTTCATGATTTACACAAGCGATTGGTTATGAAAATTGTCTTTGAGCAATGATCTGCAGTTAGTTGGTAAATCATTCAACGAGCAAGCTCTTCAAGTGAAGTTTGAGCAAATGAAGTTCCCGGTACCAAAAACTATATTTGAAGCCGCGTCGCCGACGATTCTAGTGAACTGGATATTTGGGATGGGTGTTATACAGTATCCCATAGGCAGACCACGACCCATAATATCCACACTTTGGTCTATCGCAAATTTTCTGGCGTATCTGGGCTTCGTGATCATGACAGATTTCTCGGCGATCATGGAATTTGGAAAATCAAAAATAAACATCAATAACTATCGTATGGTAGCCTATTTCTTCGTCGTGGTTATCGCCGTTTCCATCTGCCTTGCGCACGCTCGAGCAAAGGTTGTATAACTGAATAAATCAGCAGCATGGAATAGCAAAAATTTTTCCGTTTCTCAAAAATCATTATTCTCTCATAACTTTCAGATCGTCAGGCGTAGCTTCATGAAATTAAATGATATAAACGGTAGACTTGAGATACTGGGAATCCATAACGACTACAAAGCGGTTTTGATGGCTCAAATTATCCATCTGTCCATTACTTTTTCTGCGATTGTCACAATCGTGGTAATAGATTTCATATATGTTAGTTTCCAGTTTCCCAGCGAAGTATCACGCCTTGGTTTCTGTATGACCTATCATTATTTTTTGGCGTCTGCTTTCGTCGTCGATTACAGCTTCAGCTGCATCATCAGGTACGTTGGTTATTGGGGATGTGTGATCAGTGATCGAATGATATCGGATGGTGACATCCAATTAACGATTTTTGAAACTTTAGATAATTTTTAGCGGATTTTGAATAATCCCCTGAAATATTTGATGAGCAGTCCCGACCATTTGGCACCTCAAAATTTCGTTTTTTGTGTGTAGATATTTTGGCACCAGGTTCCGACGCCTGAATGCACTCTTCATAGAATTGGATTCACTAGGAAGCAGCGAAACCACGGCCACGTGTGATCAGTTGGATGATGATCAATTTCCTTACTACTCTTCGCTGATACTTGAGATCCATGGGAATAATTACCCATCAAATAAAATTACCAAGAAGCAGTGGCTATTCTACGTCATGAAAGAGACACGGTTTGTATCCAATAAATATGATTGTAGAACTCTGTTGCATTCGAATACGGGCTGCGCCAAAGAACATGTAATTCACTTTTTTTTATGCATAATTTAACTATTCGATATTGATCAAAATACAATTTTAAGAGCGAGGTAATATGACTAGGCACGATGGATTAATATAACCCGAGGGGTTAATCACTCCTCAATCTATGAGACATCATGTATGTACATACATACCTACACCAGATTTTAGGATCTGAAGAATTTTACAAAATTTCACAAGATTTCACAACATTTCAAATGATTTCATAAGATTTCAGAGATTTCAAGATATTGAAAAAAATTTTAAAACCTTGTGGAGGAGGTTACGCCAGATTCTTTAAGTGATTAACCCCTCGACGTGATCTGACCCTACACTTTCACCAAGCAAACATTAGGAAAATCTGTATCGCGTTATTTGCAATCTGCAGGGTTGAATAATCATCAATTCCACAGTAACCTAAATTTTTATGAAATAATCGCAGAAAAATACATCGAGGTCTCTGCAAGACAGCGATGGAAACGAACGGCGCTTTCGGTCTGCAAGTGCTGCTGTCAGTGACTTTGTCCTTTGGTTTGATAATCACAATCCTTTATGACACATATGCTGAATATTTAATCACATATTTGAATGGTACGTTCTATGCTACCTGGATAGATGTTGCCATTTCTCTAATATGGATCATATTTCACGTCATGAAAATTCTTCTGATAGTTGAGTCATGCGAGACTACTAGCTGTGAGGTGTGTATGTGACTTAAATATATACACGATCATTAAGTTCGAACAACGTTGAATTAAAAACCAAATTATGATTTGAAAATGTGAAATTATGCTTCAGGCTTACCGGACTGGGGGATTGATCAGCAGATTATTGGGAACGGCATTCTGCGACGAAGTCATCCGCGATGAGGTATTGCATGTGAAATTTCAAGCTATTTCAACGACCGTTACGTCCCGAAAGAATTTCAATACTACTTAAAAGGAGCAACTGGTATTTTGTGTGGCTTTCTTTCTTATCTATACCTAACCGTGAACGAGAATTCTGTTACTTGATTTGAAAAAATTTCAAAAAATTTCACTGATGGACAGACGAAGAAATCAATGACAATTCTTTCGCATAGATTGAACTAAAATACATTTGTCAATAATTGTCTGTTCTAGATCAACATCTTTATGCTTCAGCTGGTGCAGAATCCTCTAAACTTCACAGCGGTTGGACTTTTCTCTGTGAATTATTCGCTGTTTTATGGGGTACGAATTAATCAAAAGTTGTACGATTCGACGAGCCTCGACCTAATTCACTCCAGAATTCTTTACGGACTTTGTATGTTGATAATTGTAGATCATCGGAACGGTGACAACTTATCTGGTTATCATGATTCAGATGAAAAATATTTATGAGCCAGAGACCGTGAATACCATATCTATAAACTCCACGCTGCTAACTCAGATAAATGGTTCGAATTGGTGAGATCTCACTGTATTAAGATCACGTCAAAGTTGGTTAACTTGGTCATTGGCAAAGCGGTGACGGAGCATGAAAAATAATTCTCATCAACTTTGGGGTATTCTTTGCCAACTGGACTAGCATCTACTCTTGACTGCAGCCTTCTGACCTTACGTCGATAATCTGGAGCGATTTATAAAAGTGGGACTAATATTTTTCCACGTTTTTCTCATGAAATTACAAGGTTTCGATAAATATCAGTAGAAATGTAAACGTAGAACAAGGGCTTGTAATAATGAATTTATAAATTTATTTCGTCAGAATCTTATATAACGGCCTGTGGGTTTCCAACGATATTTTCCACGGATTATAAATGAAAATCTCGGTTATATGTCCATGAGAATCCGTAAATTACTACGGATGATTCTATAGAAAGCTAAATTACATCCATGTGTATGTCTATAGATTCATTCACATCGATTTCGATTATTGTATTGAATAGAGAAACCATGGAATACTTATGCGAGTCCATCTAAATTTGGTATGGAAGCATGGTAGGTCATTCACATAGATTTGCCATAATTCAAGATTTTCAACGGATTCATTTATAATTGCATGGGATTCCATCTAGATCTATATCTTCGTCTATAGATTTTCACCCAGAAATTTCCAGTAGAGCACAGATAACGATCGCTGAAACTTACCTTGTTAGAACTTCATTTGGTAGCTTCTCACCTTCAAAATTTTCCATCACTGATTTTACTAAGTCCCGATGAAATTTGAAGTAATGTTGAAAAGTTAATATAAGGGATTGTTTATGCACTGAATCGAATTTTGAATGTCTGATGAAGTTAATATTGTCAATGTTTCAATTTGACTTGAGAGAATGTCCATCGCAGAATTCAGAATATTACACGTCGGATTGATTATTGAATTGAAGGTTCGAAGAATTGATATTATGTCTGTATTACTCAATTTAGGTTATTATTGAAAAGTTGATATCAAATATGGGTCTGGAGGTTTAAATATGTGTCTCTATCACTGAATCTAATTATTGCTAATAAACTGATATCGCGTATGGATATGCAATTGAAGACTTGCATTTGCCGATAGTTTATCGTCCCCTTTCTGCATTAAGCACGTAACTACAGAAAAGCGATTTTACAGAAATCAAGAAAAACATATATTTTTACTAAGTCATGTAAAGAGTCATAACAATTACCGAATTTATACACGTTTCACATTTCTCTATAAGAGTAAAACATAAATTTTATTATTGACTTAGGTTATTAATTAGTAATTAGGTTTTTTCGTAGATACGAGTTCACATTTCATATATCCAGTTAATTTTTGAGTAGATACGAGCTTACTACTTTTAAATAAAAATTATTTCGCTGGTTTACTAAAAAAGCTGCTGAATTTTTCAATAATGATTATTAAATCTCAATTAGAACAAAGAATCACATTTTTTTTTTTTTTTGTCATTTCACAGAAAATTGAACGAAAATTAAATATCAAATTCACACTTATCTTTGCATGTAATACTTGAAAACACAACTTTCTAGTAATTCTTATTCAAAAACAGATAAAATCAAACTCGAATATTGATATTATACAATGAAGGATTCACGGGAAAAAGGGGGATTGTAAAAATTTCTGATTTCTCAGAAATTGAAGATAACATGTTGAATCTATTTATTACTCAATGAAAGTCGGACAAATAAAAAAATATTCACATTTTCATAGACAATTTAATGCTAAACAACATTCATAAATAATCTTCAACATTCAATGAATCATGTTATATCGAATAAAAAAAAAACAAAATCAATAATTTATAGGGAAAAAATAGGGAATGTAAGAAATTTTTTTCACGGTTATTTTTTTTTTTCAAATAGTTTCAAGAGATACAGTATCATCGTCTTGTAAATCTGACTGCTTTCGTTTTGTTCCTTTAAGTGGTGACGATAATTTAGGAAACTAAGAAAAAAAAAGTTTCCATTTTTTCTTCACAAAATTATAATTGAAATGTTATCGTAATGTACCGACAGTTCAATAACTAGATTGCATATGTTAATTTTACGTAACTCTTTTATTATCAAAAAATTTCTTTGGACCTACCCCTTTTTCTCGTACATACTGTTTTTTTTTTTTTTTTTTTCAAAATCCGATATTACCAGCATGTAGAGCACTCTTCAAACCATAAGAAAGTATTTTTTATTTAAAAAATTGAAAAATTGACAATCCCCCTTCTTCCCGTGGACCGATTATATATTATTAACAATATAATGATTAATATTTTAATGTATTAAAAATATTTGACTCTGAAAAAATTGAAGAGTTGAAAAACTGATAAAGTGAATTATCAACGATTGAAAATCAATTCCGTTATTATTATTCTTCAACGTAAGAACCAACTTTCAATTGCACATAAATATTTTCTGCTTGCTAAGAATGAAATAGAAATTATTGGAATTAATTTTATTTTATAATAATTCATAATTTTTTAATTAGTATAACTAACCTATATTATGTATAATGATATGTGAAATAGGAATAAAAATAAAATTATTGTAACAGAATAAACTTGAACTGTCAGCAGTAAGATAGTAGTGCTGCCTTGATGATTAAAATGACACTTGAGTAGATACGCGGTTTTTGAATCGTAGTATGTAGATACGAGAAGAATGATTAGTCTCTTAAAAAGTTTCTGTTATCGATATCGACATTTGAGGTTGTGTTTTACATAACAGAAGTACTTAACAGTATTACCCACTAATAATCTCAATTTTGGAAAAAAATGTAGTTACGAAGTCAACGTAGAAAGGGGACGTTATACCTTCAGAAATAACACACTCAAATTTCAAGGGCGGATCTCAAATAATTTTTAAGCTATAGCCTTCTAAAGAGTAGCGGTTCATCAGTTAGAAACGCACGTTGCTTGACGGCCGTACCTGAGTTATTGTTAGGGCTCAACAGCCCAGCAAGTGCTTTTCGAAGAAGAGCTTCGGTGAATTGTATGGGCTTGGAAAAGCAGATCAGCTCTGGGTATGATATTTATCAATTTATAACAATAAAATCAATACTTTTATCTTTAAACTCGTTTTTCTCAAAACTACATTTTTCAAATTTGCTGCAACTCTCACTTGATAACCAATCATCTGATCGATTTGCTTTTTGTTTTAGCATATTTTGTATTTATTTCTGCGTACCATGAATCTCTAGTTTTTCGATTGGACGAAAAACGTCATTTTGCCATGCCAAAAACCATCAGATTTTTGAGCGAAATTAAAATTTTTTTTTCAAATATCTACCATTTTGTTGTATTTCTAATATTTTCTTCATATTCGTGGTTCATGGTATAGGAAATAGCTCCGAGTTTAACAAACTTTTTGGTCTCTTCAATTTCAGGGACTGTGAAGATCGTAATCACTGCAGCAGTGGGAGAACTTTTTTTTTGGAGACTCAGGAGATGATGGATAACTTGCTGAAAATTGAATATTTAAAAAAAATAAAAAATTGCTGTATAATTACTATTTATGCACAAATATATCCGCAATATTTTAAAACACTCGATGCGATACTTTATTTTTTTTAAATTCCCAAGAATCACCTTTTTTTTGGTGATCACACTAGTCGTGCCCGAGTATTGAGTCCTTTAGGTGGACACTTTGTTTAAAATGAACTTGGAAAGATTTGATCACCAACTCTTGGTTGTAATTAGGACACGGGTCAATACATTCATGCAATATTTCGCGATTTATCAGAAGTAAGACGCTCTTTCAAGTTCAAATACAAACACAAGCCCACGCTTGCAACAAAGTATGTATGTACATATATCTTCTTGCTCCTAATTAGCCAATTAGCCCGCTTCGTGCGCACAAATTCAAACTTCCTGCACGTTGTATTGGAAAACAAAGTCCGATACACATGTGAAAGATGATATTTCTCAAATCGTGTGATTGAGTGAGAGACTTCACACTCGTGCGAGAATCAATACTTTTGCATTTGTATCGAAATATACTAATTCCAAACTAGGTGTGAAAGGCTTGATTTTTCACAAGATGGGAAGTAGGCATTTTGTGCACGCAATCCCGTGAGTGAAATCAAACTTTGCGCACGCTGTTTGAAAATGGTAGGTACATTACGAAGCAGGTGCGCAACGTATGTGATTTCCGCACAAGTTAGGGACTATATTTTTCTTCACGGGTGCCGAAAACAAGCGGCCAATGTGTGATTTTGAGGTTGGAGTGAAGAAAAAACTATTTTTCTACTATTACTTAATTAGCTCATTGTGAGTTTTCGACAATATGTTAGAAGTTACTTTCGGCTGACGAACGTTATAGATTGTTCTGACGAGGTTTCCGTTGTAATGACACGCTTGAATTAGACCGTTAGCGGACGATCCAGCCATCACAATGCTGAGGCGTGCACGGGACGCCGATGCAATTCTCGTAAAAAAAAAAATCATTGTTTCTAATTACACACAAGTACTTTACAGTGTCTCTGCCAGAATATTAGTACTCACCTCTGGTTTGGTCTGTGCTTGCCTGGATCGAGTTTCAAGTTACAAGATCAGTGGACAAATTTGCATAGAATGATATAGCACAATGATATACCGTGAGCGTCTGGTGAACCGGGTCAGTGAAACGACGATGGCGCTAGTTTTCTTGAAATTCAAAGGGAGAGCCAATACACTAAGAATATCCCTGGTTTAGTTGCGATTTCATATGTTTACTCTATGGTCCGCGGAGGCGGCCATCGTATTTAGTTGACAGATATCAGAAGTGTTTTTAGGGTTATAGTATTGTAGAGTTGTATACAAAATAGTGAAAATACATGATGAATGTTTTAGATCAAGAAAATAGATCAGCGAACTACAGCGTTTTGGTTAATCGTTAGTTATTGTAAGTACATGTCTGGAAATTCTAAAAATTCTACTGCAAATCTTTGTAACCTGTGAAACATAACCTTAGAAAACATTTTGATAGCTGTCTAACATATTCAATGGCGGTCCGCATCTACGCTTCGAAAGGCCTAGGGATATTTTCGAGATGTGAGTTAGTTCCCCTTATAAATTTCAAGAAAGCTAGCGCCATCGTTGTTTCACTGACCCGGTTCACCTGACGCTCACGGTATATGATCAAGCTACACAAGAAAGATGGAGGGAAGGTAAGGTCTTAGAACGTACACGTATTGAACCCGTCGATCCCGAAGGGACCAGAAGCAGGCAACCGAAGATGATGAGAGGATTCAGTGACCGTAAAGATGAATGATGTAGCCAGAGAATTGTTGTCGTAGAATGTTGGAAAAGTAATCACTCCTCGATGCGTCTCGCCACGAAGATGGACCATTTTCAAGACCGTCTTTCGCAAGGCTGAAAGTGAAATTCGAAATTCAGTGAAAGGGGTCCCAGGTTAACATCCTTCAACTGTGCTTTTAAATGTCAAGGTAGTTTATTTATCTTCGTTCGATACGACCAAGTTATTAAATAATCATAAGTATAGGTGTACTAAATTATACTTGCAATTATTTATATAGGTATACAAAAATTATCTCGTGATATGAAGTGATATGATATTCAGGTGAATTGCTTGCGCGTTATTATGTGCGATGTTAATCGAAAGGTGACAATTCTACCGTCCCCATATCACACGGCTCGCTACCCGTAATGGAAATTGGTTCACCTACATCAAGCGTAGGTATAACACAATTCAAATTAACATTTTATATTCACTAACGTATTTTTAATCGCTTAGTACGTCGAAATGTTGAGATGAAATTGATAATTATTGGGAGGTTGTATAATTATTACAAGTATCATTTTTTTAAATCGTTTCCGGAGTTACCTGACGCTTTTAACAGACAATGACATGCCGCAGAGTGATAAATTGCTCCGATATGCAAACACCTATTGCTACTTCTCTAAAATAGAAATTGATAGTAATATCGTGATTTTAGGTTACAAATACGAAAATAATCAAACGATATGTGAACACTTTTATTATATCCGAGTAGTTTGAACCAAAATATTAGAAGCAGAAAATTATTTTTGAGGAAACGATGAAGTGGGAAATAATAATTAATATCGCTGGATAAGAGACTCGACCGAAACACAAAATCAAAAGTGTTTTGATATAAGAAGTTCGAAACTGAAAAAACAATAACATTTTCATCTTGAAAACTATTTTATTTTGTAATTCTACCCCATTTTTAAACGAAAAATATTTCTCATCTTTTTTTTCCGCATTTATTTTGAAAATTCGCTTCTTACAGATCGTAGAGAAAAGGCTTGTGCATCTCTTCCCAAAAACTCGTCCAAATCGTCGGAACAATTTGTGAGATTTTATGTTCACCGGCTTGAAAATCGGTCCATTCCGTACGTATTAATCACGTTCGAAATCCGACTCTTGCACTTTTTCACAGTTTTCACTTCCGAGTTTGCGTTCAATTCACAACTTGAAATTAACACTGACTGGTTTGAGTCGAGACTAACTCCGTGCAATACACCTTTCTCTGACTGATTTCGATCCTCGGATTTTTGAAGTGTAACTTTTTTTGGCTGGGTATCCGAAATTTTCAAGTGCAACGAAAAGTGTGAGATTGACATATGCCTGTATAAAATACACATATACACGTAAGTCCTAAGTCTTGAGTCTTGAGTTCTGAGTTTTGAGTCTTCACTCTTGAGTCTCGAGTCTTAAGTCTTGAGTGATGAGTTTCACTTCTAGCGTGCATAATACGCTACACGCGGTTTTTTACTTTTTTGTTGCCGTGTGAGTTCAATTCTGCGATCTTTTCTGATAATTACTCGGCGATCGGCAGCCTGTGCACTCTGTGATAATTTTGGCAGCTATTTAGCCAATTTTCGGTCGTTATCCTTCTATGGGGGCTTGAAATACACGGAACAGATGGAGCTATTGGAACATGCAAATAATCGATAATTGTTTTCATCAAATTTGAAGGATGACGTAGCTTCGTAACATTTTATGATTTGCACGAGCAATTGGTTATGAAAATTGTCTTTGAGCAATGATTTGTAGTTAGTTGGTAAATTATTCGACGAGCAAGTTCTTCAAGTAAATTTTGAGGAAATGAAGTTCCCGGTACCGAAAACTGTACTCGAAGCCGCGTCGCCGGTGATTCTGGCGAACTGGATATTTGGGATGGGTGTTATACAGTATCCCATAGGCAGACCACGACCCATAATATCCACACTTTGGTCTATCGCAAATTTTCTGGCGTATCTGGGCTTCGTGATCATGGCAGATTTCTCGGCGCTCGTGGAAGTTGGAGAATCCAAATTAGACATGAATAACTATCGCATCATAGCCTATTTTGTCGTCGTGTTTATCGCCGTTTGCATCTGCCTTGCGTACGCTCGAGCAAAGGTTGTATAACTGAATAAATTAGCAACATGGAATAGCAAAATTTTCCTGTTTTCCAAAAATCATTATTCTCTTATAACTTTCAGATCGTCAGGCGTAGCTTCATGAAATTAAATGATATGAACGGTAGACTTGAGATACTGGGAATCAATAACGACTACGAAGCGGTTTTGATGGCCCACATTATCCATCTATGCATTACTTTCTCTGCCATTATCACAATCATGGTAATAGATTTCATATATGTTGGTATACAGTCTCCTAGCGTAATGTCACGCCTTGGTTTCTGTATGACCTATCATTATTTTTTGGCGTCTGCTTTCGTCGTCGATTATAGCTTCAGCTGCACCATCAGGTACGTTGGCTATTGGGGGTGTGTGAATAGTGGTCGAATGATATCGGATAGTGACATCCAATTAACGATTTTAGAAATTTTGGATAACTTTCAGCGGATTTTGAATAATGCCCTGAGATATTTGATGGGAAATCCCGACTGTTTGGTACCTCAAAATTTCGTTTTTTGTGTGTAGATATTTTGGCACTAGGTTCCGACGCCTGAATGCACTCTTCATAGAATTGGATTCACTAGGAAGCAGCGAAACCACGGTCACGTGTGATAAGTTGGATGATGATCAATTGCCTTACTACTCTTCGCTGATATTTGAAATCCATGGGAATAATTACCAATCAAATAAAATTACCAAGAAGCAGTGGCTATTGTACGTCATCAAAGAGACACGGTTTGTATCCAATGAATATGATTGTAGAACTCTGTTGCATTCGAATACGGGCTGCGCCAAGGAGAATGTAATTTACTTTCTTTATGCATAATTCAATCATTTGATATTGATCAAAATACAATTTTAAGAGTGAGATAATGTGATTAGACACGATGGATTATTATTACCCGAGGGGTTAATCACTCTTCAATCTACAAGACATTAGGTACCTACACCAGATTTTAAGATCTCAAGACTTCAGAGTATTACAAGGGTTTCAAGAATTCCACAAAATTCCACAAGATTTTACGAGATTTCAAATGATTTCATCAAATTTCAGAGATTTTGAAGGTTCGGAGATATTAAAAAATATTTCAAAACTTTGTGGAGAAGGTTACGCTAATTTCTATAAGTGATTAACCCCTCGACGTGATCTGACCCTACACTTTCACCAAGCAAACATTGAGAAAATCGCGTTATTCTCAATCTGCAGAGTTGAATAATCATCAATTACACAGTAACCTAAATTGTTATGAAATAATCGCAGAAAAATACATCGAGGTCTCTGCAAGACAGCGATGGAAATGAATAGCGCTTTTGGTCTGCAAGTGCTGCTATCGGTGACTTTGTCCTTCGGTTTGATAATCACAATCCTTTATGACGCATATACTCGTTATGTTATCTCATATTTGAATGGTACGTTCTCCGCTACCTGGATAGATGTTGCCATTTCTCTAATATGGGTCATATTTCACGCCATGAAAATTCTTCTGATAGTTGAGTCATGCGAGACCACTAGCTGTGAGGTATGTATGGAACATAAATATATACTCGATCATTAAATTCGAACAACGTAGAATTAAATACCAAATTTTGGTTGGAAAATGTGAAATTATGCTTTAGGCTAACCGGACTGGGGGATTGATTAGCAAATTATTGGAAACGGCACTCTGCGACGAAGTTATTCGCGATGAGGTATTGCGTGAGAAATTTCAAGCAATTTTAACGAACGTTACGTTTTCAAAGTATTTCAATACTTCTTGAAAGGAGCAACTGATATTTTGTGTGGCTCTCTTTGTTATCTATACGTAACTGTGAACGAGAATTCTGTTGCTTGATTTCAAAAAATTTCGGAAAATTTCACTGATGGACAGACGAAGAAATCAATTACAATTCTTTTGCATAGATTGAAGTAAAATCCATTCTTTGATAATTGTCTGTTCTAGATCAACATCTTTATGCTTCAGCTGGTGCAGAATCCTCTAAACTTCACAGTGGTTGGACTTTTCTCTGTGAATTATTCGCTGTTTTATGGGGTACGAATTATTCAACAGTTGTACGATTCGACGAGCCTCGACCTAATTTACTCCAGAATTCTTTACGAACTCTGTATGTTGATAATTGTAGATAATCGGAACGCTGACAACTTATCTGGTCATCATGATTCAGATGAAAAACATTTATGAGCCAGAGACCGTGAATACCATATCTATAAACTCCACGATGCTAACGCAGACAAATGGTTCGAATTGGTGAGATTTCACTGGATTAAGAACATGTCAAAGTTGGTTGATTCGGTCATTGGCAAAGCGGCAACGGAGCATTAAAAATAATTCTGATCAACTTCTGGATATTTCTAGCCAACTGGACTAGCATCTATTCTTGACTGCATCCTTTTGGCCCGACGTCGATAATCTGGAACAATTTATGAAAGTGGGACTAATATTTTTTTACTTTTTTTCTTATCAAATCACAAGGTTTCGATAAATATCAGTAAACATCTAAACGTGGAACAAGGGCTTGTATTAATGAATTCATAAATTTATTTCGTCAGATTTTTATATAACGGCCTGCGGGTTTCCAACGATATTTTCCATGAATTATAAATGAAAACCCCGGTCATATGTCCACGAGAATCCGTAAATTACCACGAATGATCATATAGAAAGCTAGATTACATCCATGTGCATGTCTATGGATTCATTCACATGGATTTCGACTATTGTATTGAAATAGAGAAATCATAGAATACTTATGCGAGTCCATCTAAATTTGGTATAGAACCATCGTAGGTCATCCATATAGATTTCCTATAATTCTGGATTTCCAATGGATTCATCTATGATTGCATGGGATTCCATCTAGATTCATATCTTCTCTTATAGATTTTCACCTAAAAATTTTCAGTAGAGCACAGATAACGATCGCTAAAACTTACCTTGCTAGAGCTTCATTTGGTAGCTTCTCACCTTTAAGATTTTCCATCACTGATTCTACTAAGTCTCGATGTTATTTGAAGTAATGTTGGAAAGTCAATATAAGGAATTGTTCATGCACTGAATCGAATTTTGAATGTCTGATGAAGTTAATATTGTCAATGTTTCAACTCGAATTTGAGAGAATATCTATCGTAGAATTTAGAATATTACACGTCGGATTGATCATTGAATTGAAGGATCGAAGAATTGATATTATGTCTGTATAACTCAATTTATGGTATTATTGAGAAGTTGATATCAAATATGGGTCTGGAAGTTCAAATATGTGTCTATATCAGTGAATCTAATTTTTGCTAATAAACTGCAGATATCGCGTATGGATATGCAATTGAAGATGTGTCTCTGTCAGAGAATCCGAGTTCGTTCACTTGGTTTAATATTATTTGATAACGAATATTGAGTCTTTCGGGTGGACATTTTGCTTAAGATGAACTTAGAAAGATTTGATCAACAGCTCTTGGTTGTAATTAAAACACGGGTCAATGCATCCATGCATCTCGCGATTTATCAGAAGTAAGACTCTTTTTCAAGTTCAAATACAGACACGAGTCCACACTTGCGATAAAGTATGTACACCTCCTTGCTCCTAATTAGCCAATTAGCTCGCCTCATACGCACAAATTCAAAATTTCTGCACGGTGTATTGAAAGACAAAGTCCGATACACATGCGAAAGATGATATTTCTCGACTCGTGTGAAAGACTTCACACTTGTGCGAGAATCAACACTTTCACATTCGTATCGAAATGTACTATTTCCAAATAGGTGTGAAAGGCTTAATTTTGCACATGATGGGAATTGGCCATTTTCTGCACGCAATCCCGTGAGTGAAATTCGAACTTCGCGCATGCTGTTTAGAAATAGTTGGTATATTACGAAGTAAGTGCGCAACGTATGTGATTCCCGCACAAGTGATTCGTTTGAGAGTGGCAAAATAGTACATTTCGATACTAGTGCGAAAGTGTTGATTTTCGGGAGAATGTGGAGTTTTTCGCCCGAGCGAAGCGAGAGTGACAGTCACACGAGTCGAGATTCAACTTTCGCACATGTATCGAACTTTGTTTTTCTCTACGACCTACGAAAAGTTGAATTTCGTGCACGCGAAGTGGCGCAAAATCGAACTTTGCGCCCGGCGTGTCGAAAAAACTATTTTTTCACGTTCTGATTCTTCTACATGATAACGACGCTCGAGCAATTCATTTATGTAACGGAAATCCCCCAACAGTACCTTGAAGGCAAAAACCTTTCGCCAAGTACATTAAAACGTATTATCTGTCCACAAAAAGAATTGTTGAAAAATTATTCAAAGAAGAAAAATTTAATTTACAGAAGTATTGAAATCAATGGACGCTTCCAAGTGCAATTAAATTTTGCTCCCAATCAATTCCCGAAATATAACCTAGTCTTAGTTTTCGGTAGGAATTTACATTTCAATATTCATAACATGCAACATACCTACTTATAAAAAAAAGATTGATTAAAATTACAAATAAAATTACAATTAAGATAATACAAAGAAAAGAAAACCAAATTCGAAGTACGTGGTAGTTGGCAGGCGGATGTTTGAATTATTATACGAATATTGGAATAATTCAATTTCTATATTCTCATACTTTTTACAAAAATCTTATCTCAGTCGTTATGTGCGGTAAGACTGTCTTCGCTTATACCATAAAATACATGCAACACGTAATTATAATCAACGGCGATGGACTCTCTACGTTTGTTCCATTTTGGTTCTGTTTAGTAGTTGACAAAACGGAAAACGAAAGTGGTCGACGAAGAAGACGAAAAACTGACCCATCCGATTTGAGAAATTATCATTTCTTATCTGTAAGTTCATCATTTGTATTGATTTTAGTCTCAAATAAAAATTTGTCTAACCCTTATTACGAAAATAAAATGTCGATTCTCGTTGTATTACTAATTTAGTGTAATTTATAAAAACATTGTCCCCCCCCTCCACTCCGCTCAAAGCTACCTGTACGGTAAAGAGACTCGGTCCAGTCGCGCTTGTTAAAAAACTTTTATGTATAACACGATTTACGCGTTCTTTCATACTCGATTTCGGTAGCCGTAAGTAGCGGTTTGCGCGACAGCGGCAGAGAGTTAGTGGTGAAGAGACGGAACTGTACAAATGAAGGCAGATTTAACGCCTAGGACGCAAATCTTCCTTAATACGTACTCCGCGCGTGGGTACTGTATCGGTTGTGCCACACTTATGCAGTCGCACTCCAGTTAGGCTCTGATCAGATCCTATCCTAATAAAAAGTAATATATCCTTAACAACTTTGGCTATTCAGTAACTGATGTGTCACTCGAAGTCATCATAACAATGTTACAGTCGATCAAGTCGAGTCAAATATATTTATTTGTCCAACGTTTATGTTGGGGAAACCAAAAGAGAACTAGGTGTTAGAGTTAAGGAACACCAGGACAACTTCTCCGAAGACCCGTTGCGTCATTCGGTGGTGACTAAACACCAAGTAGCTCTCAATCATACTTTCGTTTGGGACCGTGTTAAAATCTTGGACAGGGAGATTAGTTGGCATAAACGCATTACCTCTGAAATGCTGCATATCAATTTACAACCAGCTCCTCTAAACATCAAGGAGGATACGAAAAACCCATTCCAACCGTTCTTCAACATGTTGACCCGGTTGCGGTCAAAAAGCGTCCGTGATGGAGTAATACATTATTTCTGACCTGCTGAATGGATTGTGACATTACCGTTTTGAACTTACGCGCTAGTCATTATCGATTGTCACTGATTGTAGTCAGTTTCGATATTCGTCCGCTATTTGTTGACATTGGATCACCTGTCAGTCTACGGTCGTTCTAGATTTGCATTAGCCCCAGTATCTATGTGTACATCCGCAAGGCCGTTCGATGTTTATATTATCTTGACCAGTTTTATAATGTTTAACTAGTTACCGTTTCAACGCTTCAATTCTTTTTTACCGATGACGGTTTTTTAATGTTTATGTATTATTGTTTTGTTTGTTGATACGAACATGCGAATTCCATACTCTTACCACCGCTTTTAAATGGACGTCTGCCTCACCTTCTCACCCAGGTATCCTTAGTTTGTACTATGTTGTCGTGTAATGCCACTTACTTTCTAATTGTATTTTTGTTAGTTATACAGTAGACTCCCGTTAAGTGTTCCCCCGTTAAGTGCTCGCTTTCGTGGAATTTCGACGTTTTCGGCATATTTCGCAGAATCGACAGATCCCCCACTCTTGCGCCGTCTTTCTATGGGTGATGTGGTTGCAGCCGTTGGCTATTACATAAGTGCTTTTACCTTGGACTACTTAATGAGCTCACTATGAGTTTTGGACAATATGTTAGAGGTTACTCTCAGCTGATGAACGTTATGGATTGTTCTGACGAGGTTTCCGTTGCAATTACACGTTTGAATTAGACCGTCAGGCGACGTCGCAATTCTGAGGCATGCACAGGACGCCGATGCAATTCTCGTTGAAAAAAATCGTTGTTTCTAATTACACACAAGTACTTTACAGTGTCTCTGCTAGAATATCAGTACTCACGTCTGGTTTAGTCTGTGCATGCCTGGGTCGAGTTTCAAGTTACAAGATCAGTGGACAAATTTGCGCACAATGATATAGCTCAATGATATATATGATCAAGCTACACAAGTAAGATGGAGGGAAGGTAAGGTTTGAGAACGTACACGTATTAAACCCGTCGATCCTGAAGGGACCAGAAGCAGGCAACTGAAGATGATGAGAGGGTTCAGTGACCGTAAAGATGAAAGATGTAGCCAGAGAATTGTTGTCGTAGAATGTTGGAAAAGTAATCACTCCTCGATGTGTCTCGCTACAAAGATGGACCATTTTCAAGACCGTCTTTCGCAAGGCTGAAAGTGAAATTCGTAATTCAGTGAAAGGAGTCCCAGAGAAACATCCTTTAACTGTGCTTTTAAATGTCAAGGTAGTTTATTAACCTTCGTTCGACACGACCAAGTTATTAAATAATCATAAGTATAGGTGTACTAAATTATACCTGCAATTATTTATATAGGTATACAAAAATTATCTCGTGATATGAAGTGATATGATATTCAGGTGAATTGCTTGCGCGTTATTATGTGCGATGTTAATCGAAAGGTGACAATTCTACCGTCCCCATATCACACGGCTCGCTACCCGTAATGGAAATTGGTTCACCTACATCAAGCGTAGGTATAACACAATTCAAATTAACATTTTATATTCACTAACGTATTTTTAATCGCTTAGTACGTCGAAATGTTGAGATGAAATTGATAATTATTGGGAGGTTGTATAATTATTACAAGTATCATTTTTTTAAATCGTTTCCGGAGTTACCTGACGCTTTTAACAGACAATGACATGCCGCAGAGTGATAAATTGCTCGGAAATGCAAACACCTATTGCCACTTGTCTCAAATAGAAATTGATAGTAATATCGCAATTTTAGGTTATAAATACGAAAATAATCAAATGATATGTAAACACTTTTAATATATCCGAGTAGTTTGAACCAAAATATTAGAAGCAAAAAATTATTTTCGAGGAAACGATAAAGTGGGAAGTATTAATTATTATCGCTGGATAAGTGACTGGACCGAAACACAAAATCAAAAGTGTTTCAATATAAGAAGTTCGAAGCTGAAAAAACAATAACATTTTCATCTTGAAGAAAATATTTTATTTTGTAATTTTACCCCATTGTCACACGAAAAATATGATTTACCTTTTTTTTCGCATCTATTTTGAAAATTCGTTTCCTACAGATCGTAGAGAATAGGTTTGTACATCTCTTTCCAAAAACTCGTCCAAATCGTCGGAACAATTTGTTAGATTGTATGTTCACCGACTTGAAGACCGGTCTATTTCGTACGAATTAATCACGTTCGAAATCTGATCTTTGCACTTTTTCACAGTTTCCACTTCCGAGTTTGCTATCAATTCACAAGTTGAAATTAATACTGACTGGCTTGAGTCGTGGCTAACTCCGTGCAATACACCTTTCTCTGACTGATTTCGATCCTCGGATTTTTGAAGTGAAACTTTTTTTGCCTGGGTATCTGAAATTTTTAAGTGCAACGAAAAGTATGAGATTGACATATGCCTGTATAAAATACACATATACAAGTTTTGAGTTTTGAGTCTTGAGTCTTGAGTCTTGAGTCTCGGGTCTCAGGTCTTGGGTCTTGGGTCTTTACTCTTGAGTCTTGAGTCTTGAGTCTGGAGTCTGGAGGCTTGAGTCTGGAGTCTTGAGTCTTGAGTCTTGAGTCTTGAGTCTCGGGTCTTGGGTCTTGAGTCTTCACTGTTAAGTCCCGAGTCTTAAGTCTTGAGTGATGAGTTTCATTTCTAGCGTGCGTAATACGCTACACGTGGTCTTTTATTGTTTGGTTGCCGTGTGAGTTCGATTTTGCGACCTTTTGTGATATCGATTGAACGGCGATCGGCAGCCCGCGCACTTTGATAATTTTGGTAGCTATTTAGCCAATTTTCGGTTGGTATCCTTCTATCAGGGCTTGAAATACGCGGAAAAGATGAAGTTACCGGAACATGCAAATGACCGATAATCTTTTTCATCAAATTTGAAGCATGACGTAGCTTCTCAACATTTTATCATTTTCACAAGCGATTGGTTATTAAAATTGTCTTTGAGCAATGATCTGCAGTTAGTTGGTAAATCATTCAAGCTCTTCAAGTGAGGTTTGAGGAAATGAAGTTCCCGGTACCAAAAACTATCTTTGAAGCCGCGTCGGCGGTGATTCTGGCAAACTGGATATTTTGGAATGGGTGTTATACAGTATCCCATAGGCAGACCACGACCCATAATATCCACACTTTGGTCTATTGCAAATTTTCTGGCGTATCTGGGCTTCGTGATCATGGCAGATTTCTCGGCGCTCGTGGAATTTGGAAAATCAAAAATAAACATCAATAACTTTCGTATGGTAGCCTATTTCTTCGTCGTCGTTATCGCCGGTTCCATTTGCCTTGCGCACGCTCGAGCGAAGGTTGTATAACTGAACAAATTAGCAGCATGGAATTGCAAAATTTCGCTGTTTCTCGAAAATCATTATTCTCTCATAACTTTCAGATCGTCAGGCGTAGCTTCATGAAATTAAATGATACAAACGGTAGACTTGAGATACTGGGAATCCATAACGACTACGAAGCGGTTTTGGTGGCTCAAATTATCCATCTGTGCATTACTTTTTCTGTGATTTTCACAATCATAGTTATAGATTTCAGCTATGTTGATTTCCAGTTTCGCAGCGAAGTATCACGCCTTGGTTTCTGTATGACCTATCATTATTTTTTGGCGTCTGCTTTCGTCGTCGATTATAGTTTTTGCTGCATCGTCAGGTACGTTGGTTATTGGGGGTGTGTGGTTAGTGATCCAATGATATCGGATGGTGACATCCAATTAACGATTTTTGAAATTTTAGATAACTTTCAGCGGATTTTGAATAATGCCCTGAGATATTTGACGAGAAATCCCGACTATTTGGTACCTCAAAATTTCGTTTCTTGTGTGTAGATATTTTGGCACCAGGTTCCGACGCCTGAATGCACTTTTCATAGAATTGGATTCACTAGGAAGCAGCGAAACCACGGTCACGTGTGATCAGTTGGACGATAATCAATTTCCTTACTACTCTTCGCTGGTACTTGAAATCCATGAAAATAGTTACCCATCGAATAAAATTACCAAGAAGCAGTGGCTATTCTACGTCATCAAAGAGACACGGTTTGTATCCAATGAATATGATTGTAGAACTCTGTTGCATTCGAATACGGTCTGCGCCAAGGGGAATGTAATTCACTTTTTTTTTTATGCATAATTTAACTATTTCATATTGATCAAAATACAATTTCAAGAGTGAGGTAATGTGACTAGGCACAATGGGTTGTTATGACCTGAGTAGTTGATCACTCTTCAATCTATGAGACATCACGCACGTACATGGCTACACCAGATTTTAAGATCTCAAGAATTTCACAACATTTCAAATGATTTCATAAGATTTTAGAGACTTTGGAGATTTGAAGATATTGAAAAAAATTTCAAAACCTTGTGGAGGAAGTTACGCCAGATTCTTTAAGTGATTCACCCCTCGTCGTGATCTGACCCTGCACTTTCACCAAGCAAACATTAAGAAAATCTGTATCGCGTTATTTTCAATCTGCAGAGTTGAATAATCATCAATTCCACAGTAACCTAAATTGTTATGGAATAATCGCAGAAAAATACATCGAGATCTCTGCAAGACAGCGATGGAAACGAATGGCGCTTTCGGTCTGCAAATGCTGCTATCAGTGGCTTTGCCTTTTGGTTTGATAATCACAATCCTTTATGACACATATGCTGAATATTTAATCGGATATTTGAAAGGTACATTCTATGCTCCCTGGATAGCTATTGCCATTTCTCTAATATGGGTCATATTTCACGCCATGAAAATTCTTCTGATAGTTGAGTCATGCGAGACCACTAGCTGTGAGGTATGTATGGAACATAAATATATACTCGATCATTAAATTCGAACAACGTAGAATTAAATACCAAATTTTGGTTGGAAAATGTGAAATTATGCTTTAGGCTAACCGGACTGGGGGATTGATTAGCAAATTATTGGAAACGGCACTCTGCGACGAAGTTATTCGCGATGAGGTATTGCGTGAGAAATTTCAAGCAATTTTAACGAACGTTACGTCATCAAAGTATTTCAGTACTGCTTAAAAGGAGCAACTGATATTTTGTGTGGTTTTCTTTGTTATCTGTACCTAACTGTGAACGAGAATTCTGTTACTTGATTTCAAAAAATTTCGAAAAATTTCACTGATGGACAGACGAAGAAATCAATTACAATTCTTTCGCATAGATTGAAGTAAAATCCATTCTTTGATAATAGATTGAAGGAAAACACATTCAATAATTGTCTGTTCTAGATCAACATCTTTATGCTTCAGCTGGTGCAAAATCCTCTAAACTTTACAGCGGTTGGACTTTTCACTCTGAATTATTTGCTGGTTTATGAGGTACGAATTAATCAACAGTTGTACGATTCGACGAGCCTCCACGTAATTCACTTCAGAATTTTTTACGGACTTTGTATGTTGATAATTTTAGATAATCGGGACGATGACAACTTATTTGATCATCATCATTCAGATGAAAAATATGTATGAGCCAGACACCGTGAATCCCATATCTGTGAACTCCACGATGCTGACTCAGACTAATGGTTCGGATTGGTGAGATCTCAGCGGATTAAGAACACGTCAAAGTTGGTTGATTCGGTCATTGGCAAAGCGGCAACGGAGCATTAAAAATAATTCTGATCAACTTCGGGGTATTTCTTGCCAACTGGACTAGCATCTACTCTTGACTGCGTCCTTTTGACCTTACGTCGATAATCTGGTGTAATTTATCAAAGTGGGACTAATATTTTTCAACTTTTTTTCCTATCCAATCACAAGGTTTCGATAAATATCAGTAAAAATGTAAACGTGGAACAAAGGCTTGTTTGAACGAATTTATACATTCATTTCTTCAGAATTGTATGTAACGGCCTGCGGGTTTCCAACGATATTTTCCATGAATTATAAATGAAAACCACGGTCATATGTCCACGAGAATCCGTAAATTACCACGAATGATTATATAGAAAGCTAGATTACATCCATGTGCATGTCTATGGATTCATTCACGTGGATTTCGACTATTGTATTGAAATAGAGAAATCATAGAATACTTATGCGAGTCCATCTAAATTTGGTATGGAACCATCGTAGGTCATCCATATAGATTTCCTATAATTCTGGATTTCCAATGGATTCATCTATGATTGCATGGAATTCCATCTAGATTCATATCTTCTCCTATAGATTTTCACCTAAAAATTTTCAGTAGAGCACAGATAAAAAATTTACCTTGCCAGAGTTTCATTTGGTAGCCTCTCACCTTTAAGATTTTCCATCACTGATTTTACTAAGTCTCGATGTTATTTGAAGTAATGTTGGAAAGTCAATATAAGGAATTGTTCATGCAGTTAATCGAATTTCGAATGTCTGATGGAGTTAATATTGTCAATGTTTCAACTTGAACTTGAGAAAATATCTATCGCAGAATTTAGAATATTACGCGTCAAATTCAAAATTTCTACACAGTGTATTGAAAGACAAAGTCCGTTACACATGCGGAATATGATATTTCTTGACTCGTGTGATTGCCACTTTCGCTTCACTCGGGCCAAAAACTTCACACTCATCCGAGAATCAACATTTTCGCACTAGTATCGAAATATATTATTTTCACGTTCTAATTCTCCTACATGATAACGACGCTCGAACAATGCATTTATATAACGGAAATCCTCCAACAGCACCTTGAAGGCAAAAACCTTTCGCCAAGTACAATGAAACGTAGTATTTATCCACAAAAAAATTGTTGAAAAAGTATTCAAAGAAGAAACATTCAATCTACAAAAGTATTGAAATCTATGGACGCTTCCAAGTGCAAATAAATTTGCTCTGAATCAAATTTTGAAATTTGACCTAGTCTTCGTTTCCGGTAAGATTTTACATTTCAATATACATAACATGCAACATACGTAGGCTCATAAAAAAAGATCAATTAAGATTACAATTAAGAAAATTCAAAGAAAAGAAAACGAAATTCGAAGTATTTGATACTTGACAGATGGATTTTTAAATCATCACAAGAATATTGAAGTAATTCAATTTATATATTCTCATACTTTTGACAAAAATGGTATCTTAGTTGCATTTTGGTTCTGTTCAGTAGTTGACGACACGGAAAACGAAAGTGGTCGACGAAAAAGATGAAAAACTGACCCATCCGATTATAGAAATTATTATTTCTCAACTGTCAATTCATCGATTGCTTTGATTTTGGCCTCAAATGAAAGTTTTTTTAACCCTTATTACAAAAATAAAATGTCGATCCTTGGTGTATTACTAATTCAGTGTAATATATAAAAACATTCTCTCCCCCACTCCACTCAAAGCTACCCGTACGGTAATAAGAGATTCGACCGAGTCGCGCTTGTTGAAAAACTTTTATGGATAACACAAGCATGTTTGACGCGTCCTTTCATGCTGGATTTCAGTACCTAAAGTAGCCGTTTGCGCGACAACGGCAGGGAGTCAGTGGTGGAAAGACGGAACCGTACAAATAAAGGCAGATTTAACGCCTAGGACTTAAATCTTCCTGAATACGTACTCTGCGCATGTGTACTGTATCCGAATACGTACTACGCGCATGCGTACTGTATCCGAATATGTACTCCACGCATGCGCATTAGCTTTTAACTTATGCCTGTTGTAGTCCGTCTACTTTGGCCATGTACCGATATTCGCTTGAAGCGCTGAAAATCCGGAGGGAAAGAGACGGAGCTCGACGGAAAATCAAGAAGTGTGATAGAGTCATAAGATTACTGACAGCACATCAAGCTAATATCGGAACGCACCTTCTATGTACTAAATTGAGCATAAAACTTGTAAAACATGCTGTTGTTTTAGAAAATATTGTGTGCATCACGGAGACGATAGATCTTTTACTTTTAAAAGACTTATTTCGCCTCCTTGGTACACCATGTACTATTTTTTTAATGTATGTACTTGGTGCGAGACTCTACCGAGTCTCTTGATTTGCCGTCTCTAATAGAATCGTCAACTTTTTCAAATTTGCCTTCGAAAAATTTGCCTCTTATGTGACATGTCATTCCAGTTTGTACTGTTGATCGGTACTACCATCGTGGAATTTAATGAGGAATTCATGGCGATGGAATCATCTATACTTCGCACCTGAATTATGCTTACAAGATAAGTTGTTACCGAACCCATCATCTGAAAACACCAAACACCCGCATTCCGAAATATTCTGTGCTTCATGAATTGTGAGATGAAAAATCGTTATGAATTCTCACTCCATGAACTAGCTAATAATTCAACGGAACAAATCCGTTCACCGTGGATTTGAGAGGATTCTGTAACAACTGAAGCGAAAAGATGTTTATCTAGAATGGAAAAATCATATACTAATTTGAATCAGTGTAAATTAGGCTCTGAATTTCAGTGAAAAAGTAGGCCAAATGTGGTTTACTTATCTATATGATAAATTCTCATATTTATGCAGGATTCACCACGAAGTTTCGACTAATCGAGTTTATTTTCAGTCATTCAATGTCGTGAACCTTTTTATGGTCATTTTCATCGATCAACATCACAAGTATCACAAGTTTGGGATACTCAATGATTCCGATTCCATAGATCCAGTTGATCAACAACAATGGTAAAACAGCTTCAAAGTCTTTAGTATCGGAAACCTCATTTCTCTAAAATGTACAAAACATCTTGAAAGTCCCAATCTAACAATCCAGATTAATGTCCAGACAAGATTTTCCAATTGTTGATAATTAATCACATTTACAAAAGATGAAATGATCTTAATCAACGTGTGTTCTCATTCGTTCCATGTTTATTTACTGTAGTGTATCTTGTTACAGTCACAAATGTTACGATTAATATCTTAGAACTATTATTCGTTTGAAAATATTATTTCTTTCAATAGCACTAGAGCAAAACAGACGGTGTTTACTTTGCGAGCCAATCCTTCACACTCTGGCACCTTCTATTCTACTGATAGAATTAGAACGTACCTCACGATTAAAGTATTAATAGAATCCATAACCACTCAAGCTAAGTGTTGATCCTATTGGATAATCATAGTATTTCAGGTGGTGAAGAAATTTATGAACCGAACACAAATAAAAGAATAAAATTATGGACGTAACATTTCAATTTCATTATCTATATATAGCGAGCAAGGCGAGGTACAATTTATCTTTCGCGTTTAGATTCCCATGTCAGATAACGGAACGAACTACGTATACCTGGATATTATATTAATCGATCAATGTCCTGTGCGAATGTTTTTCTTCAACATTCTGCAAAAGCCATTCACCGGCTACATGCTTTTCCTTTGATCGAAGATGCAAGCAGTTGTAACCAGATAATCGACTGAGGATTAATCAGTAGGGACTCAAGAGAGAAGTATCTCAAAAATTTATTTTCGGAAGTGTATTCCCTTAGCTTTTAGATGTGTTTCTTAAGTTCTGTCCACGACACATGGAACTTGAGATATTAGTTCCCGAAGTCCTCCACGCACTCATATCGCAATATAATTTATTGGTTTCACATATTTTTTACATAAAGAAGATTTGAGTTGATTTAAAACATGACAGGTCGATTTTTCGCTAATTTCAGGCCAAGATCCTTTGATAGGCAATGAAGTCGTTTACAAAGTACGAAATCATGTGTACAAAATCATATGTGGCCGATGTCCTTACTCTACTGTCCTTCTTCTGCCCATCGCCAATCGTTAAATCATTGAAGAGTGTGCTTTCAGTGAGACGAGCACTTTTTAATGCGTAACATTTCTCTGTATTAGGATTGTAGAATTAGGCGTGGACTCAACGTTTCCATACTGATAAATATCCTTCATCTGGATCATGATTGTGAGATACGTTGTTACTGAACCGATTATCTGAAAATATTACCGATAAAATTTCTCGGGCTCGATGAACAATATAACCTCTCAATAATTCTCACCACGTGAACCAGGGAATAATTCAATGTGAAAAATCCGTGCGCCGTAAATTTTAGAGGATTCTGTAGCAGCTGGAGCGAGAAGCTGTCAATCTAGAATGTAGAAATCACTTACTAATTAAAATTAGTGTAAATTGAGCTTTGAATTTCAGTGAAGAAGTAGAAGAAATGTTGTTTACTCGTATATGTGATGAATTCTTATATTCGTGAAGGGTTTACCGCAATGTTTCGACTAATCTTCATTACTTTCAGCAAGAATCTTGACTACTCGCGTTTCAGTATTAATCGAAGGATGTGACTGCAATTTTTTGGTTTATTTGTGAGTGAGACGTGATTTTCCGAAGTCCTAGGATCATGGTAAGAAAACTGAATTTGTTAAGCGGCTGCATATCGATGAAAGCGAATGATTTGGGTGGCTATTCCTAAACACTTGATGATCAAATTTCGCATTAATCTAAAGCGTATTCTCAAGTTCTTACAAAAAAGATATGATTTCATGGCCGATAAGAGACATCATTTTCACTCATTTGAAGCCGTGAGTCTTTCAATGATCAGGTTAATCGATCAACGCCAAATGTATCACAAACTTGAAGCATTCTCCAAATTCAGTTCTCTCACTTTCATCGAATTTCGGAAAATATCATTTTTGCAACACATGCATGAAAAGTTCCTCTTTTCGTGCTTGTGAAACGTATGGGAAGTGACTTTTTTCACAACGGTATGAGCTGCGCATGCGTAGTTCGACTATGCGTTCTCTTATATCCACTAGTTACGTTTTCGCACGCTTTACGGGTACAAAGAGGGACTTTTGATAAAATTTTTACAAAAGGTATCAATGCGACACTCGAAGCCAGAAGGCCGACTCATAACAAAGAGTGTGGAGTTGATCAACCTCCGTGGAAAGTCCGTTTTCTCGTACTTGTATCACAAAGTACTATTTGCTCACAAACGAACAAAAATCTGTATAAAAAACCAAAAACTGGGTGCATTTTTTAGCAGTACTATCGACCAAAGACTTCCAAATAAAGATTGAAATGGTTGAGGGATAGAAAGACCCTGAAACGGCATGGAATATCCTATATTACAATACCTCCTCGCGAATATCCTCATCATCGGCCGATATATCCAGTATCTGGTTGATCAATCCTCCAGTCCGGTTGGCCTGAAGCATAAATTCATGTTCACGAACTAGGATTCGGTTTCAAATGTAACGTTGTCAAATTTGATTATCGAGTACCTCGCGACTTGTAGCCTCACACGCGTTAACGATCACAATAACTTTCGTGGCGTAATATATGATCCACATTAAAGGAAGGATCTTGTAAATCCAGCCGCCTAGGATCAAACTATCCGAATATTGTTCCACAGTGTTTATAGTATAAGATGTGTAGAGAAGTGAAGTGAGCAGACCGAAAGATAAAGACACTGAAAAAAGGATCTGAATACCGAAAGCTCTGTTCCACTCCATCGCAAGGCTGCACAGACCTCGATGTATCTTTCTGCACATATGATTTACGGCGCCTATAGTATAAATTCAATCAATAATTGTTATTAATAATTCTGTGGTGTTGTCTTCGATATGCTACCAAGTGTACACACGAAAAATGGATCAGGGTCTGAAAGACCCATATTTTGGCTCAGTCTGAGAGGATTAAAAATTTCAGTTTAACATATTCGTATAGTAGAAGGCTATACGAAATAAAATTATCGAATGATTACATGTTTCCTTTTCACGAGTTATGTTCTCGCATCGGTAAGAGTCGTACCTTGCAATTCGTTTACTACAAACCTTGTTTCTCGAATGACGTACAACAGCCATTGCTTGTTAGCAGCTCTGATCGATGATGGACTACTTCCGTGGATTTCGCGTATCACCGTGAAGTAGGGAAATTGATCATCCGAATGAACTACCGTTGGGCCGCATCGCGTTAGCAAATCTAATTCCAGAAGAATTGCGTTCAGACGTTGGAACCTTCTGCCGAAATATCTGTGCGCAAGGAAGTCAATTTTGATTTTGTGGGCGGCATAATGAATACGTAAAATGTGCATCGAAATAAAAATCGCAATCGTGAAAACTCTAACTTTTACCCTGAAATGGAATTCATGAAGATCCTTGCAGTTACCAACTTACCTGATGATGCTACTAAAGGTGTATTCAACGATGAATGCGACCATTAGCCAGTAATAACTAGCCAATGAATAATCTATGTATGTGGACTCGCCGGGAAAATCAGTTAAAATGGTTATGGAGTATATTACCATCAGCATGAATTTCAAGGTGATCGCACTACCCAACTGAATAATTTGAGCCCTGAAAAATAATTTGTAGTCGTTCGGAATCCCTAGTGTCTCCATTTTATCGTTGATACCGATTAGCTTGGAAATCGTATCCGCAATGACCTAAAAATTGATGGATTAACGATTTTGAATAAATAGAACACGTTTCGTTATTGAAATTTTTGGTATTTTATTTATGTGTCGAGTTGAAACCTTTGACCGCAGCTGTGCGAGGCACATGGACGTGACGATGAAGACGGATTGGAGACAGATCACTACGTAAAAGCTGTAAGAGCTGATATCAACATTTTCGTGTCCAAAGAGCTCTGATAAATTAGCCATCCTCAGATAGCCGAAAAAAACCAAAATATTCGCGAATGACCAAATAGCTGATGCTATTCGTCGTGGTTGGCCTAATGGGTACTCAATAACACCGATTCCAAGGATCCAGTTGATCAGAAGCGTAGGTAACATAGCTATAGTCATGGTCTTCGGTACCGGGAACTTCATTTTGTCAAAATATGCTCGAAACCTTAAATTTCTGAATGTAACCATCACTGTATATTTTAGTTTGGAAAATAGTTTTCGACTGATGCAATCAACCTAGTTCAAGAGTTATCAAACGATCTGATCAAACGGTTGCTCAATACTCCAATTATGATAATCAATATAGTACCAATTTTGTCGTTCACTGGAAAAAAATTTCTGAATTCAACTTTGTTAAAAGCTATCCTTAGAAATATAATGTTTAATTGATAATCTCGATTGATGTTGCCCCTCAGCTCACTACCTCTTTTGTCTTGTTTTTTTTTTTTTGTATCAAAGCGTATCAAATCAAAGTACTAGGTGTTTACAGTACAATACGATCCTTCAGACTGTGGTATGTCATTTTCTACTAGCGAAATAAGCCAGCGTGTGCTGATCAGAAATTGGATAAAATCTATAAACACTTAGAATAATTGTTGATTCTAGGTTATCGTACTATTTGACCGACAGCACAGCACAATTAATCAACTAAGAAATAAACAATCGTGGAAGTGAGACATTAATTCAATTATGGGCTATCGACAGCGAATTATATGTGGGCTAGGTATTTTCTTTTTTTGATTCTGATTGTTCATGATAACGTCAAGCAATTTATTTATTGTGATGTCATGTTTCTACTTTCACCGTTTTTTTTCTCGTTTACGTATCTGCACGAGTGGTTGGGCACTAATTAGATTCTATTTTGTTGAAAAATGGTATCTTTTTCTACCTGCAGCGGTATCTATTTTGTACCTGTAGCGCTATTTGGCGCCCAACTTGGCTCATTGTGGCCATTTTCATAAGCCGAGATTGTGGCTATGAAATGGGCTTGAGGACGAAACAGCGTCGGAATTCACCGACCAAAATAACGTTGCCGTATATCTATAGTGCGCAAATATACAATACAGCAATGCTATTTCCGTCGGTAAATCTAGTCACTGTCCATATCTTCATGTGTCTTTATAAATTTTTAGTCAACGGTATTGAATGTCAAATTGTTTGTAAAATTGGGTAGCGCACGTTACAAAATGAAAAAACTTATTACACTTCCGATGAGATACGCCTGTCATCATTCGGTGTAAGTCATACGTCTCTCAACAGTTTACATCGATTGATGCAACAACTATCAAAAGCTTGAGACTTTCAACTAATTCTGTTTCCTCAATTTTTTCAAATTTCAGAAAATCGTATCATTTTTACGGATGGACGAGAAAATGTTGAAAAAAATTAAATAAAAAAATAACACCTGAGGATATTTTTGAGTAGTTCTATTAGCCTAAGAAATCAAGATAAATATCGAAATGGTTAAAATCACTATTTATTCAATAATTTTTTTCTTCAAGAACATTAGAGCAAAGCGGTAGCTCTTCGCTCTGCAAAAAAATTATCCTTTGCATCTCATATTCGACTATTGGAACTAGAACTCACATTGCAATCGGAGAATTATTAAAACTCATAACATCACACGATAATTGTTGATCCTCTTGGATTATTGTAATATTTGAGAGTGCTTACGAATTGATACAGAAAAACGTGAAAACACAATGATGGAAACAACACTTTAACTTCATTATTAATAGCGAGCGAGGTGAGCTATAATCTAAATTTTGAATTTACATTCTTATGTCAAATACTAGAGCAATAATATCACTAGATATTATATGAATCCATAATTTCCTGTGTGCTCTTTCAACATTTTACGAAAGACATTTCCCGGCTACATTCTTTTTCTCTGATCGTAGGATCAAACCGATGTGATCAAATAATCAGGGAAGGAATAATTAGTTAAGACTAAAGAGATGAGTAGCTCACAAATTTTTTTGTAAAGCTTGTACCTTTCGCTTTTGAATGCGTTTTCCAGATCTTTTAATTGCGATAAGTGAAACTGAAGGTGGTAATTCCTAGAATCGACCAAGCGCTTATTTCACAACATAATTTACTGATTTCACATGGTTTTTACACGAAGCAAGTTTCAATCGATCTAAACAACACGAAGTCAATTGTTCGCTAGTTTGAAGCTGAATTCCTCTAATTGGAGATAAAACCTTTTACAAAGGGCAGAAGTACACGCGGATGATTTTGCCTCCAAGCGATCCAGGATCGGCATTCTTGTCCTGCTGTATTACCAATAACTCTCTTTGCCCATCACCAATCGCCAAGTCTTTGAATGATGTGTTTTTAATCCGCTGGAAATTTCTTGAAGCGTCTAGCATTTGTCTGTATTGGGATTGTAGAATTGGGTGTGGAACTCACGTTGCCGATCTCATAAATACATCCCATCTGGATCATAATAACCAGATACGTTGTCACTGAGCCAATTATCTGAAAATAACAAGAATCCAATTTCTTAAAACGTTTTTGGGGTGAATTAGCTGGAGGCTAGATGAATGCAATCCTCACTCCATGAATCAGCGAATAATCTAAAGCGAAGAATCCGTTGGCCGTAAATCTGAGAGGATTTTGTAGCAGCTGAAGCGAAAAGACGTTCATCTGGAATGAACGAACGAAATACAAATAAAATAAATGATTATCGCCAATCGCGAAGGTACAGATGAAAGACTGCAACAATACTGCAGATAAAAGTCAAGGATCGAGAATGAGCATGAGTTGCCTGTCATCAACTGCTTTCGCTCAGCATAGTGCTGTAATTGTATCATCAATCTTCTATTTCGGTGGCGGTAATGAATCGCCGAAAAATCCAGACAAAATACTGGCTGATTTTTTCAAGTAGTATACCAAGATACGAAATATTTAGAAGAGAAGTGTGACACAGTTCATGGTTGAACGTAGATATAAATGGCACGAAATATTCCATATCGCAATACCTCTTCACGAATATCTTCGTCACAGGCTGCTGCACTCAATAATTTGTTAATCAATCCCCGAGTCCGATGAGCCTGAAACAGAATTTCATGTTTGCAAATCAGGATTCGGTTTTTAATGTAATAGTGTTCTGACTTGATTCCCGAGTACCTCGCAGCTTGTGCTTTCACAGGCGTCAACGATCAGAATTACTTTCATGGCGATGAATATGAGCCACATTAGAGGCATGATCTCGACAATTCCGATGCTGTAGGCTAGATTATTTGCAAATGGCGCCATGGTGATGGTATAAAAAGAGTAGAGAAGTACGGTTAGTAGACTGAAGGACAAAGCCATTGAAAAACCGACCTGGATACCACAGGCTCTGTTCAATTCCATCGCTGTTCTGCAGAGACATCGATGTATCTTTCTGCGCATATTATGGCATTTATAGTAAATAATTTAACAAATAATCCTTACAAACGATTTCGTAATGTTGCATTCGATATTCTATCGAGCATGGAGTTGAAAAATATGGCGTAGTCTTAAAAATCCATTCCCGGTTCATCCTGAGAGGATTACAAATATTGGTTCAACATTGTACACGAAATGAAAGGGTCAAATCATGACTTGTTTCACCTAACACTAACCTTAAAGTTTCTGCATTACGAACCTTGTCTCTTGAATGATATATAACAACCATTGCTTGTTCGCAGCTTTGATCGATGATCGATTGCTTCCATGGATTTCGTGTATCACCGAGGAGCAGGAAAACTGATCATCGAATCGAGTAACCGTCATTTCGCTTCTATTTAGCAAATCCAATTCTTCAAGAAGTGTGTTCAGGCGTTGGAACCTATTGCCGAAATATCTGTGAGCAAGAAAGTTAATTTCAATTTAGTGATCATGACAGTAAACGTACCATAATTGAAAATTTTCAATTCTTGCATGAAAAAAGATATTTCAACTTTCTAAGGTACCTGATGCTGCCACCGAAGAAATAATCGACGACGTAGGTAAAAATTATCGAATAATCACAAGCCAATAAATAACCAATGCGCGAGATTTTGCTCGGGAATTCAATGGGAACGTACTCCAAGTCAACTACGATTAGGATGAACATCAAGCTGAACGCAATACCCAACTGAATAATTTGAGTCTTGTAGAATAATCCGTAGTCTTTAGGGATTCCGAGTTTCTCCAGTCTATCGTTTGCATGAGTTAACTTGGAAATAGTTCTCGCAATGACCTAAAACCGACGGAATAATGAATTTGAAACAATCGATAACAATTCGGTCCTAAAATCTACGATATTAAATTTATTTATTAAGTCCAAACCTTCGCCTTAATCTGCGCGAGGTATATAGAAATGGCGATAAGTGCAGCACAGAAGTAGACAATCATGTGATAACTACTGAGGCCAACTTTGGCTTGATTAGTTTTAACAATTTCCGCGAAATTTATCATCCACAAAATGCCCAGATAAATCAGAAAAATTGTGATTGACCAAAAAGCCGATGCCATTCGCCGTAGTCTGCCTATTGGGTACTCAATCACGCCGATTCCAAATACCCAGTCGATCAGGAGCATCGGTGAAATTGCTCCACGCAGCGTCTTCGGCACCGGAAATTTCATTTTTCGTGTTTCAAATTAAAAAGCAGTAAGCGTCGCTTGAGGTCCTTTCGGAATTTGACTAAGAAATGGGTTGTGTAATAATAAAATAACGGTAAAGCCATAAAACTTTATGACATACGTGATTAAAGTCAAAAGAGCGTATCTACCGATTTTCCATTATTTAAACAGTTGGCTAAAACCAAAAAGACGTATCCACCATTTTTCATTATTTTTGCATTTCACTATCTTTTCCATTGTTTGGCAGATATTCTACGACTGGTGAAAACTAATCACGTTCAAAAATCATAAAGCGACTCGACTAAACAATTCTAATTATTTCGTCACTTACTGTAACAAAATTTTTTACACTTTGGTTTGAATTTTTTCCAACCACTCGGTCATACATACAACTTAGACGTGTGCTATTTTGTTCCAACAAAGTAGTAGGTGTTCACATCGTAAGACAATCCTTAACACTGTGGCATGTCATTTTTTGTTATCGGAATTAGAACGTGTAATGCGATTAATCATTATAAAAACTTTATAAACACTTAGGATAATTGTTGATTCTAGATTATTGTACCACTTCACTGACAGCGTAATCGAATGAATAAACCAAGAGAAAACCATCGAAGAGGTAAGATATTAATTCCTGATGACTTACGGACGGCGAGTAGTTTGCGGACTAAGTATAGACCTTTCACGTTTCGATTCTTATGTACGATAACGATGTTCAACTAATTTGATAATTGCAACGTTGTTTTGCTATCGCCACCGTTCTGTCTCGTCTACGCTTCCGCAGTCATATTGAGCGCTATTCAGATCTTGTTTTGATAAAATTTTAATAAATTGGCTGTAATTGTTTTGCACATCGATTTGCAGAATGTGGTCTTGGTAAATGTTACTCGCCGTTGAAGAATCAGTACGGATTTCTTCGACAAGTTATATCTGTTGTGATGATGGACTTGAATTGGACTCTCAGCAGACAATCAAACTGTCGCAATTCTAATGCATGCAAGTGACGCGGATGCAAGTCGCTTTATCGGTTTTAGTGTGGATCCTAATTTTCGGCGTTTTCGTAATACTCGAAATAAACAATAACGATTTTCTGGAAATTTTTCGGTTTGCCAGTGTAATAAAACACGTATTGGTGTTGTTACTTTCGGTACTTCATTAATCTATTGAATTGAAACGTTCGCCCTAATTTGTGCGAGGCACAAATACGTCGGCATAAACACCGTACAGAAATACGCAGTCATACGATAATTGTTGGCGTCGATCTTAGACTTCGAGACTTTCATGATCTCCGAGGAATTAGCTACCCTCAAAAAGACCAGAAGAAACATGAAATTTATGATCGACCAAAAAGCTGACATTATTCATCGTCGTTTACCCACTCGATCCCCAATGATGATGATTCCATGAATCCAGAAATTTCCAATTCTTTTAAATGTACTGAAGATCTTGAAATTTCTAATGTGACAGTCACTTCAGTAGATTTTGGCAAGAACAGTAGAGCGAAGCAGTAGGTGTTCGATTTGCGAGGCAATCCTTAACACTGTGGTATTTCATATTTGACTAACAGAACTAGAACTCACATTGCGATTGAAAAATTAATAAAATCCATAACCATTCGGGATGATTGTTGATCCTACTGGATTATAGTACTAATTTAGGGTGAATTTCTTCAACAACATGTTGCGGAAGCCGTTCACCGGCTACATTCTCTGTTTTTGATCTGAGTACAAAATCTATGTGATTGCAGATAAATGACGTAGGAATAATCAGTAGAGACTAAATGAATCAATAACTCACAATTTTTTTAAGACGTTTTTTATTTCACCATTCAAATGCTTTTTCAAAATCTTTCTACAATAAGCTGGATTGGGGATAAAAATTCGTTGAGTCGATCACGCACTCCAAAATGATCCGGAACCGTCATCCGAATTCTATTGTCTTCGTCTTTGAAAGGTGTGCTCTTAATGTGATGAGGACTTTTTAATGCGTACCATTTAGCTGCATCAGGATTGTGGAATTAGGTGTGGACTCCACGGTGTCAGGCGTATAAATACTTTCCATTTGAATCATAATTACCAGATACGTTGTCACAGAGCCGATTATCTGAAAATATGAAGAATCCAGTTGCCTGAAACATTCTGACGTGAACTGGTTCGAATCTCGACAAATGTGATTCTTACCCCATGAACAAGCGAATAATTCAAAGGAAAGAATCCGTTCGCTGTAAACTTGAGAGGATTTTGTAGCAGCTCAAGCGAAAAGATGTTGATCTAAAATGATCGATTGAAAAATAAATGAAATAAATAGTTTTAGAATCTTAACTTTTGGCTAAAATATTGGTTTCCAACCATTTGCTGATTGTGTTTCATTTGTTTGGGAGTATCCCATGGCTTTCTGTGACATAGATAACTCCTACCTACAGTTTGACTGCGAATCTCAATTTTTGTGTTCATGTGCTACTTGAAGTAATCACAATTTTGACAGATTCTTGAAACAGTATGAAATCAAAAGACAAAACTAGGAGGAGTGTGACACAGTTGAGGGTTGAAGACAGGTGAAATCGCGCTGAAGACCCTATATTACAATACCTCCTCGCAAATATCCTCGTCACAGGCCGGTGTATTCAGTATCTTGTTGATCAATCCTCCAGTCCGGATGGCCTGGAGCATAAATTCATGTCTGGGAACTAGGATTCAGTTTCAAATGCAACGGTGTTTAAGCTTCATAATAGCTAGTACCTCATAGCTTGTCGTTTCACACGTGTCAACGATCAGAATAACCTTTATAGCGTAATGTGTGATCGTCGTCACATGTATGATTATGTTAATCCAGTTGCTGAGGATTAGACCATTTGAAAATGATACCACAGCAATGGTACAAAATGTGTAGAGCAACGCGGTTAGTAGACCAAAGGACAAAGCCACCGAAAACAGTACCTGGATACCAAAGGCTCTGTTCATTTTCATCGCCGTCCTGCAGAGGCCTCGATGAATCTTTCTGCACACATCGTTAATACCGTTTGTAGTACATGATTCAACCGATGATTGTCATTAACGATTGGAATCATTTCTTATTTCTCTTCACCAGTCATGTTCTCACACTATATTCGTGTTTCAATATTTATTAAATGCAAACCTTGTTTCGTATACGACGTACATCAGCCATTGCTTGTTGGCAGCCCTGATCGATGTTGAATTATTTCCGTGGATTTCACCTATTAGTGAGGAGTACCAGGGAAATTCATTATCCAACTGGTATTGAGTGATCGTCATTTTACGTCTTCCCAGTGAAACTGATTCCATGAGGAGTGCGTTCAGGCATTTAAATCTATTGCGGAAATATCTGTGCACAGGGAAGCCAATTTTCATTCAATGGTGTACAGATTTGTATAATTTTCACGAGACTACGTGTCGTATTTACGAATATTATCACATCTTGCATGGAATGGGATCAACTAAGACTTTGATACGTTTTTGACGTACCTGATTGCACTACTAAAGGTGTAATCAACAGTAAAGGTAAGCACTATCGAATAGTAACAAGCCACGAAGTAACAAATGCGTGAGGATTCGCTGGGAAATTTGATGTGACTGTAATAGAAGTACAATGCTATCACGATTAAGAACATGGTGTACGTAACACCAAGGTGAATAATTTGAGTCTTGAAAAACAGTTCATAGTAGTTTGGGATCCCCAGTCTATCCATTCTATCGTTTAATCCGGTTACTTTAGAGAAAGCATCTGCAATGATCTGAAAATTAGCAGCACAATGATTTTGGAAAAAAGAAAATGCCTCGTTCTTGAAATATTTCTTAATTTGTTGATGTATTGAGTTCAAACCTTTGCCCTGATCTGCCCGAGGCACATGGAAACGGCGACAAACGTGGTGCAGACATAAAAGATTATGCGATAGCTGTTAGAGCTGATTTTAGATTCTTGGATTTCCACCATCCCTGACATATTCGCCGTCCTCAGAATGCTTAGATAAATCAGAAAATGTAAGATTGACCAGAAAGCTGATGCTATTCGTCGTGGTCTGCCTATTGGATATTCAATAACGCCGATTCCAAAGACCCAGTTGACCAGAAGCAACGGTGAAACGGCTTCAGTCATGGTCTTCGGTGCCAGGAACTTCATTTTTTCAAAATATGCTGTGAATTTTGAAATTTTAACGTAATAGTAACTGCAGATTATTGCTCAAATGAAATTTTTTCACCACCGATGAGTAATTGCATTAACAAATAATCAAATGATCTGAATTGATAGTTGCAGGTAAAAAATCTGGCTGTGAGAATTTTTTATTTGTATTAGGTTTTTCTCAAAACTATCTAAGAATGTTTAAGGCAGATGTGTGTTTATTTATTCCATGTTTATTTACTGTAGCTAATCTCGTCATCATCACAATTTCTACCACGAATATCTTAAAATTCACTACTTTAACAATAATATCATCGTTTTCAAGAACACTAGAATAGGTCAATAGGTGTTTTACCTAGCAGCCGATTCTTCATACTGTATTACCTCATACTCTGCTAATGGAACGAAAACTCACTTTGTGATAAGAGAATTAACAAAATTTATAACCACTCAGGATAGTCGTTGATCCTACTGCATTGTCACGAACAACACAATTATGGAAGTGACATTTCAATTTCATTATGAATAGCGAGCAAAAAAGGTATGTACAATCTATCCTTTGCATCTTGATTCTTACGTCAGATAATAAAGCGATCTACAGGGTGATTCATTTTAATCTGTCCAAAAATATTATAATTTTATTTCCTTGAATTTTTATGCTAATTTGAACTCATTTCTCGTCAATCATCCCCTGCCAAAAGAACACATACGTCCAAAAACATGTTCGCTTCATGCGAAAATAGAGCTGGAAAATCGTTTTTGGATTGGTTAAATGTCAATTTCTTCGGCGGCCATTATTATGCAGCTGCCCGCCGAGTTCAGCTGGCCCGGGGGTAGGTGGCGCCACGAAGATATCGCTCCGACGCGAAAATCATGTAATCTGTTAAATATTTTTTGCTGTAATTAAAAATTTTCAAACAAATTCCAACAATTTTCACGCTCCTTTTTATACTTTAGTGTACTATCCTTGCGTCGGTGCGATATATTCGTGGCGCCACCTATCTCCCGGGCCAGCTGAACTCGGCGGACAGCTGCATGATAATGGCCGCCAAGGAAATTGACATTTGATTAATCTAAAAACGGTTTTCCAGCTCTATTTTCGCATGAAACGAACATGTTTTTGGACGTATGTGTTCGGAATTGAATTAGAACAGGCGCTCTGCATTTTATTTTTGCGTCTTCGACGCCTGGGTTCGGATACTAATCGAAATGTGTCACCCCCACCCCTTTTTTGACAACTAAAAATACCAGCCGTATTTGCAATGATTCAATCGAATTTACCATACGAATTTTCAACGATATACATATACGTATAACGCTGTGAAGTCAAAGACGGGAACAGTAACTTGATAACCTTTCTGTCTCTAAGCCAGGAGCGTAGCGTGGTGAATTTAATGCCTGCGTCAATAATAGACACTTAATTATATAGAAGGAAAACTCTATTATGGAAGTAACGTTTTAGTTTCGTAATGATTAATGAATGGGGAACCACTTAGCACGATACAATCTACTTTTTGCACTTCAATTTATTTGTCAGATAATGAAATAATTTACTTAAATATTATATAGCTAGTATATTGATAATTGTTTCGCAAGAGCACGCTTATGTCTATATTTGTTACTAAAATAACTTGCACTTTTCGTAAACCATACTTTTCGTTCTGCGAGAGAGATAAAATTGATCAAAAAAATATGTATGTGTAGTCAGAAAGACTAAATTCTTTCAATGTGATACATTTTTGTTTCGATTTGAATAAATATCCCAACGAAATTGTTAACGGTATCATACCCAAAATTGCATTTTCACAACGATTCGCAACCAAATGGCACAGTACCGATACCTAAAAACAAAGTGGCCGGGTTTAGTCAGGTAGAGAAAAAAAACTAATGGAGAGAAGGCAAAGTTTGAATCCTCCAATATGTTCGTCAGTTCGTATATTGGAAATTATTATTCATCTAGAATTCTTCAGCTCTAGGTGCTGCAATACATGTACTTTTAAATTGCCAATATTGAACTCCATGGAGAGTAAAACTGTTTGCAAAATACAGATTGACATGTGGATACTTTTGTCAAAAGACTATCGTGTGCCAATAACTTTCTTTTCTATTTTTGTTTGCAAAGCTGGGTTTCTCATTAGACAAGGTCAATCTAATCTGTTCCGTTAGTCAGCATTAGCATCATGGAATTAGGTGTCGAATTCACGGTATGTGAGTCATAAATATTTCGCATCTGAATCATAATTATCAGATAAGTTGTCACTGTCCCGACCATCTGAAAATTCAAAAAAGTGAAGCTTGTAAAATGTTCCGGAACAAATCTGCACAAAACACGATGAATTATTTAGGTTCTTATTAATTCTCACCCCATGAATTAGTGAATATTTCACCGGGAAAAATCCATGTGCTGTAAATTTGACAGGATTATGTAGCAGCTGAAGCGAAAAGATGTCGATCTAAAATAGAAAAATCTTATATGAATAATGCAAGTGGAAATTTTAATTTTAACTTTTGGAGGGGTAGGATCACATCTTCTGAAAACTAGGTGTTCAATGTTCATATTCTTAGTCGGTATTCCGCGCCATCTCAAACATTCTTCAGCCTTGATCAGAGAGAGTGTGGATCTCGATTTTTGTGCTTGGCCACCGTGTACTCGAAAAAAGATATCGCGATTTTTGTTACATTTTTCCGGTAATTTGTTAGTGAGATATGAAACATCAAAATTGTATGAAATCAAAAAAGCGAAATGTGAGTCGATATAGAAGCTATAGTTCGAAAAAGTTTGCATTTTTGCGCGAATATTCCTATAAACTTAAAAAACTAATTTCACATCAATGCAAACTGTGTTCTGCTTAACATAAAAGGCAAATACTCATTCCATCACCGACGAGACATGATTGTCCAAAGAAGCATAAGATTCGATTATCCCACCGCTGCCACCGACCTTATTAATCAAACGCGTTGACGTTATTCAGAACATGATTATTGAATTTGCAGACAGTACACAGTTGTGAGGGATTTAGAATCTCGAAAACTTAGAAAATGATTTTCTCATCAGCTTTTAATTCCAAATAGTGTTGTAATACTGAGCATTGAAACAAAGATTGGAGGGATTGAGGGTCGAAGACTACATAATTGAAATGGCGTGGGATACTACATATAATACCTCATCTCGAATATCTTCGTCACATGCTGCTGAATCCAGTAATTTACTAATGAATCTCTTAGTTCGATCGGCCTGAAGCATAGTTTCATATTTAAAAATTGGAATTTGGTTCGTAATAAAACATCGTTCAAACTAGATAATCAAGTACCTCGCATTTTGTAGACTCGAAAACGTTAACAATTAAAATAACTTTCATAGCAAAAAACACGATCCACATCGGAATAACCATTTTAGACATCCAGCTGCTTTCGAACGATATACTAAAAATTGATGTCGATGTAATTGCGTAGGATGTATAGAAAAGCGTAGTTATCAGACCGAAAGACAAAGTCACCAAAAAAAGCAACTGGATACCAAAAGCTCCGTTCAATTCCATCATCGTCTTGCAGAGACCCCGATGTATCTTTCTGCAAATATTTAATAGTGATGAATGGTATGACATTACCTTGAGTATTAATCATAAATTTCAATGACACGATCTTCAGTATGATCGAGTTATTCCTATAGAGCTACTAATAAATTTTGTATTATAGAATGATACATTAGTATTCGCAGAACAGAAAGACCCATTCTATGTAATTACACCTTCTAAAAGAAAATTCTATTCGAAACCGTGGAGTCATTTTCTGGGAGAACTCTTCTCATGTGCCGTACAGTTCCCGTAATAAGATTGAACCGGAAAGTGATTGAATACAAACCTTGTTTCTCTGATGACGTACAATAGCCACTGTTTTTCAGCCATTCTGATTGCATGCGGATTATTCTGATGAATTTCACTTATCAACAAGGAATATCGTTCAAACTGATCATCTGAATCGTGAGAGAGCGAGGTTACGCTTTTTTTTGCTACAGCTAAATCAGCGAGGAATGCATTCAGACGTTGGAACCTGTTGCCGAAATATCTGTATACAAAAAATGTTATGTTGATGTATCACGCTATATGTACATGGGGCATTCCATGCCAAATCGACCATTTTGGAACTAGACCCCTTTTGATTTGGCTGAAATTTTTATATGTTATACTACCCTACTAAAAACGTTTCTGTGAATTTTTTCAAATATTTTCACCCAACCGAAAAAAAGTTAGCTTTCTTTTCAAACGCTTTTTTTTTCCAAAATTGATTAATCCAGAGGTTTTTTTTCAAGTCGAAGTCATGTTCTACGAAATTTTTCAGTTTTTCAGAAAAAAACCATTAATTTTTCAAGATCGCCATTTTTAATTTAATTTTTTTTCTTTTTGACTGCAACAAATTTGCAGATATGTATATTTTCATTTTTTCTCAGTAGTGAGATCAACGTAAAATTTAACATTTTCCAACGTACCCAATGCCGACGATAACGGTACCATCAAGAATGAAAGTAAACACTAAGAAATAATGACAAGTCATCAAAAAACCAACGCGTGACCATTCGCTTGGCAAATCATAACCGACACATTTGAAGTCCAGTATAATCAGGATTGAAATGTAGGTAAACACGAAGATCATCTGAATAATTTGATTTTTGAAATACACTTGGAAGTCCTCAGGAATTCCCAGTATTCTCAATCTATCGTTTATAACGTTTAACTTCTGTTGGCTTTCCTGTATGACCTAAAAATTAATGAAATAATAATAACAAAAACAAATAGAATGCGCTTTGCTATTAATGTCTTTGACACATGGTTCGTATACTGACCTTTCTTTTCATATGCGTAAGCAACATAGAAGTGACGACAAATGCTACAGAGAAATATGCAATCATGCAATAGTTGTTAGCGGCGATTACAGATCCGTGGAATGTCACTATTTTTGATAAATTCGCCATCTTCAGAAAGCCCAAGTAAATTAGAAAATTTACAATTGAACAAGCTACTGATATCACAGGTCGTGGTCTGCCAATGGGATATTCAAAAACACCGATTCCGAATATACATTTGAGTAGAAGCATTGGAAAAACAGCGCCGCTTAGAGTCTTTGGTATCAGGAACTTCATTTTTTGAACACACACTGAAATCTTAGACGTTCTAATGTAACAGTCACCCAAAACTATTGTTCGAAAAATGTTTTTCGACTGGTGCTAACTACTGATCGCTCCTACAAATTACAATACAATTTGTATCAATTAGGTTTGCTTCACAATCCAGCTGTAACAATCAATCATTTTCATTATACTTTTATACTTATATTGTTTCATTTCAAATTACTCTACTTTGTTTAATTTATTCCACGTTTCTCCGCTAATTTTACTGTCATTATCACAATTTTTAGAATTATTATTCGAAAATCAATATAAAATTTCCAAATTGTATTTCACGCAGCGGCAATAGAGTATAATAGTACGTGTTTGGATTGCAAGATGATACTCAATACTGTAAAATGATATTTTCTTATAGAATCAAAACATGCACCTGAAGTAATAAATAAAGAAAAAATAAAAATTCTATATACTTGGAACAAATCGTTGTTGCTTGTAGATCCTCGTTGTATATGATAAACAAATTCATAGAAACAACACGCCAAATTCAATTGATTCAATACCTTTGATGTCAGCGAATGTACTGCCATTATGGATAAAAAGCCGTGTGGGCTAAGTATAATCTATTTGTCATTTTAGATAATAATGCTCAGGCAATTTAATGAATTTTATATCACTTCATATTCATACTACAGTCCGACCTCCAAATAAGAAACCCGGCAATAGGAAACCTTCCCCAGTTTCTCGCTCAAGCACTTCCCCCACTTCCCGCACTACGACTCGAGCTCCGCGCTCGAGAGTGAAAGAGTGAGAGAGACAGGCGGAAGTAGTGAGCGTGCAGCGCGCGTCTGGTGGGGGTATCCGAATTCTAGGAAAAACTCTTCCCCTTGGGGGCTTTTGGCTTCTTATTCGGAGGTCGGACTGTATTAATAATTTCGTTCACAATTTCTTACACTCTCACTTTTCTGAAATACCGAAGAATACCCCATGCAATACCTTTTCACGAATATCATCGCAATAGCCTTCTGTGTTCTGTAATTCCCTCTTTAATCCCCCGCTCCAGATGCGATGACCTGAAGTAAAACGTAAAAAAGTAATACGTAATCATTATCTCGGATATTTCTGAAACGGAGGTTTCAATCGGATTGTCCTTTTTGCAGCCGATGACTGACGAGAAATGAGTTGAAGTCAGCATATTAATTTCAAGAAAATGAAATTGTTTTTTTTTTTTTTTACATTGTAAAGTGTGGGTGTGTTACTTATTTCGAATATTATTAGAGTCTACGCGGCATTGATGGAAAAAAGTAGCGCTTTTACGCCCTTGTGCGATAAAGTGAGCTCTAGTACGGTAAAGTGCCTTCTGAGGTAGAAAGTAGAACTTTTCTGCCCTAAAGTGGAGAATAAAACTACTTTCTGCTCGTTTTGACATGTACTAGTTTTTATATGTCACAGTTCCTATTCCGAGGCATAGGAGTCGGCTTTCATAGATGTCCGACGTTTTCTTAATTGTCATTAAAAGATGATCTGGGTTTTGGGTATTCAGAGGCTTTTTTTTCTACATTCTAGAAGTTTTTGACTCGGATCAAATATACTCTACAATGCTAGTAGCATATCTTTATTTATCTGTGACATATACTACACATATACATATACATCTTAATTTATCTGTAACATATACAACATATTTCATAAATTACATTGCAACCACTACTGTGATAAAAAATACTCTTTTCGTGAATACAGAATATCGAAAAGATCGAACAAAGGCGTTGCAAATGATTCGATGAGCGCGCTTCAACAAACTTTCGTAGTATTTCTTCTAATTTCTTCATTTCTCAAGGTGATGAAATATTAGGAAGCATTTTATAAATGGAGGATTTATTTCTGCCACCTCATTGTCCGAATTTTCGATTTCACTTTCAGTTTCACGAATTATCGAGCCTATCTCTGCCTATCAAGGGTGTGCTTTTGATGATGATGAGGACTCGTCAATCCGTACCGTTTGGTTGGACTAGCATCGTAGAATTAGGTGCGGAAATTATGTTTTTGGGCTCATAAATACTCCGCATTTGGATCAAAATCACCAGATATTTTGTCACTGAGCCAATTATCTAAAATATCAACAGCCAAAGTCCGTAAAACATTCTGGAATAAATGAGCTCGAGGCCCGAGAAATCGTATAACTTTTAATCAATTCCTACCCCATGAACTAGCGAATAATCCAAAGTGAGAAATCCACTAGCTGTACAACGCAAAGGATTCTGTAGCAGCTGAAGCGAAAAGATATCGATCTAGAATAGAAAAACCAAATGAAGTGAGTCGAGACTGCACTTCAATTTTTGGTAGATATGAAACATTTTCTATTGAGTGAGTATGGGTGGGTTATTTTTATTTGCTATTATCCGACCAGCGTTCAACCTTCACCAGCTACAATATGGATGTCGAAGTTTTTGTGAATCAGTACTACTTGAAACTATTACTTTGATTTGCCTATAATGGCGATATAATACCTCATCGCGAATGTCTTCGTCACATATCGCTGTATTCAGTAAATTGTTGATCAATTCCGCTGTCCGGTTGGCCTGGAATACAATTTTGGGTTTATGAATCAGAATTTGGATTCAATTAGCGGGTACATACCTCGTGAGTTGTATTATGGCAGGCGTCAACGATGAGCAGAATTTTCATGGCGTAAAACGCAATCCATATTAGAATAATGATCTTGGGTATCCAGTTGTCAAGAACGAAACTACTCGCAGATGATGTAGTAGTGATAATATACCACGTATAGAATAGTGCTGTTATCAGACCAAAAGACAGAGCCATTGAAAAAAGCACCTGGACACCATAAGCTCTTTCCAATTCCTTCACTACCTTGCAGATTTCCCTATGCATTATTCTGAAAATATTTTATTGCGATAAAGTTTCATACGTCTCAGTTACGTTTCAGATGTACAGCCCAAGGACAGTGAATCTGTCACCCCTAACTTGTGGGCCTCCACGAGGAAGGTTAGTGTGCGAGTTAAGCTCGTGTCACCATATTCGACGGTAAAAACGTGGAAGCTCGTAAGTTAAACATTGCCAGGTCACAACGTTGTGTAACTTCGGTTGCATATTTTTGTAGCGATAGATTCCCGGTCATATTTCATAAAACTGACTCAAAATCATGAGATAAAATCTGGTTACGTGACTAAGTAGAAACCTTGTTTCTCTGATGATATACAATAGCCACTGTTTTTCGGCTGCTCTAAGTGTCAGCGAATTATTTTGATGGATTTCCTTTATCACCGAGGAATAACGTTGAAACTGCAGATCATCAGATTCCGAAATGACCATAGTTTTGATTCCCTCTACCGGACCTGATTCTGCTAGGAGTTTGTTCAGATGTTGAAACCTGTTGCTCAAATATCTGTAACCAAAGAATGTGCATGATATTGGATGAATAATTTACAGAAAAAGAAGCATCAATTATTAGCAGCTGAATTAACGTCGTTTTTAACATTTTTTTTTAACTAACCTGGCACTCAAAGTGAAGTTACCATCAACGATGAAGGTAAATACCAATAAATAATGAGAGACCATCAAAAGACCAACGCGTGACGAGTCGCTGGGCAAATCAAAGCCGATGTATTTGAAGTCCAATATCGATAGGACAATAATAAAAACAAATACAGCGCTCACATGAATAATTTGAGCTTTAAAGATGACTTCGTAGTCGTTAGGGACCCCCAATGTTTTCAGTCTATTGTTTATAAGATATAACTTATGGCGGCTGGCCTTGCCGATCTGGAAATAATCGAAACAATTAATTTGAACTAATGGAACCCGATTTGATCCTGATATCGATGGCATGTGATTAGGATATTGAATTAGCACCTTTGTCGTAATATGTGAGAGGCACATGGAAATGGCGATAAACGCGGTATAGAGATAGGCAATTGTGCGATAGTTGCCAGCGGCAATAACAGATCTATGGAATGTCACGATATTCGTAACATCAGCCATCTTCAGTAAAGCCAGATAGATCAGAAAGTTTATGATCGACCAGAAAATCGATATTAAAGGTCGTGGTACACCGATGGGAATCTCGATGATACCGATTCCAAATACCCAGTTGATAAAAACCATCGGTGAAATGGCTCTTCTGGGAGTCTTTTGTACAGGGACTTTCATTTCTGTTAACTATATTTCAACACTTTCTATTTTATTCCGATATTATATTGTTCGGAATGAATTTACGGTTGGTGTTAATCTTATCGCTTCTACAAATTGCCTGAATTAACCGTCTTACGATGTGGGCGTATCGACTGTTGCGATAAATAGCGAATAATATATGTAGAACCCACCTTTCGATTCTATCAGATAAGAAAAGGCAGATAATAACTAACAAGCAATTCATTAAATTTAATACATCACTTTATAATTATATCAAATGGGCGTGCGGGTTTGTAATTGCAGATACAATTCGTCATATGTCGCTTCGTCAATTATGAATTTCATCAGGTGATTTAGGTCAAATTACCCGCAGTAATTTTGACTCATTTGTTCGTACATTCAATCGAAAATAAAATGGTGAAAATTTGGCATTAAGCTATCATCAGTATCGTATGAAATTGATTGTGGGTCTCTAAAATCAATAACATACATACTTTTTATTGTGAATTCGACCTCAAAATAATGATCATCGAAACGTTCGATTCAAGATATCGGAAACAATTGAGACGGCAGAACAATTTAATTCAGAACGGCATTATTTTTTGGATTTTTAAATGTTTTTATTGATTGAACCAAATTTAAAGATACAGTAATCAAATATCATTTAAAGTTATTCTTTTTTTATACAACTCATGTTCTAAAATAACATTATGTCTACAAAATTAGTTGGATACAGACTTCCCATATAGAGTTTGTCGATACTAGTAACACGGCCCTGCACTGGTCCAACCTTAACAGCCAAGCATCGACGTTAAACGCTGGGGCAGCATTGAACAATGTAAAATCTACCAACGCTATTAATACGGTCCACTCCTGGGCCAGCATCTGCAGTCCAGTGTTGTGACAAGTCGCTGCGACAGTACTGGGCTTCTATCGCAATGTATTAAGTAAAATCTACCAGTGTTATTAATACGGCTCACTACTGGCCCAGCATCTGCATCCCAGTGTTGTGACAAGTCGCTGCGACAGTATTGGGCTTCTATCGCAATACGTTAAGTAAAATCTACCAGCGCTAATAATACGGTCCACTCCTGGGCCAGCATCTGCAGCCCAGTGTTGTCACAAGTCGCTGCGACAGTACTGGGCTTCTATCGCAATACATTAAGTAAAATCTATCGCTAGCGCTATTAATATGGTCTACTTCTGGGCCAGCATCTGCAGCCCAGTGTTGTCACAAGTCGCTGCGACAGTACTGGGCTTCTGTCGCAATACATTGAGTAAAGTCTATCAGCGCTATTAATATGGTCCACTACTGGGCCAGCATCTGCAGCCCAGTGTTGTCACAAGTCGCTGCGACACTACTGGGCTTCTATCGCAATACATTAAGTAAAATCTATCGCTAGCGCTATTAATATGGTCTACTTCTGGGCCAGCATCTGCAGCCCAGTGTTGTCACAAGTCGCTGCGACAGTACTGGGCTTCTATCGCAATACATTAAGTCAAATCTATCAGCGCTATTAATACGGCTCACTTCTGGCCCAGCATCTGCATCCCAGTGTTGTGACAAGTCGCTAGGACAGTACCTACTCGGCTTCTATCGCAATACATTTTAAAGGCTGAAATCCGAAAAAGAGTAAGCCTTATGAAAAATGACGCTCTCCTCGTGTTAGGATTTTGATATATAATTTTTGAGGGTACTCGAGATACTGGCCCAGTACCGAATCACGCTATTGGCCTACTATTTATTCGTATACGTATATTATAGTTACCAGCGTCGGCACGATCTTGGCATTGCGACTATTCACCGGTGTTGATCTGGTATTGGGATGAACAACTACCGCGGGATCGCCACAGTTGGCAACAGTACTGGTTAAACACTGGGCCTTTAATTGATCTCTACCCGAGTTGGTATCCTTCATGATGTAATCACGGAGTGATAACGTGGAAATTTATTGTCTATTTCGTGAGTGAAAATTGTTTCGCTTCTTTCTAGTAAATCCGATTCTTCGAGAAGTGTATTTCGAAAAAACGTTCTTATAATATAGGACGTTCGACACCAAATCAGGTATCTCAATTTTTTCGTGAAAATCGTGAAAATTACAACTCATGCCACACACTCTTGGTTTATTTAACACAAGGTCACAAAATATTTATTGCAAATATCTTATTACAGTATACTTACATTAAATTCATGATGAATGCAACATCAATCAGTAAATATTGTAAATGACGCCAATTCTCTCATTCATGGTAGAATGAAATACATTCCAGTACAATAGGTGGGTACTAATTTTGAAAATCAAAAAAGCTCAATTATTAACCGAGAGCCCTTGCTGCATCAATTTACACAAATTTATTACCAAAAAAATCTTTGACGATGTCTTCCAACCATATTTTCACAATGATCTGCAGACAGATGGCTCAGAAACGATAAACTGAAGAGGCTGCAGAATATATCAGATGTAAGAGAAGCGATTCAGAAATGACGAATTTTGAATCCTTTGATGGGCCTTACAGCTCGTTATTAATGGAATTCCTATTTTTGCAGCATTTTCTAGTTCCAAGAGCCGTGTGATAAAATTTTCGCATGAACCAATCATAAGACAAACCCATTAGCAACACACAAGATTTCTTTGTAAATTAAACGCCAATTTATTATACATTTTTTTTTTTTTTTTCAAAATGTATTTCTAATGCAACAAGATATTTTAATCCGTTCCATTAGTCTGTATTAGCATAATAGAATTTGTCGTCAAATTCAAAATCATGGGTTCATACATACTCTTCATCTGAATCATAATTATCAGATTAGTTGTAACTGACCCGATCATCTGAAAATATCATCAAATAATTTCCCAGAGAAATTCTGGAGTGAATTAGTTTTAAGCTCAAAAAATTGGGCAACTTTTTGATAATTCTTACCCTATGAACCAGCGAGTAATCCAAAGTGAAAAATCCGTTTGCCGTAAAGTTCAGAGGATTCTGTAGCAGTTGAAGCGAAAATGTGTCGATCTAAAAGAATCAAATCATTATCAATTACAAATAAAATAAATGAAATGGTAATTTCAAGGTATTCGAAAAAGCGAACTACACGAATCTTGAAAAAAAGTAAAAATATTGTACTTTCTGGATTTTTGTGAATGTAACAAGTATACGTATACATTCATCGGGTAGAGCCAAGAACAGGCAATTTTTTGGATATTTTTTCCTGGGAAACGATTGAAATTATGGGATCGGGGTCTGTTGTAGTTAAAAAAATACATTTTGAAGTACTTTTGCCATATCATTTAAATTGAAAATAATATATGGCGTCGTGAAGTGATAGCCTTCGAGAAATCCTCCGAAACAAAAACGGTTGCACAAAAATGTAAGTACAGTGGCCAGATACTTCTTTTAGATAATACTACAAAATATCAAAAGCAAAAGACTCGATAGAATACCTCGTCGCGAACATCTTGGTCACAAGCTGCTGTACCCAATAGTTTGTTTACGAATCCCCTAGTCCGATTCGCCTGAAACATAATGTTACATTTATATATGGGGCATTCGAGCTATAACCGAGCGGCCATTGCCTCGACATTTTTTTTTTGTTATGCCAATTTTTTTTCAGGTACTTTTCGACAAAAAAAGACATACGTATTACTCAAAAAAAATTATTCGTCATCCGGTTCCATTTTATGACCTTTCGAAGCAGAAAAAAATTATTTTTGACTAGAGTGTATGATCCGATTTTTCTCAAATAAATTCACTCAAAAGTACATTAAAAACTGCATCTTTTGGTGGCTATCTCATCGTGGAGAAATAATTTTTCGATTTTTTCTATTTAAATGAACCTTTGAAAAATGTGTTTTTATTCGTAAAAAAGGAGTAAGTACTGGTAAGTACACGTGTTCGGATATGAATTTTTTTGCAAATCGTGGATGTTTTTCCATTCTTTAGTTATTATTCTTACTGTCGAATTCATGGCAAGGGTTACAATTACCGACAAGTAAGTTTACTTACTCCTTTTTTTACGAATAAAACACATTTTTCACAGTTTCATCCAAATAGAAAAAATCGAAAAATCATTTCTCCACGATGAGATAGCCACCAAAAGATGCGGTTTTTAATGTACTTTTTAGTGAATTTATTTGAGAAAAATCGGAGGATACACTCTAGTAAAAAATAATTTTTCTCTGCTTTGAAAGGTCATAAACTGGAACCGGATGACGAATAATTTTTTTGAGGAATACGAATTTTTTTTTTTGTCGAAAAGTACTTGAGAAAAAATTGGCATCACAAAAAAAAATGTCGAGGCAATAGCCGCTCGGTTATAACTGGAATGCCCCATATGTATACCAAAATTTCGTTTGCAATGAAACTTTATCTTGGACTTGGTAACCCAGTACCTCAAAACTCGTGGTATCGCAAGCATGAACTATCAGAATAACTCTCATAGCGTAATATATGATCCACATCATAGTAACGATCTTGGGTGCCCAGTTGTTGTACAGAAAATCACTCATAGATGATGACCGAGAGATATCATAGGATGTGTAAAATACTGCGGTTATCGTACTGAAGGACATAGCGACTGAAAAAAGCACCTGGATACCACAAGCTCTGTTCAATGTCATCGCCAATTTGCAGAGACCCCGATGTATTATTCTGAAAATATATATTCCAGCGATGAAGTTCGGTTGCAAGTAATCGTTTATAAAGTTTTCATAATAATTAAATGGATCATTTTTGAAATGTGAAAATAAATGTGAAACAATAATCTTGAAAGTTAATCATTGGATCAACCTATAAAACTGCAAGAGTATACATCAATTTTCAATTAAAAATCAGGAAACCGGTTGACCTGTGGGCCAACCCGAAAACTTCCCGCTGGGTTAAATACGTTACAATTAATTGATACTATTGTGTTTATAATAAATTAAAGAAAATTATAAGTATATTTAGTTTTCCGTATACAAATATTTTTTTCTTCAATTTATATTCTTCGAAAAACTTTGAAACTACTCGACCGATCGATTCCAAAATCTAATCAGATCTAAGTCTTGATGAACCCTTTCGATCGCCGCAAGAATCATTCAAATCGGTTAATTCGTTCCAAAGGTATCGTACGACAAAAAGAGAAATTTTTGTCGTGCAATATCTTTTAAACCAATCGCTAGATTTTGATGAATCTTACGGCGATCGAAAGGGCTATCCAAGAGCTAAGTCTGATCAAGTTTTGAGACTAATCGCACGAACAGTTTAGGAGTTATGCGCTTAAAACATGAAAAAAAATTGTTTTCTAATTTTTATTTCTCAAATAACTTTGAAACTACTCGACCGATCGACTCCAAAATCTAATCAGATCTAAGTCTTGATAAACCCTTTCGATCGCCACAAGAACCATTCCAATCGGTCGATTCGTTTCAAAGATATCGTACGACAAAAATTTGTTTACACACACACACATACGGACGTCCATCCAAAAATAGTCAGAATAGCTTCCTAGGACCCCAAAACGTCGAGATCTGATGAAAACTTGGTTTTCGAAAATCGGACCGAAACTAATAACTTCCCTTTTTTATGAAAATTTTCAATTTTCATTGCAGGAAGTTAAAAATGATTAAATTTTAATTCAGCATTCTGTGAGAGCCATCCCGCGACTACATCCTTCATCTTCAATCCAAGTCCTAAATGGACACAATCGGATAAACGACTGAGGAATAATCAGTAAAGTAGCGAAACATCGTACAGATGATTGTTCGCGCACAAGGCAGTTGCGCGCATGCGCCATTTTGAGCCCACCGGTGACCTCTAGGAATATGAGGTACTTCTATCACTAGTGACTCACGATTAGTCAGCGCAGGAGACAAAGAGTCTGCACTTTCTGAGTAGTCAACGTCTTCAATGCTATTTCGAACTTCAAAACCATTTTCCCACAAGAATGCTGTTTTTTTTCCGAACGGGATTAGATACAAACCTTATCTCTCTGATGACGTATAATAGCCACTGTTTTTCGGCGGCTCTAGTAGCGAGTGAATTATTTTGATAATTTTCGCTTATCACTGAAGAATAACGTTGAAACTCATCATCGAATTCCTGAATGACTTTCATCTTTCTTCTCTCTGTTGAATCTGATTCTACGAGGAGTTTGTTTAGACGTTCGAACCTGTTTGCCAAATAACTGCGCATGCGAAATGCGATTTTGATGCGTGAAAATTTTCGCTTTAATCCAGTATTAGGGTCAATGTAGTAATCAACAGTTTTCAAACTCACCCAAGACCGAAAATGCAGTTACCATCGATAATGGAGGAAAACATTAACAAGTAATGAGCAGTCATTAAAAAACCAAGACGTGACCACTCGCTAGGCAAATCAAATCCAACGCATATGAAGTCCAATACCATCATGATGGAAGTGAAGACGATTGCAACGCTTATCCGGATAAGTTGAATCTTAAAAGTCATTTCAAAGTCGTTAGGGACCCCAAGTATCTTTAGTTTATCGTTCATAGCGTCTATCTTGTGACTGTAGTTGTAGACGACCTGAATGTGAACGGATTAATAATTTTTAACAACTGGATCACGCTTTGCTCTTGATATATTCAATATACCTATATGTATGTATTAGACCGCTTAAAAAAAATCGACTATTTTTCATTTTCAAAGAATTAGTCAAAAATATTGTTCCAAATGATGAAAACAAAAAATGCTGTCAAGGTTTGAGCTCTTAATATTAATATTAAGAGATGCCTCATCGCGATTTTCTATTTCCCATCTTAATAACATGGGAAATGGTCTTGTGGGACTTTTCGATTTTTATATCTTGAAAATTAATCTACTTAGAAAGATTCTGCATACGTACTGTTGTTCAAAATTGTACGCTCTACAAAAACGGTCTCTTGGTCTTTTTCGATGAATCCAACTGTTTCTAAGTTAGTTATGATTAATTACCATTAACAACCAATACACCAACTTGGAAATAGTTAGATTTATCGTAAAAGAACAAGAGACCTTTTTTGTTGAGCGTTCAGTTCACTACAAAAATATGTTCTGGTCTTATCAGTACACTAATGCGTTGTCGAGTTATAAAATTCCAAAGTTTAAAAAGAAAAATTTCCCATGTTATTTAAATTGGAAATAGAAAATCGCGATGAGGCACTTCTTAATATTAATATTCAGAGCTCAAACTTTGACTTTTTTTTTTTTTGACATTTGGAACAATATTTTTGACTTACTCTTTGAAAATGAAAAATAGTCCATTTTTTTTTTCAGCGGTCTAGTATGTATACACTGAGTAATACAACCTCCACTCTACTCTGCGCGAGGAACATTGAAAAGGGGATAAATGCTGCACAAAGATAGGCATTAATGCGATAGTTGTAAGCGGCGAGTGTCGATCCATGAAATGTCACTATCTCCGAAAAATTTGCCATCCATAAAAAGCCTATATAAATAAGGAAATGCACGATCGACCAAAGTACCGATATCACAGGTCTCGGTACACCAATAGGATACTCAATCACACCGATTCCAAAGACCCAGCTGAAGAGTTGCATCGGCGATACGGCTCCAGTCAGAGACTTTGGTACCAGGAATTTCATTTTTTTTAAATATACCTAAAACTTGATACGTCTAAACGCACGAGTCACTGTATAGATTATTGGTAACAAAAATATTAGCGACGACTAATAATCGCCTTTAATAATCATGACAGGATCTGAATAGAAGGTTGGTGAAGAATCCAGTCGTATAATTAACGAACAGTTTATAAATTTTCTCGTCCATTCAATGAACTAAACACGATGGACAAATTTATGGTAATAACATTACAAATTCAATTGGTTGATGCTTGACGTAAACGTATTGACTGCTACCAAAATGAACGAGTCTTGTGGGCTAAGGACAATCTATTTTTCTCTGTTTGATTATCATCGTAGATAATGGCGATTAGTCAGTTCGATTAATATTGTATTACTTAATTATCATACCAAAAAAGCATGCGCGGACATAATTTACAATTCCTGTGGGGTTGATATAATGAAATTAATTTCTCTTCATTTGTTCTCTAATTACGATGGTCTGTGTGCACAAAAGTTGCCTTTTTACACTCTCGTTCAGTTTAATTCAGGTGATTTTTACACGAGTGCAACATTTTGATAATATCACATAAAAATTTTATGTACAAAAGCACATTATCCTACTAAATCCCTCGATCATCCTATCTTCCTTGTTTATGTTAATCATTCGAAGAATCACAAATAAATGAATTATGATATGGCATATTAAGAAGACAAATTATTTGAATCCTTCAATGGGTATTGGCCCGTTTATTAAAATCATTGATATATATTTTTATTTTTTTTTTGAAATCTCCTAGCACTAAGAGCTGCGATACATATGCGAGAAAACTTCAAAGTGAATGTAATAGCAACTAAAACAGTTTATTAAATACAGAATTACATTATAGTGGTTAGTTTCGTTTCCAAATTATTCAGAGCCTTATTTTGTCCCGTATTGCCAATTACTTTCATTGCCAATCGCTGAGTCTTTAGAATTTATATTCTCCAAAAGCTTTTCAAGTCGTGCCATTTGTCTGCATTAGGATTACAGAATTGTACGTGGAATTGACGTTTCCCAAGTCATAAATACTCTGCATTTGGATTAAAATTACCAGATAAGTTGTCACAGATCCGATTATCTGAAATCATACGAACATTTCGTGAATAATTAATTCTGAAGTAAATTAGCTAGAGGATTCAGAAAACTTGTATGAATTCTGATTGATCCTCACCCCATGAACCAGCGAGTAATTCAGAGTGAAAAATCCACATGCCGTGAAGTTTAAAGGATTTTGTAGCAGCTGAAGCGAGAAGATGTTCATCTAGGATAGACAAATCGTAAACAAAACGAAATCGGAGTAAATTGATTGTTGTTTTTTGGATAGATCGAAAGCTACAAGACTTGAAAAAAAAAAACCTACGTCAATTGATTTGTGAAAAGTCAAAGTGATACCTCATTGCGAATATCATCATCGCGAACTGTTGTATGCAGTAATTTGTTAATCAATATCCCAGTCCGATTTGCCTGAATCATAATTTTGCATTAATGAAAGATGAGTCGGTTTGCAAACAATACAACGTTTTTAAAACTTGATAATGCGAGTGCCCACCTCGCAGCTTGTAGTATCACAAGCGTCAACGATCACAAGAATTTTTATCGCATAAAACATGATCCATGTCATAACGATGAACTTTGGTACCAAGTTGCTCAAAAGTGAATCACTCAAAGATAACACACTGATAATATAAGATGTATAAAAAAGCGCTGTTATCAAACCGAAACATAAAGCAACAGAAAAAAGCACCTGGATACCAAAAGTTCTGTTCAATTCGATCGCCATATTGCGAAGATCCCGATGTATCATTCTGAAAATATTATTTTTTTACAGCGATAAAGTTTGCATTTTCAAAAAAATCATGATAACGATCCAGTCGATGATTTACCAACATGGTGATGACAAGTAATGGATCAGATACAACCAGGAGATATAGTCAGATGATACCTACAAACCTTGTCTCTTTAATTACATACAATAGCCACCGTTTTTCGGCGGCCCTAATCGCCACCGAATGATTTCTATGAATTTCACTTATAACCGGAAAATAGCGTTGGAATTGATCATCTGAATCCCGAGTGACGATCCTTTTATTCATCTCAGGATACTCTGATTCTGCGAGGAGTTCATTCAGACGTTGGAATCTGGTACCCAAATATCTGTTAACGGTTAACGTAATTTTTGAGTGTTTAATTTTCAGACTAAAAAGTGTTATTCTTTTTTTTCTTTCTTCATATTTTGGATTTTTAAAGTCACCTAATGCTGGTGGTGAATTTACCGTCGACGATATAAGCAAATATCAACGAATAATGAAAAACGGCTAAAAAACCAATGCGTGATGATTCGCTTGGTAAGTCGAAGCCAATGTACACAAAGTCCAATACTATCATGATAAAGTTGACAGTAAAGAAAGCGACTATCTGAATAATTTGAGCCTTGGCAACGGATCCGCAGTCGTTAGGGATCGCTAGTCTCTGCATTCTATCGTTCATAAGTTTTAACTTCCGGCGGCCTTCCTTGATGTTCTAAAAATCAACGAAATGTTAATTTTGAAGATACTCGATGTGGGATTGTGATGTACTGAACGGGGATCAGCACCTTTGATCTAAGCAGTCCGAAACAGATGGAAGTAATGACGAAGCCGGTACTGAGATAGGCATTTGTACGATAGGTATTGGCGACGATTACAGATCCATGCATTGTAATGACCTTCGATAAATTTGCCATCTTCAGAAATCCGAGAATGATCAGAGAATTTCCGACCGACCAAAAGACCGATATTATTGTTCGTGGTATTCCGATCGGATATTCAATAACACCGATACCGAAGATCCAATTGATTAGAAGCATTGGTGAAATGGTTCCAGTCTGTAGAGCCTTTATTACCGAAGATTCCATTTCTGAAAAATTTATTCAAGTGTCATTGTTGTTGTACGGAATTGGACCCGCGTCAAGAGTCAGAAATCAAAGCAATCCGTGTAGGAACCGCATTTTTAATGATTTGTTAATGATTCTAAAATGTCTTATTCAACGTACCTTGAAGTATATGCGGATCAATTAAGCAACTGCTAAAAGCACATTTATCGATACGACACTTCGAACTGAATTGGTTCACGCTTGATGTAGGAGTATCAAGGGCTATTATAAATATCGAACCATGTTGGGAATATACAATCCACTTTTCGCCTTTATATTCTTACATCAGATAATAACCGTCAAGTAATTTCATGAATATTGTATCACTTTGCTGATTGTAATAATTATATTAAACGAGCATGCGCGTATGGAATTTCAATACCTAACTAGTCGCTCTTTGTGAATGGTAAATTTCTACGTACGATTGAGATCGGACTGACCGTGGTAATGTGTACAGTCATTTTCCAAATACACTTGAAACTTGGATATTCAGGATTTTATTTTGTGATAAATCCATCGTCGTCATATCTGGAATATCAAAAAATTTTCCAAAACCAAATGCATTTTCTTTATTATATTCAAGTCACAGATTATGATTAGAAACAAGGCAAACTTTCGAAAATATGGCATTGACGGATAAGTATCATTAATGCATGTATAACATTATACTATTTGTATATCAGCGCACTGTAATCTATTAATTAGCTTGGACCAATTATACAAAATCATTCAGAGTGATTGTTAATCTTATTTACGTACAATTGTAAATAAATACATTGAATGATGGACAATAGCAGCTAACAGTTGTCGAATTATGACTATGTGATTAATTATAATTGTTACTAATTTTACTCGACGATATTTGAGCTTGTACACTTGACGATATTGTTTGTGATCGATTCAAGGCCACGCAAATTTTAAACAAATTCGAATCTGAATGATAATTAACATTTAGATTCGCATTTCTTTCAAATTTGTCTGACCTTGAATCTTGTCTTGCCGTACAAACGGCAGTCCAAGTACATCTGATTTTGCATTCTCGGTATTAACAATCACCATATCATGGCTCAAATTCCAGTAACGTTGTTGGAGGAATTGAAGGCTACGGTTTCAGTAGCGCGCACGGATAACTGACTAATTTGTATAAGGATTATCAAATACGTTGTTATAGATCCGACCATCTGTAAATTGAAAGAATTAAGATATGACCAAGGAATCCGAAGATGGGATTTATACTTGGCGAGGTTGATTCTGGGCTACTTTGTTGAACAACTCCCGAAACAGCCAATCAGAGTTCTGGACTACAGCGATTCTTACGCGCTGATTGGCTGCTTAAGAAATTGTCCAAATAGGTAGCTCAGAATCTACATACACGCTATGTACGCTACTAATGAATGTTAGAATACTTACGCCTTGAAGGAACTCATGATTCAGTGTAAAGAATCCACAAGCATTAAAGTGCACGGGATTCTGAAGTATCTGTATAGCAAATCCTTGAATCTGATGTGATAAAAGATGAAAGAATATTCACACATTACTTCTGAACGGAAAAATAGATACGGTATTTGAATTTGACGTGGTTTTAAGTTGGAAATATTCTAGGCAATATCCGAGTCGAGAGTTCCCACGGAAAGGGGTTGCGGTACAAGCGAACCTCGTGACGTCTCATCTGTCAGAACGTCAGTTCACATAACCTTGAAAATCACAAATGATTAAAAAAAATTCAGTTACTCCGAAGATAACGTATTTTTCGTAAAGTGTTAACGGGCTCAACCTACGTTATCTTCGGAGCAACCTAATTTTTTCGCTCATTCGTATCGATCATTATTATGTAAATTTACGTCTTGATCGACGAAGTATCATGAGCTTCGCTTATACCACCTTCCTCTATCATGGAGGCTCTCGAGTCAGTAATTACCTAGAGTATTACCAACTTAAAGCAAGATGTACCCATGGTTGCCAATTTCGAGTGTGATAGAATCTCATAGTACGCACCAGATCTCCTTGCAGTTCTTTATGTACTGTCAGCTTAAGAAGCTCATAAATAACTTCTCCGGTTCTTTGTGCCTGAAATAACGAAAAGCTTTTGATTCCATATTTTGTATTACGATGCTTTTTTTTTGTTGATGATTTTGGATCATTAAAGCTCATTGAAAATAATTCATTATAATCAATTCTTTGAAAATCGTTCTGACCCGAAATCTTGAAAAATGAATTAGAATCCACAAATTTTCTTTAATTGCATGTGATAGTTGATCATCAACAGTGTGGTTACATAGCAATATCTAATGACGTACCTCGTTGCTAACGCTCCAGCAAGAGTGATTGATCCTACAAACTTTAAAGGTGTAAATGGTAGCCCATATTGCTGAGGTCACTATCTCTTTTAACATGCTACTTGTAATGTCTTCCCATACAACAGCACTGTAAATAGTGTACAACAATCCGGTAATCATGCTGAAGGATACTCCCGATGACAATAGGTTCTGTATTCCAAAGATGGAGTTTATCTGACGAGTCAGCTTGCACAATTCCAAGTGAGCTTTCCTATTATGGCAATCGAGTTTTAAAAACAATAAAACACGACCCTGGTGAAAATCGTTACCCAGAAATTTAAATGGAGACCGGAGTTCAGAATATTTTGGAAATATTTGTCTGGTCGTTTCGGATTTACTTCGAGGTCTTACAGCTTTTAAATGTTTTCAGAGTTTACCAGAAACTTCCCGGGTACATCACAAATTTTCAGACGATCATTCCCACCAGGGGAGTTAGACATCATTTTTGTGCATACCGTATGGCAATAAAGTGTAACTATAAGTATCCGTTCATCAATCATTTACAAAATCTTTCAACATTGAGGAGAAATAGAAACTGGACTGAATTATCCTATGTAAAAAAATTGCTGCTCTTACTCACCGGATTTCTTGTAGAAAGTAATGCTTGTCGTGTATCATCTCATCGGTTACGGTATCATTTATCTTATTACGTTGTGTAATTTTTCTATGCACGTTCTGAGAAATGCTTAATGGACTCTCGCCAAAATGAGAAGCGGGATCAGGCGTTTCTGCCAATCTCACTAAAGCGTCGTTCAAGTCCCGAAACTTTTTTCCCAACAATCTAAACAGCGTGAGTGGTAAGACATCCAATAGAATAAACCAGGTCTGGTATGATATGTCAACAAGAACAATCGGGCATAAGAATTAATCAGTAAAAGATCTCATGCACTCTAACAAACATGATTATTTATATTTGATCTTTCGCCATACTCTACAAAATTGCGGAAGTTGAAATCCATTACAAGCATAATGAGTATAGGATGATGCTGAGTCATTGTAATACAGAAAGAGGTAAACACTGATCGGCTGTACTCTAGACTCCATGTAGAATCGTAAATGGACACCACTGTCATGGTGAAAAATATGCCGATAACGTAGGCAGTCAGATGAATGTACTTTTTTCTGTACTCGTTTCGAGCTCCAAAAATAGTTTCAAAGGTGTCATCCAATATCGGCAGCTTTTGCAAACAGTTCCTCAACTCCTGCACGTTCATTAAATGATCAATAATTACAGGGCACTTTGTTGAAACCATCACGATATCCTTCCATCCAATGCAGTGACTTATCTTTAAGCTTTAAGTATCGACAAAGAACCTGAGTCACGACATTCGGTGGCTAGATATGAGCTCATTGTTTCCCAGGTAGAGTTTAACGAAAGGTCCAGTGTTGGCTCAACGCTCAATGTTGAAGCTCGGCTGTTAAGGTATCACCAGTACTGGACCAGACTCTACCTGGGGTCGTAGATGTATGAATAAAACCGGCAGTAACTATGATAGTTATTAATTACCTTTCTCCGGATCCAAAATAAGAACGGACCGACCACAGTCATAAAGGTATTTGTATACAAGAGTACATTATACATGGTGACAGCCATGGGCGAACCATCATGAAAGGCTGGAGTTTGTGCTATAAAACTGAAGGCGACGTAGATCGAAATTCCGTGTAAGAGTTTCATAAAAAGACTGTAAAGTTGCATTAAAAAATACGCGGTGTTGTTTTGATTCGATTGGCGAAATGTGCCTATGCCTGCATAACAGTTTAAGTAAATGAGTGGTTTTATAGCATCATCGAAAGTTTTTATTGACGAGCAAAACATTTTTAAAATTCAAATATGTAAATCGGCTTCTTTCAACTCCTCTTCTCCTCAAAACTCACACTACTGTATCCTTGCACCGCAGTTATTTCGACATCATCTTACACAAGAAAGTTTACAAAAGATGTAATTTCCTTAACTCACAACTGGGCTTCTAGTACTCCTATTCAAACTCTTCGTGAACGAACATTGATAGTCATTACCATTGCCCATTCGTTATACTAATTTTCTAATCAATAAATATAATTGAGAAAAAGGGAGGTGTGAAGTGTTATTAGTGTTCCATCAAATTATCGAAGATGCTCAATTGATAAGGGTGAAATGTTGCTAAGGATTGACGCTTAAATATAATCATTATTCATGACCATGCGGAATTAGCTTACTATATTGATCCAAAATTAGACGAATTCAATTAGCTTACAAAAATGATGATATAACGCTTTGTGCTGGTCTCTACAAACGGCGAAGGAATTTACATTTTTTTATGAGGATTAATGTAATCTTAATGATTATACATTCGTAGATTTCAATACAGATATGAATAGGCCTGAAACGTTCTAGACTGTGAAACTTGTGTGGGCTGTTTTTCTATGTGGATTAAACATGCTGTGAGTATCTAAAATCTATCAGATACACATATTTGCTTATGTTACAGTATCGTTGCGAAGAAACTTTGAGATAGTGGATTCGGCAATGCTGCTCATCTGGATAAGAATTATCAGATATGTCGTTACGGATCCAATCACCTGTAAGTCAAAGATTTGCATTATTGTAATGATTCAGTAGTCCCAGAATCAAACACACCCTGCATTTTATTATAAAGAAAATAAATACTAACGCCTTGTACGAAGGTATAATCAAGAGGAAAGAATCCGCAAGCATTGAAATTTACGGGATTTTTCAACATCTGGACTACAAATCCGTTCATCTGCAATGATGAAAGATAGAGTTGAGTAATCTAAAGAATCATTCATTTGATTGTGGAGATGTTACTCCCTAAGTACAGTGGACAAACATATACTTAGTGGATTACATTGTAGAGGAAATACATGTTGGTAGAATTGTTCAGGTAGTATCAATCCATTATTAAATGATAGTGATATGAAGATTATTGAGTTTTTGTTGTTGCTGTTGATTAGATCGTTCATTTCTTATTTTTTGAAATGTAAATACATTAAAATTACACTAATTTGCGAGCATACCCACACAGCACTGAATATTTCTAAAATCTTGCAGAAACATTTCATTGAAATATTTCTGAAACATTACTATGTCCGTAATCTCACGTACTTGCAATATTCCATTGAAATGTTTTTCCAACATTTTATAAAATGCTTCTTGAATATAATTTTAAACGATATGCGGAACATTATTTGGAAAATTTATATAGGCAGGTTGTATTTCGTTATAAGGTACACTTGGCGAGGTTGATTCTGAGCCGGAAATGAAAATCATATCTTTAGGAACGAAACACACTGAAAGAATTATTTGCTAACCGAAGAAAATACAAAGATTATATGCATGTCATTGGAAACTAATCGTCTAAAAACGGTCACCCATCCAAATGCTGGTCCTGATTATCGTTGCTTAACGTCCTCGATCGAGTGAAGTCCGGTTTCCATCTAGCTCCGATGATCTCCTGTAAGACCATGTATGTACATTTTTGTTTAACTTACAACACTAACGATTATTCGTGAACTTTGCATGTTTATATCGATCGGTATTCAGCAAACAACTATATTAAATAGCTCATAATATTTATCACGGTGACAATTAGATTCTTTGTTATCTGTAGAAATCCACGAAAAACTAATTCTTTATTTTCTGTACAACTATACATTCCTACTTCTTTGAGAAGATTCATGAAAAATTATTATTTCTTTTCCGACCTGTAGAATTATTTTAATTTCTGCATTTACAATGTTGCTGCAATCTTGCACCAATATTTCATTTGCAATGTTGCATAGCTACGTTCCATTTCGGTTGCAGCAATGTTACACATGCAATGTAATGAAAATGAAACATTTTAATATTGCTGCAAGATGGCTACAATATTGGGTAATAATTTGCAAGATAATTTTCTCATTGCATGAAAATATCGAAATCTTATTATTTTTCGAACTGATGATATTCAATATCAATCCTGAGAAATGAATATCATTTTTCCATATATTTTAAGTGTTTCTAAGCATATTTTAATAACATGGTTTGAAATATTCTCTGGGATGTTCAGGAAATGTTTTCATGTATTATCTTTCAATATATCAGTAAGCTACTTTTGAAACAATTCACGAAAGATTTTGGACACATTTATGAAATGTTTGTTCGCAATATTTATAAGTACTGCATTGTCCTATTGTATGCCATATTCATGAAACCTTTGAAAAACCTTTCATTGAAATAATTTTAGCCAAATATTTCAGAAATTTTTAAATAAACACTCCAGAAATAATTTGAAACATTTCTCAAATAATGTTTCCATCGAAATATTTCAGGACATCTTCAGTGCACTGCGTGGGTAATAATCAATAAATGTTATTTCAGTTTTCCACTAAACTATATTTTTATATCAGACACTGCTTCTGATGTTTTCATAGTTCGAAATAATGAAATTTTGGAAAATCATTTACAGATAAAGGATGTACCTGAGCCACCCCTCTCACCGAAATTTGGATTTCAGTTTCAGTTTCGCGGAAAACAGTCTTGAAGGTAGGCGAACTTCGCGATAAGCACAGTGAAGAATGAATTTATTTCCAACATTCCATGACAACTGTTTTACAGCTGCATCCTTTATCTTCAAGTTAAGACCCAAATCAATGTAATCGGATAAACGACTTAGGAATAACCAGTAAAGCAGCGAAGCATTGAACAGGCAATTGTACATGCGAAATGCAGTTGCGCATATACGTCGCGCCGCTGTGAGCCCACGGGCGGCCTCTAGCAGTATGTGGTAGCATCAGCATTAGCGACTCAGCGCGGTCAGCGCAGGAAACTAAGGAGCCCGCGGTTTACAAATTGAGGGTTATGCGGGTATTGTTTATTGATGAATATAGTTGCGTATTACCTCTTTATCAAGTGCTTTATCCAGCCTTAAATTGAGAAGGTCGTAAATAACTTCTCCGGTTCTTGCGGCCTGAAATAATGATCCAGATACTATTGACAACATTACTCTTGAAATTCTCTTGAAAATTGATGGTAAAGAATTATTTTTTCAGAGTTCAAATTCAGACAAGTAGTTTAGCTCCTTTGACATTACCTCGTTGCTAACGCCCCCGCAGGAGTGATTGACTATCCAAATTTTGAAGGCATAAATGACAGCCCATATAGCCGATGGGATTATTTCTTTGAGTCTGCCGGTATTAAAATTCTTCGCTAACAAAGCACTGTAAATAGTATATAACAGTCCGGTAATCATGACAAAGGATAGTCCAGTAGATATCAGATTCTGTATTCCAAAAGTGAGATTTATCTGCCGAGAGAGTTTGCAGAGTTCCGAGTGTCCTTTTCTGTAATAATCAAGTTTCAAATACAATGGAGCAATGTGAACTTAAAAGTTTATAAATATTTTTACCTCATCATATAACAATACATATAAAGAGCTTCGTCGACTGTTGGAAACTTTTAACAAGGCATTTGTTAATTATTTATAAAGTTATATATTGCAGACTGAAAAGTGATAGTATTGATCTGTATATGTATACCAAACTTCGAGCTACTTCCACCTACCGAATTTCTCGTAGCAAGTATCGCCTGTTTTTTATCAAGTCTTCGTTTTCCGCATTCTTAACTCTATTTTCAGGTTTAGATTTAATAACGTTTCTAGAAATAACGAACAGTCTTTCGTCATGGCGATAAGCAAAAGGCTTCTCTGTCAATCCCATCAGACTGTCGTTCAAGTCTTTGAATCTATTTCCCAAATATCTAGATACACAACGTAAGATAAACATTATTACACTATGGTATGCAATAAAGAATCAAGTACTTGCAACATCGGAAGATTTAAAAACAAAAACGTTAGTTTTTTGCATTACCTTACTAAAGTGCAGAAGTTTAAGTCCAGCAGAAGCATAACTAGTATCGGATGGTGCAGGGCAAATGCAGTATTGATAAACATCATTACTGATTTGCCGTTCATTTGCAGTCTGATTTCTAGACTAAATATATTATCACAAACGGCCACTAAAAACATCACCAGAACAATGGCGATAATTTTACAATTTATAAGAATGTACTGTTTTTTGTATTTCTTTTCAACTCCAAGAACAGCTTGAAAGGTTTCATCCAATATCGGTACCTGTCTTAAACAGTTCCTCAACCCCTGCACGTTATGCATACAAATTTACTGGTTAGAAAACAAATGAAATTGAATTAGTGACTGGAATAGTTATTGTTAATTACCTTTCTTTGGAGCCACAGTAACAATGGAGCAAACACTGTGATACTAGAGTTCACACTTACGAGTGCTTTATACATGACAAGACTCATTAGCGAAGTATCAATATTCAAGATTTCAGTTATCGAATTGAACATGATGTAAATCATGATCCAGTTCATTAATGTAGCAATAACTGTTTGAAGATTCATAAAAAAGTATACAGTAGCAGTTTGATTCGGTTGCCGCAAAGCACCCATGCCTACAAAGCAGTTGAAGTAAACAAGCGGTTTTATAACTTCGTGAAATGTTTTCGGCTCTGGGATGAGCATTTTGTGATCTTGGTCTTCTACTGGTTCATGCGATTAAGAGACAATTCTCATCTGCTTCTTCTTTGTCGAAATTTTATTCCCGCACTATTACCAGTTTACATTACAAGTAAAGTAAGTATGATTCAAACGAACACAGATTAGTATTCATCCTAATGTTTCAGCTCATAATTGTGTATGCATTCTATAATGGACCGCAAACGACTGAACATTAATAATCGTTACTCATTATCTATGTTATACCAGCACAGCGTGCTCTAGATCGACATAATTATACCTATTTGATAACGAAGGGAGATACGGAGTATTAAATTACGTAGCTTATTACAGTGCACTCCTTAACGGCCGTTGCCAAGTACATTCATAATACCAGCGTGCTGTAAATCGATATAATTATACTTATTTGATGATGAAGGGAGATAGGTATACTAAGTATCATATTATCCAGTTCAATATGGTGCACTATGCCAGATCGTTCGATATGGCTTACGTAAATAATAAAGTATAATTTAATTGGCTTTGTTATTATTCTTTAGAGTAGCAAATTATATCTAAATATCTACTTATCAGTGGGTCAAGGTTGGAAAAAAATTCATGTCTCCTCACGAAGCGCAGAACCGTTTCAGTTGAGTATCAAAAAAAAACATCCAGCTTTCAAATTTGAAAGATGTTCTTTGACCGTCAAAAATACGTATTTTAGTCACATTGTAATTTTTGCTAGAAATATAAAACGTTGCAAACACATATACCTTGCGTAGATGTAACAGAAATTTTCTGAACTAATATTCAAAAAGGATCTCCTTACCCCAGAGTAGTTACACGCTCACCGCTGGGTGCAAATTCGGCGCCACGGTTTCTCGAAAGTATAAATATGCTGGCTGAGTATAAGATGCGCCAGACTGGATACAAATCAACGCTTACTGGACACTAGAACGACTTCTTGTTTATTAGTGTACGATATTTTTGTGTCAGATCACGGAATATTAATCTGTGGAACTAGAAGCGAGACTCCGACGTTTGCTTGACGCAAGTCATAACTCGCGCATGCGCGGACCGCCATGTTGAAAGTCCACATGATATTATTCAGCATAATTCTGGTGGGAACTTGACTATTTAGTTCGGACACTATTCCGTACACGGGCCTCAGTTGCTGTGGAAAATTTTTTGTCTGATAGAATATATTAGGGTGTAATTGAAATAAAACTGTTCCGTTGCTGGTGCTCTGCATTGAATCGTTGAGGTAATAGGGAGAGCTTTTCAATTACGGTAATTTTAAGACACAGTGAGACTCGAAACTATGTTGTTGGTTTGATTCCAAAGAAGCGAAGGGGATTCTGAAAAAGCTATGTGTCGCACTGTAATTGAAAATTGACGTAAGTAATTGGCAGCGATGACTATGTGAACGGGGAATTTTAGTTTCTTCAAGTTTCCGAAAGACTCGGTAAAATTTGTTTAGCATTTGTGCTTTAGAATCGTGTGCATTTTCCACTAATTTTGTAGAATAGCTTCAAAGTTCGAAAATGGTCGTGGCTTAGTTATGCTAAAATATAGTTTTTTGGATAATTGAACGACTGGGGGTTGAAAAATCGAACGTAACTTTCATACTATGCATGTCTTAGTCTTATGAATCCAACTTTTACGGGACCCCACGTTTTATTTTCCCAAAAGTCACGTTCTTGTTGCAACTGAGGCTCAGACTTTAATAAGACCCACCCTGTATATGTGTTTCTCTATTGAATAACTTCAATTGTTATACCCTTACCCTTACCCTTTACTTGTTATACCCTCTTAATGGTCTTCACTGTACAATGAAAAATATATTATGCATGCTGAAATAAACAATTTGATCTAACACGTCTCTCTGTCTGTTCGTATGTTCACCTATAACCCCAGAACTACTCAACCGATTTTGACTCTGTTTTTTTCTATGAATAGCTATAATGCCTGGCCAGGTTTTAGGCTATGTTTTGTTCAGATCAGATCAATAGTTACCGGGATATATGGATACTTGTAAGGCAAGTAGGAACGGGATCACACATTTATGTGATCGCTGATTAAACTCTTACAGATAGAGGAAAGATATGTTGAAGAGTTTTCAAGGACTCGATGAGCTGTACAAAAAAATCCTCGAGATTATATAGCTATACCTAATAGTTTGGCAACAAGAAGCATTTGAATCATAAAATTGATTAGAGTTTTCTTGAATTGAAATTTTCCGTATTTATTTTTCAGATATTATTAATCTTCATTTAAATATTTTTAACTGCGAGCGAGATTGTTTTGTCCGAATAGAATTTTCAATTTATTACAATCAATTGAATGCGTAATTCGAAAATTATTACGGTGAGAATTTGGAATACAAATGCGCGTTACCGACTATGGGATGGGACAGCGAGTCAAGACAACAATGTAACAAGATCAAACTAGCAGATGGACACGCGCCTGTGTGTTTTAATCGAGCTAGCGTAGCGAGCGAGTAGAATAATAAAGCCTTTCGAGCAAGCGTAGCGAGCGAGCACAATGTTAAAGCCTTCGAGCGAGCGTAGTGATGAGCAAGCATATTGATAATTCGCGGGCCGATCCGCGGTGGGCTACTGGTCTGAAATAAATAAGCTTATTTTTAACAGTAGGATATGCTTTTTATTGATTACAGGGCTTCCGTAAAACCTCTTAACAGTATTTAGCCATATAAATAAAGTACATGAACATAAATGTAAATTATTTCCATACACGTATAACTTTTTCAATATGTGAAAATCAGCAGTCTATTAGTTTTTTAACATCCCGCAATGAAAATTGAAAATTTTTCGCGCAGAAACACGACTAATACAACTGACTTGAACTTGGTGAAGCATGAGCTTTTATTCGAACGGCGAATTGGTATGGGTTGTCGTTCAGAAATTAAAAATCGAATTTTTGTTCTGGGAGAAGTGAACGTTAGAATAAAACAAGATATGGCGTTATTCATGCCCATCGTTTTAATGAAAAGTTCTGTAAATGTCAGATTTTTGCATTGCACTGTTCTTAAGATTTTCTGGCTAATTTGTCGAACAGACTAATGAATACACCAACGTATTCCTAAAACCATATTTTCCGGATACTACATAGAGTTTCAAAAACGTTGAAATGAAATCAGCAAGATATTTTACGTCGGAAACAAACTGAGTTTATATAATGGGCCGTAATTCTTATGCTCGTTATCGCTTAATCATGAATACCGCCACGAGTCTGATGTGTAGAATGGTATATTGTAAAATAACATGTTACGAGCTGTACAGCTAATGTTTGTTTACTAATTGCGTATTTGCTCATCTCTTTCAGAAGTTTATTCTCCACCTCTGAATTTAGAAGCGCGTCCTGGACAGGTTCAAGACACGTAAGAATATGTTACTAAGCCATTTGAAAATGCAGCAACTCCTCGAGTCTGAATTCCCCCATTTCAAAACCAGCAGTTTCGATTATATCTCGTTGCTGACGCATCAGCAGGAGTGATTAGTAATCCAGATTCTGGATACGTGGATCGAATTCCAAACAGCTGTTGGGATCAACTCTTTTATTATTTCGAATTATCCTGGAAGGTATTTATTGGAGATTGAAGAACGAAAGAGACGTTGTGAAACTCATCAATATTCCCTCACGAGAATAACACCATAATTTTTCAGGGTTAACACCAAAAATAGACACCGAAATTAACACCGTATGTAACACTGAAAGTTGGAGGTAATTTTGGATACCAAAACAGAGTTCACACCGTTCCAGGGTAACACCAAAAATTAATAAACCATTTTATGGTCATCACCGATATTATGTAACTCCATTGCAGTGTAATCGTTTTATTCAAATAACCTGGAAATGTCTCAGATTTTCAAAACTTTTTTCTACTACATAATTATTGAAATCGTCATCAGATCTCATATCACTAATAATAAAGTATATTCCTCCAAAGTAACAGTGGAGAATTCATTTATTTTTTAAGCGGTGCGTGTGGATTTGAAATCCAATAGTTCTTTTTCAAAAAATCGTAGAAAATCGTGTCATACAGTTTCTGAAACTTTAAAGTCTGGCACGTCTCGGCATAAATTGACATTTTTTTTTTTTTTGATTCGAACTAGATTTTTATCAACTTCTACTCTTTGTTTTAATTTTATTTGCGGACTTTTTTTAGGTCCTCGAACATGCCGCCGTAGCTATTCCAACCTTTCACGTCGATAAGGTACGACGTAAACCATCAGGCAATAATAGTGCAAATAGAATCTGAATCCATCAGCTCCGGTTCATGCTCAAGCTTCAGTACCTACTGTTTGGGATATAATAACGTTAAGCTCAATAAAAATTAATTATTTTAAAAGAAAAGTACAGAAGTGCTATTAGTGTATCACAATTTGGACAGAGCTAAAACGTTATGGCACGATGAAGTATCTGATACAAATGACTATGCAATTAGTATTATCCATAGCCATTTGTTATACCCACGTTTTGATCAAATCAGCAGAGAAAGATACCAAATGTTATCACCAAGTTGATAATATTGAACCAGTCTGGTTAATTTAATCTGGCCGAAACGTTGCGGTGCAGTTTTATTGCCATAATTATTCTATCCTGCATTTCACACTTGCAGATTATCAACTGTGGTGTTTGCAATGTGTCATCAGGATTAGGTAATCTTGCATCAGTATTATTTTCTCAGTGTGTGTTGAATGAATCACAATTTAAACAAACGAAGCAATTTATTTAGACTATGAACATTACAATTCAAATATGCGAGTGTAGGAATATTAGATGCAAGTAGATCAAATATTCAAAGGTATTAAGTGTTAAAATGAGGGTAAACTAAGTAAAGTGACTTAGTCGAATTGTTATAAGAGAGCATACGTGTACTCAATGAATCGCGTCAATACTCTGCAGGTGCAGGTTCACCCCGAAGGAAAGATGTATTAGTAGACAAATACTTGACGAAGACTGAAGACGCTCTTCAAAATTAACTTACATTAAGGCTATGCTTTTGATGAAGACAATTTTTTTTTTTTAATATTCCCTACATGTCGTTAAAATTGAAATCGTCTCGTAAGATTCAAGGATCTCAGACACTAATACAGTCACATAAAGTTAGTACAGTCCGACCTCCAAATAAGAAACCCGGCAATAAGGAACCAGTTTCTCGCTCAAGCACTTCCCCCACTACGACTCGAGCTCCACGCTCGATAGTGAAAGAGTGAGAGAGACAGACAGAAGTAGTGAGAGAGACAGACAGAGGTAGTGAGCGTACAGCGCGCGCCTGGTGGGGGTATCCGAATTCTAGGAAAAACTCTTCCCCTTGGGGGTTTTTGGTTTCTTATTCGGAGGTCGGACTGTAATAAGATTTTCCATTCTTATTGAAGCATAATTAAGACTACAACATCAGATAAGGATGTGTATACTAATAGATATTAATTCCGTGTGTAGTTTGAAAGCAGTGCAGGTATCACTGGTCTGATGGCCACTTTAGAAATGTGAAAAGAAAGTGTAATCATTCCCAATGCAACGTAAGGGTGCTTGTAAATTGTTTGACTTATTGTTCCGGTTGATTTGAATCCTAGGTGAAATTTTATGTGAAAATGTTGCATAAATTCCGAGAAACTTAGAAAATTGGGTGGTCTTTCTCGGCAAGAATCACTAGTTCACTGTAATTTCAGTGACATTCCAGGCAAAGACTGTTTCAGAGGTTTTGTTCTTGGCTGCGGGACTAAGATGAGATGTGGATGATGACATTTGGATGAGGATCACTAGGTATGTTGTTATCGATCCAATCACCTGTGAGTCAAAAATAACGCAACTAAACCATCCAAAAATCTTTAATACATGAATGCATGTGTCCTACGCATACGAATAAACATCATAAATACCTACACCTTGTACAAAGGTATAATCCAGAGTGAAGAACCCGCAGGCATTGAAACGAACGGGATTCTGGAGCATCTGTACTCCGAATTCTTGGATCTGCAATGATTAGACAGATTAATGAATCTTATGAATAATATGCATGCTAAATATTTCGCTATAAAATAGAAGTAGCAAGATATCAAGTCAGAGTGTTTCAGGGTGCTTATCATCACCTCAACAAACTCACGTGTTCATTGGAAATACTATCGATCATGATCAGAATCAAGGTTGTTGGTCAGAAACTGAATGTCAATTTTTTCTGTGGTAGTTAAGTGAATACGCAACTGAAACGGGATATAGCATTTTTCATGCTCGCTACTTGAATCCAAAGTTCTGTGAATCCCAAATTTATCCAGTGCTTTGTTTAGATCGTTTTCCTTTGACAAAGAATTTAATGTGTAAATTTCATGAAAATTGATAACAGATTACCATGATTTCGATATTCGAACGATTATCTATAGCAAACTCGTTTCATTTAAAATGTCATCAAAGTGATTGACGCTATTCATCATCCCTATTCCCTATTCCCTATTTCCTATTCATCAAATAAAAAAAAAAAACAATATGATTACTGTAAATACTATCAAGCATGATCAGAATTCAGGTTATCAGTCAAGAATTGGAAGCCAAAACTTTTTCTCGTAGAAGTAAACATTCAAACTGAATAAGATATGGTATTATTCATGCCCATTACTTGAATCGAAACATCTATAAATTTCAAATCTTTGAACTGCACCGCTTTTAAGATTTTCTGGTGATTTCGTCGGACAGACTGACAGACCAACCATCATCTTTCTGAAATGTCGAGATTCGCTTCAACTAGCAAAACTCATTTTATGACTCAAACCAATTGGGTTTATTGAGTAATCTTATCTATACCAAGGCAATTATATTTTCGTTGAGACATGTAAAATAAGATTTGGTGAAATAGAATGTTGCAACCGTATGACTATTGTTTGCCTACTAATTGCGTATTCGCTTACCTCTTTTAGAAGTTCTTTATCCGCCCTTGAATTGAGAAACCCATAAATAACTTCTCCAGTTCTATCGGCCTGAAATGAACCAACTGATACTCAAATTGCGGAACATTATTTTGAGGTCAAACCACTCTGGGATTTGGATTTGAATTTTTTGACTCATATTTGTTCTGTGTTCAAATAGCCAGTAAAAGGAAACGGCAGAATTATTTTCCGTTTTGAACCGGATCAATACGCGTCAGAAAATACCGCTGTGAAATTAAAAAATGGACCCACTACGTCTGAAGTTCGCATAACCCCATATACCGTGAGGTTATAGGGAAGCCGTTCGCTAAATGCAGGCAACCCAACAGTCAAATCTCGAAGACGTCCGAAGTCATTGTATTTGCCATAAATAACATAGAACGGGAACCCCCACCATGTGGTTGTCATGAAAAATACGTAAGGAAGTCTTCGGAAGTCTTCGAGATTCGACTATTGGGCTGCCTGCATCTAGTGAATGGCTTCCCCCTATAACCTCACGGTATAAACAAGCAGATTCACTCATACCTCATTACTGACAGTCCAGCAGGAATGATTGACCATCCAGATTTTAAAGACGTAGATGGAAGTCCATATAGCTGCCGAGATCACCCCTTCAAGTTGACTCTTGTTGAAATTCTTCCATGTTAGAATACTGTAAATAGTGTATAACAATCCGGTAATCATGGCAAAGGATACTCCTGCAGAAATCAGATTTTGTATTCCATAAATGTAGTTTATCTTCTGAGATAGTTTACAGAGTTCCAAGTGTGCTTTCCTGGAATAATTAAGTTTGAAAAATGATGGAACGACGGAAGTTGACAATTATTTTTACGCTTTATCACATATTAACCTTTAGGCTGCCGATAATTTCTCATAAAAATATTGGTCTCGTTCTATAGAAAATTTATACATGATGATGACATGTAAGTCGGAAGTTATTTCGAAAATATTCGATGCCCCGAAGGAGCTTTTATGGTAGCCTTGAGATTGATATTCAGAAAAAGCTGCGACAACTACTTGAAACTCCTAATTATATATTTGGTAATTATTCTGAGAGTTATTTATCGGAAAATGAAGAGCGAGAGAGTTGTTAAGGAATTAATCTACGTTGCTCTGTACACACCGAACATTTTGAACAAATAACGAATTTTAGCTACTTATGCCCACCTGATTTCTCGTAGCAAGTAATGCTTGTCGTTCATCAAGCTTCCAACTTTTACATTCGCAATATCATTTCCAGGTTTCATTATTACGGCGTTTTGTGAAATTGTGAATAATCTTTCGCCAGGGTAAGAAGTTAGAGGCTTTTCTGATAATCCTACCAGACTGTCGTTCAAGTCTCGGAATTTTTTCCCCAGATATCTACATGGTGTAAGGTGAACATCATAGATACAGAATGAATCAGATATACTAAATGATGAATATACAAATACGTGCATGTAGGACAATCGACTGTCATTCACTCAATAATTCATCATGATTATATTGATTTATTGTTGTACCCTATGAATGTACAGAAGTTCAAGTCCAGCAAAAGCATAACGGCTATTGGCTGATGCAGGGCCTGTGTAACGCAGAAGTACATGAACATTGATCGCATGTTCAGCTGCTGCTTGATCCGTTGTTCGAACACACGATTACTAAAAGTCACTAAGACCATGACTGACCAGCAAGCGGTAGCTTGACAAATCAGCCGGATGTACCATTTTCTGTATTCGTTTGTAGTTCCAAGAACTGTTTGACAAATATTATCCAAGATCGCCACCCTTCGCATCCAATCCAGCAACCCCTGATAGTGCATGAATGATTATTAATTATCATTAGATTGGTTCACAATACTCAATTTTGAGAGCTGAGCTCATTTGCGTTCGAGTAGATGTGCATGAAAATATGAAATAGTTATATTAATTATTGATCACCTTTTTTTGGAACCATAGTAACAGCGGAGCGATCACGGTGATACTAGAGTTCGCACAGACAAGTACTTTAAGCATATTCAGAGCCATAGGCGGAGTATTATCAGGAGCTATGACTTCTGATAAAGCATTCAAAGTGATGTAAATCATCGTCCAGCTAGTAACATTCACACAAACTGCATAAAGTCTCATTAAAATGTATGTAGAAGTTCTTTGATTCGGTAGGCGAAAAGTGCTCACACCAGTGGCCCAGTTGAAGTAAATGAGCGGCTTCATAGCATCGTGAAAAGTTTTCAGTTCTGGGATGAACATGTTTTAATTTCCAGTATGGTCTTCCACGAGCTTACGATTAAAAGTAGATTTTTATCGGCTTCTGCACTTTGATTAAATTTTATGTTCGTACTTTTCTTAAGGAACCTATTCCAAGCTTCCACGTCGATCAAGTACGATGCAAACCATCAGACAATAATATACTGCAAACAGAATCTGAATCCGTTAGCTCTTATTTATGCTCGAGCTTCTCAGTACCGCACACGAATGAACATTACCAATAATTACCCACTACTTTTGCTATAACAGCCTTGAGATCAATAATAAATGTAATTGCTTCAAAATGAAAGTACAAAAGTGCTATCAAGTGTGATACATTGTTTGAAGTATTTCGAAAAGCGTAAAACGTTCAGTCACAATGAAGTGTGATACAAACGATTGGGCAATAAGTAGACAATATTATTACTCATACTCTTTGTTATAACAGCGTTTCGATCGATAAATATAATCCATCATAGATGAAGGTATACCGATTAGCGTTATCACCTGGTTTATTATATTGAACTATATCAGATAGTTTGATACAAATTGAGGTCCGAAAAAAATATCCAATTTCGTTATTATTCGTTTAATCTAGATATCAGCATGCAGGATATCAGCATGCAGGCGTAGGTGCCTACGCCTAACGTAAAACAAATTTTTTACAAAACATTCCCAACATGCCATTAAAATTAATAGTATATTGTGTACCAAGGAGGCAAAATAGGTTTTTTAACGTTGAGCGTGAGTTTGCATTACGTTGAGCGCTAAGCGCTTAATGCTGAACGTGAGTTTGCAAATACGTTCAGCGTAAAAGATCAAACACCTTCGTGGTGTACACGATGTTTTATACAACAAAAGCATGTTTTACAAGTTTCATGCTCGATTCGGTACATAAAGTAGACGGACTGCGTATAATAACAAGCAATGATCGAAAGCTAATGCGCATGCGCAAAGTACGTCTCCGAACATAGTACGCATGCGCGGAGTACGTATTTGGACAAATTTGTATCCTCGGAGTTGAGTCTGCCTTCATTTGTACAGTTACGACTCCCCACCACAGACTTCCTGCCACTGTCACACGGAAACGGCTACTTTAGGTACCGAAATCGACCATGAAAAAACGTGTAAAACATGCTTGCGTTATGTAATAGTATATTGTGTATCATGGGCGGAAAGTAGGCAGTTCCCGCAGCGAGTGTGAAACTTTTAGCCTAAGCTGAGAGCGAGTGCGGCAACACGAGTAGGAGGGCGAGGATTCGAGCACGAGCCGAAGGCGAGTGCTCGAATCACCCGACTACGAGTGTAAATGCCGTATGAGTCGTGGCGAAGGCTAAAAATTTCACACGAGTAAGGAACTGCCTATCCGCCCACGACACACACGATATTTTTTGTCACACCTGCGAAGAAAGCACGATAAATAGTATAGCTTATACATCGCTCACGTCCGATGACGCCACTGAGGGAGGAACTTATACATCTTGGCGTCCGATGGCGCTACTGAGGATAAAGAGCTTATACATCGCTGGCGTCCAATGGCGTCACTGAGCGATTGAATTATTCTAAAGTGCGTATGCAAGAAAAGAGCACCAGTACGCAAAATAGACCATTTACGATGTGCGCATGCGCCCAACATTCTCGCTCTAGTGCGCAAAGTACAGCATTCATGATGCACGCATGCGCCAACTTTACTTTATTTCACTGCTCGGAAAAGAGGGACTTCGCGCACGCTAAACAGGCATCGAAAAGCAAACTTTCGAAGCAGGTGTGATAAAAAATTATTTTTTTGGGTTTTCTGGGTTTTTCTCACACAGATACCGACGTGCGGAGTTAGTTACAATCATATTCAGAATTTTTATTCAAGCTCATTTCAGATCACAACCTACATTAGATAAGGATATAAAGATAGATATGTATTCCATGTATAATGCATAGAAGAAGTGCAGGTATCACTGGCTAGATGGCCACCTCAGCAATGTGTAGAAAAAGTTTGATTATTTTCAACCTGTAACACAAACGCAATGCAAGACTGGTTATATGAATTGTTTAACTAGAGTTATTTAGATTGATTCGCATCCTGGGTGAAGTATTGTGCAATAATTTTTATTCAATTCAGAGAAACTCAGTATATTGGAATTTCTTGGAGCCGAAGATGAAGAATCAGAAAACCCAAGTCTTTAAATACGTTGGTTCGTCGAAAGCACCATAGAATTGTGATACTGCACAGAAAGTTCAAACTTTTTCAAAAATTAATTATATTTCTCTGAAAAGCACCAAAGCCGTTCGTTGTTACTGAATTCCGTCTTACTTCGCATTTCTGAGTATAATAAGTTTGATATGTCTGACAAATTTGAATTTTGTATCAAGACCGAAAACAAAAGTGTAACGCTGCTGTCGCTAAGAATCGAAACAAAAATTAACATGCTTCGAATTTTTCGAACAAGTTTGAATCTTAAATATTTAAAAATATTTGATTTTCTTAACTCAAAAATGCATTTCTTCAACTCATCTTCACATTCACCTGTACAAAAACTGTGCGAGATTGAAAATGCGGAAAATGTATTTCACAGTAAATATATCATCGTGATATTTCTTATATTGATTATTATTTCACACTGTAACCGTGAAGGGCCCTTGACTCAATTGCAATTGAGGAACTAAATTCCGTGTGGGCGGCAAATTTGTTGATTTTCGGCCAAAAATTATCAATTTATTGAAATTTCAGTGCCATTCCAGGGAGTGGCTGTATCAGAGGTTGGGCTCTCGGATATGTGACTCATCTGAATGAGGATTATCAGGTACGTTGTTATGGATCCAATCACCTGCAAGTCAAAAAAAGATTAGCTCAAAAATCCCGAAATCTTGAGCACATGCACGCATGCGCCCGGCGCATACGAGTGAACATTGATGATACTTACGCCTTGTACGAAGGTATAATCTAGAGTAAAGAAGCCGCAAGCGTTGAAACGTACGGGGTCCTGAAGCATCTGTACTCCAAATTCTTGAATCTGCGGTGATCAGATAGATGAAAGAATTTCACAAACAATGTGCATGCTAAACAAGACTGGCGTGGGTATATTTGGATAGAATAAAAGTAACTTAACGAAAATCAGATTGTTTTACGATACTTATCGTCACCTAACAAATTCGAGTAATTACTAAAAATACTATCGAGCATGATCAGAGTTTAGGTTATCGTTCAGAAATTAAAAATCAAATTTTATTCTGGTAGAAGTGAACGTTCGAATGGAATGGGTTATAGAATTTTTCATGCCCATTATTTGAATGTGAAATTGTGTCAATTTTGGATTTTTTTATCGCACTGTTTTTACTGACATCTTCCTAAAAACTTCTTTTTTCGATTCGATAAAGAGTTCTGAATACGATAAAATCCGTCAAAATTAACAAAATTCATTTTACGACTGAAATGAATTAAGTTCTTTCGGGTGATCTCATATCCAGGAATTATATTATTTTCCGTAATGCATACACGATTTTTGCGATTTTTTTACCTATTAAGCGGGCCTAAAGTGACCGTTTTCAGACCGGCGGGCAAGAAAAAAAAATTAAAAACGCCCGCAAGTTCAAGTTTTTTTTGCCCGCTAATCGAGTAGCGGGCGTTTTCAGGTTTTTTTTTTGCCCGCTAGAATATTTTTCAATATTTTCAAGAAAATTATCAATTATTGAGATAAAATTTAATAAATACGTAGTGACCGTTTTAGAAAACGGTCACTACGCATATTTACTAATTCATCATGACTAATTGCATATTTACTTACCTCTTTTTGTAGTTCTTTGTCCATCTTTGAATTAAGAAGCTCATAAATAACTGTTCCAGTTCTTTCGGCCTAAGATCATCAAACAGATACTCAGATTACAGAACATTCTTTTTATTTTTTGCAGTCAGGGTAACTTTCTTCCCTTCTGAACAGATCCAAGACAAGTAAGATTTCGTATAATCCCAAAACGTGCGTTTTTCATGCACAATTCCGTGTATGAATTTGAATAAGATCGAGACCGGGGTATTTTTGCAATTCAAGATTTTCATTTGTTTTCCGAGCAATTTTTGTTTCATTTGCATTATCCAAAAAAATGAACAAATATTTTTGTTTTAAAACACGCTCATATACTAACAAATTTTGTACAACAATTCTTGTCACTAGATATCTTGGTGCTGAATCGGAACTGTATGGAAAATAGAGTGACCTTCGTATTCAAAGATTTCCAACAAATCCGAATTTGCAGACCGATACCCGGAAATTTATAAAATAAATCACCAATCTTTCTCTTGTCTAGAACTACGTCAGAAAAGATTCTTTCAGAAATTGTAAGGCGTAAGGGTTCTGAACCGTTCGAAAATTGTTAGAATTTTCCATGAACATAAACCAGCAATTTTTGTTTATACCTCATTGCTAACGTTCCAGCAAGCGTGATTAACCATCCAAATTTTGAAAACGTAGAGAAAAGTCCAAATGGCTGAAGGTATTGACTCTTTGATCCTGCGGTTGTTGAAATCTTTCCATGTGAAAGCACTGTAAATAGTGTACAACAATCCGGTAATCATGACAAAGGATACTCCTGTAGAAATCAGATTTTGTACTCCGAACAAGCGGTTTATCGTCTGAGATAATTTACAGAGTTCCAAGTGTGCTTTCCTGAAATAATTAACTTCAAAAAACACCGGAATGGTTTGAGTTAAAAATTATCTTCACGCTCCCCCACATATTAATATTTAAAAAAAAAACTGTGTCAACTATTTCGAAGTTCTGATTACACATTTGTGAATTATTCTGAACGCTATTCAATGGAACGTGTAGAGCAAAAGAGTTGTTGCGAAACTCATCTGCATGACATGGTTTGTACCTCAAGCTTACCGGATTTCTCGCAGCAAGTAATGCTTATCATTCATCAAGCTTCCAGTTTCTGTATTCGTTAGGTTATTTCCTGGTATTATTTTTATAGCATTTTGAGACATTGTAAATAATCTTCTGCCTGGGTAAGAGGTGGGAGACTTCCTTGTTAATGCTAACAGACTGTCGTTCAAAGCTCGGAATTTTTGCCCCAGATATCTATGAGTAGAGTGTGCGGTAAACATGAATGCAAAATACATCAATTATACTATTCGATAAATATATTTAATACATTCATGCAGCGCAATGAAATGTGATGTGGTTCAGTAATTCAATCTGAGAATAATGATTTTATGTTGTACCCAACGCAAGTGCAGAAGTTCAAGTCCATAACAAGCATAACTGCTATCGGTTCGTGCAGAGTCTGTGAAACGCTGAAGTACATCAATAGTGATTGCATGCCCAGTTGCTGCTCGATCCACTGACCAAATACACGGTCACAGACAGTCACCAAGAACATGACTGACCAAATAGCTGCAGTGTGACAAGTAAGACGAATAAACCGTTTTCTATATTCCTTTGGAGCTCCAAGAACTGCTTGAAAGATGTTATCCAAGTTCATCATCTTCCGCATACAGTCCACCAACCCCTGCTCATGCAAAAACGATTATTAATTACTCGAAAAATTGTCGAAAGCATCACAATGTTGATTGACTTCAAGTGCTTTTAATTGTATGATCAGGTTTTCTGGAACATCAATAAAGACTAGTTCACACTTCTGAGCTCATTTGCATCAAGGTAGATGTGCGTAAGCGAATGAGTAGTTGTACGAATTATCAATTACCTTTTTTTGGAACCATGATAACAAGGGAGCGATCACGGAGATACTGGAGTTAGCTTGGATAATTATTTTAAGCATTCTGAGAGCCATGGGCGAACTACTTTCGAGAGTTACGACTCCTGCTAATGCATTTAAAGTGAGGTAAATCGTGACCCAGTTTAAAAGAGTTATAAAAATCGTCCAAACTATCATGAAAATGTATGCAGAATTGCTTTGATGCGGTAGCCGAAGAGCACCCATGCCAATGAAGCAGTTGAAGTAAATAAGCGGCTTTATAGCGTCATGAAAAGTTTTTAGTTCTGAGAAGAACATGTTTCGATTTCGGGTATGTTCTCGCACTGGATTCTGATTCAAAGTATATTTCCGACAGCTTCTGCGCTGTGTTTGAATTTTATTTTGGTACTTTTGCAAAGCTCTCAAACGTACCGCCACAGCAATTACAACATTTTACGTCGATTAAATATGATGCAAACCATCAGGCAATGAAAATGCTAATAGGATCTGAATCTATTAGCTTCTACTTGTGCTCAAGCTTTTTCATACTGCACACGAATGGAAATTAATAATCATCACCCACTACTTTTACTATATCATTATGGGGATCGATAAAAATACAATTTCTGAAAAAGGTAAGTGTCAGGACGCTATTTGTGTATTAGATTATTCGAACTTCTTTGTTGAAGCGAAAACGTTCTAGCTTGATGAAGTATGATACACACAATTATGCAATTAGCAGGCAATATTATTACCTAGAGTCTTTTTTATACCCGCGCTTCGATCGATGAATATAATTGATCGCAAAGAATGGTACCGAAGTATTATTACATAAATTATTATATTGATCAATCCCAGATATTTTGATAAGGCTGAAACGTTGCAGTGCAAATTTATAGCCATAATTATCTTCTTCAACATCACAGAATTAGAGAATTCGATGTACTAATGAAAATATCATCAGTGCAGGCTTCGAGTTTGAAGAATTTATGTCTCAAGCTTGTGGTTCTATTTGGTATGCTCATCAAGGGAGGTTTGAGCTATCTCCAGAATGTCGAAAGATCAAATTATTCAGACTATGCAACTAAGCAACTTCATTCAAATTATGCAACTACGGTCTCAGTGCACAACAAATACTCTACCACCGACGGGTTTCCCCGAGGAACTCCCGGACATTCCGTACTGCAGCCTATCGATTGGGCGACCTACGGGAAAGAATAACGTGCAAATCTTTGAATCGCCAAAACAGCGTCATCTATCGTTCTGGAGTATCTGCCTGCCTCAAGCGTTCGAATCGATGGCGTACAGGGATGTTCGAGTAGTGCGAAACAATCCTCCCGTCGACTGGCGAAACTTCGGTCGACATCATCTCAATGCTGGTGAGTGGCGTACAAGGCCGTGCGTGAAACGTAGTTCACAGTCTCTTGGACTTCGACTTATCGGCCTGCAGCTGAATTAGATCCCACATCACTTACTGTCTCGGAAATCAATATCACGGGCCTGGCTGGTCAAGAAAATTCATGGATCAGCGTTCCAACCTGCAGATTTAGTACCTTAAGCGAGGTACCTTAGTATACTACTGTTACAAGACAACATACCGATGACTTATCATTTGAATCTGTAAATAGAAATTGGAAACAAGACTTCATTGGAACAAAAAAAATTAGAGAAAAAAATTTGGAGGAAGTCAAACTTGGTGACAACTATGTTAATGCTTCCACGATGTATGTTAGATGTGCGTAGTGGGAATGGAGTGTTAGGGTTAAACCACAAGAAAAATACACAATGTTACTTTATAAATTAATTTATTTATGTCATGCGGCATGACGTTACACTTATTGAAAAAATCTTGATTAACTGATACTTTTATCCTCGGAAGGATTTTACAAAGGTGTTTACACTAAACTGATCTGAAAGACGGTCTGTTTATGGTCAATGCTGATTGCTGGCTGTCTTTCTTTCACCAATCTCAGAAATGGTCAGTCGTTTTTCATGGTTAAGCTGTGAGAAAATTTGAGCCGAACTGGTTTCATGCCAGATCACCTAGTCACTAGCTCTAACTATTTTACATTTTCTTCGTATATTTTCTTATATTAGTTCTCTACTCGAAAACTACTAGAAACCTTTTTTTGTTATTCCTTTTTGAAACCATTTTCCATGATTGAATATTTAGGCTATCGTAAAAACACTAGATTATTAATTTTTGAAAAAAATTCATAGCAATTCTGTGACAAATGACGATCATTTTGAGGCCAAAATGATAGTGGGATTCCGTTTTTTTTCCCCTAACCCTAATCAGGTTAAAATCGGTAGGTTAGAATCTCCTAATCAGGTTAAAATCGGTAGGTTAGAATCAAGCGCACGACTTGGTGTTACCCCCAAAACAGGAGACACTAGACATCGACTACGGTTAGAATCAAAAGGGGTGGCTTGGGCGGATACCGATACATATATACAAAATAAGAAAACAATAGAGAACAAAGACGACAAAGGTTGCTAAAGGAAAAAAATAACATAAATAAAAAAGGAAAAGAGGATAAAAGCAAACGGCAAAAATACAAAAGATTGCCGAGGCACAACGGGAGATGAAGGGGTGAAGGTGATAGACGATATACTGCACCCACCACACTACCAGCGGCGGGATGTTGTGGTTTAACGCTGGCATAGATTGAGAAATGATATCACGTTTATTGCAGAAAAAATATTCGATTGCATCCGATCGGGCTTTCATAAGAGCAAGGTCTCGCGGCCGAGAGCCAGCCTTATCTCGAGAATTAATATCGGCTCCCTTGCCAATCAAATACTCGGCTACATCCGATTTGACTTCCACAGCAGCGTAGTGTAGCGGGGTCCTTCCATCCTCACATCGAGAGTTAATGTCGGCTTCCTTGCCGACCAAATACTCGACTTCATCCAATCTGGCGAATTGAGTAGCCCAGTGTAGCGGCGTCCAGCCCTTCTTATTTTTAGAATTTACATCAAATCCCTTACCGACCAAATACTTGACTACATCCAAATTTCCTCCCGTAGTATGCTGTAGCAGCGTGTGGCCATAATTATCTTGAAAATTGATATCGGCTCCCTTGTCCACCATGTACTCTAATACATCCGGCTTACCTGCCGAAGCAGCCGTGTGAAGTGGCGTCCTCCCCTTCTTATTTCGAAAATTGATATCAGCTCCCTTGCCGAGCAAATATTCAAGTACATCAAATTTTCCTCCCTGAGCAGCTGAGTATAGCGGCGTTTTGCCATAAATATCTTGGGAATTGATGTCAGCTCCTCTGCTGACCAAATACTTAAATACATCCAGCTTGCCTTCCTGAGCAGTGGTGTGTAGTGGCGTCGACGACATATCATTTTGTATATTCATGTCGGCTCCCTTGTCGACCAAATACTCGACTATATCCAATTCGCCTTTCCGAGCAGCTGAGTGTAGCGGCGTCCAGCCTTCCTCATTTTGAGAATTAATATCAAATTTGGTTCCTTCAATTAGCAATCGTATTTTGTCCAACTGTCCGTATTCAACTGCTCGATGTACTGCTGTCTGGCCAGCAATGTCCTTGATGTGAATGAGGACCCTCAGATCTCGAGTATTTATACCGAGGCAATTCAAAAAGAGTCTAATAATATGACCATTACCTTCTGCCGCTGCTACGTGAAAAACAGTTTCCTTTAGTTGAGATCGAAGTGTATTCAAATAACGTGGCCAAAACAAACCATCTAGTACAACATGTTCGTTCGACAATAACCGATCCATAATCGCACGCAAAGTCCTGTAATTGTCTTTAAGCAAAATATCTGCTACGAAAATTTCTCCCAATGATTCATTCTGCTTACGTGTCTTCAATATCTGTGTAAAAAACTTCGCCACGAAATATTCCGCGTAAGTTCGGTGTCCAAACTGTGGCTGACCATCGATAAATTGAGTAACGATACCGTCTCGCTCTACGATGTCAGCGTCGATTGTTTCAAGTGATCCGTGACTCCACTTTCGCTGAGAGAGTAACAGTTCTCTGATCTCGATATTGCCAAACAGTGCATACAAAGCCAGCCGCTCATGTTTTTTTACGAACTCTTCAAAACACTTCTTTCTGGCCATTTTAGCGTCAATGGTCGCAGGATCAGCACCTGTTCTTTTGAAAAAAACGTTGAACTTCTTTTCCAAGAAATGTTCATATAAATAATTCAGATCGATTCTTTTCGGAAATTTTAGTTTGGGGACTTCAGAGTTGATAAAGTCTTCACATGAATCGGAAGATTTTCGTGCCTCTCCTCGATGATTTCCGAATATCTCAGCCACTAGATACCCTTGTAGCGGATTGCCAGTGAATTTATTCCCCTGATCATTGATCGAATCGGTCAGTTTTTTTAGTATTACCGCAACATACTCCTTGATACGATTCTCGGTTCTCTGTTTCAAATCGTTGTCCGAGTCTTCAAACTTAGCTTTCCAGTAATCGGTCGAGAACCTTTGTTGATCACGCGTTGTGAATGGCTTCATTTCGTAGGAAAATGCATCCAATTTGGTTTCCAATGTTTCCCGGGTATGTGGACTAGTAGCAACAAATAATTTTTTAATGCCATATTTTACTAATGTTCCCAGTAAATCAATCACGACATTCTCATAATCCGGACTTATTTCGTCGAATCCATCGAATATGAGTACCACTTTGTATTTCCTTTTTATAATTCTTTCATAAACCTTTTGTGCCAAGTCAGTTTCGCCGCTCAATAGTTCCTTTATCAAGAACTGTACTGCTCCGCTGATACTACCTAGAACGTAACTCGAGTTCTCTTTTATTTTTGCTAGGGCAGCCGCATGGTGGTTCAAATCAATTTTCAACACCAACATATCAGGTTTCTTTTTTTTCATATTCAATGCCAAATAAGTCAACATGGTTGACTTTCCCATTCCCGCCGTATCAGAAATAATCACAGGCTCGTGGTGGGATGTGAGAGCAACTTCACTAAGATCTGTCGCACTCGTTTCGTCAGGATTATCGTGGCTCTCAGTAGTATTTCTATATTTAACCAAAGAAGTTATATTTCCTTGAGATTTCTTCCATACGTATTCTTCATTTTTCCAAATATCTTGCTTCCACTGCAGCCAATGAACGTTGCGGTCTTTATTTTCTGCACAAAGAGCGTTGAATTGTTCCTTTTCTCGATTATTGTCTAAAATAGTAAAGTTCCATTTACTCTGTTCCTTTAGTAAGGCTTCTTCGATTTGGTCTATTTCATTCCGGGACAGGAGTTTTCTGTTCTTATTACTAATAGCGAACAAATCGTGTATTTTGTCGTCTTTTTGAATATCTTTTCTGATAATTACATGTCGAAAAATTGTGCGATGTATGTAGTAATGTTGAATCTCTTCTAATCCTTTCATGTCAACACCAATTTGTATTCCGTCTTCAGAAATAAGCTGAACCAAGGTGTCCGAGTCCATTATTTTTAAGAGATCTTTCATTTCAACTTTTCCGAGATTATCACAGTCATCATCGAAGCCTAACAATTCGCCAACGCTGGTTCCATTGTTTTGTCCCTGAAATTTAGTAACCTGTTTGCCCAACAATTTTTTTTGTGAATCGTTCGTGAGATTACTGAAGCCGAGGTTCTCCACTTTCTCAAAATAAGTTTCATGGCTGAGATTAAATGGAGAACCCAAATCCACATCTTTCCGAGTGATAATAATCAACTTCTTGTGCTTGTGCTCCATAATGATTTCATATAATGGATCAAGCAATGTCTGTAAATATTTCTTCGTACTATTCGACCCACAGTCGACTATTAACAAATCGGGATATTGTTGCGAATGGAAAGTAGTCTTTACTGAATTCGATGGGAGTTTCAAGCTATCTAGACGTGTGAAGATAAAGCTATCCGATTTTCCGTATTTTGGTATCAGTTTAAGCGTGTCGTAAACCTTCAATGCGATCAATAATGTTTCTTCTGGAGCAACTAAATTCAAGATTCGGCTCAGAGTAGAATTGGATCCATCCTCAGCTAGGAAATCTTTCACTTGTTGTATTCCGGATTTAAAGTGTACATCGTATTTCGTTATCCACTCGCAATATACTGGAATTGCACCCTTAGCTAGCAGAGAGTTCACTTCATCGTTCATATTCTTGATGAATTCTTCACCCACTTTATACGAGAAGTATTCTGTCCCCTTTCCTTGCTCGCCTTTCTTTATAAACCAGTTTAACAATTTCGTTTGAAAGCCCTGATTGAAGAGTTCGGTATTTAACAGCTTGAACCGGCTATCACCATGTATTTTACGCCTGATTAGTACGCTAAGTTCATCTCTATCTGGTTGGTTCACAGCGAGAGTGAACTCTTTCAAAAAAAATTCGATTTCCTCATCGTCAACGTAGTAGTCTGCAGGCAATTCCGAATGGGTGTCTGATTTTGGTACTTGATTGTTTGATTGGTTGGATTTGGATTTTGGTGCTTTAACAAAATCTTGTCGAAAGGTAAGATTTTCAAATAGATTTTGTATTTCTGTCCAAGTGAGTTCCTCAGATGTATTGATTTGTGGGTCATTTCTTTTTTTCCTGAACGCCGAAAGGAAAGCCTCACGAAACTTTTCAACATTATGAGATAAATTCTCTTTCCTAATGAATTCATTATGAAACTTTTTACTGGCCGAGTTGAAAACATATTTCTCCAGTGCAAGATGATATAATCGAAACATTTCCATTTCTAATCTCGGATGTTTCATCTCACAAACGCACGTGGCCAGCAGCTCTGCTAACTTCGGACCATGGGGTGTTTGTTTCTATTTATCATACAACTTTTTGTTAGATTTCTCATCCGCTTGAAGCTTGTACCAAGCTGTTCCTTCTATGTCGCCCTGCACTTCACTCCTCAGTTCAAAAGACTTGTCAGGATCTTCTGCTCTTTGGTAACAGATTTGATATTTCTTAAGTCGGCCAAGTCAAGACCCCTATTAGTACATAGGATCATATGTCTGACCATATTTTTATCGAACAGTCTATTCTCTTTAACTTTGCGCCATGAGATGAAATAACTCGACACACTAAAATCACCACCTGCGTCTAATAGATCACTAGCAGAAATCATTCTCATTTTGTTACGCGCATGCTTGATTTGTACAAATCGGCCCACTTGCTTCCCGTCATCGTTCTTATACATTAAGACTACATCATCCAATTTGTCTGCTGCGACCATTTCCGTGGCCAAATAAAAACAGGGATCTTTTTGCTGCAGTGCACAATGCAGAGTAAACTCTAAATGCTGCAATTGATAGACAATGCCGGGCCATGAAGCAGTCAGGGTTGCTCCCGGTTCGTAGGTTTCTTCCGCCTCAGAGGCTGGTCCTTTGTTGGCTTTATCTTGATGCTTACTAGAGTAGGACCCTTCCCTCGGTCCAACTGTGACAGTGTTTTTTTGATATTTTACCATACTACCACCTCGCGACGTGGAAGGCTCTTGTTCATCGGCTACTGACACGATATTTGCTCCCGACGATCGGCCAATCCTTGGTTCGTTCCGTTGTTCAAGACATTTTCGTAATATACTGATGATATCTTTTTTCTGCAAAGATTCAGCCAGAATTATTGCTGTTTCACCATTCGAATTATTAATATCAGTTCTCGCTCCTCTTTGTAGTGAAAATTTGACGATTTTTCGATAGTCCTTTTTGATTGCCACATGCAACGCTGTGTCACCGTTGCGGTTCTGCACATTTATGTTTGCTCCCTTATCCAAGAAGATCCTGATTTGGGCAAGAGTAACTTTCTCAGGCTGTTTCTTCGATTTTCCAACTCTTCGTTCGAGAGCATGGAACAATTCTCCATTCCAATTATCATCTCGATCTTCGTCACTATTAGACCGTACATCTTTCTTTGACGACTCTCTCGGATTATGCGTCGATATTTTAAAAATCTCTTGACTGCCACCAATTTAGAATTAACTCCGTCGTTAAATATTTCGCTTTCTGATGAATTAATTCGTTTTCTACTGAATGCAGGTCTGCTGTACTGGCGGCTCGAAGATATAGGCTGGACGTCGTTTGAACTCTGCAACAAGTTTAATGACAAATAAATATTTGTGAAAGCTATAGACAGCGTAAGTCCGTGAAATTGAACTTGGTCAGTGAGCGATACCAGTGCTCATCAACACACTACTTCCGTAAAATATAGATATATTTGGATATACATTTGCGGATACATTTCATGGCGTAACAATACTTCTTTTCACCTATTCAACAAATATATTATACGACAATCGTTCACTACTTACATAATTCACTGTGATTTTCCTTTGCTGCGATAAGTTCCAAACTGAATGCGAAGACAACGAGGAGAGATCCTGCTTCTGAAAAACCACCAATATTCTGAGTAAACAATACAAATCGATTTTACACTGATACGAGTTCATTTTATAATCTACTCGTAAATACAATCTGGTTGTCGAAGAGAATTTCGAATATAAACAATCTTTAAATAAGATGAAAAATTTCGTATTCCTTTTCGAATTTGGATTGGACGACTGCTTTAGGGCTTTCGAAAAATGTAATGTCTGCGTGTCAGAAGTTGCAATAAAGGAATGACTTCTTCAACCGAATTTTACGCTAGACATCAGAATCATCGTGTTCACATCCGTGCGAAAATCTCTAAATAAACTTCAAACTTACGATTGGAAGAATTTTATGAATCTGCACAAGGTTGAAAGGTCCGGCCTCGGCAATCACTGCGAACATATGATTCTTGGACGGACTGCTGATTGCGAGTCCTGCTGACTGAGGACTGATAATCACGCACTGGCGACCAAGTCGACTGTTGTTCAGATAACGCACCGCATTCCGGAAGTTCACTGCTTTGTCCTCACTGGGAATAAAGACGCCCGTCGACCAGCAAAGATATTATTGCAACGATGATTATTTCATAAGTTTGGACCAGTGTGAAATTTTTCATATGTGTTGTATGAACGTAAACACTAACCGTCACGGAATGCGTAAAGCACATAATGTAATATCTCGGGTTAATATTTATTGTTATACAGTAAAGCCAGAAAAGATTAGTTAAAGTTAAATTATTATTTGTGCTATGATTCGAATGATTCCCTATTTTTCGTTTATGGACTGAGAATGATCAATTGTGAATTGCAAAATGATAGAAATTCCATGTAAAATCCTGTGGATTGTATATACTGTTTTACATGGATTACGAGAGCATATCACGTTCATATTTTCATGGGAATATGTATATTCCTATGGCTTGTCCACGGCAGTTTGTGTTGTTACACATGAACTTATAAATTTATTTAATCGAAATTTATGTTACGGCCTGTGGGCTTCCTACGATATTTTCCATTTATTATAAATGAAAATCACGGTCATTTTTCCACGAAAATCCGTAAATTACTGCAGATGATCCTATAGAAAGCTAAATTACATATCTTTGTGTTTGTTTATGGATTTATCCACATGAATTTCGACTATTGTATTGAATAGAGAAACCATGAAATACTGATGCGAGTCATCCATAAAGATTTCTTATAATTCTAGATTTGTAATGGAGTTCCATGAAATTCCATCTAGATCCATATCTTTTTCTACAGATTTTCACCTAGAAATTTTCAATAGGGTGATCATGTATTTTTTTTTCTTTATGAATTATTTGTTATTTGCGTTATTTCCAATTATTTATTAGTTGTTATTGTATAACTATTCATTACCTTCCTTCTTTCATTAAATAGTGATACTAAATGTCATAGTGTTATAGCTTTCATATTCTTTGAAAGAATTTACATTATGATTGCATCAGCGATGCAGGACTCAACCTCTCACCACTTCCGCCTGATAAATATTCACCACGTCGGGATGATGTGATATATGCTATATTCAGTAATTGTTATTACAATATTATGCTATCCACAGAAGGATTATGCTGGTGAGCTTTACTTTCGCCTTGGAGTATATTCTAGAAAACTTTTTAATCGTGAAATATGAATTCCATCATTTTGTTTTTTGTTTTTTAATATTTCTCATACATCCACGCCGAATTCGACAGTGAAAGTGAAATGACTGTAATTATCATCGAACCGAAACGCTTTATGCAGGGGGTCCGATTTTGAAGAAAGAAGCATTAAAATAAAACGAAAAAATGAGGTCATCCAAAAACTGTTTCAGATAAAAGTTGTAAGATTTCGAGGGGAATATTTGATAATGCTCTTTTCGGAATTTCCAAAAGATGAATAATATTAAGCGATAAGTATCTGCAAGAAAAATTAACATTTATTATATTATATTTATATTATTTTTAAAATTTTATGTGCTATATAATTTTCAGATGCTGAAAATGCTTGACGTTTTGTTGTTAATTTTTATTGAAGATACTGACTATCGCCTATTATTATTCATCTTTCGGAAATTCCGAGAAGCAGCGATAGGATGCGAAAGATAGGATTGCTTTTTGTGAATAATTAGGATGAACGAACTATTTCTTTCGTCGTATTTCATCCCGGATATCAGAAACATCGTATTCACAACCGTGTTTCCAGATCATAATTAAAATCGAAGCTCACGAATCGAAATATTTTATGAATCTGCCTAAAGTCAAAAGGTACAGCCTAAGAAATCACTGTGAACATATGTTTCGCGAAAGAGTTATTGGTTTGCGGTCCCTGCTGACTGGGGACTGATAATATCGCACTTGCAGCCAAATTGACTCTTAAGTTCAGACATTGCTATTTAAATAACGCGAGATTTTTCGCATTGAAAACTCAATTTTTTTATTTTGGCTAAAGTAATATAGTTTCAAAAATTTGAAACTCTGCAGAATTCATCAGTGTGATAATATCTATCCCCTCTAATTTTCATAGATTTTTAAAAATAAACTAGGGGAAATTAAAAAAAAAAAAAAATTGCTTTTCATCAAACTGCAATTCCGCAATTATAAAAACAAAAAATCGATAGAAAAAAATTATAGGGGATAGATACTAATAAGGATATGATAAGGTTAGAGTCTACAGGGTTTTAAGCGTAGGAGATATTGAAATTTGAATACAAATATTCCCAAAAAATCGATTTTCGGTTTTTTACGGAAAAGTGTTCTTCGCACCCTTATCTATACGTACAATAAATAATTACAGAAACGGGTTCTGTGAAGCTGTCAGTATGATGATCGGTAGGCAGTTCAAAACGCTTGCATAGAACAACGACTCCAAAATATGTTTTTCTATGGTTTAGAATCATATCAAAGTTTTTAGCACACATTCCACCAAAAATGAGTATTGAAATCTATATAGCAAATCACTATTCTTTTAAACGTTTATATTTATTTCACAGAACCAGATTTACAAGTTATCAATCGCACGATTCGCTGCCCGCAGATCAAGGTACTCACACTTGATAAGATCAATTTTATATCAACCGAACTGCTAAAATATATGTTAAAAATTTTTTTAAGACTAAATAATTTATATCCTTTATAATTTCACCCAACTTCCTTGAAATTGTAGTTTCTGGAATGTAACATGTATGATGAAAATGTGAAATCCACTCAAATATTGTAAGAGCAATTTTTTTGTCAACGTAACATTCTTCAAATCCATTGGCAATCTAGTTCAAAATTAGTTTGGTTTATACAGTAAAAAATACCTCGAATTTTGTAAATAGTTACAATAAAAACTTCAAATCGATTTATCTCAAAACTATGTTTTTACCAATTGAAAAATCTCCCTGCGATCAAGCTTTTGTTGTAGACTTCTGAAATTTTCAAGGCACATTTCTACATACATCAGCTACAAATTTGCGTCATATTATGTAAATCAAAAAAAAAAAAATTACGGATTTAAAAAAAAATAATTGAAATAAAATTTTTTACTTTTCATGAAAAAGAGTGTCAAAATCAGAGTATCGTAGCTATCTCAAAAAACCGACGTAGTTTTGTAGCTTATATATCCAAAAATATGTGTCTGCAAGCTCAGAAAGATTCAAGGCTAATTCAAAAGCATTATGAGGAGTGACTCTGTACTTATCGTTTCAAATGACTTGAGATTTGCACAAAATCTATATTTTGAGATGGGAAATATGTGTGTAAAACCTCATTTTAAAATTGTAATTGGTTGAGATGGACATATTTCAGTATCTCCTACCCTTAAATTTTTGAAACTGTTACTTTAGCCAAAAAAAAAATTATTAACTTTCTAATGCAAAAAGTCTATGGGCATTGCGACTTTGAAAATCTTTTTTTTTTTATTTTATTAATTATTTCTCAAATAAGGACCACTCTAATACGCGGCTACTGCAAATAATTTTATGCGCCGGGATAGTTGCCTGTAAGTATGAGTCATATTTCGGCATACACGTTCAAGCGTCATCGTTTAATTCAGACTGACTGCTAAGTGAGAAAAAAGATAATATAAATACACGCCCTGTTGAATTCATTATAGGTTTACCACGACTGCGAGAGAAAGAAAGGAAATAATCGCATGTGTTTTTGAATGGGTCTCGGATTCGCAGAAGCTAGGAAAGTTTGAAAGGTCTTCGCGGCTATGAACCGAACCGGTACACAGCGCATTTGTAGTCAAATCTCGGCGTTAAAAAAGAAATTGTAAAAATCTGACCAATGATCCTTTGTGATGTCACATCTTCGATAAGCTGAGAATCTTCCAGATTCTCATATACGAAAGACGCGGTAGCAATTTCTGCAACAGAGGATAATTAAAAATTGAAATTTAAAAGCTTTCGGGTATCGTCATTCTCATTCGGCGTTCTTTAACGAATTAACAAATTAACCAGACACTATCACGGATTGATAATCCCCGAAAATTTTCTATTCTGATATGTCATTTGGCTAAAAAGTTGAAGAGAAATTGGAAGCCTCTGCTTCAGGATGTCATACAAATCAAGTATCGTTCGGAAAACTAGGCCTCTCATTCACCTATAGAGGCTATAAATTTGATAAAAATACTCGTAAAAAGTGTTCACGAAAGTTTATTTCAAATATCCTTTTATTTCTCTTAATACACACCTTTTCGTGGTTCCAGTGTCCGCGTGTAGCTATATAGAAGTTGTATTTTTTTCAGCAGCTCTCAAACTCACTTGACTCACGTCACTGCAACAAACTTGCGAACGACTCGCTGAGCGCGGCGGCCTATGCTCACGAGTGATTAAAAAGCTGTACCGGGTGTAACAAAAAGTTTGGTCACCACTCTACCAGATGACTCTCTAGCTTGAGATTGGTATAGATCTAGTAAAACTTGTAGCCCGAAAATTGACCTTTATCTTCAAAATCAATGTCAAAAATTTTAATCGTTTCAAAAAATTCCACTTATAAGCACGTTTGATACAGAAAACTGCGAAAACTTTTCTAATCACAAAACTTTGAAAATTAAAACAGGATTAGTTCGATGGCAATACTTTTCAGAGAATGAAATTCCCTTCAAAAGATTCCGCGGAAAATTGCTTGGCGATGAGTCGGTCATAAGTTATGGCAGAGTGAAGATTTTTCGAGATTTCTTTTTCAAACTTCCGTAACAATCTCTAAAAAAAAGTATCTCATACCTGACTGATTTTTCTGAGGTGGTTCTTGTGAAATGCTGATACAAAAAATCAGTTTCGATCTAAGGGAAAAAGGTCGTGAGTCTGGTGGATATGTAAAGATTACTGATCAGATCTGAGATTGTTTGAACACTTTTATAGGTGCAGGTATGGAATCAAAACCACAGACCGTAAACCTGTTACTTTGATTATTCGCACGGCATTGGTTTTGTGGGTGCCCCATTGCGGTCCTCAAACCTATAGATTTGTGAGTCTGGGTACAAGTTGGGGACACTTTGGACTACCTTTGGTATAAATTTCAAGTAAATCGGTCTAGGCGTTTAAAAATGGCTCGTTATAATCCGGTTGACCCGCTAATTTTTTTTACTAGTTTACATTACGCGAACTACTTTGTTAACGCTCAAACGTTCTAGCTTGATGAAGTATGATACAAACAATCAGGCAATAAGTAGGCAATGTCATTAGTCACAGCCTTCGTTATAAGCGTTTTGATCGATAAATATAATCGATCACAGAGGAAGACACCGAAGTTTTCTTACATAATTTATTATATGAAATTATTCTGAAACGTTGCCGTGCAATTTTTTGGCAATAATTATTCTCTCTTATATCACAGAATTGGAGAATTTTATCTATTAATGAAAATATTATCAGTGCACGTTTCAAGTTCGAAGAAATCATGTCTTGAACTCGTGGCTTGTTTGGTATATGTTCATCAAGGGAGGTTTGAACTGTTTCCGGTATGTCAAAAAATCAAATTATTCAGTAATGAGATTTACAACATACTATTGCCCATAATTTATCTACATTAGATAAAACGTAATATTCAATTTCCTTTCTCTCCAGCTATGAGCATGCGTCATATATCATGTGCCTTCTTCTGATGGAAACAAATAATTCATCGAATGTTCTCCACATGCCATAGAAACTGAAATTGCCTTAAAGATTCCCAGGATGTTCAAATAATCACAGTGGTACGGAGTTAGTTATAATATTTCCAGGGCCGGCTTAAGGCATGGGCTAGCGGGGCTATAGCCCAGGGCACAGAACGCCAAGCCACAGGCCCTGGTCTGATACAACTGTGGCCAGAGACTAGTAAGCTCTACTCACTAGTATTCACTAGTATTTGCTGTGGCTGATGTAAAAGTACCAAAACCCACCGCGACGTGGCTTCGGGGGCCAGGGGGTGGGGGGGGGGGGGGGGGGGGGGGGGGGATGGGGAGGGGGAGGGGGGCATTAAACCTTAAGACGGCCATAAATATTTCACATTTTTATTCTAGCTTTAGTACTTTACATTTTGTGTTATTGAATCTCAAGAATTTGATTTTTGTTTTTTGTTTCATCTTTTTTCACTTTGTTTCTTTATCTTTTTTCAGAAAGTGATCAAATGTGTTTTGATTCAGCGGATTGTTTCGTAGACAATTAAACTATCTGCAAACAAAGTAGGATGTATATTAGAACTCGTATAAGTGTATTAATTTTCTAACAGTTCAGTGCAATTCCAGGCAAGAGATGTATTAAAGGTAGATCTCTGGGATTCAGGACTCATCTGTATCAGGATTACCAGATACGTCGTTACAGATCCGATCACCTATGAGTCGCAGAGAAAATAAATGACAGATCTAAAAATCGTATGCACAGTAATTAGACATCGAAAATACTTACGCCATGTACGAAGGTGTAATCAAGAGTGAAAAATCCGCAATCATAAAAACGTACAGGATTCTGAAGTATCTGTATTCCGAATTGTTGAATCTGTGAAGATTGAGGATACAAATAATATCGATGGGGATATCGTGAATTTTTAGGGTGTGTGCGGACCACGGTCGTACATACAGGTCTGGAAACTGGTCGACTTTTTTGGTGGTGGGGGTGTCCGCTTATGAGAGGTGAAATCCATAGTTCGCTGTATGCCCCTATGGAACGCTACATGTAAGGAGTCCCCAGCCGCGCATGCTCAGTTCCCTTGCGAGACAAAGATGGATAATTAAATTTCTTAAAATACCGGGACCCCTTGCATATCGCGAACCATGTGGCCAATATTAGAACTACACAATTTATGGACAGTAAGCGGACACCCCCCACCACCGGAGTTTCCAGACCTGTATGTACGACCGTGGTGCGGACGTAGGATCCTCTAACTATGTTATTTTATTGTTCAATGTTACCGACTCATCAGAATTATATTGTCATTATAAAAAGTACCAATATGTATATTCGATTTCATTCAATTACCTCTACATGAAGTTTTTCATCGCACCTCGAATTGAGAAGCTCGTAAATAACTTCGCTAGTTCTTTCAGCCTGAAATGATGAAGTACACTCGGATTGTAAAACACTTTTCTTAAAATCCATACTGAACAATTGTTTTTGTGGATATCCCTACTGAAAATTTCCAGATGAAATTTTTCGGATAAATCCACCTGGGAATCTATGTAGAAAATCTATGTGAATCGATATGATTTCCTACCGGAATTTGGAACGGGAAATATTAACGGAATTTGGAACGGAATGATTCCATGGGATTCCATCTAGATCCATATCTTTTCCTATGGATTTTCACCTAGAAATTTTTAATAGGAATATCAACATGAGCAGTTTAAATGCTTAATATTACTTCGATGCTAGCACTCGAGCATACGTGATTGACCGTTAAAATTTTCAAAATGTAGAAAGCAACCCAGAAAGTTGAACAGATTATTTCAGCACATTTGCCTTCAGTGAAATCGTCCCATCAGAAAGCACTGTGAATGGTATACAACATTCATATTATTCAACATAGAGATGGAAACAACGACAAGATTCAGGGTTGGCCTGCAGGATCAACCGCTGTTCAGATTTTTTGTCCGATGACATCTCGAAAACGAATAATCGGATTTTGATGAATTTGGTGTCAGTCGACGCGGCTACTCCAAACTCAGATCTAATGAGATTTTGGATTCAATCCGTGTTGTAGTTTTTGAGATGTTCAACGAACAAAATTTCGAGAAAAAACAAAATTTCAATTGACCATATCTCGAGAAAAGATTGACAGATACGAATAAAAATTGGTATCTCAAGGTTTTTTAGATCATTGATCACGAATACATGACCTTCAGTATAACTTAAGCGAACAATTCTTATTACTTGAATACATTTTAATATTTTCTTATCGTGAAATGATTCTGGCGCGGAAAGTTCGAAGGCTAGCTCATCAAGATCAGCCGACTCACCTGCTTGTTACGTAGGATTTTGATGGCGCAGATGATTTTATAAGGCTGAAGTAAAAGCATGATTATCATCTTGTACAGCACAAATTTCTAAGTTTCACTACAAATTAATGTCCATCCTGCACTGTAGTGAAACAACAGATATTTTACAATTTCTGTTGATGGGATGGGATGAGATGAGGAAGAAGTACACTCAGAAGTGAAGGGTGAAACTATATGAAGTGCAACGGTGTTTCTCGGTCTCTCTAAAATTCACAGGACTTTACAACCAAATGATGGGCATGAAAAATTGCCATTTCTCGGTTAATTTGAACTTCCGCTTCTACCGGAAATGAATCGATTTTCGCTGTTTTACTGACAAACCCATACCTTTTCTCTGTATTACCTTTATAAATGAAAGAATATATTCTTCCGGGTTGAGAATTTCATATATATAGGGCATTCCTTGCCAATGGCACCAAACAAATTGTAAATATACCCAGATCGAATCAGAATGAATGCACTGTATAAAATTGTTGTTTGTCAATATATAGGGCAATCCTTGCCAATGACAATAAGAAATTATAAATGTACCCAGATCGAATTAGAATGAATGCACTGTATGAAATTGTTGTTTGTCAATATATGGGGCATTTTTTTTACGTGAAATTTTCAACGTTGATCTTTCTTTTTTCGGTTTTCCATTACTGTTTTATACATTTTCTTCCCCTCCAAAAAAGACAATCCCATCCATTTTTTTCTTTTTGATGAAAAGTACTCCGAAAAACTATTTTTCCGGCTTGTTTTCTTTTTTTTTTCATCTTTTCCACACTTAATACTTTTTCAGAGTATGACGGAATTTTTTTTTCTTCATAAAATTTTTACTAAATTATTTCTTCCGGCACTGTGAAAATTTTCTCACTACGAGATTGAGATAAGATGTAAAAATTTCGGCTCCAAGGGGGTGGACGGTCCCCTACTAAGACGTGTCGCGATACACTTACCCTCTCGTTCGCGCTGTATTTCTTGAAAATAAACCTTCACAGATACAGAAAATTTAGACTTTCAACCAATGAAATGAAAAATACTTTAGAATGATTTTTATTACTTGAAGATATTGATATTAAAGGCATATGGACATGTATGATATCACAACATAGACAATTTAACTACATACAGTATCTACAACTTAACTATTATCGGTTTTAAAATTCCTGACCCCTTGCTTTTGAAGAGTGTAACTCTTTCGTAAAAAATCGTAAAAATATGGGACTAGAAGCAATCTGTAGCTGGAAAATTTCTTTCATTTCTCGAAAAGATTCAATTTTTTTCAATAATTAGTTTATTACTTATGGCAAATGAAGTGAAAGAAAGTGCGGTATTTTGGAGTCTTTTCTGAAAAATATGAGGATTTTACTGGTGTTGCGTCAATCTTCTAGAAACACTTGCATGCTAATAAAATGGCATTTTGATGAAGCGTTCTAACGTTATTAAATATTTTTCCGATTACTATTAATCGAGTGGCAGGCGATTGAACTTGACTGTTCAGAAAAGCCTCTAAAATACCGCATTTTCTTTCACTTCATTTGCCATAAATTAAAAACTAATTATTGAAAAAAATTAAATCTCCTCCAGAAATAAAAGAAATCTTCAAGCTACAGAATGCTTCTAGTCCCATATTTTTATGATTTTTTTTCAAAACTTTACACTCTCCTCAAGCTAGGTGTCAGGAGTTTTGAAACCGATAGTAAATTTGTATTGGAGGTCGTGTTGGTTGTATTGGGGCTTGTTTACTAATTTGCTGACAATTCGGTGCTGTTCATGGCGAGAGGGGGCTTGAAGGTAGGGCTCGCAGAGAGGTTACTCATCTGTATGAGGATTACCAGATACGTGGTTATGGATCCAATAACCTATAGATCAAAAAAAAGTGAAGTATAAATTCCTGGAATAGTAGCACATTTGAGTGTCCTAAACACACTAGACACATGAGTAATTCTCAAAATCACTTACACCTTGTACAAAGCTGTAATTAAGAGTGAAAAATCCGCAAGCAGTAAAACGTACAGGATTCTGTAGCATCTGGGTTCCGAATTCTTGAATCTGTTGTGATATAAGACAGGAAAAAATTCTAGAGATATACTGAATCAGAGATTTTTAATGTATAATATTAACATATTGATATATCCTATATCATTTGGAGTCATATGCGGATATTCTATGTTTATTTCCGAATTCACTTTTACCTCTCTGGTAAGTTTTTCATCCACTATTGAATTGAGAAGTTCGTAAATAACTTCGCCCGTTTTTTCAGCCTGAAATATTGAAACAGATACTCGAATTATAGGATATTTTTGTGTTTAAAGTCGCTGTAAACAACTTTTTCGTAAATAATATGCATATATATTTCCACGGATGTATTACCTCGTTGCTCACACTCCAGCAGGAGTGATTGACAGTCCAAATTTTGTAGATATAGATGGCTATCCACAGGATCGATGACGTCACCTCCATGATCTTGTTAGTCGTAAAATACTCCCAAGAGAAAGCACTGTAAATAGTGTATAACAATCCGGTAATTACGACGAAACACATTCCCAAAGATAGCAAATTTTGTATTCCGAAAGCCATGTTTATCTTGCGAGATAATTTGCAGAGTTCCAAATGTACTTTCCTGTAATAATCAAATTTTAAATACAACGGAGCGATGAGAATCAAATATTCTGAAATATGATATGTTATTGAATTAAATCCTGAGATACGATGTTGTTTTATTTACAAGCTGAAACTAAAATGCGATAAAGTGTTGAAAAGACCACGGGGCTCCCTATGGAAGATTTGAAAACTTTATATCAGAAAAGAAATTCACAGGATTCTTCGGAAAGAACATGGTCTAAATATTTTTAACTTCCCGCAATGAAAATTGAAAATTTTCATAAAAAGGGAAGTTATTGGTTTCGGTCCGGTTTTTGGAAAATCGAGTTTTCATCAGATCTCGACGTTTTGGGATCCTAAGAAGCTATTCTGAGTATTTTTGGATGGACGTCCGTGTGTGCGTGTGTGTGTGTAAACAAATTTTTGTGGTACGATATCTTTAGAACGAATCGACCGATTGGAATGGTTCTTATGGCGATCGAAAGGGTTTATCAAGACTTAGATCTGATTAGATTTTGGAGTCGATCTGTCCAGTAGTTTCAAAGATATTTGAGAAATAAAAATTAAGAAACAATTTGTTTCATGTTTTTAGCGCATAACTCTTGAACTGTTCGTGCGATTAGTCTCAAAACTTGATCAGATTTAGCTCTTGGATAGCCCTTTCGATTGCCGTAAGATTCATCAAAATCGAACGATTGGTTTAAAAGATATCGCACGACAAAAATTTCTCTTTTTGTCGTACGATACTTTTGGAACGAATTAACCGATTTGAATGATTCTTGCGGCGATCGAAAGGGTTCATCAAGACTTAGATCTGATTAGATTTTGGAGTCGATCGGTCGAGTAGTTTCGAAGTTATTCGAAGAATAGATATTGAAGAAAAAAAGATTTGTATAGGGAAAACTAATTATACTTATAACCTTCTTTAATTTATTATAAACACAATAGTATCAATTAATTGTAACGTATTTAATACAGCAGGAAGTTTTCGGGTTGGCCCACAGGTCAACCGGTTTCCTAATTTTTTAATTTGATATTGCAAATTAAAATTGTTACAATTTGATCTACCTCAATTTTCGATCAAGCAGTAACAGAAACTCTGAGTCAAACTATAGAAGTAACATTTAAGCCACATTATTACCACGTTGAGTGGTAGCGTCGATATTGTATTTTACTCCGTCCATGACGCTAGCTTGCGCAAAGCAAATCAAGTTCAAACCAAACATTCAGCTATTAAGACTCACCGAGCTTCTCGAAGTAAATGATGCTTGTTGTTTAACAAGTCGTTGGCTTTTCTATCTTTCACTTCATTTTCCAGGATGATTCTAGAAGTTATAAATAGGCCATCGCCTGGGCAAGAGGTGGATGGTTTCTCCTTTAATTGTAGCAGATTATCGTTCAAATTTCGGAATTTTTTCCCCAAATATCTGCGCATATGACCGCATACGTCAACATTGAACCAAAATGGAGTAGAAAGTATGTATGATGACAAAAGCATGTTATTTACTCAAATAATTTAATACTGGGAAGCAGAGATGACGTTCAAGAATTTTCAAGTTCCAAACCGTCTGCATTTCGAAAACTTTTGCAATGATTTCGAATGTTCAAGAACGTTGAAGCTTAGAATATTATAATTCGGCATGATCGGAATGCAGACAGCTAAATACTTAGAAAGTCCGAAACTCCGAAAGAGAGGGCAAACGCTCCATGCGTGAATTTCAAGTTTCAGGGTTTTGGATTTTCGAATCTTAAACTTTCGGAATTTTTAACCTTCGGTGTTGTTCGATTTCAAGTTTTTTAAATCGACTATGCACACTTTTGAGTAAATAGCTTTTTCAACACCTGTGGGCTCGCAATATTAATATTCTTTGAATTTTGACCGTTCGGAACTTTCAAAATCTGGAACTTTAATCCCAAACCTAAAGAACAGGAAACAGCTATTAAAGTAGTTATTTGCCATACCCTACGAAAGTACAGAAATTAACGTCCAGCAGAATTAGAATTGGTATCGGATGATGTATAACGTATACAGCAATGAAAAACACCAATGCCGATCGGATGTCCATCTGCGACATTATCTCAAGATTAGGCAAAAGATCAAGAACGATAATCAAAATTGTCAGTGAATACATAGCAATCACTAGACAAGCGATACGAATCGACTGTCTTCTGTACATTTTTGGATCTCCAAGAACAGCTTTGAAGGTTTTGTCCACGATCGATATCTGTCGAAGACATTCCGTCAATTCCTGTACGAAGACAAAAACTTTCGAATTACAAGACAAGTTTTCGAAGACATTGTTTGAAATATGAACAAGATAGAGCCTGGCTAACATTCACATCTACGTGAATGTTCATGAAAACTAGTAGTTATAATTATTATCAATTACCTCGTTTCGGAACCAAACTAACACCGGAATGATCATGGTGAAACAAGCATTTGCAGAAACTAATGTTTTTCGCATCGTGACAGCCGTCGACGAAATATTCTCAGTATTTATGACCTCTGTCATCGATTTCAAAGTTATGTAAATCAAGATCCAAGAGATTAGAGTAATAATAACTGTGTATAGTATCATGTAAATTAATGTTGAATTGCTTTGATTCAGTTGACGAAAAACGCCTATGCCAGTTAAGCAGTTCAAGTACACGAGTGGTTTGAAAGCTTCGTGAAAATCTTTCGGTTCTGAGATAACCATGTTGAGATTTCGATAACCGGCTTTCACTGAATTCGAAGTTAAAGACGATATTTACTTTCTAAAACTTTATATTCCAACTTTTGCCATGTCCTCAAACGCCCTGTTGTAGCTATCCGGACTATCTGAGTCGAACAACTACGAAACAAACCATTAAGCAATAAGCCCAGACAGGGCTTCTATTAGCTGGTACTCATACCAGCGGTTTTTTGTACTACCACAAGTAAATATCAATAATCATTACCGACTATCTGTGTTATACCACCATTGAGACCGATAAATGGAATTGATTAAAAAGAAGGTGCGCAATTCCATTAAGTTATTAGTTTGTTCGAGATGCTTTGATAAGGTTGAGTACTTGGCAATAATGAGCACAAGGAATAATTTACCTTTTGTTCTTTCACCAATTATTCTTCCGCACACTTGCGCACCCCACATACATAAATACCAATAGTTAGCATTGTGTCATATGAAAAAGGTATACCACGATTCCGATTGATTAATATATTTGGTCATGAAGGAAGGTCCGTAGATTGTAATATTGTGCTGACCCAGGTGATTCGAAATTTAACCGGCACCGGTGAAAAATCCATATTTCGACAAAAATTAAAGAAGTTCTATTTTTTCGGATTTTCTCTTTCCACTGTATCTTAAAAAAAAAAAATCTCCCATGACAAGACGAATTAGGACTTTATCACCGCATCAAGTTTTCTATTCGCTAAATTTTCTCATGCGAAAGCACTGTAAATATAACTATCCGGTGATTATGGCGGAGGATATGCCCGCTGTTAGCAAATTCTCTATTCCAAAACCGAGGTTAATTATCTTTCGAGATAGTTTGCAGAGTACCAAGAGTGATTTTTTGATGCAAAGGGTGTTCTAATCCATTTCTGTTTTCATTGAATTTTAGACTTTCAAATTTATCAATCGTTCTAAATTTTATGATCGAAAATTGAAAAGCGATCAGTAAATGAATTTCAGCTGCTCGTACTCATCGGATTTCTTCGCCGAGACAAGAGGTCGAATGCTTCTCCGCTGATATTATCAGACTGTCGTTCAAATCTCGGAAGTTATTTTTCTAAATATCTGTGTATTCAGTGTACAGAAAGCATTGACGAAATATCTTAGTAAGATGTTGAATATTTAAAAAAAAATTCATATGGAAAATAGCAGATAGACATGATAGAGTTAGTTTTTGGCTGTACCCTACTAAAGTGCAGAAGTTTACGTCCAGCAAAAGCATAACTACTACAGTGGAACTCCGCAATAGTCCCATCAGTGGGACAACCGAGTGGGGAGTGCCCCGTAATAGATCGATCCCCCACCCAACAACCAAAAGTCAAAAGTCGAGTATCGAGAATCGAAAATTGGTCGCGCTGTGTATTTCCTAACCTCAATCGTATTTTGGTATGTAGTTGGACTTGATCATATATGTAATACTTCTATATTGCTAATCTCTATAAGTGGCGGGGTCAGGAACTAAGAGAAACAGAATTTGCCTCTAACTCACTTCTTTAAACTCCAGTTAACATGTTCTGCGCAGCTGCGATAGTAATGGCGGATTGGCAGGTTTTAAAAGTATCTAATCTTAAAATTGAAATATAATTTGTACTTGAATGTGAATGAGTTTATAAAATATTTTCAGCCAATGAAATAATAATACGAAACGTATGAGTAAATCGTCGATTTAATCTTAACCTTCAAGACATTATTATTCGTGTGAATGTTCTACGCAAGTGCCAGATGTTGACTTGCGCAGAAAGCTCTGATTTGAACATGATAAAAAGAGACAACATTATCGTCGGCACCGTACAAAATTAGTCTCATTTCAGACCCTACTAGCAATATAGGAGTATTACATATATGGACTTGATACAGATCGTGGGGTTATGTTTTTGTCGATTGTGCGCATGCTCCGAGAGGCATACCCAAATAGTGGAGATAGAAAATCACGTTGTGGTCGGGACTCGACACGGGACTATTGCAGACTATTGTAAAGTTTCACTGTATCGAATAATGAAGCGTGTGTGTAAAAGTCAAAGATACTAATTATACTGCCCGGATATGCATCTGCAGTAAGATCTCCAGACTCTTTTCAGTGTCGCAGATGCTTACCGTGACATTGAAAGTCGATTTTTATCTCCTTCTTCTGTATTTAAATTTCGAATAATACTTTTTCAAGATCCTCAATCATCACGTGGCAGCAATTCCAAGTGAGACTTGAACGATCAGACAATAAACGCAAGTAGAATTTAACATTTTAGTTGGTTTATTCATGCTTGCTCTTTCCCGAACCATAAACAAGTAAACAATATCAGTCATTACCCGTAATTTTCACCGTACCAGCGTTTAAGATCGATGAATCCAAAATTGGAGTGTTAAGAATGTGCGCAGTGCCATTAGTTTATTACTTGGAACAAGATACTTTGATAATGGTAACGGTCAGGTAGTGAACAGAATTACAATGGAATTGGTAATGTATTGCATTTTTATTTCACTGCATTTCATATCTTATAGTTGTATACTAATTTTCTGACTGTTCGGTGCCATTCGAAGAAAGAGCTGTATCGGAGACAGGTCTTTCGGACAGTTGATTCATCTGTATGAGGATTACCAAGTACGTCGTTATGGATCCAATTACCTACAAGTTAAAAAGAAGCTGAGTATGAATTGAAATTGGAAAGACATTAGTGTTCTTTACAGACTGCACAAACGAGCAGGCTTTAAGATCACTCACGCTTTGTATGTAGGTGTAATCAAGAGTGAAGAATCCGCAAGCATTAAAACGCACGGGATTCTGAAGCATCTGAACTCCGAATTCTTGAATCTATGGTGATAAAAGAAAACAACAATTTTAAAGTTACACTGAGAACACAGGGTGAGTCTTATCAGTTTTCCAAAATGGTCGTGGCTTAGCTGTCTTAAAATTCTGTTTTTTGGCTGAATGAAACACTGGAGGCTGAAAAATCGAACGTGACTGTCACAAAATGTGCATGTCTTAGTCCTGTGAATTCGACTTCTACATCTTCCCACTTTTAGCTTCCCAAGAATCATATTTTTGTATCTAGGCTTAAACTTTCGTAAGGCTCAACCTGTATCAGAATAACTTTTTCATCCGTTATATTTTTCATACATGTATTTGGAGCTATTCAGATACTTCCTGTTCATTAAGGAATTTACTCACCTCTCTTGCAAGTTTTTCATCCACTCTTGAATTCAGAAGCTCGTAAATAACTGCTCCCGTTTTGTCAGCCTGAAATATTGAAATATAGAGCCTTACAAGGAAACATCGCCAAGCGTCCCTCTTCCGATTTCAACGAAACTTTGAGAGATTGTAAAGCGGGTGAAAATATTCGACACGTATTTTTTTATATCGGCGGAATTCAACCCTAAGGGGGTGTAATCAACCCCTGAAAATCGCAGACTTCGTTATGCGATAGCTCGCGCAGAACGACCGGCCGAAGATTTTTCGCTGACAAAATGCTACTGGAGGTTTTCGGGGTCGCTGATTACGAATCTGACATCAGATTTTCGAAATTCAAAATGGCGGATCCAATATAGCGAGCGTAAAACAAAAAATGTTACTAATTTGAGTCCAATTCCATCTTCGGTTTCAAAACGGCAGTAGCTAACTTCGCGGTTTCAATTATACCATCGCCAAAGAAAAAATTGGTTGAAAATACATAATGCGGGCATGCCTCGAGTAAAATAGGGAAACTTTTTGGGTAAATCCAGCTAGTTGGTATCACGGATTCAATATTATCAATTTTTCAATCCAGATCTTGGAAGGGGAAACTCTCACTTCGCACGCAACCTTCGCACCCTAAATTTCATCGGAATCGATACAATTTTTTCGAAAATGAAATCAGAGGGTTAGCGTTGAATACGTAGGTTTGATATTACCTCATTGCTAACACCAGAGCACGAGTCATTGACCATCCAAATTTTGAAGATGTAGATCGCAGTCCACATAACTAGCTGGATCATCCTTTCAATCTTGCTAATCGTAAAATTTTCCCCCGTGTAAGCACCGTAAATAGTATATAACAATCCGGTAATCATGACGAAGGATACACCAGTGGATAGAAGATTCTGTACACCGAAAGCGAGGTTTACCTTCTGAGAAAGCTTGCAGAGTTCCAAGTGTGCTTTTCTGTAATGATCAAGTTTTAAAAATCGCAGAACTATACGACGTAAGTTAAAATTTATTTCTTAACTTCATCCCATAATGATATTTAGAAAAAGCAAGACTAACGGTTTATGAAACTTTTAACTTTATATTTGTCGATTGCTTGATAAGTCATTATCAGAAACTGAAGAATGGGAGCATTGCTGTAAAAATCTATTATAATATGCAATATCTGACAAATCAATTTTAGCTACTGTTGCTCACCGGATTTCTCGTAGCAAGTTATGCTTTTCATTCATCAGGTTTTCTGGTTCTTCATTTTTTACTTCATCTTCATGAATTCTTGTCACATTTTCAGGAATGATGAATAGCCTTTTACCAGCAAAACGACAGACGGAAGGTAGTTCCGTTATTCTTAACAAACTGTCGTTCGTGTCTCGAAACTTTTTTCTTAGATATCTGTACACGATACGATAAATATTATTATACAATAAAACTAACTCATGATTGGTATATAATTCAAAAGCCAAAGTAAACGCTTAGAGAACAAATTCATGTCATCTAATTCAGTAATAAAAATTATAAATCAGTTATAATTTTTTTTATACCCGACAAAAGTACAAAAGTTTGTATCCAGCAGAAGTATAACTAGTATTGATTGATGCGTGACGTAAATCATGCTACTGTGTTGCAATTGAGATCGAAAATTCTTTTCCAGCAATTTTTTCAGGCTTGGTAAAGTGTCGCATATGCCGACAAATATCATTATTGTAAAAATAGCGATAACTTGACAAGTCAGTCGAATGTACAGTTTTTTGTATTCATTTGGGGCTCCAAGAAGACCTTGAAAAGTGTTATCCAAGATCGGCATCTGTCGCACACAGTCCCTCAGCTCCTGCACAATAAAAAATTACCATCAATTACGTGAAAAATTCTCAAAAGCATCCGCGATTCATAATCCCGGATGCATTTGATGGAATACCGATAAGAGATTGATGCAAAAAACTTATTTTTGAGGTCTGGACTTATCGATATGTACGCAGGTGTTAATAAAATCAAATACTGATGATAATGAGTATTGATTACCTTTCTCCTTAGCCATACTAAGAACGGAGCGACGACGGTGATAAACGAGTTAGCACAGACGAGTCCTATCCGCATTGTGGCAGCCATGGCGGAAATATTGTCAGAATCTGTGGCATCACTTATTGAACCGCAGATGATGGAAATCGCAATCCAGTTTATTATAATAATAATAGCCGTTTGAATTTTCATAAAAAAATACTTTGTATCGCTTTGATTCGGTTGCCGAAAAGCGCCAATGCCGGCGAAGCAGTTGAAGTATATCAACGGTTTGATAGCATCGTGAAAAGTTTTCGGTTCTGTGATCAACATATTTCGATTTTGAATAATCTCAGCGATATATAATCAATAAACGATTTTTATATGATTCTTCTTTGATGAAGTTTCATTGATGTGTCTTTATTATATCTTTAAATACTTAGCTGCGTCCAATTCGACATTCTAATGTGAAAAAGTATGAAACAAACTATCTGGTAACATATACACAATCGAGATCCAATCCTTTAGTCGGTGTTCATGTTCACGTTTTTCCTTTCCACTCACAACTAATCGTTCATAATTATTATCCACTAACTTTACTCTACTCACTAGCGTACAGATCGATAAGTATAATTGAACACAGATAAAGGTACGAATACATATATATCAACTACCGAATAACACTTATGAACCATCCCAGATGGTTTGATAAGGATGAAACATCACGGCATAATCTGCTGATTGTAACGTAGCAGATTTAATCTACCTCATCATTATAGGTGACCCCGAACCCTTAAGTGACCTAATCGCTTAGGCTGAGCAATTAATTGATTAATTAAAGTTCCAAATTAATTGATTCTGCGATGAATCGATTAATGGAATAATCTAATTCGAGTTTTGCAGAAAATTCTGATTATTATATCATAATGTTGTGAAGTGTCAAAAAAGTGAATTAATGTTAAACAACTTAGTCTTCTTATCATCATCACGAAGTGACAAGTATCTTTATGAACAATATTGGAAATATAAAAAATTGAGAAAGTTATGATTTTTAGAGTAAAAAGTGTCCTCTCGCGCATTAATCTTTTTATAATAATTTTTTTTAACACGTCGCCATTTTATTTCTCATAAATTAATTTTTCGTACATCATCTAGAATGTTCAAAGCATATTCCGTAATTTTTTCAACCGCTTCGGACGGCTAGTTTGGTCGCAAAACCTTTTTGAAAATTGACTGGGTAGAATCGACCCAGTGTGATCACCGTAATTGAATTTGACCGCGAAGGGTTAAGGGGATGGTCTAGTTGATTCTTACCGACATAATGATTATCTCGAATATTTCCTGAACGGATATTGCTATCGAATTGTCCTTTTGGCAGCTGATGATTGACGAGAAATGAACTCGATCTAGCATATTACGATCAATGTAATTGAATGTTGTTTCTTTTTTTCACTTTGTATAGTATGTCACTTATTTCGACTATAATCAGAATCTTCGCATCATTGACGCGAAATTGATAGGGTGAACATCATTCTACACGGAATTACGAACACACCCATCCAAAAACATCTTTGTTTTATGCAGAAAATAAGTCTCAATTTGAAAACTCGCACTTCGTTGTAATTTGTAAGGAAGCAATGATGATCTTTAGTTCCCACCGAGGTTCCCCTATTACCCGAGAGAAAGAAAGCTCAAAGTGCGAATCATTGCATCTTCTTACTACACAGTAAAGATGACATAATAATTATGTCGGTAAAAATGGACCAGACCATCTCCTTAATGAGCGGTTGAAAAGCCTCGCGAAGAGTTCCCGGTTCCGAGGTAAACATATCTTATTTCCAACCATGGCCTTGCACTGTTATCTGATTGAAAGACGATCTTCATCTGCCTCTTCTTTGTTCGAATTTTGTACTAATACATTTATCAGATCCTCAATCGTCTCGTGGTAGTAATTCCAATGTTATGCGACGAAAAAGTATCATACCGATGATCAGGTAATAAATGCAAGTAGGATATAATACTTCAGCCGGTTTTCATGTCTGCACTTTTCCCAGCCACACACAACTGTACATAATTAATCGGTACTATCTAATCTAATATTGATGCGTAAACGAGGTGCGAGTTTGAACAGTGGTGAACAGAAGTAGTATAAAGTCAATAATATTATAAGTTGCATTTTTATTCTGTAAATTATTTTAGATTATAAGATTTTATCACTTTGTTGAATTATGGATATACGTCTATACTAAATTATAACGCAGGGTCAGTTTTCTCTAGGGTATGGCTTCTCCTATCGCAATTCACACTTGTTATCGTCTACGTAATAATAGTCACCCATCAGCTACTATTTATCGGGCAAGTGCCTGGTATTATTAGAGACTATTAATTTTAACGATAAAAAATTCCTAGACAGAGAGAAGAAAGGCCTCAGTTTATAACTGAAGCTCTGCCCTGATCGTGTAGGAAGTTTGAACTTTTTCATCCTACGATACAGACTTATGTAAGCAATAGAAAATTGCAAATTAATTGTTGTCATCGTTTTGATTGATCAGCAACCTGGGGAAAATTTCATACGAAAATCTGTAATAAATTTCGGGGGAGTTCGCAAATTAGGAGCTTATTGAAATTAATTAACATAAAGAATCAGAGAACCAAAATGTTGAAATACTTCAAGTTTGGACCTGAACTATAAAATCATAATGACAGTTCTGTTTGTAGGATGGTCGGGATTTCATATTAAATAATGTATTATGTGAAACGAACGTTTATTATACAAAAGTTACATAGATATTACACGTCTGTACTATATTAACGTCAAACAACAACTCATTCAAAAAGACTATATATCGAAACAAACGCTAATGAACAACTGAACGTATGGTTGCATCTGTCTGCATGGACTACTTGACCTTACAGTTCGGCCGTCCTGACTATGGTCCGTCCTCGGGCCATCTAATACAAAAAAAATTTTTTTTTTTTTTTTTTTTAAATCTCAGACACTTCATTTTAACTAACATAATAACAAGATAAGTATATGGTCATCCTATAACATAAATTATTTAATTATTACGAAATCGTACAATCCGTACAATTCATGGTATACCTAGCATAGATCATTCATCTAGCTTGTTCACTTGCCAAGATGCCAGGGTCGCATATTAGCAGGTTCCCATACACCTTGATAAGGTCTTTGAGAAATTTGGTGACCCTCAATATCACCCACAACGTAACGGTTATTTCTAAGTTCCTTCACAATTTCATACGGTCCCTTGAAACGTGGTAACAATTTTTTTGAGGCGCCTAGAGTAGTATCTACATTTTTTATCATAACGTAATCACCAACGGTATACTTATGTGATTCTTTACGTTTGCGATCGTAATACTTTTGATTATAACTTTGTGACTTCGAAATATTTTCTGCAGCATTATCCCTCATCAAATCTAAATCACGTGAAACTTCGTGCAAATCGTTTGACAAATATTCTTTAATTTTATCAATCTTCTGACCACGTTGTGACACCCCAAAAAGCAGTTTGCTCGGCGTTTCGCCAGTAGACTTATTCGGACTATTATTAATGGTAAATTCGGCGTCCTCAAGAACTTTATACCAAGTTTTCCCTGCGTCTTTATCTACTAATTTGGCTAACATTGGACTTATCACCCTGTTTACCCTTTCAACTTGCCCGTTAGCTTGTGGGGAACAAGTTGCAACTTTAACATGATGAATATTCATTTCTTTGATAAAATCCTCAAATTCTCTAGACGTGAAGCACGTGCCTCTGTCTGAGACCAGTACTTTTGGCCTACTGTAATCACGAAAATATTCATGCAAATGTTTTATTGTTTCTTTGCTGTCAGTACTTTTCGTAGCGTATAACTTAACAAACTTCGTGAACGCGTCTATTAAAACCAGTAGATGACGTTTCGTTAAGCACTTCTTATCAATTGGACCACAATGGTCAATGTGAATTGTCTCAAACGGAACATTCCCTTTCGGAATACTAGTCAGTAAACCTTCATTTTTTCCCGAAACAGGCGAAAAGGCAATACACTTCAAGCAATTCTTGATATGCATCTCTACTTTTTTTCTCAATTCTGGAAACCAATAACTTTGTTCTATTATTTTAGAAGTCTTCTCAACGGCCATGTGGCCTGCTTCGTCGTGATACTTAAATATAACATTTTTTTCCATACTCTCAGGGACGTAAAACAAAAGATTTCCGTTCTTTTTCCTGTATATAATTCCGTTTCTCATTTCAAAATCACTGTGTTCAATTCTTTCTAATTTATCACGCCATGCTTCGATCTTAGGGTCTTTGCTCTGACACAGCGAAAGGTTCAGCTCAAACGAATTATCTTCGAGTACCAAAATGCCATTGCTGCGACTTAAAGCATCTACATGTGCCATGCGTTTACCCTCCCTATGTTCTACTGTGTAGTCATAGTTTTCAAATCCGATCGCCCATCGTGCAATACGCGGATTTATATCCTTTTTTTTTAATGCCATCGTTAATGAATTACAATCCGTCAGAATTTTGAAATGAATACCCAAGAGGTAAACTCTGAATCGTTCCAACGCATAATGTATTGCTAAAGTTTCGAGTTCAAAACTATGGTATTTTTTTTCGGTAACGCTAGTCCTTTTGGAAAAGAAAAATATCGGATGCATTTTCAAATCAGACTTACGCTGTAATAAGATCGCACCGAATCCAAGGGCACTTGCGTCACAATGAAGTTCGGTTTCATCGTGAGGGTCGTAAATAGCAAGAATCGGTTTCGCGATCAACTTCGATTTTAGTGTTTCAAAAGCGTTCAATTGGATTTCACCGAACTTAAACTTGTTTTCTTTCTTAAGTAAGTCGTATAGCGGTTTAGCTATTAATGCAAAGTGTTCGATGAATTTTCTAAAATACGAAACTAAACCTACAAAACTTTGAACTTTGTGTATGTCTTTTGGAACTGGAAAATCCGTAACTGCTTGAATACCTCTCTGAGTCGGTTTGATACCTTCGAATGAAATCATATATCCAAGGTATTCTATCTCGAAATAAATAAACTTGCATTTGTCTAGCCGTAACTCTAACTTATTTTCCACAAATAGCTTGAATAGCTTTTTCAAAATAATCAAGTGAAACTCCAAGGTTTCTGTCGCAATCAATATATCGTCCATATAGACTACGACGTCACCTGACCTGATCAATTCTTCTAGAATCGTGTTCACAAATCTTTGAAACTTAGATGGTGCCGTCTTAAGGCCAAATGGCATTCTGATGTACTCGAAGTGGCCAAATGGTGTAACGAAAGCTGTAAACCTTCTCGAAGGTTCAGAAACAAGCAAATGATGGAAACCATCCTTTAAGTCCATTGAACTAAAATATCTTTTTCTGTTCAAAATTTCTATTTGGTCCTCAATATTTGGCAATGGATAATTATCGCGTAACAAAACTTTGTTTAAATGTCGATAGTCAACACACATTCGGTACTCATTGTTTCTCTTACGAACTAAGACTATAGGTGAAGCGTATTCAGACTGACTCGGGCAGATGATCTGTTTCTCGAGTAGCCTGTCGATAATTTTTCGAAGGTGTTCGAAACACGTTCCCCATTCCCTCTTCGGTTTGCTACATTCTTTAGAAATGTGTCCTCTCCCGTTGCAGTTGAAACAGCGAAGTGCAGAACGTTGACCCTTTCCATCACTCTCCTCCTTATTGTAGACGGTTTTTGACGCCTTTTCTTCAATTTTCTTAGTCATTTCTTTCGGACGACTTTTAAATTCAGAATGATTGTACAGCGAAATTTTTTCAAAAGCCTCAAATAGTGATGTCTTCCTCGTAAAACATTGCATTCGTGCTTGGTTACGTAAATAATCGTTTGGAATACCGTCGATTAGGTAGTCCACAAGTTCGTCTTCATCAACAGAAGTACGATTTGCCAAAATTATCTTCTCGTGGTAGTATTCTCCAAAACTTTCAGTATTTTTCCACTTCCGGTCTTCAAATTCTTTTCGTAAAGTCAGTTTCGACGCTCGATGATCAAACATAGATTTTATTTCAACCATCAATTCTTCAAAATTCAATTCGAGATGCTCTGATCGTGAGTGAAACCAGGCTAAAACCTTGCCTTTGAGTTTCGAACCAAGCAAAATTTTCGTTGTGTTGTCATCCAAGTTATACGTAGACCGTATAAGACGTAATTGTTTCTCCCAATTTCCAAATGAGTTTCCTTCTCCTTCAAAATCACTCACCAATTCACCCACAGCTCGTAGATTAAAACTCGGACGTAAATTGTTTTGATCCATCTGTACAACCGGAACAGCTGGTGCCGCTCGCGCTTGCGAAAACTGTGCAGCGAGCCAATCATTTTCTCGTTGAACTAACGACAGTTCTCTTTTTCGCAAATCCAATTCACGTCGTAGAAGATCAAGCTCGCTTTGAACGATATTAACGTCGTTGTTTACTCCGTTGCCTTCGTCGTTGTTTAGGACTGATGATCCATTGTTTTTCAAAATCGGCGATCGATCACTTTCATTTTCCCAAGATTCACTTCCGTTCGCTCCAAACACTAGCCATTCCTTTTCTGGATCAGCTTCTAACCATCGACGAATGAGATCCGATTTGGCACCATTCGTCGGCAAATTATGATTTGTCAAAATATATTTCAGGGTTTTCACCGTCAAATTATTCGGATCACTCATTTTTCACGTCTCGTAATTTAAAATGACGCCGTAAATTTTCCGTAAATTCTCGTTGGTAGAGAATATACAAAATTTTCTAAATTAACCCGGAAACGCGATTTCACACAGAAATTCGGACATCAACGCATACAGCTCGGGCTAATACACAAAATAGAAGTTTTTATAACCGAAAAATAAATGCTAAACGAGCCAATTCATGACAAGACGCTAACGATAAAGAAATTTTTTTTTTGTTGTTCAAATTTCAGTATTCACTCGCGAATCCCACTTCTGAAATTGTAGGATGGTCGGGATTTCATATTAAATAATGTATTATGTGAAACGAACGTTTATTATACAAAAGTTACATAGATATTACACGTCTGTACTATATTAACGTCAAACAACAACTCATTCAAAAAGACTATATATCGAAACAAACGCTAATGAACAACTGAACGTATGGTTGCATCTGTCTGCATGGACTACTTGACCTTACATGTTAATGATTAGTAAAGTAAAATTAATGATCGCGGTATGTATGTGATCCATGTTATGACTCGCTGCAGAAAAGGTCAGCGGTATTAGGTTAAACAGCTATGTCCATTAATTCCTTGAATTTCCAGTGTAGTTATAGGCCAGAGCTGTATTGGAGGCTGGGCTCTGGGATACAGGACTCATCTGGATGAGGATTATCAGATACGTAGTTACGGATCCAATCACCTATAAAGTCGAAAAAAGCTGACTAGGAATTTTCAAGATTGTTAAGACATGAGTCTTATCGATTCTCGTATACCACAGGCACAAGAAAGCATGGAGATTTATACTTACACCTTGTATGAAGGTATAATCAAGAGTGAAAAATCCACAAGCATCAAAATGAACGGGATTTTGGAGCATCTGTATTCCGAATTCTTGAATCTGGGATCATTATACAAACATTAATCGAACTATTTCATCAGTTATATTAATATTCCTAATTACAGTAGACCTTAAATAAATGGCCATTTCGTAAATAACCACCGATTGGCTTCCCCTTCACACGTACAAAGACACACACTAACATGCCGTTCCCCACTACAACTCTTCACCAAGCTGCCAGCGTGCTTTGCGCAGCCACTCTCGCGCATCAAGAGTATTTGTCTGACTCTCGCTCGCTGCCACTGATCTCTATACTAACTGGATATGGGCTCACTGCTAAAATGGTGTACCCATTAGAAGCTTAGAATGAGGTGTGCGCGCTGCCTCGTAGTCAGCCTCGGTACTACGTACGGCGCTTGTGCATGTGTACTCATACCACTGTTTGCTTGGATGTGTAATGTAGACAACGTAGTACCGAGGCTGACTGCCAGGGCGTCGCGGTGGTCTTAATCTAAGCTTCAAATAGGTACAAGCTCTGGCCCATGCCTTCCATAGTGAACTCGTATCCAGTTAGTATAGAGATCAGTGCTCGCTGCCTATCGCGCACTCGTAATTTACGTAGAGGGGGCGATTGGTATTTAACCATTTCTGAGAATTTTACTCTGCTCTAGCCCCGTCAGATGGCCATTTATCTAAAGTCTACTGTATGTATAGTGACATATATTATTGATGGTATCATATGTATTTGAAGCTGTGCTTATTCGTGAATTTCGCTGGGATATTTCGTGCTTATTTGTAAATTTACTTACCTCTCTTGTGAGGTCTTTATCCACTCTTGAATCGACAAGCTCGTAAATAACTTCTCCTGTTCTTTCGGCCTGAAATATTGAAACAGATACTCTAATCATATATCGACAAATATAATGGGAATTATATTTTGAATAATTAAAAGATGTACAAAAACTCGATTTTCTTTCGTGCGGGAATCAGCTATTTTACGCACTAGTTGCACAATGTACTATTGAATGGAAATATGCACACAAGTAACTGACCTGCTGAACCCCTACGGAACAAGTGCTTTTCCCCATGCATGAATTTCATGGCAAGAACAGCTTTGTTGAGGTTCTGAGGATCGTTGATTACGAATTTGATTAGGATTGATTAGGAATTGCAGAATTCAGATATTCGGATTCAAAATGAAAGACGAAAAATCAGAATACAGCGCCATTTTAATCAGAATCAGAAAATCAAATTGTATTGGTTCCTTTTTACTTTCATGGGTAAATCATTTTTGTCCTTTTTAATTTTGCACCTCAGATTCATAAGCACGGGCTTGAAAAATTCCGCATCCCCTAATCAAGGTCCTCAAAAAAATTCCGGACATTTATCTTCATGAAATTGGAGCAAATGTTTAATATTCGTTCATACGCCAACCCGTCATTTCAAATTTATCAATTTCAACCTAACATTCGTATTCAGCAACGCGAAATACTTCAGGCTATCGAATTTCATGGAAATCGATCATTAGCTTCCGGAAATTATAGAGACGAGTACCAAGGAACACCGTGCTTCCCCGAAAGGAGGATACTACCTCGTTACAAACACTCCAGCACGAGTGATTGACCAGCCAAATTTTGAAGGTGTAGAGGACAATCCATATAACCGATTGGATTATCTCTACGAGCTTGTCATTCGTCAAAGTCTTCGATGACAATTCACCGTAAATGGTGTATAACCATCCGGTAATCATGGCAAAGGATACTCCAGCAGATAGTAGATTTTGTACACCGAAAGCGAGGTTTATCTTCCGAGAGAGCTTGCAGAGTTCCAAGTGTGCTTTTCTGTAATGATCTAATTTTGAAAAACACGGAACTACATAACGGAAATTAGAATTTATTTCTCAGCTTCATCACGTGATGATATTTAGGAAAAGCTGGATTACCAGTCTATCAAACTCTTAACCACATATTTGTCTATAGTTCGATAATATGTACCTGACAAACAAATTTTAGCTCTTCGTACTCACCGGATTTCCCGTAGCAAGTAATGCTTTTCGTTCGTCAAGTTTTCTGTTTCTGTATTCTTTGCTTTACTTCCAGGTATTTTTCTCACACATTTAGGAATGACAAATAGTCGTTTACCAGGGTGAAAGACAGAAGGTGTCTCTATTAATCTTAGCAGTCTATCGTTGAGGTGATCAAACTTTTTTCTTAGATACCTGAATATACGGCATACGATTAATATTATCTCTTTTATATTAATAATAAGCAGGTAAGGCTTGTTTATTTGGTCAAGGCAACCTCGAAAACCACTGAACCGATTCGAAAATTAATTTCACTGATTGAAAGCTTATTCTTTTCCGAGTGACATAGGCTATACATGATCGCGCTACGATAAAAAGAAAATAAATGGCCGTATGGTTGCCACTTCAAACTGTTACACGGGAAAGCTTTCGAGCGAGCATATTGAGCGAACGTAGCGATCGAGCACAATGATAATTCGCGGGTGGAGCCTGCTAGTTATTCGATAAAAGAGACTCAAGGGTCCAATTCACATTCAATTATAAAATAACTTCAACTTCGTCATACCCGAGAAAAGTACAGAAGTCTACGTCCAGCAGCAGCATGACTAGTATTGGTTGGTGCGTGACGTAGATAATGTGTATGTATGCAATTTTCATTTCGTTGTTCATCTGCATCAGGTTTTGCAGGTTCGGTACAGTGTCGCAAATACCCATAAAAATCATTACTGAAAGAATCGCGATAATTTGAAAAATCATACGATTGTACCATTTTCTGTATTCGTTTGGAGCTCCAAGAACGTCTTGAAAGGTGTTATCCAAGATCGGCATCTGTCGTATACAGTCCCTCAATCCCTGCACGTATAAAAATTACTATCAATTATTTGACAAATTGCCGAAAGTATCACGACTTGCACATCCCGAATTATAATTAAGAGATTTGGTCACAAAACTCACTTTTGAGATCCTGACTCATCGACGTTCACGTAAATTTGCATAAAATAGCGTAGTGATTATGACAATTATTGATTACCTTTCTTCGCAGCCATGCTAAGAACGGAGCAATCACGGTGATGAACGAGTTTGCACAGATGAGCGCTATACGCATCATCATATCCATAGTCGGATCATAATGAGATGCGAAGGCGGACGTTAGTAATGTATAGAGGATCCAAATCGCAGTCCAGTTGATGAGGATAATAAAAACTGTGTAAACTTTCATAAAAAAATATATTTTGTCGGTTTGATTCGGTTGTCGAAAAGCGCCGATACCGGCGTAGCAGTTGAAGTATATTAACGGTTTGATAGCATCGTGAAAAGTTTTCGGTTCTGCAATGAACATGTTTCGGTTTTGATTTTTAATCAACAGACGATTTTCATATGCTTCTTCTCTGCTCAAATCTCATACATGTATCTTTGCTATATCTTCAAACACTTCGCTGAGTCCAATTCGACATTCTATTCCAATCGCTGAGTCCAATACGAATCTAATGCTTCAGTCCGTGTTCATGTTCACTATTTTCCCATCCGCTCACGACTGAACGACAATAGTTATCACCCAAAAACACATCGACAAATATAATTATGACAGAGCGAGGTACTTACGAAGTATTATTAGGTAGTCCATTATGTTGAACTGTCTCAGATAGTTTGATAACGATGAAACATTGCCGCACATCTGATTAATGGAATTATTATTCTGGACAGCACAAAATTATACCTATAATGATGTACTAATGCGAAGAATCCATGACTGCACCTCGTACGTATAACTACGTGCATAGTTCGAGCTTCATACTTATGACGATTACTTGTTTCACATCTCAAGAAGAAGGTACGTCATGCAATGGTAATGGAACTTCACTTACGAGTAGGTCCGAGAATGAGTTCATTTATTCATACAAGTTCGTACATGCATAAGGTCAAGTGTGTAGTATAATCAAGAGAGGTTATTCGAGGTGACACAGAATACCCCAGAGTTAATGTGAAATATTTGTCAAGCACTTTCGTCACTCCATGATTCACCAGGTTCATTGCATTAGCCCCGTGGAACTTATAGATATGTGATATTCATGGTCGCTGGCTCATAAATATACTGCATCTGAATCATGATAACCAGATAAGTTGCCACCGTCCCCATCATCTGAAAATATCAACAACCAAAGTCCGTGAAGGATTGTGAAGTGAATTACCTCGAGATTGAATGAATTGTACAATTCCTGATTTATTCCTACCCCATAAACCAGCGAATAATTCAAAGAGAAAAGTCCAGCTGCCGTGAAGGTTAGACGATTCTGCACCAGCTGAAGCATGAAGATGTTGATCTATAGCAAATCACAAATTACAAATGTATATATAAGACTCGTAAAAGTTGTATGGAGTTCCTCACACAATACCTCATCACGAATAACGTCATCGCAGGGTGTCGTCTGCAATAATTCACTCACCAATCCCCCAGTTTGGTTAGCCTGAAACATCATTTCACATTTCTAAATCAGAATTTAGTTTTTAATTCAACGTTGTTCAAATTTTCAATGAGAAGAATCATTGTGAATCCTATTGGAACATATTTATTTTTGATTTTTCAATAAAAATAAAGATTTCCAGACTAAAATAAATATTTTTCAACACATTTTACATATCATATTTTTTTTTTATCGAAAGTGAGAAAAACCATCATATAAAGCTAATATCAGGAAAATAAGAGCTTCCTTTTGAACTTAATCTACAGAGTGGTTTTTTTGAAGTTCTTTAGGTGATATCGCGAGAAATAATCACGATACGATAAAATAGCCAGAACTAGGTGCTAACGTACTTCATATTAAGCTATCGGCCTTGGGAGAAAAATACGTCGCTCAACTAAATACTAAGATGCTTATGAACTAAGACGGACTCTAGCGGGTCGCTCAGAGAGAGGGAAGTATTGGTTAAGGACTAGGTAAAATACCTGCCCCGTTACAGTATAAAAATTTTTCACGTGATGAGAAGAAATATAAAAATATTGACCTTTTCTTCAACCACCCTAGTGTAAATATACATACCTCACAACTTGTAGTCTCGCAAGAGTGAACGATCAGAAGAACTTTCATGACGTGAAATATAATCCACATTAGAGTAATGACCATATCTGTCCCGATCTCGGATGATGAATCATTTGAAGATGAGTCCACAACAGTAATATAGGTTGTAAAGAGCATTGTGATTATCAGACTGAAGGACAAAGTCACTGAAAGGAGAACTTGCATACCAAATGCCCTGTTCAGTTCCGACGCTTTCTTGCAGAGATCTCGATGAATTTTTCTGCAATTATTATACCTATAGCAATTTAGGAAAATACCCAATCGATGATTAAGCAACACTGCAGATGAAAAATACCACGATACAGATTTCCGGAATATTTGATTGGTGAAAGTATAGGGTCAGGTAGCGTCAAGCTGTTAATCGATTATGATATCTGGAGTAATTAATCTCCTCCATAAATCTTTGTAATCTTTTGAAATTATTCGAAATCTTGTGAAATCTTTGGAAATGTGTGCAATATCTTGAAATCTCATGAAATCTTTGGAAACCATTTTCTATCCTTTAAAATGTTTTGAAATCTTTGGATTCTTTAAAGTTCTTTAAAATTTTGAAATCGTCAAATCTGGTGTACATACATTAAGATTGAGGAGTAAATGATCCCTCGGGGCACATCAATCCATCACGCCTCGACATATTACTACCTCACTTTTAGCATTATATTGTATCTGATATGAAATGGTAAAATTATGTACAAAAAAAGGAATGAATTACATGTGTCTTTGCGTAGACCACGTTTCAATACGAGAGACTTACATCAACATTAATTGTTGTATACAAACCGTGTTTCTCTGATGACGGAGAGTAGCCAGAAGGAATAGTGAGAAAATTGATTATCATCCAATTGATCATGCGCGATCGTAGTTTTGCTGCTTTCTAATGAATCCAATTCTATGACAAATGCATTCAAGCGTTGCAACCTGTTGCCGACGTATCTGCAAACGACGAACACAATCAAGAGATGTCAGTAAAAGATATCTAAAATTTCTGAAATCTCCACTAAAATATCACTATTCGATGTCATATTTAAATCACGCTTCGCACACCCCAGTAACCATCGTACCTGATGTTGGCACTGAATGTATAATCGACGATGAAAACAGACGCCAAAAAATAATGATAGGTCATGAAGAAACCAAGGCGTGACGTCTCGCTAGGAAAGTCAAAACGAACATATATGAAGTCCAATACCATGATGGTGCAAATCGCAAAGAAAGCAATGCCTAGATGAATAATTTGTGCCTTCCAAACCGCTTCATAGTCGTTGAGGATTCCCAGTCTCTTCATATCGTCGTTAATATCGTTTAATTCTGTAAAGGTACGGCTGATGACCTGAAAGTTGAAAGAGAATAGTGATTTTTATAAAACAGAGTGATTTTTTCTACCGCATATTCTTGATTTATTGAAACACAAACCTTTGCTCTAGCATGTGCGAGACAGATGGAAACGGCGATAAAGACGACGAAAAAATAAGCTATCACGCGATAGTTATTAGCAGCTATTTTGAATGTATCGATTTCTATGAGTCTTGAGAAATCCGCCATGATCACGAAGCCCAGATAAGCCAGAAAATTTGCGATAGACCAAAGCGTGGATATCATGGGTCGTGGTCTACCCATCGGATATTGAATAACACCGATTCCAAATATCCAGTTCATCCACATCAGCGGCGACGCGACTCCAGTCATGGTTATTGGTACAGGAAACCACATTTTCTTAAAATCTACTGAAAACCTTCTTCGACAAATAATTTAACAACTAACATTCACTGTAGATCATTGTTCAACGAAAATTTTGATAATCAATTGCTTATGCAAATCGTAAAATTTCAAAGAGGTACGCCACTCGTCCAATTTTATGAATAAAGATTATCTGTTCTTTGCATATTCTGTTAGCTTCATCTTTTCCATGTATTTCAAGCCCTAGTTGCTAAAATTATCAGAGTGCGCGCACTACTAATAACCGATTAACGATATAACAAAATATCGCAGAATTGAACTGAAATGGAAACGAAAAAAATTCTGAGAATCGAAATAAGTCAGAAAAAGGTGCATTTCGTGAAGGGAGTTCCAACTTGAACCCGTCAGTATCAATTTGAACTTGTGAATTGATAGCAAACTGTGAAGTAAAAAATGTGAAAAAGTACAAAAGTCAGATTTCGAATGCGATTTCTCATGAACTACGATTTTCACATCGGTGAATATAAAATCTCGAGAATTGCTCTGACGCGACAGTTGGGATGAAAAACCAGGGAAAGCTGCACGAAACTGTTACCTACGATCTGTTGGAAGCGGATTTTTCAAGATAAATACCAAAATAAAAGATAAAAAATATTCTTCGTATAAGAATCAGGTAAAATCGTATTTTCCAACACAAAAATGCTATTTTTTTTTTTGTTAGTTTCGAACATCTGCTTCCTACAGATCGTAGAAGTTATCTTACAGATCATAAAATCTGTTCAATTTTATCTGTCTGAACTCCCAATAGTCATCTATCTGGAATATGATGCTCTCCAGCAAAAGGATCACCACGTACACGTTTCCACGTTTTATTCAACAACTTCGATGCACACAAAAATATCCCGACTATATATTTTTTCTAGTAAAACTGAGAAAATGACAGTTAAAATTAATACTAAATTTATAAAAAAGTCTCTTTTTGCGGGATCAAAGGTAACAGACCTATAATATTCGTATCCAGCAATAATAATCATTAGTTCACGTTTCATTGTTTTCTCAAAAATAATTTTGTGCTTCTGATTTTTCAGATCAAAATAATCGAATGTATTTAAAGAAGCTACGTATCACTTTATTCTTTTCATGTTTATATTCCCGAATCACGATATTACTATCAATTTCTATGTAGAATAACTAGCAATAGGTTTTCGCATTGCGGGGCAATTCATCACACTGTGGCATATCATTTTCTATTAAAAGTGTCAGATCGCTTGTGGAATGATAAAAAAAAACAAAAAAAAAAAAAACAATAATACAAATTCACAAATACCTGAAATAATTATCAATTTCCGTGTATTGTCCCGACGAACCAAACAATATACATACATTTTTATATATGAAACGCTAATTTAAATTACATTATAGCTACTCTTGATGTTGGTGTACGTATAATTTTCGCCTTTTGATCGTCATCTCAGATAATAACATACAAGCAATTTACGTGAATATAATTACATCGCTTTATATCACAAGAGAACTTGGGTACACCTACATACATAATTTAAGGTACAATTTGAATGAAACAAGGATATAACTATTGTTCCACGAAAAAAGCGTCTGCTTGTCGACTACTGTTGCGATTACTGTGCGAGTTGGATCGAGAGTCGAATCAAAACTCCGAGCGCAGCTATATTCATGTTCAAACCATTAATGTGCAGGTCTGTACTGCCTTGACATCTAGAGTAGAAGAATTTCGTGACAATCGTTATACGTTTTGGTACACATTATAGATGTGTAGAAAATTGTATTATTTATACACAAGAACACGCTAATTCATTAGGCTTGAACTAATAACACGGAAAAGGAGTGGTCGCCAGTTTTATTCATACCGAATCCATTAATTACCGAAAAATGAAAAATCTAGATCTACGTAGACCTGAGTTGAATGCGGAATTGAAATTTCTGCAGATCTAAATTATTTTCTCTCGGGAAGATCTTACTGACGCCGGTAACCAAAATTGGGCCAATATATTGCGAATAAACAGTGGCCCAGTGGCGCAGTTCGGTACTGAACCAGTATCTCAGGTTCCCTAAAAAATATATGTCGAAAGTCAAGTACGAGAATAGCGTCATCGCTCATGGAGCTATACTAGCTTCCGCTTTTCAGCCCCTGCCATGTGTTGCGAGAGGAGCCTTGATACTGTCCCAGCGACTGGTGACATCATTGGGCTGCGGATGCTGGCCCAGTAGTGGACCATAATAATAGCGGCAGTAGATTTTACATTGTTCAATGCTGGCCCAGCGCTCAACGTCGACGCTCGGCTGCTGAGGCCAGACCAGTACTGGGCCGTATTACCAGTATCGTCTAACTCTACCTGTGCATTCATCCAGCTATATGGATAAAACCAGTAGTAATGATAGTAGTTGATAACTACCTTTCTCCAGAGCCATAGTAAAAATGAAACGATCACGGTTATAGAAAAGTTTGTATAAAAGACTTCCTCATGCATGATGACAGCCATAAGCGAATTTTCGTGAATGCTTGGCGGTTTTATAGCGTCATCGAACGTATTTAGTATTTCAATTTGAAATATGTGAGTATACATAGATCGGCTTTCATTTATGCCTGATCGAAACACGATTCTTAATTACTCTTCTTTTCAAATATTACACTTTTGAATATTGACAAGATTAAAAAAGATAAAACAAATTACAAGAATCACGGCTTTAGAGGGTCAAACTAGAACTTATATATTCCAACTTTGGTTATTTTGAATAAAGTAGTAAACTCATAATAATTCGTACCTTTCTTTCCAACAAATTAAAATTTTATCGATCGTAATGCTAGTTCAGCAAAGGAAGTGAGTAATGATTATTATTATTAATATTTGATCATGCTTGGCAAAAACATAAGCGTGATGAATACCAGCCAAACGATTGAGTCTACTTAAGTTTATTGCTTGATCGATTTTTTTTATTTTGTTTGTTTTTATACTCTGTCAACTCAGAATGTTAGAATAGCCGAACGTTTGAGGAGGTAGCAGAAGCGAAAGTCTAATACTCGAGCAAAGAAGAAGCAAATACGATACGTTGATACGAGATACTAATCTTTTCATCAGAATCCAGTGTAAAACGATAAAAAAAAAAAATCTAAACATGTTTATCTCAAAATCGAAAACTTTTTACGACGCCATCAAACCGTTCGTTTACTTGAACTGCTTCGTCGGCATTGGCGCTTTTCGGTTACCAGATCAAAGCAATTCTGCATACGTATTTATGACGCTATATACATTTGTAATGACTCTTATCACTTGGACTACGACTTACTTCATCTCGGCCATGCTAATAGATTTCAAATCTATTAATAATGTTTCATCCATGTCTTTCACGATGCGAAAAGTGATATTTTGTGGAAACTCGTGTTTCGCAGGAATCGTTCCGTTCTTCGTATGGCTGCAAAGAAAGGTAATTAAATTGCATTGTGAAGACGATGCTAAAAGTCTAGATTACCGACCGAGATACAATTTCGTGGTAATCTCCGATACGGTGATCGAATACAATGCAATTGAATTCGTTACAGAATTTTAATCGTATCAGTCGTAGTAGGTACACATGATGGGGAAGGGTATTTTAAAGGGTCTGTAAAATTTTTAGCCCTTTCAGTACCTTCGTTCGTGAGTACTCATGCCCACCGTGCGTTGAAACGTAGTTCGAAGAAAATGAACTTTAAAGTTTTAAGTACAGATCCGCAAGCTCTATGCATTCATGAACATTTTTCGTTCACTTTTCTTCATTTTTAAACTCCTATACCCCCTTAAAGATCATATTTTTTTGACCGGTAGATGAAGATGAGATTATCGTCGATATTCATCGGCGATAAAATAAGGGAGTCATACTTTCGAAAATTTGTCATACATTTAAGAATTATTTGTGTATATGCAGGGGCTGAAAGGATGTTTACAACAGATGCTGATATTAGATAACACCTTTGAAAGTGTTTTTGGTATTCGGAACGATTATCGAAAGGAGTACATTCGTTTGACTTCTCGAGTTATCGGTATGATTTTAGTAATGATTTGTGTCCTGATTATCGACAACTCACAAACTGTGAAGATAGTTTCGCAGTTGGACACACGATCGACATTTATGTTTTGCATCGCTAAATATCTTGAACATCATCCGATTCTCGTTCTGCTTCTGCTGGACGTAAACTTCTGCACTTTCGTTGGGTATAACAAAAAACTGACTTACAGCTTGTGTCTTAAAATTTATGTACTAGACCCACTTGAATGGAGATTTATACATGTTTATCATACCCTGTACACATATAGATATCTAAACAAAAAAATTCGATATGTGAATGACAGTCTGTTACGATTGAGAGGCGAAAGACTGTTCGTAGTTTCTGAAAACGTTGTAAAAACCAAATTTGGATGTAGAGTAGAGAATGCGGAAATAGAAAAGCATTACTTGCTTCGAGAAATCCGGTGAGTATAATTGAGTAATATCTATTTTGTACATGTAGTGTTATACAGCCGAGTTTCATAACCTACTCTTCGATAATTATAGGCTTGTATAATTTATTGACAAATTCCTAGTTCGAAATTTTAAACAGTCGACGCTGCAGGTTTTTTGAAATGTTGTTAAATCATTGAACTAAAAGACAATTTTAAATCTTTTCCAAAACTTTATTATTACAGAAAAGCTCATTTAGAACTCTGCAAGCTCTCTCGGAAGATAAACCGCGTATTTGGAATACAGAATTTGCTATCCACTGGAGTATCATTCGGTATGATTACCGGATTGTTATACACCATCTACAGTGCTTTCTCTTGGGAGAATTTCACCACTAATAAACTGATTGATGTGATCGGTTCAACTATCTGGACTACCATTTACGCTTTGAAAATTTTCATGGTCAATCACTCGTGCGAGAGCATTAGCAGCGAGGTAATACAAGGCTGATATTTCCACCGAATAAAGTAATTTTTAAGACAAATGTTCTCTAATATGAACATCTCTTTCATCATTTCAGGCTAAAAGAACTGGAGATGTTATCTACGAGCTTCTCGAACCAAAGGTGGAAAAAGATTTTCAAACAGAGGTGAGTGGAATACACATAAATATAGGGAGACGATAGTCGCATTACAAGAAGTTATCACAGATCACGAATGAGAATATAATTAATGGATATCAGTAAAATTATCCAATAAAATAACATGATTGAATGCGGAGTGCTCGCGAACTAAGTGCCTTTATTTTGGAACGAGTAGCCTCCGTTGCGGCGTCTGTAAGATACAAGTTATTTGAAAGTTGTGCTAGCGCCTGCATGCGGGCAGCCAACTGCACAGAGGCGAACAGTGGGCTGTCTGGTTTTAGGCACGCACGATCGCTGAAGCGAATCACAACGCTTCTCCAGTTCAAAAGTTGCAAACGATAACACTTCCTTCATTAAATTTTATTCACAGATATCTGAATTTGACCAGGGATGCCCTTTCTTTTATGACTCGTATACTGGGAAAGCTTCGCGACTCATTACAGTGATCGTACGCGCCTGAAACTAGACAGTCCACTGCTTGCTTCTTTGCAGTTGGCTGGCTACATGCAGACGCGAACACGGCTTTTTGAATGACCTACATCTCACCGCCGCTGCAACGAAGACCACTATTTTCAGTGAGATCGTGCCATGCGAAGCCTCCCCAAATCATCCCCGCAAATTTAAATACTCAGCTAGTGGCCACCCTGAATACATATAATTTCAATGTATCTTTATTTTGTGCAATTTTTCACCGAATTTCAAAAGGGAGTACGTCTCGCTTCACTTTCCTCAACTATTCGTAATATTTTTTTATTTATGTTCGCTGCAGATTCAGGAATTCGGAGTACAGATGCTTCAGAATCCTATTCGTTTTAATGCTTGCGGATTCTTCACTCTGGATCATACCTTCGTACAAGGCGTGAGTGTTTTTGAATCTTACTCCTATTTGTATGATTTCGGGATCTCTGACTTATCTTCTCTTTGATTTACAGGTGATTGGATCCATAACAACGTACCTAGTAATCCTCATCCAAATGAGCCACGTATCCACGAACCCTACTTCCAACACAACGTTAATCTGGAATGACACCTCAATATCACCAAATTAACATATGGACATAATGCCGCTAACTACTAGCACAGACATCCAAATTTACAATGAGTAGCACAATGATGTGGCACAATAACTAGCACACCATTTTTCTATGAACAATTCGCGCAGTGTCTCCATGAGAAATTCTGATGGCACCATTTTCAGTATTTTTTACAGCGACAATGATTTTCTGCACATCTGATCAGAGTTAACAATTTCATAATTCTCTGGATGAAGCGTCGTACTTTGGAATTATGGTTTTCAGATATTCCTTCATCTTCATAATTTTCAAATTTAGAAGAACGATTTTCAGACTAAATTTCAAACTTGAGACAAGTTTAGCATTGCATGCATGTTTCAGGATGAAAACCTTCTTCTTCTTCATCCTTCTTTGACAGGCCATTGCAGAACTGACGATCTATTGTTACTTTTCTATGGAACAGTCCAGTAACTATGCTATGAGTTGGTCGGTCTACTTTGTTCTAAAAAAAAAACTCACGATATATGCATCGAATGTAATAAATGTACATACATATGTGTTGTAATAAACAATGAAAAGAATGGCATATGACTATATACTTTCAACAAACGTTCTAACGAGTGATGTTCAAATACAATGTCGTTATGAACCTTCTTCAGGATATTTGCATTTTATGTGTAACTACAGAATCGTATGTATAAAACTCTTTCATAACACATGTCAAACGCTGAGAAGCATACCTTAGGAAAGCTCGATACAAAAACCTGTTACAAAATCGCACTAATCTTCTGATGTTAACTCGAATCGTAAATAATGGTTGAGTGCTGATCAGCAATACTCAAGGTTTGCCAATGATTTCAGGAACTCATTTTACACAAAAATAATATTGAACAGCCTCAGCATGTAGATAAAAATCAAAGATATTCAAAAATTTCTGAAAAGTGCATCTTCGGAGTGAAAAAATGTTGCAAAAATATAAAAATTTTTACAAAATCCAATAAATATTCTGAAATCCCGTAATGAAGAGAAATAGCACAAAAAAAAGCTCTGAAGATTGAATCAAATTCCGAGACGGTCATATGAAAAGCTGAATGAATTGACGTTGATTTTATACCCAATTCCAATGTAAAAAAATCAATTCATTTCGTGTTCGGTTCTCGATGCGAGTCAAGTTCAAACACACGGTCTGATTTCACAATCCGTTGAATACAAACCTTGTTTCTCTATTGACGATTATTAGTCACTGTTGCAGTTGGTCGGCAGGTCTGATTGCTAGTAAATATCTGCTATGGATTAAGTCTATCAATAATAATTCCGAAAAAAATTTTAATCTTCATTGATCAATGCCCAGTGTGAGTTTATCAATTCCCATTATGAATAGCTTGTCACACGAGCTAAATCGTGATCGTCATGCGAGATGATGACGAGATAAGTCCCGGCTAAACCATTCGAACAGTCTAAACAACTGTCTTTGATGGACAATCATTACGATATGTTGATATTGTCCACTCAACTGGCAAACATAGTCTTTACTGTGGGCAAATTCACAATCAAGACTAATCAAGGCTGTAGGAGTCATGATCTTTTACATGTCGAGCTTACGTTTGACTATAATGTCGATTGTGAAGTCAAAAATTGAAAAAATTTTATGGACCAAAGTTTTTATTAAATTGAAATTAAAATTTTCAAAGTAGGATCAATAAATCGTAGATATACATTGTGTGCTATAAAACTTGTGAATTCATGAACTCGATCTAACAAACAGTTTCTCAGATTTCCGTGACGTTGATATGAGGGTTGGAGGTGGTGGGTCCCGATACGGGACTCAGCTGGATGAGGATTACCAGATATGTCGTTATGGATTCAATCACCTGTAAGCCAAAAATTTACAATAACTCAACGAGTCCTGAAATCGAATGTTATACACTTGGCATATTACCGTATGTAGCATACTTACGCCTTGAACGAAGGTGTAATCAAGAGTAAAGAATCCGCAGACATCGAAACGTATGGGATTCTTGATCATCTGTACTGCGAATTCGTTGATCTGCAATAGTCGAGATTGAAAGACTTTTGTAGAAAGAATGCTCATGGTATGGAGACTTGTAATTTAGTATTTGATTGGAAAATGTGAATATAGAATTAGCACGATGAACCTATGTTATTTTATAGTGCAATCTTACATTTTCATTATGAAATGTATGGGAGAGTGGGAAAAGACAGGTCTTTGAGACTAATCATGTTAGTTAACACTCTCGACTAGACAGAACACGCGGGCTCCTCGGCTTTCCGCATTCTGATCAGAAGTGGAGGCTTATTAGCTCATTTATTCACCTTTCTTTCAATCCCTTCATCCACTTCCGAATTAAGAAGCTCGTAAACGATTGCTCCAGTTCTTTCAGCCTGATATAATAAAACAGATATGTACTCGGATTATACTATATATCTATGCAAATCAACGATGGTGAGTTTCTTCAGAGAATACATTCTCACGACCAGTTCAAATTCCTAATATTACCTTGTTGCTGACGCTCCAGCACGAATGGTTGACTGTCCAAATTTTGTAGACATAGATGGAGGTCCATGCAGCTGTCGAGATCGTCTCTATAAGTTTGCTATTCGTAAAAGTCTCCCAAAAGAAAGCACTGTACATAGTATATAATGAACCGGTAATCATGACGAAGGATATTCCTGAGGATAGAAGATTCTGTATTCCAAAGACGAGGTTTATCTTGTCAGAAAGTTTGCGAAGTTCTAAGTGTGCTTTTCTGTAATGATCAAGTTTGAAAGACAACAAAATGACATGACCGAAATGAAAATCCATCTCTTCTCCTGATCACTTGATGACGTTTAGGAAAGTTACGTTAACACTTGATAAGACTTCTACCTATGCATTTTTCATTAGTTCAAGACTTTGTTATCGGAGATTGAAAACTGAGAGAGATGTTAGGAAAGTTGACTATATAATTTGTACTTCATAATATCAAACTAATTTTGAACTTATGGAACCCACCGGATTTCTCGCAGCAAGTGGTGCTTGTCGTTTATCACACTTTCAGCTCCTATGTCTTCTGCTTCATTTATCGGTGTTATTCTTGTACCGTTTTGAGACATCATAACAAGTCTCTCACCGGGACAAGAGGTAAGAGGCTTGCCTGCCAATCCTGACAGGCTAACGTTCATGTCTTCAACTTTTTTTCCCAGATATCTGTAGAAAAGTTATGTGTTCAACATTGAGACCCAATAAAACAGATCCAGTGTGATGTCCATGCAGCGGTCTATGCATAAAAGAAAATATGACATCGTTCGAGTCGGAAACTAGTGCCTGCTTGGATCCTCCAGCTTAAAAACCATTGAAAAGCTTCTGAGGATTCAGAGAGGTTTATTTTGCATGGGAATTGAGCTCCTCTTCAACGTTCGAAATTTGTACAAGCCAGGCGAAATATGGCATTCTATAGGATAAACTAAGGATCTTAAAAGAACCTCCTGAGATGCCATGAAAGAAGTACATTGTAAGGTTCGACAGTGAAGAATTTGGAAGGTCTATCCAGGAGCTTGCGGTAAAGGAAGGGTATGGAAAGGTTGAGATGAATATTCGGAGTATTGATGCAGGGAGTAAATTTCGACTTGGGCGATTATTGAATAGCTGAAAATAAAGAATAGTAACAAAGTTGGATTTTCACTATACCTCACAAAAGTGCAGAAGTTTACGTCCCATAGAAGCATAATGAGTATCGGATAGTAAAGAGTCTGTGTGAGGCAGAAAACCATCAATACTGAACTGGCGTCTATCTGCGATTGGAGCATCGAGCTGAGGATAGAATCCCAGACGGCCACTATAATCGTTACTATAACAATGCCGATAATTTCACAATACAGACGGATGTATTGTTTCTTATATTCATTCCGAACTCCCAGAACCACGTGAAAAGTATCATCCAAGATCGGCATCTGTTGTAAACAGTTTGTCAACCCCTGTGCGTACATGAATAATGATTAATGACACAACAAATTGTCGAAAGCATCAGACCATTGTTCAATTCCATTGATTTATAATTCCGAAAGTAATTCTTTGAAGTATGAATAAAAGATGAAGTAAAAGATCTCGATTTTGAAAAATCAACGTGCTCACATCCACTTGAATGTCTATCGGAACAAGTATTGATTGTACTAACTAATAATTACCTTTCTTTGGAGCCATACTAACATCGGAGCAGTTAGGGTGATACAAGCATTTGCATACAGAAGTACCCAACGTATCGTGACAGACGAAGAGGTGTTGTTATCAAATCTGACATATGAAGCCATCGGATTCAAGGTAATGTAAATCGTGGTCCAATTCAACAGAGCAACGAGAACTGTATAAAGTTTGATGAAAAATAATTCAGTATCGCTTTGATTCAGTTGCCGGAAAGCCCCAATGCCAGCAAAGCAGTTAAAGTAAGCGAGCGGTTTGATGAAGTCGTGAAAAGTTTTTGGTTCTGAGATGAACATGTTGGCTTTGAGTATAGTCTTGCACGGATTTGTTAATCACAACACGATTTTTATCTACTCCTTCTGTGAGCACCTTTTATACTTGTACTCTTGGAACTTCAGCGAACACTGCTTCGCAGACCCTTGAACGTTTTGAGTTAGGAAATTGTTATAAAAACCATCAGACAATGCATATAACTAGGGTTTGAATTTTTAAGTTCGCGTTTCTATGAGTCGACCACCAGTAAACAGTAATAATCATTATCTATTATCTCTGACGTACCAGCGTTGAGATCGATACTATATACATGATGAAATAAAAACAGGTGGGACGTGCTATTAAGTTTATTACTTCAACAAGACAAGAATATCGACCGACTGAGTATCAGCAACACTTAAAGCATATGAGGTATTCCACGCCAACTCGGCAACATTTAATCCTGACCCTCTACGATTTGTTCCATTATTTTTTATCTCATTCAATCCACAGAAAAACGTACCCCAAATTTTTTCTAGATTTTTGAGATCAGCCGATCTCTCAAAAAGATTTGACGCACCTCGCTTTTTGAAAACAATAACGCCAATTTTGAAAATTTTCAAAAAATTCATGAAAATTCTGTATCCCAAAACAAGAATTTTGAGCCATAAAACATAGTGGAAATAATTTCTTTTCAATTTTTTATTTTTTTTTTTATTTTTTTTTATTTTATAAGTTGGACAAAACTTTTTTCTCATTATCGTACATTTTTTGTAAAGAATTCGTATAGCAGCATATTCTTGTACATGTGTGTACGTGTACATGTACACAAAGATATGCTGCTATACGCATTGTACACAACGATGACAATAAAAGTGATAATATCTTGACAATATTTATTTTTGATCATTGTTTTATTTCATTTTTAATCTAACACCCGTTCCCATAGAGACCCTACTTAAAAATTGGACATATTACGTAGGAAAGTATGAACTTTGAAGGACAAAATACAATGGCGTAATTCTAATTGGCCCCTCGATTTTAACGGCTTTCACGAAGTCCGAATAGAACGATTGTATTTTTGTCCGAAATTTCAGATCTTTATACACATGAAATAGTTTTTGTTTTTCAATTTTTTTTTTTTTTTTTTTTTCAAATACCATTTGATTTATCAACACAAATAACGTTTCCCGAGAAAACAGTGAGAGTATAAAAGTGAGCAGTAAAAACTTGAGTACACAGAGAATCTGAAAAAATTCTAGGTAAATCTTTTAACATATACTTTTCAAAAAAGAAGTTCAAGCACAATCGGTAACCATAGGACTGTGAAATGTCAAAAAGCTGTCAACATCACCTCTCTAGGATTGACATTAATCGATAGACTAACAAGATATACAGAGATATACATATATTGTATGTTACATGCACTATGAAACCTGTAGATATCGAAAATCAGCGAAACGAAAATTTTCTCAAATTTCGGTTACGTTGACAAGAGGGTTGGAGGTGGTGGGTCCTGAATCGGGACTCAGCTGGATGAGGATTATCAGATACGTAGTTATGGATCCAATCACCTATAAACCAAAGATTCACAATGACTAAGGAATCCCGAGCATATCACCGTTCTTTTTCTTTAATTCCGTATGCTTAGCTCCCGAAGGAATGTAGTCAGCGCATATCACCGTATACAGAAATAGATAATACTTACGCCTTGGACAAAGGTATAATCAAGAGTAAAGAATCCGCAAACATCGAAACGTATGGGATTCTTGAACATCTGTACTGCGAAATCGTTGATCTGCAATTATCGAAGGTGAAAGATTTTTGTAGCAAGAATACTGATGGTGTGAGGATTTGTAATTTAGTATTTTAATGAAACATGTGAATATACTCAGAACTATTATAAAGTGTAATTTAACATTTGTGGAAGTAGGAAAAAACCCGCCTTTCGGACAAATCATGCTGATAAATATTATTTAATAGAATGTGACAATCAAACCGAATACTTCCATTTTGTGACTTAAACCGAGAAAAAGATTGATGCAAGGGAGAAAATGGTCTACCTTTCATTCTCACGGAAAATGAACATTAAACGTATACATATGAATAATATGAACACAGATAATTGAATCTGTTGGTGAGAGCGAACTCGTCAGCCTATATCGTTTCACGTCGCTCTAATATCAATAGTGTGAAATTTCTGACTGACAAAATTCTACTCGAATATCATAGAAGTTTATTATTTATGTATCCACTTACCTCTCTTTCGAGTTCTTTATCCACCTTCGAATTGAGAAGCTCGTAAATAACTGCTCCAGTTCTTTCAGCCTGATATAATGAAACAGATACTCAGATTAGACAATTTTTCTACTCAGAGTAACGATGAACAATTTTTTATTTAAGGACACACTCTCACGAGCAACTAAAGTTGCTGATATTACTTCGTTGCTAACGCTCCAGCACGAGTGATTGACTATCCAAATTTTGGAAGCGTAGATAGCAGTCCATATAGCCGACGAGCTCATCTCTACAAGCGTGGCATTCGTGAGATCTTTCCATACGAGAGCGCTGTAGATGGTGTACAACGATCCGGTAATCATGACGAAGGATATTCCCGAGGATAGCAGATTCTGTATTCCAAAAGTGAGGTTTATCACCTGGGTCAGTTTGCAGAGTTCCAAGTGTGCTTTCCTGCAATAATCGAGTTTGCAAAACGACGAAATGATTCAAAGGGAATAGAAATCATCTGCTTGAACTATCACTTGACAATATTTACGAAAGCTGTGTTTTACATCTACCTATGCATTTTTTATTATTTCAAAAAGTTATTATTTCAAACTGAAAAATAATAAAACTGTTGCAAAAGTCGACTACACACACCAAACGAATTTCAACTTATCAAACCCACCGGATTTCTCGTAGCAAGCGATGCTTGTCGTTTACCAAATTTTCAGCTCCTATATCTTCTGCTACATTCACGGGTGCTACTCGTGAACCGTTTTGAGAAATCATCGCAAGTCTCTTACCAGGGCAAGAGGTGAGAGGCTTCTCTGGTAATCGTAGCAAACTGGCATTCATGTCTTTAAATTTTTTTCCCAGATATCTGTGAATGCGGCATATGGTTAGCATTCAAATCGAATATGGTCGGTTCAGTATGTAGCTCATGAATGAGACCGTACATGAAGGTATCTACTATTGGATAGTTTAATAAGAAAGAAAGGCTATGAAGATCGGTTATTGATGTACCCTACGAAAGCACAGAAGTTCACGTCCAGTAGAAGCATAACTAATATCGGGTGGTGCATGCTCTGTATAAAGCAGCAAATTATTAAATCTGATTCGATGGTAACCCAGAACTCGGTCTTCACGAATGCAACAATATCCCAGATAGCAACCGTAAACATTACCAGCAGAATACCGATAATTTGACAACTCAGACGAATATACTGTTTTTTGTATTCGTTTCGAACTCCAAGAACAGCTTGGAAAGTATCATCCAAGATCGGCATTTGTCGAAAACAGTCTCTCAACCCCTGTACGTACATAAATCACGATTATTACTCGAGGGATTGTCGAAGGTATCAGGCCATTGATTTATAATTTCATCATCAGTTCTCAGGAGTACCGATATAAGATTTCGTCACAAAATTCAGTTTTGCCAGGCCAGAGTGTTTATATCAACAGAAATGTGTATCACAACAAGCTTTTATTGTACTAACTAGTAATTACCTTTCTTTGAAACCAAGTAAACAGCGGAGCGGTCACGGTGATGCAATTGTTTGTATATGTGATTACGTAATACAACTTAACAGACATTGATGAAGTATCATCATCTGACACATCAGATGCCATCCGATGAAAAGTAACATAAATCGTGGTCCAGTTGAAAAAATTAATGAGAACTGTATAAAGTTTTATGAAAAAGAACGCAGTCGCGTTATGATTCGGTTGTCGCAAAGCTCCAGTCCCAACACAGCAATTGAAGTAAACGAGCGGTTTGACTGAGTCATGAAAAGTTTTCGGTTCTGCGATAAACATATTTTTTATCGGATGTATGGTCTTGCACGGATTTCTAAATACAATGCGATTTTTATCTGCTTTTTAGCTATGATCAACTTTTCTAATGATACTTTTGAAATGTCCGCGGACACCGTTCTGCAGCTATTCCCATCACGAAAGACACACAGTTAGGGTCTGGATCTATTAGCATGTATTTCCGTCCGCGCTATTGTGGGGTTCTGTCCACATTAATAATCATTACTCATTACAGTTTTGACGTATCAGCGTTGTAATCGATCAAATATAAACGAGAAAAAAAGGAAAGTGCAAAGTGCTATTAGCTTATTAGTTCGATGTAATACTAGGATACTAAACAACTACGTTGAAACAGGATCTGAAGCACACGGACACATACACGAACATTTTATAACGATATTAATGACAATCATAAGACGAAAAAATACTGCGGATGAAATTTGTAGGATATCGAGGGAAAACGAACATGGTGCAGCATCATTTTCAGTAGGTGAAAACGCCAAGGCCGGGACAACATCAACTTTGTTTTTCTTTTCATGGAAACCTAAATTCTTCATCACATTATTTTGTTCTACTTGCAACATCAAACGACTTCCGTATGAAACATTTCTTCTTGTTTGTGAGATTTTTAACTCTCATGGAAAATTGGTATCTTACAAAAATTTGTTCCACACGAAAGTCGTTCAATTTTTCAAGTAGAACAAATAATTACGTTATAAAAAATTTCCATGAAAAAAAAAACAAAATTGACTTTTGTTTGTTTGTTTGTTGACAAAGTTGATATCGTTTTCTTTCTCCTTCGATATCCTATACAAGTTTCATCTGTAGTATTTTTTTACATTGCAATTACAGCTTTCGAGATATCGACCTGGGGCACTCCAAAGAAATTACTTTATTATAATTCATAGTGAAGTCAATAATACATCGATATACATCCTACGTTTACATGTGCTATAAAACCTGTGAATTCTAAACTTGATTTAACGAGAATTTTCTCAAATTTCGGTAGCGTTGACGACAGGTTTAGAGGTGATAAGTCCTGATTTGGGACTCAGCTGGATAAGGATTACCAGATACGTAGTTATCGATCCAATCACCTATAAGCCGAAGATTCACAACAACTAAGAAATCCCGAAATAAAATGTATATCTGGCATATTACCGTATGCCGGATACTTACGCCTTGAACAAAAGTGTAATCCAGAGTAAAGAATCCAGAAGCATCGAAACGAATGGGATTCTGAAGCATTTGTACTCCGAATTCGTTGATCTGCAATGGTCGAGGGTTTAAGACTTTTGTACAAAGAATATTAATGATATGAAAAATTGTAAAAATTTAGTTGTGTATTTACTCACCTTTCTTTCAAGTTCTCCATCCACCCTTAAATTAATAAGGTCGTAAATAACTGTCCCAGTTCTTCCAGCCTGATATAATGAAACAGATACTCGCATTATATTATATCTCCATATAGAATAACGACAAAGAATTTTTTCGTGGAATACATGATTCTCACGAGCAGTTCAATCTTCTGATATTTACCTCGTTGCTAACACTCCAGCACGAGTGATTGACAATCCAAATTTTGAATACGTAAATGAAACTCCAAATAACTGTCGAGATCATCTCCACACATTTCTCATCCGTAAATTTCTCCCACACAAAGGCACTGTATATATTGTACAATGATCCGGTTATTATGACGAAGGATATTCCCGATGATATCAGATTCTGTATTCCAAAAATGCGATTCACCTTCTGACACAATTTGCTGAGTTCTAAGTGTGCTTTTCTGTAAGAATTAAGTTTCACGATTGACAAAATGATATGCAGAGAAAGAGCATTCAGCTCTTCATCTCATCATTTGATAAAATATGGGGAAAGCTGCGTAAACGATTGATGAAATTTCTAGATACCCGTTTTCAATCGTTTAAAAACTTGATATTACATCCACCGAACGAATGTTTGGCTTATCAAACCCACCGGATTTCTCGAAGCAAGTGATGCTTGTCAGTTACCAAACCGTCGGCTTCTGTATCTTCTGGATTATTTTCCCATATTCGTCTGACGCCCTTTTGAGAAATTATACATGGTCTCTCGCCAGGACAGGAGGTAGCTAATTTCAGTATACTGACGTTCAAGCCTTCAAATTTATTTCCCAGATATCTATGGATGCAATGTGTGGTTAAGATTAAGACCGAACATGACAGGTCTAGTGTGTAACCCATGAATGAATCCGTGCATGGAGGAAACTACTATTTAATAGTTGAAATTAAAAAAATGGTCATTAAGTTCGTTTTTCGCTGTACCGTACGAAAGCACAGAAGTTTACGTCCAGAAGAAGCACAACTAGTATCGGATGGTGCATGGTCTGTGAAAGGCAGCAAGTTATGATCACTGACTCGATGGTGATTGGGAATTTGGCCTGCGCAAATAAAATAGCATCCCATATGGCCACTACCAACATTACTAAGAGAATGCCGATAATATGACAATTTAGACGGATGTACTGTTTTTTATATTCGTTTTTAACTCCCAAAACAACTTGAAAAGTATTATCCAAGATCGGCATCTGTTGTAGACAGTCCCTTAACCCCTGTAGGTAGATGAATATCTATCAATTATACGACAAATTTTCGAAGCCAGGTCTTTAGAGTAGGTATCAATAAGAGATTAAGTCACAAAATTCGGAATTGATAGAACAGCATGTTTGCATTTACGCAAATGTGTATCATGACTAGTAACAATCGTACTAATGAATAATCACCTTGCTTTGAATCCATACTAACAACGGAGCGGTCACCGTAATACAGGCATTTGTATAGATGACAACATAATTCATTTTGGCAGACATTGATGTACTATTTTCAAAAACCAAATATTGTTTCATTGGATTTATGGAGATGTAAATCGAAGTCCAGTTGAACAGAGCGAGGAGAATTGTATGAAGATTCATTAAGAAAAATATGGTATTGCTTTGATTCGGTTGCCGCAAAGCTCCATTCCCAGCAAAGCAGTTGAAGTAAACAAGTGGTTTGATTGAGTCGTGAAAAGTTTTCGGTTCTGAGATGAACATGTTTTAATTTCGTATGAGTATAGCCTTCCACGGATTTTTAATCGCAATACGATTTTTATCTTCTACTTTTTTGATAAATTTTTTCACCGATACTTTTAAAACGACTGGGAATGCTTCCCAACGTCTATTCGTACGTTTTGAGACAGAAAACATTAACAAAAGCCAACAAGCTATACACTCAAAGTATAAGGGTCGGAATTTTTATGTCCGCGCTTCTGCGAGTCAACCACCAAGTGGACATTCAATATCATTACCTAATCTTTTGACGTATCAGTATTGAGATCGATGTGATAAATAAATACATAAAAATAAGAATGTATGAAGTACCGTTAGTTTATTACTTTGATAAGACTGGAATATTAAATGACTAGATTATAATAGATACGAGTGTTTGCTCATGTTCTTGAGTGCTTCAGGTCTTGGTATAACATAATGAAGAATAGTACTGTAGTATCTTCGTAAATTCGCTAAATTGAGCTCTGTAAAGCCATAAATGTCAGGTCGTGTACGATCGAAAGTGCCTGCGCGGAGGTATAGCGTCTTGCGTTTATGCCGCGGTCAATTGAGTTTTTCTCAAAACAGCATTTTTTGTTAGTTCTGCCGCGATAACTCATGAACGGATGCAAATATTGAGTTGATTTTTATTTTAAAATGAAGACAATAAAATTTTTACAAACCGAACCTGTATTTGAAAAAAAAAATTAATTTTCAAGTTCAGCTTAAGGGGGTTTTATCAGAAAATTATTTGGAATATTAGTTTTTTTTTTTTTCAATTTTGGCCGCCATTTTCCGATTTTTGACGTTTTTCTACAGATCTCAAGCTCAGTTTATAGAAGCGGTCTTCACCGACAAAACGCCGCTAGAAACATTGGAAAATTCCAACTTGTTGAATAAAATTTAGTAGAATCGATAAAAATATAATTGCACTGCATTTGCTCATCTACTGCAGTCGAAATGAAACTTTCAGTTTTCTTCAACTGCAGATAAGCAAGAATTACATTACCTTCGCCTGATAAGAACCAATTTTTTTCCATCAGCCATGCAGTGTTGAAATTGGAATTGCCTCGTGTCGAATTTGTAATTACAACAAGCTGACGAGTAGGTTTGCTAGTTATATTATCTATTTTTATTGTAGCTCATTTCAAATTACAAGAGTATATCAGGATACAATTATAAATATATGTGTAATTTAAGTGTCAAGTCAAAAACCACGTGAATTACAGTTGAAATAGCCAGCTCAATGAAAGCATGCAGAAAGTGCGGACTCTTTCTTCCTCCGACACAAGCCCAGGCAATTACAGATTGCAGCTGCGCATCAATTGTCTTTATTGTTTTGATTCATAGACACCTTTGTGCGAAAATTGTTCTTTGAAAACTGAAACTTTTTGAAATTGAAACAATCGAATTGGAGAACCAGAATGCTGAAGTATGTCGTTGATTCCCGAAAATTATGAAATTGTAATATAGCACGGAAAGTCTGGGTTGTTCGGTAGGTTGAAATTGGTACTCTCAATATCCCATATTCCTCGGAATAGTACTTTTCGATACAAGTGCGAAAGTGTTGATTCTGGCATAAGTGTGAAGTTTTTCGCCCAAATGAAGCGAGAATGACATCAACACGAGTCGAGGATCATCTTTTGCACGTGTATCGGACTTTGTTTTTCAACACAACGTGCGCAAAATCGGACTTTGTTTTTCAACACAACGTGCGCAAAATCGAACTTTGCGCACGGCGTGTCGAAATATTATACTATGTAACAAATGCGGAAAGTTGGTGATCCCATCGCTCGAGTGCGACGTTTGCCGCTCGAGCATAGCGAGGGTGGCAAGAAGCCGAGCGCAGGGATCACCAGTCCGCATTTGTTACGTATGATATTTTTTAACACAAGGTGCGGGAAGGAAAAGAAACATGACGTAACATAGCAACGAGCTCGTTTCAGTTTACAATGAAAATTTGTGTCATATTACAGTTCAGTACGGGGAAAAATCACTTTCCGCACGCTCCACAGGCATGGAAAAACGCACTTTCCGCACGCTGTGTTGAAAAATGTTTTTTAACACGAGGTGCGGGAAGAAAAAGAAATAATGACAGAACATAGCAACGAGCTCGTTTCAGTTTACAATGAAAATTTGTGTCATATTACAGTTCAGTATGGGAAACAATCACTTTCCGCACGCTCCACAGGCATAGAAAAACGCACTTTCCGCACGCTGTGTTGAAAAATATTTTTTAACACGAGGTGCGGAAAGGAAAAGAAACGATGACGTAACATAGCAACGAACTGGTTTCATTTTACAATAAAAATTTGTGTCATATTACGGTTCAGTACGGGAAACAATCACTTTCCGCATGCTCCACAGGAATGGAAAAACGCACTTTCCGCACGCTGTGTTGAAAAGAAAATTTCAAACACTATGCGAATAGGTGCCATTGATCAAGGAACTTGGAAGAAGGTAGAGAAATTTCGACTACATCGAAGTAATAATTGTTGCTCGACAGAACTATGGATAAGAATCACAGCGTGACTATACACTGCACAAGAAATTGAAAGACAAATATTGTACTGACTGTGTACCATACAAAGTTTTATTATCCTTAAGCGAATCTGGCGATATTACAGCTATATCTATTGATTCGGTGAAATTTCGGTACTGTTGCTGGCGAGAGCTGTATAAGTGCCAGGACTTTCGAATGCGGCACTCAGTTGGATGAGGATAACCAAATACGTCGTTACGGAACCAATCACCTGGAAGCCAGCTAGGTTCATATTAATCGAAAAATCTCGAAATCAAATGTATACTCGACATATTACCGTATGGAATATACTTACGCCTTGAATAAAGGTGTAATCCAGAGTGAAAAATCCGCAAGCGTCGAAACGAACGGGATTCTGAAGCATTTGTACTCCGAATTCGTTGATCTGCAACAATTGAGGGTGAAATAATCTTACAGATAGCATACTGATTGCATGATATGATTATTGGTTTGGTATTTGAATGAAAAATGAAGATGTATGAAAATCCTGTGAATGTGGAACAAACACTATCAAATATAAGGTATTCTGAAGTGTAATTTCACGATTCAATCAATGATACTCCTATTGTAAAATATGGGAGCAGGTGAAGAAAGACAGGCTGGGCCCCAGAACAAAGAGGGTCTGTATGGGACGAATCATGCTACCTGAAGACTTTGACTAGTTAGAAGTCACGAGCTCTTCGGCTTTCCACATTGTGATCAGAAATAAAATTTTATAAGTGCATTTACTCACCTTTCTTTCAAGCTCGTTATCCACTCTCGAATTGAAAAGCTCGTAAATAACAGCTCCAGTTCTTTTAGCCTGATGTAATGAAACAGATACATGGAATGTACTATATTTCTATACGTACAGAGTAACGATGAACAACCTTTTTCTGAGTATACATTCATACGAGCAATACAAGTGCGTGATGTTACCTCGTTGCTAACGCTCCAACACGAGTGATTGACGATCCAAATTTTGAAAATGTAAATGAACGTCCACAGAGCTGTCGAGATCACCTCTTCAACCTTGCTATCGGTGAAATTTTCCCAAGAAAAAATACTGTACAGAGTATACAAAGCTGCGGTTATCGTGATGAAAGATATTCCTAAGGTTGCCAAATTCTGTATTCCAAAAGTGAGATTCACGTCTTGGGATAGTTTGCAGAGTTCCAGATGTGCTTTTCTGTAATGATCAAATATTCAGAATGACGAAACGATACGAAGGGTGTTGAAATTCAGCTTTTCGCCTTATCACTTGATGACAGTTCATAAAACTTCTGAATATACATGCGTCATCAGATCAGAAAGTTATTATCGCAGACTGAAGGGTGAGAGATATGTTGAAAGCCTCGACTGTATTATAGTATATCTAAAAATCAAGCTAATTATACGCACCGGATTTCTCGTAGCAAGTGATGCTTATCGGTTACTGAACTTTTGGTATCTGTAAGTCCTGCTTTATTTTCCGGTCTTATTCTTGTAACGTTTCGAGAAATTATAAAGAGTCTTCTGCCAGGACAAGATGTGATAGGCTTCTCTGCTAATCCTAGCAGACAGAGGTTCAAGTCCCGAAATTTTTTTCCCAGATATCTATGGATACGGTATGTGATAAGCATTAAGATTGAATATAACAGGTCAAGTGTGAATTCCGTGAATGAATTCATGCACGCAGGCATCAACTATTGAATTTTGAATAACTGAGAGTAAAGTATGGGCATATAGTACTTTTCGATACTAGTACGAAAGTGTTGATTCTCGGACAAGTTGGAAGTTTTTCGCCCGAGCGAAGCGAAGGTGACAATCACACGAGTCGAGAATCAACTTTCGCACATGTATCGAACCTTGTTTTTCAATACAACGTGCAGAAAGTTGAATTTTGTGCACGCGAAGCGGGCGCAAGATCGAACTTTGCGCCCGGCATGTCGAAAAAGTTATTTTTTTTTTTACTGTACCCTATAAAAGCACAGAAGTTCACGTCTAGCAGAAGCAGAACTAGTATCGGATAGTGCGCGGCGTATTCAAAGCAGCAAGCTAATAATATTGGTCCGATGCCTTTCGAGAAATCGAACTCCAAGAATGAAACCGTATCCCAGATGACTACGACTAACATGGCTACGATAATGCCAATAATTTGACAATTCAGACGAATATACTGTTTTTTGTATTCAGTTGGAACACCAAGAACAGCTCGGAAAGTCTCATCCAATACCGGCATCTCTCGTAAACAGTCCCTCAACCCCTGTACATACATGAATGTCCATTAATTGCTTGACGAATTGCTTGACGATAATTTGAAAATCAGTTCTTCGAAGTATCAATAGAAGATTAATTCAGAAAATAAACTTCGAAGGGTCAGCGTGTTTACATTCACCTGAATAATATTTATAGGTATAGAAACCAATATTGATTATGATAACTAATAATTACATTTCTTTGGAGCCGTACTAGCAACGGAGTGGTAATAGTGATGTAGGCGCTCGTATAAAAGATCACGTAAGTCAGCATGATGGCAATAGGGGAAGTATTTTCAAATTCCAGATGTGGTGTTATCAGATACAAGCTGATATAAATCATGGTCCAGTTAAACAGAGCAAAGAGAGCTGTATAAAGCTTCATAAAAAAGTGGATGGTATCGCTTTGATTCGGTTGTCGTAAAGCTCCATTACCGGCGAAGCAATTGAAGTAAACAAGCGGCTTGATAGAATCGTGAAAATTTTTTGGTTCTGATATTACCATGTTTCGATTGCGAGTATAATCCCGCACTTATTTCTTATTAAAATGCGATTTTTATCGGCTTCTTCTTTGACGAACTTTTATACTTATTAGGATTATAACGTCCGTGAATGTTCCCTGTAGATATTCAAACGCTTTAGTCGGAAAATTATTTCGAAACCCGATCGTTAAATGCGCACGAATAGGATCTAAATTATTATGTACGCGTTTTTTCGAACCGACCTGCAACAAACATTAATAATCATCACCTATACTTTTAACGTACCAGCATAGAGATCGATAAAATATAAATTATGAAATAGGAAAGTACAAACAAAGTACCATTAGTTTATTACTTTGATAAGACCAGAACATCGAACGACTAAGTAGAAGTAGAATGTATTGCACATAAGCGATCATTCATACCTATTATAAACATGAGTAATTACTAAACCGATGTTCAGATCAATAAATGAAATTTATTACAAAAATGCCCTCAAGTAGTTTATCAAGTTTCATTGTCTCGGATGGTTTGGTGAGGATGAAATATAGCCGTAATTGAAATGGTTATCACTTCATGGCATACAAAACTATAAATAATAGGGCACTAATGAGAAGGCATTGACAGCTCCAAGATCGTAAAAGTCGCACCTACAACATTGCGACTTTGTCGTATCTTCAAACATACCAAATTTTCATGTTCCTATCAAATGAGAATCAAGCCGTCTGAAGATCGAAACACAACTAACTGCACTGCATTAGTCCATTTACTGCACTCAATTAAATTAAATTTCAAATTCACTTCAAGTGCAGATTAGCAGGTATTATTTGACCTTCACCTGATAAACATCAATTTTTCTTCTAATTTTTCAATGCGTTATCAACCCTCAATCCCTGAACCTGGATCGTTATCGTCCTGCACAAAACTGCTTTTCGTCATTTCTCCAACACGTGCGACTCTTACGCTAATGGAGAAAGATATAAAAAATAAGAAAAAAAGGCTATTGTCCTTTGAAAAGAACGGTCTGAAGATTCACCGTGAATTTTTTCAAATTTTTTCACTAACAATTATCAATTTGGTAATGCGAAGACGAAAACGACGCAGGTTCAGGAAATTAAGGTGCCCCACATACCTTCATGGATTGAATGTTAAAATTAAAGTTGTCTTATGAGATCCCAGGGTTCATCATGACGCGAAAACCGACGTATAGATTCAGTAGTAATATTTCATATTTTTATTTTGGCCTTCCATACTTTACAAGATCATATCAAGATGTAGTTATGGATATCCATGGTGCAAGTGTTGTGTCAGAAGCCGCATGTCTTATTGTTAAGGAAATATTAAAAACGCACTAAGCAGCTCGAAAATATGGAAAGTCAAAACTCCTAGACCACTAAACCGATGGAACAGAAACTTTAAGAACTATTGGATTATTTCGACTGCAAGTGAAGCGATAAAAAATTTTTCAAGAATCTAGAAATATTCTTCACAGATCGGTTATCGACTATCGAGATTGTGGAATTTATCACATTTGCACTAGATGCATTGCGCAGTAAAGCATGGTATCTATTAGCGCTGGAAAAACATACATTTTGAACCCTAAATCATCAGATTTGATGGAAAAATAACCGAATATTAGCTATTTTGGTTTCCGATAACGCAAAACACCAACATCTCATTCAGACGACATTCTGTACCGACATTATAGACCAATGCATCAGCTACTTATAGCGTCGCTAATGATATTTTCTTGCGCCATCTGCTATTGTTCATGCGGCCACAAACTAGTGTCATAGGCAACTATGGGAACTTTGTGATCACTAGCAACGCTGAATAGTTGATGCATTGGTGTAATGTCAGTACAAAATGTCGCCTGAACGCGATGTCGGTATTTTTCGTTATCGCAAACCAGAATAGTTAATATTCGATCATTATTTCATAAAATCGATTGAGACACGGCTCAAAATGTGAGTTTTTCCAGCGCCTATGGGTACGATACTTTACTGCATGATACAATATCCAGTGTGAGTGTGATTATTTCCACAATTTCCGTAGTCGATGGCTGATCTGTAAAACTTGTTGAAATATTTTTGAAAAACGAAAAATCGCTCCACTTTCTGCAAAAATAGTGCATTAGTTTCTAAAGTTTCATTTCGATCGGTTCAGTGGTGTAGGAATCTTGGCTCCTCGCGTTTTCGAGGTGCTCAGTGCAACTTTAATATTGTCTTAAGATTCCAAACTCAGTGACGATGTGTAGAAAGTTCGAACGCTTTAATCACATTGAACGTATGTACCCAAGCAATAGCAGATTGCAGTGAGGCTGACAATGCTCTTGTTACAATTATATCTATTGATTTAATAAATTTTTGGTGTTGTTGGATGCTGTGTTTAAGATAGGGCTTTGAGATACAGGACTCATCTGAATGAGGATCACCAGGTACGTTGTTATGGATCCAATCACCTGTGGGTCAAAGATAAGATAACTTAAAGATCTGAAAATCGTCCAGACAGGAGTATAATATCTAGAAAACTTACACCTTGTACGAAGGTATAATCAATAATGAAGAAACCACAAGCATTAAATCGTACGGGATTCTGAAGCATCTGTACTCCAAATTCGTGAATCTGCGGTAATCAGAGATAAAATAATATTACAAATCGTTGGCGAAGGTGAGACGAGACGTAGTCCCTTCCTATATTTTAAATTTCACAAAATCTAGCTACAGTAACCCCCCCCCTCCCCAAATATTCCTCTGTAAGATTTCGCTTCTCCTCAATTGTAGGGGAACGTAGTCCCCCACTCTAGCTGAGTTAACAAAGTAAATACACATTGCGCATGCTCCCGTTTGCTATGCGCCACCTTCGTGAAGAAATACATCGAAATTGTGAGTATTCAGGATCACCGTGAACTAAAAGCTTTAATTTTGGGGTTCACTTGGCTTGGTACGCTCTTCATTGCCGCATCTATGAGATAGAGATTATTCCAGAAGTCTCGCACATGAAGGCAGCTGACTGCACAAAAGCGAATAATGGGCTGTCTAGATTCAGACACGTATGACCGCTGAAACGAGTCACAACGCTTTTCCACATATAGATTCATAACCGAAAAGACGTCCTCGATCAAATTCAGATATCTACAAGCAAAATTTGAAGAAAGATGTGTTTTTGTCAATGATTTTGAAACTGGAAAAGCGTTGTGACTAGTTTCAGCGGCGATGCGTGTTTCAAACCGGACACCCCACAGTTCGCTTTTGTGCAGTTGGCTGCCTTTATACAGGCGCTAACACAACTATTTGAATTACGTATGTCCTACAAACGCCGTAACGAAGACCACTATTTCCAATGACAGAGTACTAAGCCAGATCCCTGTAATGATACACCAAAATTAAAGCACTTAGATCGCGGCCACACTGTATACGCAAATGTTGAAGCATTTTATTTTATCGGGTCATTTTACCTATACAATCAATCATATTTTCATTTGTGATCTGCAATGACATTTTGCAATGTAACATGTTCAGAGTTATATGTTATATTTGCTCCTTATATTTATGTGTGTGTTCACTTACCTCTGTTCGAAATTCTTTTTCCACTTTTGTATTGAGAAGTTCGTAGATAACGTCTCCAGTTCTCTCAGCCTTAAATAAGGAAACAAACAAGTTGCAGACACCAAATTATGAACACATTCTGCATTTTTACGGATACAAATTCAACAAAAAGTGAAATGACCACCTAAAGATAAACCTTGGTAATTATATTCAATTACATCACATTTAATATTCAAAGATATTACTAAAAATTCAGTACTGAACATTTCTTAAAACAGGATATTTTTCCCAACGAATGGATTAGCTGATTAATATACAATGTGTTTGGTTTAATTTCCTCAGGCTGATATTTCCCAAATCAAGAGAGATATGAGAAAATGTTTTGAACAAAAGTTGCAGCGTTTAGAGGAGGAAAGAAGTTGGTGTTGTCGGCTTTTTAAGTGGAAGTGCCGCAATCAAACGACTTTTGTACAAAACATTTTTTTGCGAGACATCAATTTTTCATGATATTCAGCTGAACAACTAGAGATTTTGAACGTTATAAAACATTTCACCTCTTATTTCCAAGAATATTTGCATGATATTATATGCAATTTTTGTCTCTTGCAATTTTTTCTCCAAACTTGATAAATTAGAAATGAAATCTATTTAAATGTTTTTTTTTTCTGAAGCCTGCAACTTTTGTCCGAAATATTTTCTCATGTATCTATTAATTTGGCAAATATCGGCCTGGAACGATTAAAACCAAACACCATATATTACCTCGCTGCTAACGTTCCAGCACGTGTGATTAACCACCCAAATTTTCAAGACGTAGATAGAAGTCCAAATAATTGACGGTAACACCTGTTCAAACTTGTCAATAGCGCGACTCTTCCATGAGAGAGAGCTGTAAATTGTGTATAACAATCCAGTAATTATGACGAATGATATTCCCGCAGATAGCAGATTCTGTATTCCAAAAATGTAATTTATCTTCCGAGAGAGTTTGCAGAGTTCCATGTGTGCCTTTCTGTAATAATCAAGTTTTTAAAACGATGGACCGATGAGAGGTAGAAGCTTAAATCTTTTCGCCTAGCCTTATCACTCGATAATATTTGGAAACAGCAGCCTTGACTATCCGAAACTTCGAATTACACATTTGCCAATAGTTATCGAAAATTTAGAAGCGATAGAAAGTTGCAAAACTTGACTATATTATATTGTATCTATCGAATAAACATTAGCCACTCACACTCACCGGATTTCTCGTAGCAAGTAATGCCTGCCGTTCATCGAGCTCTTGGCTTCTGTGTTCATTAGTTCATTTCGAGGTATCGTTTTTATAGCGTTTTGAGAAATGATAAATAACTTATCACCAGAGCCAGAGGTGAATGGTTTTTCTGCCAGTCGAAGCAGACTGTCATTCAAATATCGGAATTTTTTTCCCAAATATCTACGTATGCAGCGTGTGGTAAACATGAATTACAAAATGAATCAATTATTCAATACATGAACATGAACAGTTACATGCGTGAAGGTCTATCAAATGTCATATGCTTCAACCCAGGTAGAGTCTAACGAAGGCCCAGTGTCGGACCAGTACCATTCCCGACGGTGGTAATTCCGGATCAGTCAGTCATTCATCCTAATACTAAATCAACATCCGTAAATAGTCGAAATGATATGATCGTGCCGATGCTGGTAACCAGAATTGTACGAATCTTGCAAATAAACAGTGAGCCAGTAGCGTAGTTCGGTACTTGGCCAGTATCTCAAGTTCCTTCAAAAATATATATCGAAAGCTAAGCACGAGAAGGACGCAATCTTTCGTAGGAATAGACCCTTCCGGTTTTCAGTCCTCGAAATGTATTGCGAGAGAAGCACAATACTGTCTTAGCAAATTGTGACAGCACTAGCTGGGCTGGAGATGCTGGCCCAGTAGTGGGCCGAATTAATAGCGCGGATACATTTGACATTGTTCAATGCTGGCCCAGTGCTCAAATTCGACGCCCGGCTATTCAGGCTGGACGCGTGCTCGACCGTATGAGCAATATCGACAGACTCCACCTGGGTATAGTTAAAAGTAGAAAAAGGAGTTTTTCACTGTACCCCACAAAAGAACAGAAGTTTAAGTCCAGCACAAGCATAACTACTATCGGTTGGTGTAGAGCCTGTGTAATGCAGTGGCGTATCCATGCTGATTGCGTGCTTAGCTGCGATTTCATCCCCTGGCCAAATACACTTCCGCAGATGGCCACCAACATCATGATAAACCAAATGACGATAATTTGAAGAGTCAGATGAATAAACTTTTTTCTGTATGCGTTCGAAGCTCCAAAAACAGCTTCGAAAGTGTTATCCAAGATCTCCATCTTCTGCAAACACTCCTTCAACCCCTGTGCATTGATGTAGAATTACTAATTATAAGACAATAATGTCGGAAGCATCACTGCGCTGTTTTACTGTCGGTGCGAGGTGACGTTGTTAAACAATACCGATTACGCCCATTCTACACTTCTAGCAGAGCAAACAGTATACACAAGGTGAGTCGTGTCAAAGTTCCAGTCTCAGTTGCTATAAAAACATAATTGTTCGAAAAATAAAAGGTGGGATCCCGTACAAGTTGAATTCATATGACTCAGGCATGCATAGTGTGAAATTTACGTTTAATTTTATAGCTCCCAGTCGTTCAACCCACCGAAAAACTGCATTTTATCATAGATACGCCCATTTTGGAACTTTGATAAGGTTCACCCTGTATATAGTAACACTCTAGATATAACGCGCCTCAACACTGATTCACGCAAATACATAAATATACTCCATGTGTTACTTCCATGATGCTTTTCATACTGCGCGGGTTGTAGGAATACCTGATACTCCTAGAGGTCGCCCGTGGGCACGGAATGGCGCATGCGCGGATACCCGCCTGTTTAAGGCTTCGCAACTTTGCAGATCATTCCTCAGTCATTTGTCCGATTGCATCGATTCGAGTCTCAAATTGGAGATAAAGGATACAACCGGTGAATGGCTTTCGCAGAATGTTAAAAAAAGAATCACTCGTCACTGTGCCTCGTTGCAAAAATGGCTTACTCTCGAAACTGCTTAACGCGAAATTGGTAGGGAAATTAAAATTTTGGCAGTTTAGGTGGCTGAGATACGTCCATTATCTGTAAAATCACTTCTTGGGAAACTTAATTATCTTGAAAAATAAGAAGAAGAAGAATCATGGGAGTCTGCGTAAGCGCGCTCAGTGAGCCATAGGCAACGCCCTCAAGAATCTGATTCACAACATTTGACCTTGAGAGCTTAGCTCAATTGAATTTAGGTAAATACACACCAAAACATTAAGTAACTAACTATATTTATTAATAATTACCTTTTTTCGGAGCCATACTAAAAATGGAGCAATCACAGTGATAATAGTGTTTGCACCGACAAGTACTTTGAGCATGCCGAGAGCCATGGGCGAAGTTTCGTCAGTAGCTATGAATCCCGTTATCGAATTCAAGGCAAAATAAATAATGGTCCAGTTGATGAGATTAATAAAAACTACGTAAAGTTTCATGAATGCGTATGTATAAGTGCTTTGGTTCGGTATCCGTAAAGCACCAATGCCAACTAGGCAGTTGGCATAAATGAGTGGTTTTATAGAATCGTAAAAATCTTTCGGCTCTGAGAAGAACATGTTTCGATTTTTAGGACGATTTCACGCTGTTTCCCAATCAAAAAATCATCTGCTTACTTTTTTCCAAAATTTTATTTCACCGCTATGTTATCACCTTGTTAAAGCCTAATTCACTGCAACTATTCATCGGAAAAATATGATGCAAACCATCGGGGAATAAACACAAATACCATCTGAATACAATAGTTAAGATGCTCGCGCTTTTGAGTACTGCACATGAGTAAATTTGATAGTTACTACCCTCGACTTTCGTTATAACTGTTCAATCAATAAATACAATTGATGAAAGATAGAGTTACGAAGCGTTATTATCTAGTTCATTAAAATAAATTGTCTCAGATGGTTTGATAATGATGAAACATCGCCGTGCAGTCATTAACATAATTATTATTGTCTAACTAATTACGTGAATATCACGAGTGGCTCGAAGTTCAAGGAATTATGCAGGTATAGGTATATACATATTTTGCGGATTTTATTGAATGAAATTCAAAAATTTTTATTTATTTATTTTTTGCTACGTCACATCCACCAAAATTTTTATGATAGCCTATAGAAAGAAAACACATTTATAGAAAAATGTTGCACGTATTGTATGTACATACCATAGATTTATTTTTTTCTGTTTTCTTGCAGACGAATTTGACAGGGTTTCCAACTATTTCGATGAAATTGGTCAATTTTCAATGCTGCTGTTGCAGGCGATAGCTGCAGTATTGTAAGTAGAGCTTTCGGATACGTGACTCATTTGAATTAGGATTATCAAGTATGTTGTTACGGATCCAATGACCTGCAAGTTGAAGACAAAAAAATGACTATAACATCAAAAAATCGTAGACGTACATAAACAGGGCGAGTCGTATAAAAGGTCTAGGCCTCAGTTGCTATAAAAACATGATTTTTGGGAAAATGAAACGTGCGATCCCGTGAAAATTGGATTTATAGGACTCAAGCATGCGCAGTGTGAAAGTTACGTTTGATTCCCCCCCCCCAGTTGTTCAATCAACCGAAAAACTGCATTTTAGCATAGCTAAGTCACGCCCATTTTTAGACCTTTGAAAAGACTCATCCTGTATGGATAAGACAAGGGTACTTACGCCTTGTATGAAGGTGTAATCTAGAGTAAAAAATCCGCAAGCATTGAAACGTACGGGATTCTGAAGCATCTGCACTCCGAATCTCTGAATCTGAATATGAAAGAATTTTATTTATAGTAGGAAAAGGTGTAGCAATATGAAACACTTCCAAAAGTCAATACAATTGAAGAAAAGACACAATTTTAATCGCACAATGTACAATCTATGAACACCTTTAACCGCAAAAACATTGAATATTTTATTCGGCAATGTTCGCTGGTCAAAATCAATGAAAAATATCAGACATGTTACTTTATTGTGTAAATTCACTCAAGCAGCTTGTATGTATATACATCGTCTTGTTGTTGTATCCACTTACCTCTTTTTCAAGTTGTTCATCCAACCTTAAATTGAGAAGCTCGTAAATAACTTCCCCAGTTCTATCAGCCTTAAATAAAGGGAATTCAGATTGCAGAATTTATTTATTAAGAAGATTGAGTTGTAAAATTATATATTGTTTAGTCAATGAATATTTTGAAATAATTCAAAACTATTATCAAATTTCAAGATTATCTTCACGGCACTGAGACTAAGGTTTTCAACTCAAACTTTTATTTTTCACCAATTTTTCGATATGATTTGAACAGAATACGTTTACGTTGACTTTCTAAAATAAATGATTTTATTTCTGATGAAACCAATTATTAATTATTTTACGATCTTCATGAAGTAATCAGAGCTAAGAATCTTCGATATTACTTCGCTGCTGACGGTCGAGCATGAGTGATTGATCATCCAAATTTTGAAAGCGTAGATAGCGGTCCACAAAGTCGATGAAAATAGTTCATTAAGCCGGAATTCGGTGGGATTCTCCAATGCGATAGAACTGTAAATAGTGTACAACAATCCGGTAATCATAGTGAACGATACTCCAGTTGATAGCAGATTCTGTATTCCGAAAACGAAGTTTATCTTCCGAGAGAGCTTGCAGAGTTCCAAGTGTGCTTTTCTGTAATGATCAAATTTTTCAAACGACGGTACGATCGAAATTCGAAATTATCTTTACGCCACTTCACTTCATAATGAGCTTTTAGAAAACACTGAGTAACGATAAGAAATTTACAACTATCTGTGTTCGGATATTAGAACAAAAGTTATCAATTGTTGTAAGATTTGACTTTATTACCTACACTGTAACCACCCGACGAAAGACAGTATTAAATAATATGAAACACATTGTATGCTATGGTTGATTTTTTTGTTTTTTGTTTTCTGTAATACTACATATAACGAATGTTTGATAGCCTAAATGACGATTTATTCTATCATTGCTATTTCCGAACAGTGGACAAACTGTAATATCGATAACCCTTCAATATCTTTGAAGACCCCAATCCCATGTATTTTAAATGGTACCGAATGATGAGAGGTTAAGGGGATGGTCTAGTCGATTTTTACCGACATGATTACTTTCTCGAATATCTCCAAAACGGAGTTCCTAATCGAATTGTCCTTCTGGCAGTCGATGATTGACGAGAAATAAGTTCGAGCTAGCATTAAAATTCAATAAAATCGAATTTTTTTGACGACTAGACCATCCCCTTAAGATACTTATACTCACCGGATTTCTCGTAGCAAGTAATGTTTGTCATTTGTTAACTTTTCAGCTTCTGTATTCTGGACCTTATTTCTAAGTATCGGTCTTATAGCGTTTTGAGAAATTGCGAATAGTCTATCACCGGCAGAGTAAGAGTTAGACGGCTTTTCTATCAGTCGAAGCAGACCGTCGTTCAAGTCTCGAAATTTTTTTCCCACATATCTATTTAAATGCAGCATCGGGTATACATTAAAAGAAAATGAAACAGGTCTACTAATCAATACATAAACGGATACATATGTGTGAAATAGAACCAATGGAGGAATAAAATTATTGTCTTACTCTACGGAAGTACAGAAGTTGAAGTCCAGCATAAGCATAACGACTATCGGTTGGTGTATTGCCTGTGTTACGGAGCCGTATATGAATGCTGATCGCATGATTAACTGCAGCTTGGTCCAATAGCCGAATAAATAATCGCATAAACCCCCGAACAGCATGATCAAAATAATAGTGAGAATTCGACAAATAATACGAATATACTGTGTTCGATATTCATTTAGAGCTCCAAAAACAGTTTGAAAGGTGTTGTCCAAAATCGGCATCTGTCGCAAACAGTCCTTCATTCCCTGCATGTATACAAATAGATAAATTATCAAAAGCGTCAGGCTACTGTTTTACGTATCTCATTATTATCTCTCTCTCTGTCTCTCTCTCTCTCTTCTAAAATGTTGCAAGCATTTACTTTTCCGAAATGTATCAGGAAAATTTTGAAATTGTATTTAAAAAGACATAACAAAAACATTGCAGAACCACGTCGAAAGGTCCGCCTTGCCCCGAAGTAGTTCTACGCTCGCCGCTAGGTGTAAGTTCGGCGCGAGAGTTCTCGCAAGTAGAAATGCGCCACCTCAGTACAACATGCGCTCGGCTAGGCGTAAAGCGACATTCGCTAGATACTTGTACGATACTTTTTGAGTGTACAATATTTCTAGCCCAGATAAACGCGGTTGCCGGGTTGGTTCAAATTGGATGATGAGTAAAATATGGTTAATTACAGATCGAAAAAACATCATCAGATCTCGTCAAGTCAGTTTCATGAAACACTACCGGAATATATCTCAAATGTAACTGACAATGAGAGGTATGAAACGTTACAAATACGTTTCACGTTTATGTTTCAGATAAGTTTTGAATGTGATCTCAAGAAAGCGGAGAATCTCACTGGTCCGATACAGTTCTGAAATGCAACAGTAAGTAACCCTCACGTTTCTAAATTCATGACAACATTTTAATGACACGTTTTGGAAAACGTATCGAAAACGTTTTCTGTTGTATGTCGAATGTGCATAATAATCTAGATTAACTATACCAATTATTAATTACCTTTCTTCGTAGCCATACTAAGAACGGAGCGATCACGCTGATGAACGAGTTTGCAGAAATGAGTACAATGCGCATAGTAAGACCCATAGGCAAAGTATTAGCAGAAGATATGGCTTCTGCTATCGTATCCAAAGTTATGTAAATCGTGATCCAGTTGAACAGAGAGTAAATAACCATGTAAAGTTTCATGAACAAGAAGACAGTATCGCTTTGATACGGTTGTCGGAAAACTCCAATACCAGCACAACAGTTGTAGTAAACCAACGGTTTGATAACATCGTGAAAAGTTTTTGGTTCCGAGATAAAAAACATGTTTCAATTTCGACTTTGGTCTGTCACTGGATTCTGATTTGAAGATGACTTTAATCTGATTCTTATTTGCAGAAATTTTAATTCAATATTTTTGTCACGTAAAATCTTAGCCTTTTATCGTTAGCTCGAATGCATGCTCACACTTCTCCGTTCCAGATACAAGTATTCTGCAATAATCGTCACCTTTGTTATAACCAGCATGAAGATCGATAAATATGATTAATGAAAACAGATGGTACGAAGTGCTATTAGCTGATGACGTTGCTAATTCCGGCTTAATTATTATTATATACCTTGCATAATTATATCTAATTCCGTAGCGACTAATATAAAAATTGCCGTAGTCTCCAAATTATAAAAATTCATGTCTTCAACTTTAAAATTATTTAGAAAATACAGAAAAAGTAATTGCACTGTAACTGTATTGCAATTTTCTTATAATTATTTCATACGCTATTGAAATTACAATTCTTCTGTGGGTTTCGAGGGTTTCTCACACCAAAACACAAACATAGATAGGTCGTAATGTTCCGCATTTTTATTCTACCCTATTTCAAATTTCATTATAAGATTATATCGCGATATATTCAGAGATGTAAATAGTTTCAGAATTATTATCCCATGACTTACGCATCACGACAGCCCACGAATCGTTCAATTTATTGATCAGATTGATGATCATCCTGGTGAAGCTCTGGTCTCAATTAATTATTCATTAAAAAAAAACTTTGAAATTTTTCAAGAAATATCTGTCGTCCGAATTTAGACAGAGGGAATCGGAGAATCAAAGTGCAGCAGTGCATCTATTTTTCCAAAAAAAAGAACTATCAAATTTTCAGATCGCAGAGAAAGTCTCAATGTTCTTACCGAGAAGCAATATTTCTCTGAAAAACAGCGAGGATGATACAGCGTTCACCCAGATGCAGTGACTGCAACACGCATCTCTACGGAACAATATATTCGTGGCGCCACCTACCTCCCGGGCCAGCTAAGCTCGGCGGACAGCTGCATAATAATGGCCGCCAAGGAAATTGACATTTGACCAATCTAAAAACGGTTTTCCAGCTCTATTTTCGCATGAAACGAAGATGTTTTTGGACGTATGTGTTCGGAATTGAATTAGAATCAACGCTCTGCATTTTATTTTTACGTTTTCGACGCCTGGGTTCGGATAATAATGGAAATGTGTCACCCCCACCACTTTTTCGACATAAAGGAGGTGGGCGACTAGGGATTGCCCTTAAACATTAATTGCAATCTTTCGCTAATGTACAAGGTTACATTGTAACTCTACTGGCCTGTGTAGCTTTTTTTTCATTACTAAGATGTAGGATTGAGTATATAAGCAGAACATCGAACAATCGAAGTCACAATATCGTTTATTTCACATTCTTCGGTCTTCTGCAATTTTAAAAATGTATAAGTTTCTCATATTTGTTTCAATTATTATATCAGTGAAATTAAATCAGTGTGAGGCCACGAAAGAAAATAAAGTCACATTTGGTAAGTTTACACTATTATTTAATACAATATCAAGTTCAATTATACAGTAGACTCTAGATAAATGGCCATCTGACGGGGCTAGAGGAGAGGAAAATTCTCAGAAATTACCAAGTACCAATTGCCCCCTCTACGCAAATTACGAGTGCGCGTTAGGCAGAGAGCGATAGTCAAACATAACTATCGATGCGCGAGAGTGGCTGCGCAAAGCACGCTGGCGGCTTGACGAAGAGTTGTAGTGGGGAACGGCATGTTAGTGCGTGTGGAGGGGGAAGCCACTCGCTTGGCTATTCACGAAATGGCAATTTATCTAGAGTCTACTGTACTTCACAAAGAATATACATTTTGTAAATTGATACTGGAATTTGATATGACAGCATACACAATTATACTTTTCTCTATATTATGACAGACCAGCTTGAGAATTTCTGTATTGAGCACAAGCATGAGCTAATTGACGTCATGAAATTATATTGACGATCATTACGAGAGTGCAATACTGAATTGAAAAAAATGATTATGTAAATTGAATAGGAAGTTAATCTTGAAGCCCAATTGCAATCTGGTGAAAACTCAAATTTTCATTTTCGGGGTGATTACAATAACTTCCTCCTTCCTAAAGCGGGAAATTGAAAAAACGTCAAACAGTCTACAAATTGTACAATTTTTGTCAAACATCTGACGAAAAAAAATTAGTGAAATTTCCACGACTTGCAGGAATCACTTCATTACTACATAGTGCAATAAAATTTCTATAAAGTAATGTGCTCATTGTACCGCAGACTATTTCATTATCTGCCAAAAAAGTTGACGATATTAAAGCGACATTTTATTGATTGGTAAAATTTCGGTGACGTTATAGACGAGAGGCCTCGTTGTATCAGAGGTAGAGCTTTCAGATAGTCCAATCATCTGGATGAGGATTACCAGGTACGTTGTTACAGATCCAATCACCTGTGGATCAAAAAAAAAAAAAAAATTAAAGACATTTCTTACGATCATACCAACAAGAGTAAAATATCGAAAATACTTACACCTTGAACGAAGGTGTAATCCAGAGTAAAGAATCCGCAAGCATCAAATCGTACGGGATTCTGAAGCATCTGTACCACGAATTCTTGAATCTGCGGTGATGAAAGTGATCGAAGATAAGAGAATTTTTTATTGCAGAAATTAGAAATAAAAAAAATAAAAATAAAAAATCGTAATCTTTGCATTTATTGTGATAATCGAATGAACTTTGGAACGTAACTCTCTGCCGACAAATTACAATTATCAGATTTTTTCAATAAATTTTCGACCTCACATTTCCAAATGGCATTTCAGATTTCTCGGTATCTCATTCGTTACTATCATTCTTCTATACGATCTCAATTTAAAACACAGAAATTGACTATACGTTGACGATATGCAAATAAAATTTTTATTTGTGAAAATGTGAAAGCGTATAGTCAATCGAAAATGTTATGTCACCATGTAAATTTATAATATAAAATGAATTACATGATCCAAGATATTTTGATATCTGTAGTGATTATCTGTCTACATTATACTCGTGTATTTATATACTTACCTCTTTGTGTTGTTCTTCATCCACCCGTGAATTTAGAAACTCGTAAATAACTTCCCCAGTTCTTTCAGCCTGAAGTATTAAAAGATGATTTTTTTTCTCGAAAACCAGGATCAACAATTTTTTTAGTGGGTCTATTCATGGGCAGTTCAGCTACATTAATATTACCTCGTTGCTGACGCTCCAACATGAGTGATTGACCACCCAAATTTTGAAGACGTAGATGACAGCCCACACAGCCGACCCGCTCATCATTACAAACGTCTCACTTATGCTGATTTCCGTTGCAAAAACACTGCAAATAGTGTACAACAATCCAGTGACCATAACAAAACATAGTCCCATGGATAGCAGATTCTGTACTCCGAAAACGAGGTTCAACTTTCGTGACAATTTGCAGAGTTCGAAATGTGCTTTCCTGCAATAATCAAGTTTAAAATACATAAAAAATCAAACAATTAGAGTTAAAGATTCTAGAATCTCTATACCTTATCTGCACATAACAATTTTCCAAGAAGCTTGCAATGGCTATGCAAAACTTCAATCAATGTGCTCAAAAAGTTGTCTATCGAAGACCGAAAATTCATACTCACCGGACTTTTCGTAACGAGTCATGGATGTCGTTTGTCAAGTTGTCGGTTTCTGTACTATTCAATTGATTTCGACGAGTTATTCTAATACCATTTTGAGAAATTATTAATTGTCTATCGCCAGAGTAGGAGACGGAAGATTTCTCTATTAATCCTAGCAGACTGTCGTTCAAGTCTTGAAATTTTTTTCCCAGATATCTGTGATTCAGAAAAGATCAGCATTTAATACATATGAAAGTCCATCAGTCCAAGAGAAATACGTATCATATACCTGAATATTTGAAAAAAAAATAAAATAGCAATGAAGATAGTTTTCGTTATACCCTATTAAAGTACAGAAGTTTAGGTCCAACAGAAGCATCACTAGTAACGGATGGTGCAGCGTATGTGTAACGCTTGTCAATATGAATAACTTCCGGAAGTCCCATTGTAGCAGCATTCTCATGTTCGATAAAACGTCGAAGACACTAACCAGAAATATGACTAAAACAATGGCGATAATTTGACGACTCAGACGAATATACTGTTTTTTGTATTCGTTTCGAGGTCCAAGAACAGTTGGAAAGGTGTCGTTCAAAATCAACATCTGTCGTAAACAGTCCTTTATTCCCTGTAGGTTTACAAATAATTTTTTGTACCACATGGATGATTTTTGCGTTTTTTTGACCTATCAAGCGGGCCTAAAGTGACCGTTTTCAGACCAGTGGGCAAAAAAACAAAAAATTAAAAACGCCCGCTACGCCGAACACCGGGCGTTTTTTAATGTTTTTTTTTTGCCCGCTACTCTGTTTCAGTCAGATATCAGAAATTTTACCAGATTTTATTCCCGCAACGTTTCTTAAAATTTGAAAAATTACGTTTCAGTTGAATTTAATTTATGTTAATAACATAAAATTTTGCAAACAGTTACCAAAAAGGATAGGATAGAGTGAAAGGTCCCATAAGACATCAGTTAGGAAATCGTAACCCGATTTTCAGTACTGCGTGGTGAGTCAATATACGAAAAAGCCCCCCCCCCCCCCCTCCCCCTCCCTTCACTGCTCCCACCTAACGAGCGCTTATTTAAAACTTGAAGCTCATATGTATTGGAATCGGAATAGAGGGATTGGGTGATAAACGAAATAAATGCAAATAATAATACAAGTATTGATCATGCATACAGTCTCTTTTATTTTCTTGTGACGGATCCGCTTTTCAGTGATACAATTATGTATGATTTCGACTCATATTGTAATTTTCGGTAATGCATGATAATTATGCAATTTACTATTAACCAAAACCAATTACGTGAATAAATTGTATAAGTCTTTAATCTGCTTCACACAGCAGTATTGTGCCAATAGCTCTGTCTCGCCCCCTCTATATTTCACTTGGATTCACGCGTGAAGCCATCTGTCGAGCGTTTCGGGAACCAAATCGTAGCGTCTCTCAGCTGTCAACAATCGACAATTTATACTATTTACCAGTAATCTGTAGGATTCGGTCTTTCGGCCCCATTATTGCGTGGATTAACAATCTCTTTAGATAGAAATGTCTCAAGTTGCATGTAAAATGGTGCTACAATGCCGGATTTTGCGTTTTTGATGTGTAGGTTTCGATACTAACCGAAATAAGTGACACGCCTACACTTTATGAATATAAAAAATTAATTTTTCTTGTGTTTGATGTATTTCGAGTGCTGGATCAAACCTATTCATCGTTAATCATCGAATAAATTTATTATACACAGGTATATCATTTTTGATCAACGATTCGGAGTTTTTAATGGTTTTAATTTTTGGCCGGTAAAGCTGGACTTTAGCATTCTATTAAATCCAAACGAAAATCATGTACACTTGGACCTCACCTCTTTGACCATCAGCTCTTTGACATATGTAACCATTTAACCAAGTTCGTTCTCAGCTACTTGACTCCCTCTATCCCCACCATAAGGCTGTGTTTCTCATATGGATTTATGCGTACTGGCTTGAACCTATGCGCACAACCTATGCGTAGAGAACAGTAGCCGTTTAATGACAGGGAGTGGGGGTCCCTCTTCTCGTCAAAGAACTGATTACACGCAGTCCCGAATTTTGGTAAGAAAAATGTGAAGAATTAGCATTGATTATATATTTACAAACATTCTATACAATTTATGCACCTAATTGGTTTTGGTTAATAGCAAATTGCATAATTATTATGTATTACCGAAAATTATAATATAAGTCGAAATCATATATTGTGTCACTGAAAAGTGTGCCCGTCACAAGAAAATAAAAAGGACTGTATACATGAATACTTGTAGGTATTATTTATATTCATTTCGTTTGTCACCCAATCACTCTATTCCGAGTTTAATGCACAGTAGCTTTAAGTTTGAAATAAGCATTCTTTGGGATGAAGCAGCGGAGGAAGGAGGGAGGGGGCTGTTTTGTATCTTGACTCACCAGATAGCGCTGAAAATCAGGGTACGATTTCTCAACTGATGTCTTGGGAATTTTCACTCTAGCCTTTCCTCTTTATATGCCATTTGAATACAACCTATACTCAACTAGGCTCAAACCAAAATTCACTAGATACTCGTACGACGTTTCATCTATCAGCGTGCAATATTTCCATGGATAATGAGTAAAATATGGGTAGTTATAGATTCAAAAAGTATCATCACATCTTGTCGAGTCAGTTTTATGAAACACGAACGGAATATATCTGAAATGAAACTGAGACGTATTGAAACGTTTCACGTTTACATTCCAGACATGCTCCAAATATATTATTACGAAAGTGCACATTCTCACTGATCCAATAGATTTGTGAAATGTAACAGTAAGAAAATGTTATATCTCTAAAACCATGACAAATTATTAACACAAAATTTCGAAGATCTATATAGCTGAAACATTCTTAATATAATTGTGTATGTCGATCAATTACCTTTCTTTGGAGCCATACTAGCAACGGGCTGACCACGACAGTTAAACAGTTTGTATAGAAAAGTGCTTTGTACATCATGAGACCCATTGGTGTGGTAAAGTCCGAAACATCGAGTGCTATTATAAAATTTAAGGTCATGTACATCGCGGACCAATTGAATAGCGTTAAAATAACTATGTAAATATTCATGAGAACGTATTCAGTATTGCTTTGATTCGGTTGCCAAAAAGTACTCATGCCAGCGAAGCAGTTGAAGTAAACAAGCGGTTTTATTGAATCGTGAAAATTTTTCGGTTCTGAGAAAAACATGTTTTGCTTCGAACTATCACTTCGCTCTGGCTTCTGATTTTTGTACTTGAACTTCTGAAACGTCCGTGTACGCCTTTCTGCAGCTATTTCAACCTTCTCATTTGTAAAAGATTGACTCAAGCCATCAGGCAATAGAGTAAGTAGGGTTTGAATTTTTTATTAAGGACAAACATGTCTGTCGTTGTTGGGACCATACATAAACAAACATTAATACCCGTCATTTTTACTATACATATAACGATGAGATCGATGAACGTAATTGATTAAAAACGAAGGTATGAAGTGCTATTAGTTTATTAGTTTATTAAAGATACTTTTTGAAAAATTATGATATCACTATCCAATTTTTCAAGCATGAGTCTGCCATCTGTTGTTATTTTTTATATTTTCGTTGGAATCTTCAAAGTTTTGTTTACATAAAAATACATATAATATTCTACTTTGAACCGATTCTACTCACGCCTTGTACGAAGGTATAATCAAGAATAAAAAAACCGCAAGATTCAAAACGTATAGGATTCTGAAGTATCTGTATTGCGAATTCTTGGATCTGCAATGACAAAAAATGGAAAAAGCCAGTTTGCACAGTTCTAAGTGCGCTTTTCTATATAAATAAAATTTTAAATACAATTTTGTCATCTTTGTTAATATATTCTCACTGAATTTACAGCATGAAGTGAATATCATATCACAACTTCAATATAATCCACTTACTATGAGATTTTTACCTATTCGTACTCATCGGATTTCTTGTAGCAAGTAGTGCTTATCATTTATTCAACTTTTTGATTTCATATCTTTGATTTGAAAGGCTGATGTGGATTTTATACTTTTTGAAAAACTATGAATGCTTTTTTCCAGAGTAACGAACGGAAGGCTTTTCAGCCAATCCCAACAAACCGATGTCACAATTTTTTTTCGCAGATATCTATAAAGAGTGTGAAAAACAATGACATTCAATAAAATAGGTCTTCTTTACGGGTTTGCTTTAATTTTGCTAAAAGTTATCTTGCTATTCAACTTGTTCATGAATTTATGTTTTCGATAAGACTAAAACATCACCGCACAGCTTAATTAGCATAATTATTGTTAATCACGTTAAAAATTTATATCTTATGATGTCTGATCATGGGAAGGTCATCTGTGGCTCCAATCGTTCAAGAAATTCATATCTCCAATATATTTCGAACTTTCTATTATTAATAATTGCGATTAGATTCAAATTATTTATGTGTTACGTCAAAGTGGCTGAATCAGACTGTTGGAAGATTGAAAAGAAGAATTCCATAGATTCGCTAACCTGTACTGAAAATGGGAAGAGAATTTTCAATCCTATTATCTGCATGTATCGCTGTTAAAAAAACTAACCATTATACAAATATTCCCTTTGAGGTATTGAATTTAAAAATCTTCCCACGGGTTCTCGAGATTTCCTAAACAAACACCGACATCTGTAGTTAGTCATATATTTTTACAATTTTATTCCAACTTTTCCAGAATACAAGATTACATAAAGACACAATCAGAAAGTGTTGCGCAAGAATCGGGCAAGTGGTAAAAACTAAATTTATCAGAAAAGCAAACAAACATTTTGCAATTCTTTGAGTTCTTAACTAATTCCATTGTAAAAATTCTCAAGCATAGTGCAATGTGAGCTTAATTGAAAGCCATATTACCAAGGGAAGTGTAAAATTTGGTCCATGTTTGAGGACTTAATTTTTGAAAATAAAGATCATTTCTTAACAGAATTATAGGCGATAATATCTAATTAGATCTAGTAATTCCATTAAATTTCGCTGACGTTTTAGTCAAGTTCTGTTTCTGAAGTGGGGCTCCCAGTTAAGTGACTCATCTGGATGAGGATTACCAGGTACGTCGTTATGGATCCAATCGCCTAGAAGTCGAAAAGAAGATCATTAAATGATTCCAAATTCGGGATATTTCCATTGCACACATGGAATAAGCATCGCAAATACTCACGCCTTGTACGAAGGTGTAATCAAGAGTGAAGAAACCACAAGCATTAAAACGTACGGGATTTTGAAGCATCTGTACTCCGAATTCCCGCATCTGCATTGATAAAGGATAAAATAATTTTATACTGTATTTCGTCGAAAGTCAAACGAGACTTCCTAAAGGTGAGAATCTTTGCAAATTTGAACAAAACTCTCTGCGTATAGGTAAAGCAGAAATTGGCATGCAAAGTTCAGAGAACTGATGATGAATAGACGTGAACTTTGTCTTCACTTTGGAAGTTTCATACCTGTTTTTGAAATTGTGCATCTGTCTTAGTTTCAAGAAGCTCGTAAATAACTTCTCCAGTTCTATCAGCCTGTAATATTGAAATAAATTTTCGGATCATTCAATACCTCTTTTACAGTCGAGCATGGTGAACAATTATTCAAGAGAATATGTTCACGTGAGCAATTCGACTGCTTAATATTACCTCGTTGCTAACGATCCAGCAGGAGTGATTAACAATCCAAATTTTGAAAGCATATATCAAAATCCAAAGAACCGGTGGGAGTAAATCTTTAATTCTATGGGACGTCAAATCCTCCCATATCACAGTACTGTAAGTAGTGTACAACAATCCGGTAACCATGACGAAAGATATTCCCATTGAAAGTAGATTCTGGATTCCGAAGGCGATGTTTATCTTGCAAGACAGATCGCACAGTTCCAAATGCGCTTTCCTGGATTGATCAACATCTTTTTACATGCAGAATATATATTCGAGCTGGGATTTGGATTTTGATTTGTGATAATTTCTCTCGAAGATATAAAACTTGTTCTCTCCACACCTTTTTGAGCGGGGATGGCAAAAGCATGTGGAGGGTAATGTACGTTCACACTAGCAAAGAGTATTTCACAACAAGTCAGCCACATCTTCGTTCACGATTTGAACAACTGTATATAAGAATTTATTAAAACACTCTATTTCGACCCATTTGGTCAACTCAAAAAGTACGAAACCGTGCTGGCCAACAGAAGTTCGTCCATCTAGATCGAATTCATAAAACATTTTGACACCTGACTACATCAGGCTTCGTCGAAATCCATTCGATCTGGTACTACTACTTACCGCATTTCGTTTAGCAAGTAATAGTCACCGTTCATCCAACTTTCGCCTGTCACATCTTTCATTTCAGAGCTTGGTGTCACCTTGAATACTTTTCGAGAAACGACGAACACTTTTTTACCAGAGCAAGAAGCGGATGGCTTATTAGTCAGACCCAAAAGACCGTCGTTCAAGGCTCGAAATTTGTCCCGCAGATATCTTCACAGAATGGAAAGAATCACTTAGGAAAAATTAAACATCCAGCCAATTATCGTTCATCACTTCATCATACTCATAAAAAAATAATTGATAGTTAGTTTTTCTACTGTACCGGATGAAGACGCTGAAATTCAGGTCCAGCACTAGCATAACCATTACTGGATAATGTAAAGTGAACGCGATGGCAAAACGATTCAACGGCGTTACTTCGCTCACCAACATCCAAGCCATATCGCAATAGCACACCAAGCTGATGACTAAAAGGATGCCAATAACTTGACAAGTCAAACGGATGTAGGATTTTTCGTACTCGTTTCTATCTCTGATAATACTTCGAAAGGTTTCGTCCAAAATCGGAATCTGCTGTAGACAGTCCACTAATTTCTGCACATGTACGTACATACATCAACGATCATCAATTCCGTGACAAGTTCCATTTTATTTTAACAATTTACAATTCCAAGTTAAATCATTTGGAACAGAGAAAAGCGGAACAAGACGAAACCCTTCGGAAACTAGCTGGTTTTAATCAAAAAACTTTGAAATAATGAAGTTTATAGAGACTGCTGTTTTTGAAAACGAAAGTGGGATTGAGCTCAAAAGTTCATTGGTACATCTTCGCGACAGAAACAGTATCCTGTGCAAATTTCATTGAAATCAGTTTGGCAATTCGAGTGGAATCCTGTTCACAAGCAATTGATGGTCACATACATCCTATACTTGAAAATACTTGAAAATTTTTCTTCAAATGCCAAAACATAGTCCACATGGAAAAAAAACAGTGCAAAATGCCAGGTGAAGCGAAATATTTTTGAAAATCTACCAAATTACAGATGGGCTGTCTTGTTTCACCTTCCCCTATCGGTAAGAAACTTAGCCACTTTGTTTGAATTAGAAATCACAAATAACAACACAATCCATGAGGTTGCATAACGATTTATAATTACCTCGGTTTGCCGCCATAGTAAGAACGGAGAGGTTACTGCGAAACACGAGTTTGTATAATCGAGTACTAGATACATCATGTTAGCCATAGGAGAAGTGTCATAGAGTTCGGAAATGTCAGTCATCACAACCAATCCGATATAAGTCATGGTCCAATTTGCGAGAAAAATAACGATTGTGTAAATTTGCATACAAAAATACGCTGTGTTGGTCATATTCGGTTGCCGGTAAGCTCCCATGCCAATGAAACAGTTGAGGTAAACGATCGGTTTCACATCGTCGAAAAACGTTCTCGGTTCTTTGATCGACATTTTTTTGATTTGAAATTTCAATTATTCCACGATTTTCAGCTGTTTCTTAATCGCGATAATTTTATATTCTGATTTCACTACGTCCTCAAACACCACGCCGTAGCTATTTGAGGTTCTAAGTCGAAAGAGTATCGTGCAAACGATCAGGCAATGAACGCAAATGGAGTCTGAATATTTTTACTGATAATGATGTCTTCGCACTTGTTACATATACTATAGATGAGCAAACATCGATACTCATTACCCACAACCTTGGCTATACGAGCATTCAGATCAATAAATATAATTCATGCAAGAATGGGGTTTCGTAAATTCTTATCACGTACTTTATTATATTGAACTCTCCCCGATCGGTTGATAAGGTTGAATTATTAGTGTACAATACTTATTGATATAATTATTATTTCCTCGATCACATAATTATACATAATGTGTACTTGAATCATCAGTGACTAGATGGCCAGCTCAGTAGTCGCACATCAGAAGCTTCAAGCAGCCTTTCATCCTGAGATACGAAACCATAATGCTAAAACATGTCAATTTTAACGGAAAACTATAAATATATAATACAGTAAAGTAGAGTAGAGTAGAGTAGAGCGGTTTATTTAATTGACCATGGAGCTAGTGCTCCCTAAGGCCACAGGTATAATTAAAGAATACAAATAATAATACTACAACAAAATACAAAATAAAATAAGAGTAAGAAAGTTGAGTGAAAATACAAGAGAGTCTAATCAAATAATACAAAAATAGACATTAAGAGTAGAAATAAAGTAAAAATAATACAACACATGCAATAACAGAGGCTATATAAAGCAAAAAGTAAAAAATTAAAAAATAAGGTTAAGATGTAAATATGCACCAAGATCTTAATAAAATTCCAAGCAGTTAGTGTAGCTGCTTACTAATTACTAATACAAGACTCAAAAACGAGTATAAGCTCTATGCAGGATCTAAGCAGGACCAAACGGATCAGCCTCACGCTCCTCCAGGACCATAAGATGACGGTAGCATCGGGCACGAAAAGTAGCCAGAGTAGGCGCAGACGTTATCTCAGGAGGAAGCGAGTTCCAAAAGCGAGTGCCCGCGATAAGAAAAGAATTTTGCCAAGTCGCCGTCCGGGCTGGAGGAACGTGAAGCGTATCCGTCCGCGCGGGGTCACGACGCGACACCAAATTGGCTCGGAGCTGAAGCTGTTCTGCGAAGTAGAGAAAGTAGAGTAAAGTAGAGATAAGCTTTTGGAGCTTGTGAAGACTATCGATACTCCTTTAAAAAAAAACATGCAGAATCGGCTTGGATTGATTTTTTGAAAAAACACTATCAATAGTTCGCAAATTCGAACTTTTCATTGCATAACGAATAAACTATCGGTATTGACCACTTTTGCATTACTACACCGTGCAACACGTGCTTTAGAGAATGATGACATGCTTTTACAACAGATCACCTATTCTAACAATACGTAAGCACTACTTACACCGCCGGTCAAAAGTTTAGGTACAACCCATCAAGTTTTCCACTCGGACCAAAATTTGTATAACTCGATCGGGAAAAATCATAAACCAATTTAGCAAACGGATATTTGAAATGAATCCCCAGCTTGACTTTGATTGTTTTTTTAAATTTATGCGATTTTCTATGCACCCGGTACACAATTTTCAATATGGTCGTTTTCCCACGATTTTTTCACTCTGTAAAATTGGGTGACGGGTTATTGAAAAGTGGTTAACTGAATTTTTTATTGAACAGCATCAAATAGGAGATCTGATGCTGCAATTTGATCGTCGAGAAAAAATACTGCGGGTTTGTTTCGCAGATATATTTAGTTTTTTTGCAAAAAAAAAAATACGGATTTCGAAAAATGCGGCGCACTCCGGAAACAATGGGGTTTAAGATGATATGTCCAAGGAGTAAAAAATTGTATTTCGTGATTTTCAATTTATTTGATTTGTTTTTAGATTTTTTTTTTTTTAATTTTTTTTAACGCTTTTATTGGCTGATTCGTCCCATCAATTTATTGATGTTACTCAGGAATTATGAGATTTAAATGAAAAAAATCGACGAGTGTACAGTCCTGCACAATAATGGTTTACCTCAAAAATCAGCGTCATTGAACATGGACTTAACTCTACCAGCGCCGCCATGCGCCCAGAGTCGACGTTTAGCAGACGAAGCGCTAACGAACGACTTGAAGTTGTAAGCGCATACGCGTATTTCTCAAATAGCAGCATTTGCTCGTCGACTGGTTGATTGAGTCCATGTTCACGATTCGAAAATCCGAGCGCAGCTATGTTCATGTTCAAACCATTAATGTGCAAGTCTGTACATGTCTAAACTGTTAACCGGCAGTGAATTCGTGAGTCTATTTATGTCTATCCGAATTCCGATTATAAGGATATGTCTTAGTTTTCCGAAGTTTGAGAGCCATTTCCGACAAATGTTGAATTGGAGGTAGTGCTCTCGGGTACTTGATTCATCTGTATGAGAATTACCAGGTACGTCGTGACGGATCCAATCACCTATCAGTAAAAGAGAAAGTAGCTAAGAAATCCGAAAACTCTGGACACTCTGGACTACAAACACGAGTGAGACATGGAAGATACTTACACCTTGTACGAAGGTATAGTCCAGAGTGAAGAATCCGCAAGCATCAAAACGTACGGGATTCTGGATCATTTGTACTGCAAATTCTTGAATCTGTGGTAATCGAAGATCAACAATGAGTCAATGTTCAAAAAAAATAACCATCTCTTGAAGATTTGAATTGATGTCGATATTCATTTCTCAAATCAAGTTGGTTTAGAAAAAATAAAGGAAACAGAATACAACTTTGGAGGCTTTAAATTATACTACAAGGTGGAGCGTTTAGTCCAATCACAGATATATGAATCAACGACAAAGTGAACTGTTTTGATCTAGGTACTCATGTCCTGAGCGAAGTTACCGGATCGAAATTTCTTAGGTGTGTTTCTTAAAGGCAATAGTCGACCACTTCCTTTTTGTCAAAAAAAGGGTGGGGGTGACACATTTCGATTATTATCCGAACCCAGGCGTCGAATGCGCAAAAATAATATGTAGAGCGTTGATTCTAATTTAATTCCGAACGCATACGTCCAAAAACATGTTAAAAACATGTTCGTTTCATGCAAAAATAGAGCTGGAAAACCGTTTTCAGATTGGTCAAATGTCAATTTCCTCGGCGGCCATTGTTATGCAGCTGTCCGCCGAGCTTAGCTGGCCCGGGAGGTAGGTGGCGCCACGAATATATCGTTCCAAATCATGTAATCTGGTAAATAGTATGTGCTCTAATTAAAAATTTTCAAATAAATTTAAACAATTTTGACAATTCTTTATATACTTCAGTGTACTATCCTTGCGTCGGAGCGGATTGCCCTTTGTCCAGACCACGCGATACTCGTCCTTTATTAACCGAGTTATCAACATCACAGTTTGTGTATTGTAATGTGAATAAATCAACATTTATGCTATCGAACATTCATTGCATGTAGAATTGTGGATAACAAACAATCAACAGTAGCATACAATGTGGTTTATCTTCTTTAATTATTTCTCAGCAATGCTTTTGACAGCATGCATATGCCATGTCGGCATATTCAGTATTAAATAAATTAAAGATATGGAACACACTATATACTACAGTTGATTTTTTTGTGGCCCCATTTCTCTTTGTGATAAATGTTCGATAGCATTAATGCCGATTTATTTTGTCATTCCGCTTTTCAACTAGTAGAAAATTGTATTGTCGATAGCCTGGTTGATCAAAAATGGGTTTCGCATCCCCTTAAGGGGTTAAAAATGAGAATGGATAAAATACTACAGAGCTTTTTACATTTCCTTAGGTGATTACTAAACAAGGCTCTAGAAAAAGCACAGTGACTGGTATCCTCTTTATGAAACTTGAAAATAAATACAATAAATATACAGATACAAATAAAAAATATGAAAACCTTATGTATTAGAGCATGAATTTACCACTTTTTGAAGTTCTTGGTCAACCCTTGTCTCAAAAAGATCGTAAATCACATCTCCAGTTCTGTCAGCCTGAAATAATGAAATAAACACTCGAGAAGTAGAAATAGCGCTCTTCAAAAATTATAGTCAATCATTTTATGAGAAAATATTTTCTCATGGAAAGTTCAGCTGCTCAAAATTACCTCCTTACTTAAACTCCGGCACAAGTAATTGACGAACCAAATTTTGAAGACGTAGATAGCAGTCCAAATAACCAATGGGACTACCTTTGTGAGACTATCAATTATAAAAACCTCTAATACAACAGCACTGTAAATGGTGTATAACAACCCGGTAATCATAACGAAAGAAATTCCCATGGACAGTAGATTCTGGATTCCGAAAGCGTGGTTTACGTCCAGACACAGTTTGCAGAGTTCCAAGTGTGCTTTCCTGTATAAAATAAGTTTTCGATACGCCGGGTGCAAAGTTCGATTTTGCGCCCGCTTCGCGTGCACAAAATTCAACTTTCCACACGTTGTATAGAAAAATAAGGTTCGATACACGTACGAAAGATAATTCTCAACACGTGTGACTGTCACCCTTGCTTCGCTCGGGCGAAAAACTTCACACTCGTTCGAGAATCAACACTTTCGCGCTTGTATCGAAATGTACTATTTGAAAACAACATGATTAAAGCTACATTTGGACTGCCGAGTCCTGTTGTCCAACAACTTGACCATCTTTATTGAATATTTCACCGAGCTTACACCATACTAGGTGTAGATGTCATTTTATATACTGCAATGCTGTATATTCAGTGCGAGATTGAACATGGAAGCAGTTGGTGTTAATGCAGTGTTTAGTGTAGATTCACATAGTCCCATTTCTGTGACGTCTTGCAACAAAAAAGTGACCACGAACATGGTGAAGAAGAGATCTGTTGTACGCTCTTCCGTAAAATTTGTGCAAACTTTCGAAACCCTTCGATATATTTAGAAATATTTATAATTCGTTTGAAATTATTTGAAATCTTGCAAAGTTACTTAAAATCTCCTAAAATCTTGTTAAATCTTGTAAAACCTCTTCAAATTTTTGAAGACTCTTGAAATCTTCAAAATTTCTCGAATTCTCTGAAGTTCCATGAAATCTCGTAAGATCTAGAATACTTTGCAATGGTTTGGAATCCCCAAATTCTTTCGAAATTTCTAGAATCTAACAAAATCATTTGAAATTTTCTGAAATTTTGTAAAATCTTGTGAAGTCTTGTAAAATTTCTCGAAATCTCGTAAGCAAATGAGTCAACATTATTAACTATTTTTTTCTATCTATTTCGACCCATTGCAGTGATGCAGTGATTTATTCATTGGAAATCAAAAACAGTGCTAGTCGTGAACAAATTTTTTCAACCTTTTCGCGAACTCACCGGATTTCATGAAGCAGATAATGGCTATCATTTGTCAAACTTTCAGCTTTCATATCTTCCATTTCACATCCTTGTGTCACTGTTAACATTTTTCGAGAAATGACAAATATTTTTTTACCAAAATGACTCGCGGAACGTTTCTCGGCCAATCCTAACAGACTTTCGTTCAAGTCTTGAAATTTTTTCCGCAGATATCTATATGGAGCGTGAAAAACAATAACATGCAATAAAATAGTTACATTTCGAAATCCCTGAAACAACAGGGTGTCGTTAAATGTATTAAGAAGTCCGTTTCATTAAGCTTATATACATCATCGCATCTACTGACGAATAACCAATTGACAGTTGGATCTCAGCGTACCTCACGAAGGTGCAGAAATTTAAGTCCAGTACTAGCATAATCATGATCGGATAGTGTAAGACCACTGCGATGGCCAATTTGTTCAATGAAGATCCTTCGCCCAGTATGATCCATGCCGAGTCGTTAAGGCCCACTAAGAACATGACTAGCACAATAGCCGCAATATGACAAGTCACACGAATGTACTGTTTCCTGTAATTGTTTTCAGCTCCCAGAATAGTTTGGAAGGTTTCATCCAATATCGGCATTTGTCCTAAACAATCACTCAACCCCTACGTGTGGATGAATAATCATTAAACTTAGGAAAAATCTGTTTGAAGCAGCACACCATCGTTTTATCTTAGCAATTTACAAGCCCATGTGCAATTGTATGAAAAATGAACAAAAAAATGGGCAACTTTAATTAACGTAGGAGTCTAATAGCTCCAATTAATTAAACACCAAAAAAACTGATATAGTTACAATAACAATGCTTAATTACCTTTTTCTGGCGCCATATTAAGAATGGAGAGGTCACAGCCATGCAAGAGTTTGTATAAATGAGTACTTGATACATTTTACTACTCATAGGGGAAGTATGATCGTCAAACGCTGAAAAGTCTGCTATCGTAGTCAAGCCGATATAAGTCGTAGTCCAGTTAAAAAGAGTAAAGACAAATGTGTAGACTTGCATGCAAATGTATACAATATTGGTCGTAAATGGCTGTTGATAAACTCCCAGACCAATTAACCAATTGAACTGAACAATCGGTTTAACAGATTCATGAAAAGTGCTTGGTTCGTCGAACAACATGATTTTAATTCGAAAAATTATATTCCAAGTAATGATTCGGTAAACGTAATTACAAGAGTCTGAAACTTTAGCTGGTATTCATGCACACGCTTTTTGTACACTGACACCGATTAAACAGTTGGTAATGTTTACCCGTTACCTTTGTTCTATCAGCTACAAGATCGATAAATATAAGTGAAAAAAAAGGAAGGTACGAAGTGCCCTTAGTTGATTGCGTTTATTAAGGATAATTAGATAAGGCTCGAAATGTTGCAACTAAAAAATGTTCATGAAATAATTGATCAGGAAATAAGTTATGAGTAAGATTCGAATCTTTTAGCTCATAATCATTTTTTTCCAATTCCACGTCATTTATAGCTATTACCCATAAAAAATTCTATACCCGCGTTTAGATCGGAGGTACAAAATGTTATTACTATATGACTAGCATACAACTGTACAGGCAAAGGTTTCTCATTGTAAGTAGTCACCTCTTCCTGGATATGGACTCATGCACTCCTAGTCCAGTCGAGATTGTTTTGTCCGAAGGCCATAGAACATAGTCTAGAGCGACGTACGCTCTCTAATTTTATACCGCTTGTGTCGAGGGACTCTCTATGTTGTGCCATGCGCATGAAACTATGTTGGCCAAAAGTCCAAAACTTAGGTTGACGATGGAGACGGATAGTCCAGTCAAATTAAGATTTGACCCGGAATCTAGACTATGTTCTATGGCCTTCGGACAAATTAATCTCGTTGCACATGCGTGACTAAATAACAGCTGAGATAACCACCAAGGAAAATGGGAAACATGATGAACAGAAACTATTCAACTGTTCGTTATCTTTGCTAAAGACTTTGAGAATGAGGATTTTCGAACTGGACGTCACATTTCTCCGCATGATAGAAGCAAACTATTCATTTGTATTATACAGACGGACCTTGATCATAGCAACACTAACATACGAACATTAAACATCCTTAGAGAAAGGCATCGATCGACCCACTGTGATTTCGGATAATCTGCTACTCGGTTATTAGTCTACTCCGAAATAATTATAGTTCTATTATATCTCTCCTTCCCCCATGCCTTACCCTCACTCTCTGAGCTGCGCACAACGTGTGCGCACTCGAACCGTAAAAGAAGTTGGAATGAGTTTATTGAACCATGACAAGGATTGTTATAAGTCTTTTTTTAAGTTATGTGAAGGTGATTATGCCACGTTTATTATTATTTCGTTAGGTGTACGTGTGTAGTAGAAAATTTAATTATCTTTCAAATAAATCAGCGATATTGTTACTCTCGGCTACCTAACTCATCTGGATGAGGATTATCAAGTACGTCGTTATGGATCCAATCACCTGCAAATAATAGAGAAAATCATCAAGAAATCCTTAAACCGTATGCTCTCCATACACAAAAACTCACGCCTTGTACAAAGGTGTAATCAAGAGTAAAGAATCCGCAAGCATTAAATCGCACAGGATTCTGAAGAATTTGTACCCCGAAATCTTTAATCTGCGGTAATCAGAGATGAAAGATTTTTATAATTAATTATTGTAGATGAGAAAAAAGACAATAATTTGCAAATGGAGGACTAAATGTTGTCAACATTATCGGATTATTTACGCATCTAATTACCTCTTTTTGCAATTCACTATTTATTCTGGCTTCAAGAAGCTCGTAAATAACGTTTCCAGTTCTTCCAGCCTGAAATAATGACATAGACACTTTATTATACCGAAAGGTTTTCTTAAAACTAAACAGTTGACAGCGCAGGTGCGAGTTTCGGCGTCTGTCACAGGCTCACAGGCTCAAATATCGTCACAAGACGGACTCGCCGACCAATGAAATTAAATTATTTGACGCATGCGCTGTCGACTGTTTAGTTTCAAAAAAACCTCTCAGTATGTATGCCTATATCAAAGTGAGCAATTCAACTGCCTGACGTTACCTCGTTACTAACGCTCCAAGTCGAGTGATTAACAACCCAAATTTTGAACAGGTAGACAATAAGCCTCTGAACTGCTGCGACTATTTCGGGAAACTTCTCAAACATGAAATTCTTCCATATAATAGTACTATAAGTAGTATATAACAACCCGGTAATCATCGAAAATGAAACTCCCATAGAGAGTAGATTCTGGAGTCCAAACACTAAGTTAACCTTTCCAGAGAGTTTGCAGAGATCCAAATGCACTTTCCTGTATTAGTTTAGTTTTCAAAATGACAATACACGAATAAAACTACATTTATACTGCCAATACGTGTTGTTCGACAATTCAACCATCTTCGTTAACCTTTTCATAGCATTGACATTGGTTCACAGGATCTTAAAAAAAAGTGGGGCCAAAGGTCGTACTGCGAAAACTTACTCCTAAAACTATCCTCGCATGGCAAATGGATCCGACTCATGTGGAATACTTTATCAAGACCCTGTTTTCAACAAGCCATCTTCGAAATCATTCATGCTGTGTACTAAAATGTATTGACCAAGAAAAGATCATCAGACCAGAACAAGTTTTTCCATCGCATTATAATTTTTGACAGAAAAAAATTGGCAGTGTAAACGTAGCTGAATTTGGGTATGAATTAATTACCGTCATTTATTTATTAATAAAAGGCAAGTCGTTTTGATCTTAATCAGAAGTTTCACCTACTTCTACTTACCGAATTTCGTGTAGCAACTGTTGCTTATCATTTGTTAAACTTTCAGCTTTAGTATCTTCTACTCGATTGTCTGGTGTCACTTTTAACGCTCTTCGAGGAATGACAAATATTTTTTTACCAGAATGAGAATCGGAAGACTTCTCAGCCAATTTCAGGAGACCGTCGTTCAAGTCTCGATACTTTTTTTCCAGATATCTGTGCAAAGTATCATATCATTTACTCATGCGGGCGTGGTTATTTCATCAAACTTATTTTGCATCTCATGTACTTATAAATACACATTTAAAAGTCAGTTTTCATTATACCCAACGCAGGCGCAGAAGTTCAAATCCAGCACTAGCATAATGAGTATGGGATAATGCAAAGTGACTGTGATGGCAAGATTCTTTAAGAGCGAATGCCTGCCCAACAATATCCATGGGTTGTCGGAAATTCTCAACACGGTCACGACGAGAGCTATGGCAACGACTTGATAAGTCAGATAAACGTACCATTTCCTGTACTCGTTCTGAGCTCGGAGAAGACTTTGAAAACTATCATTCAATATCGCCATTTGTCTCAAACACTGTTGCCAGCCCTGAGTGTACATCAATGATCATTAATTACAGATTGCGTAATACTGTTTGCAAGTGTTTGGATTATTGATAAGACACTGTTACAATCACTGATCTTCGCGCTAACTGGATAAGGAATCGCTGTAGTCCGCAATAATTACAATTAGAAAGGTTCACTAGTGCCCTCATCGATCAGATAAAGTACTAAGTAAAATTTTTCCACGCATGCGTTAAACCATAATACAAGATTCTCAACCACTCGCATGATCGAGCTTTTTCGTAGCATGTGTCTTTTTTTGTGTTTACGCAAGCGCAAAGGGGGCCGTCGTAGTACTTTTTCCGATCAACGGGAGCGCTGATGAACTATTCTAATCCTAACACCTTCTGAGACCACAGCCAATAGGTATCCCTTATCCAGTTAGTCTGGAGATCACTGGACTCTGGGTAGCGAGAGTTACGGTTTTCATTAATCACCTTTCTTTGGAGCCATATTAAGAATGGAGAAATCACAGTTGCCACACAAGAGTTTGTATAATCGAGTATTTGATACATCGTACGAGCCATAGACGAAAGATCTTCTCTTTGTGAAACGGCTGTTAACTCGGTCAAGCCAATGTAAGTTATAGTGTAGTTTGCGATGACGAAAATAACCGTGTAAAATTTCATGAAAAAATATGCAGTGTCACTTATATTCGGTAACCGATGAACCCCCATGCCCACGAAGCAATTTAGATAAACAATCCGTTTCACAAAGTCATAGAAATTGCTTGATTCTTTGATCAACATCTTTCGTTTAATCAATTTTATAGTTTCGCACTGATTTTTGATGAGAACACGATTTTGGCTGCTTTTTATCGCAAACAATAACCACTATTGCAGAATCCAAAACCTTCAGCTTATAATTTCGTTCCCGTGTTTTCACCCACTGCAAATGATCAAACGGTAATAAGTACTGCCCAGACCTTTTTATACACCCATGCTTCGAATCGATAAATATAATTGACCGCAGTTATAGGTAGGTGCAAAGTGTTATTAGGCAGTTCATTATAATGCACTTTACCAGATCGCTCGATAAGGCTGAAATATTTTCGCTGACGTCTGACTTTGTAGTAATTTTCTACATGACAAAATTTTGCCTTATACAATTGTATAATGTACTAATGAGAGGTTCATCTGCATTGTGTATAATGTAAGTTAACTAAATTCATACCAACACAAATATTTCAGGTTTTTTATTATTTCACACTGACATTTCGAGTTAGTGATGACGTTTTCCATTTTTATTATAGCGTATTGCAGTTTATAAGATTGCAGAACAAGGTAGAGATTGGTGCCATAAAATTGACGATCATGTAATGTCGTGAAAAGTTTTCGGTTCGGTGATTAGCTCGTTTTAATATCGATTAATATCGATCCGCTTCTTCTTTGCGAAAATGTTATGCTCATAATTTTTGTCTATCACGTCCTAAACGTTCTAAGTCAAAAATATATGAAACAAAAAACATGAGGCGATATACACAAGTTGTACTAAACATGAGTAAACATTATTAATCATCACCTACCACCTTTGTTAAAACACTATGCCAGCGTTGAGATCGATAAATTTAATAAGTGCAAAGTGCCATTCGTCTATTATTTTGTTGGAAATACTTTGACAAGGATAACGATCAGGCAAGATTTTTAATTTCATGTGTCTTAATGAATTCCGCGATAGAAGGTTCGTGTCTTCGCACAAGAATCTAACTTAACGAGGACTACTGACTTGCAAGATTTTAAAATATCTCGGACCTGAATGATTTTTCTAAGGTGGTCCTTGCGAAATGTTGATACAAAATATTAATTTCAACGCGCGTGGTGAGCTAGTTTAAGTAAACTAGTGGTTTGATAACATCATGAAAAGTTTGCGATTCTAGAACAAACATATCATTTCGATTTCCAGTATGATTTTGCACTATTTCTGGTAAAAAAAAGGTTTGTATCTGCTTCTTTTTTGCCAGAATCTTAGACTCCCAACAAATTTTAGATTCCAAAGTTCTAAACGTAGAAAAATATTCATGTCTGTAACTTCGCGTCACATTCACAGAAATACTTACCTTAAGGTTTTTATCACCTCAAATTGGAGCATTTTACAATTTTATGACATGCTTTCATAAACTTCGAGTCACGGTAAGGATATGGTCAGAATGATCAATGTTTTCTTGAAATTCAATACTATTAAATTATGAAGACATTTTTTATTGATACAAAAAATATTTGATACTCTCGTTTGACACATAGGTATAAGTCGGTTCCAAAATCAATGCCGGATACTAAATTTATATCCCAAAAGTGATGCAAAATACAATTGCGACTCAAAGAATCTAGTGAGAAAAATCTTTGCATGTCTAGACAGATAACTTTACAATAAAATGATGCAGGAGTGTCGCAGACAATTTAGGAACAAGCGATATTGCAGCTATATCTATTAATTTGCTGAAACTTTGGTGTCGTTGCTGGCACGGGCTATATCGGAGGTAGATATCTCGGGTCCGGGACTCATCTGGATGAGGATTACTAGGTACGTCGTTACCGTTCCAATTACCTAAAGGTCAGAGAGAAAGACAATCAGAAATGCCAAGATCCTACAAGGGAACTTTGCCAAGTGTCCCCCTCCGATTTCAACGGAACTTTGAGAGATTGTAGAGGAGGTGAAAATATTCGAGTCCAACATGGCGAACATCAAGTCGAAAATTGGTACCATTTTTCGTTTTGACGTTCCCCATATTGGACCCGCCATTTTGAATTTCGAAAATCTGATGCCAGATTCGTAATCGGCGACCCCGAAAACCCCCGGTAGCACCTTGTCAACCAAAAATCTTCGGCCGGTCGTTCTGCGCGAGCTATCGCATAACGAAATCTGCGATTTTCAGGGGTTGATTACACCCTCTAAGGGTGGAATTCCCGCTGATATAAAAAAATACGTGTCGAATTTTTCAACCCCCTCTACAATCTCTCAAAATTTTGTCGAAATCGGAGGGGGACACTTCGCGATGTTCCCTTGTTAGACACGTACGCGCCTTATACTCTGCAGATGCTGGTAAGACATCAAAAACACTTACGCCTTGTATGAAGGTATGATCAAGATTGAAGAATCCGCAAGCGTTGAAACGTATGGAATTCTGAAGCATCTGTACCCCGAATTCTTGAATCTACGATGATCAAAAATTACAAGATTTAATAGAAAATATGTAGCAGATAGGTCATTCATCCATTTGGTATTCACTAATTATTGAATCGTTGAGTTATTGACTCATTCGTTGATGCGTGAATATAGCACCTTGATGGGAACATGCGTGAAAATGTATCAAAATTATTCAAAGGTGGCAACACAATCAATGAAATGTGTGATTTCATCGTATAATGTCCATGTGCATCCGTTCTGCCTCGCCTTGCCTCGTCCCCGTTCGTGTCAGATGTGTACGCTGCTTTACGTAATATATGGACAGCCCCCTCCTAATTACCTGATTGATTCAAAGGGTCAAATATCTAGAACTATTCGGTTATCGTATGTATTCTCGTTCATGTCTTTACTTACCTTCTCTTCAACTCCGCTACAGTATATCCTAGAGTCTAGGAGCTCGTATATAACTTCACCAGTTCTTCCAGCCTGAAATAATTAAGGAGATACTCAGTCAGTCAAAAATATTTATCAAATACTACACACAAATTTTTAGTGACTATATTCACACGAAACTTTGAGCCACCTAATTATATTACCTCGTTGTTTACACTCTGGCAAGAGTGATTAACCATCCAAATTTTGAAGACACAAATTGCAGTCCAGGAAGCCATCTCAAACACCTCCGCAAGTTTTTTATTTGTGAAATTTGCCCACGAAAATGCACTGTAAATAGTGTACAACGATCCGACAATCATAACAACGGACATGCCGACGGATATCAGATTTTGTATTCCGAAAGCACGGTTTATTATTCGAGAAAGCTTGCAAAGTTCCAAGTGTACTTTTCTGTAATTATAAAATTATGATATTTATGAAATTATATATAAGTATATAAAATTTGATATTTCTATCGAAAAATTTGTCAATAGTCTACAAGGGGCTGTTCGTAAATTACGTAACGGACTTCGGGGGGGGGGGGGGGTCACGTTACGGAACGTTACAAGGGGGCAAAATCACCGAAAAAGTGCGTTATGTAATTTATGGACGGCCCCCGCAAGGTTATTTACCCGAAACTGAAAAGCGATAGAGGGTTACAAGACTCAACCGTATTAAACTATACCCACCGGATCAATATCCGCTACTCGTACTCACCGGATGTCTTGTAGCAAGTAATGCTTGTCTTTCATCACGTCTTCGGTTTCCGTATCCTTTACTTCATTTCCAAGAGTGTTTCTAATAACGTTTTGCGAAATCACGGATAGTCTATTGCCACGATAGGAGATGAAAGGCTTTTCTTTAAATCCTAGCAGACTGTCATTCACATCCCGAAATTTTTGTCCCAAATATCTATATACATTTAACACACGGTTATCATCAATACAATATAGAACAGAACAGACGATAGAAATTAACAATAAAGTTAGTTTAACAGTAAAGTTAGTTCTTTATCATACCCTACGAAAGTACAAAAATTCAAGTCCAGCAGAAGCATAATTAGTATCGGATGGTACGTAGCGTAAGCAGCAGTCCAAATCATAAACTGTTCTCGGAAATTCATCGATAGAAAAAGTTCATAACTTTGTAAAGTACCGATCATGCTAAAAAGAATCATCACCAGAAGAATACCGATAACTTGACGCGACAGACGAGTATAATGTTTTTCGTATTCGTTTGGAACCCCAAAAACAGTTTGAAAGGTGTTGTCCAAGACCAGTATCCGTCGCAAATAATTCCTCAACTCCTAAGTATAAAAAAAAGACTTTCAATTACGAAACAAATTGTCGGAGAGATCAGACCATTGTTTGATCTTAGCGATTACTGATTCCAACTGCAGCCCCAGGTACGCGCAGTGTCGATGAGAGACTGAGTCACGATACTCGATTCAAAGAGATTATAGCTCATTTACGTTCACTAAAACTTGTACCAGAAGAAATAATGATTATGATGATTACCTTTCTTCGTAACAATATCAACAACGGAGCGATTACACCGAAGCCAGAAGTTGTACAAATCAGTGCTTTGTGCATAGTGAAGGTCATCGGTTCCATATTTTCATACTCTGTCATTTGTATTATTCTGCCCAACTCGATGTAAATTGTGATCCAACAGATGATAGTGATAATAACTGCGTATAGTTTTATCATAATGTATGTGAAACTGCTTTGATTTGGTAGCCGATAAGTACTCGCGCCAGCAAAGTAGTTGAAGTAAACCAATGGTTTTATAGCGTCGTAAAAAGTTTTCGATTCTACGATTAACATCTTTCGATGTCGAGTACGCTCGTGGACTGTCTTTGGATTGGAAAACGACATTTATCTGCGTCTTCGTTGCCGATATTTTATTCCTTTATTTTTAACACATCCTGAAACCTACAGCGACAGCTCTTCCAACGTTCTACGTCGAAAAGGCGAAACTGATAAGTTGACAATACATGGAGAGAGAAACACATGTAGGATCTAATCTTTGATCGGATATTCATTCCCCAATTCTCTGAGTACACACGTGCGTGGACATTAGGGACCATTATCCATTATCTCTTTGTTGTATCAACGTTGCGAGAGATAAATTATTATTTTATGACAAAAGACAGTGCGATATGACATGAGAGAATTGTTTCGCTTGTGGTAATTTGATGAGGTAAAATCAGTTATACATAGAGTAGGGAGTGGGGACGAAGTCAAAGGATCAGGCAATAAACTCAACTGTACGAATCGGATGTTCCAACCCATGATATGGTCACCGTGGTCTATTACAAAAATTGAAATTATACTTTGCATGTCAAGTCCGCGGAAGAATACAACTATTGTCAAAATGTGGTTATGAAATTCTACTGCTATGGTTAACTTCCTGCAGAAACGCAAAAATCTTTCATATATCCGTCAAGTGTAATCGAGCACGTACGATATTATGTTCACAATCAAACAGATATGTTATATCACCGTGTAATGTTGAATTGCCGTCAATCAAACTTGTACAACTAGTTAGTAATTATACCTCGCTTGTTACATTTGCTCGAATACGATATCATTGTGTTCGTTCGCTAGTCTCACGAGAAGACTTGATCATTTAGTGCGAAAACTATGGAATAAGATTCCGGGACATCAGGTAGACCACCCGGAGCATGAAAACTACAAACCGAAACTTCATTGTAATCTACGACGTAGACTCGAGCCTGTTTTCCCGACTTTAAAATTACAAATAGCTTTACAAATGATTGGGTACTCAGCTAGCATATAAACATGATGATTTTTCACGTTTAACAAATACCAGTAAGTTTTTCCAAACTTCGTTTGTCAAAACTTATGGCTACCTATTCATTTCCAACGCTAAACATACAGCAGCTTTTTTCGGAAAATTTTGTGTAACATTGGTATTTAAATAATTCAGTAACGCGTGAGCAATAGACAGCTACGGACGGTTACTGGTATGGTCTGTAGCTCAATCACGCCTCTACCGGCTAATAGTTGCGTGCCTGCTGCTGATATTCACGTGCCTGATGCGCGTGTATGACAGAGTCAGCGCCATCTGTTTGGATTCCAGGTAAAACTATGGTAGCTGAAAATTCTATCGTGGATTTTCAGGTTTTATTGCATTATCACAGACATCTGGAGTGTGTATTGATATTTTGTATTTTTATTGCAGTATAGCAAATACAAAACTACATTTAAATCAGTTTTATCTTGAGACACACCGGCAATACAAGACTGAATAGGTATTATAATTATCCATCTAATAATTCGAGTTAACCAACTAGAACTACCACAGAAAAAGCCAACGACTTAGAATTTATCATCAAAAAAGTAGTGTAATTCGATAGAAAGTTTCAACCACGTGACGTGCAGAAAATTGTTATTATGATGTTATTAGTTTTGAGGCATTAACAAATGTTGTAACATGTCCACAACGAGCAACAATTTTGGAGGGACATATACTGAAGATAATTAAATTTATCTATTGAACTGAATTAGTGATATTTAAGCTATTTCTATCAATTTCCTGCAACGCCAGTGACATTTCCAGCAAGAACTGTGTCGAAGGTTGAGCTTTCGGATATGTGAATCATCTGGATAAGGATTATCAGGTAAGTCGTTATGGATCCAATTACCTGTAAGCCAAACGTAAGATAATTGAAATATCCTAAAATCGTGAGCCCTACACACACGAGTATAAAGCAGCAGAAGCACTCACGCCTTGAACGAAGGTGTGATCAAGATTGAAGAATCCGTAAGCATTGAAAAGTACGGGATTCTGAAGCATCTGTACTCCAAATCTCTGAATCTGGAATGATTGAAAATAAAATAATTGTATAGGCAGCATGTAGATGACTCGGTCGTCAATAGATTTCGGTTAAAATGTATCAACCCGAGGGTCATAAAAGCTTAATCATGGGTTAGAACAAAAAAAAAAATGAATAACAATAAATGATTGTGCGGACAGGCGACAAAATTTGTGTATTTTATTTACTGATTTGCACATATGAGCCTACCTCTTCTTGAAGCTCGTTGTTTAATCTTAAGTTCAAAAACTCGTAAATCACTTCTCCGGTCCTCTCAGCCTAAAATAGTGGAACAGATACTCGGATCATACGATCTATCTTTGCTATAACAGCGTGGTCAATAATTTTTTAGAATGACATTTTTACGTATAGGCAATTGAGCTGCTTAATATTACCTCTATACGAGTGCTCCAGCACAAGTTATTGACGAAAAAAATTTTAAATACGTAGATAAAGCCCACATAACAGATAGGACTATCTCAGTAAGTCTGTCAGTAATACAATCCGGCTTCCACGTGAAAGCACCGTAAATAGTGTACAACAATCCGGTAACCATTGCAAAAGAAAATCCCATGGAAAGTAGATTGTGGATTCCAAAGGCGAGGTTTATCTTCCCGGAAAGTTTGCAAAGTTCCAAGTGCACCTTTCTGTATTATTAAACTTGTGAGAACGATAGAACACGAGTTAAGCTACGTCTCTAAAATACTAACGCGGTTTGTCCAATAGGTCGGCCATTCTTATCAACGCTTTCACAAACCAATTGATTAATGTTCAAGAGGCCTGTGCTGAACGCGCCTAAATAGCCACAACATCAGAAACTTCGGAGAATTTTCTGCACCACCCAATTGCATTTTGCTGTATCAAAAAAAAAATATCGCCCTGTCATACTCACCGGATTTCGTGTATCAAGTAAAGGTTATCAGCTTTCACATCTTCCATCCGACAGCCTGAGGTCCTAGTCGATACTTTTCGAGGCATTACCAATTTTTTTTGACCATGATATGAAGCAAGAGGCTTCTCGGTCAATCCCAACAAACCATCGTTCAAGTCATGAAATTTTATTCGCAGATATCTATACAAGAATAAATTGTGCTCGTATTTTGCAAATATTTTCATTGATGCGGCACACGACGGATACCAACCCAAAACTTTTTTGTTCTGGGGATTGCGTTTAACCATATCCTGTTCAAGCTTGTTGATTGTTTAAGCAATTTAAATGTCTAATATCGAAATTAAATTACATTGATTGGTTTTTCATAAATATTCACAGAATAATTCCTGCACACAAGCAGGATGCATCGAACTTTTCTTTCCGTTCAACAAAATGTGTTCAACCTTCAAATTATCTACGCGCACTATTCTCGAGTTCAAACAGAATAAAGCAAGCTTGAACAAGCTATGGTTGAACGCAATCCCTAGAATAAAGACGTTATGGGCTGGTATGCGTGGTGTGCCGCATCCACGAAAAGGCACGGTATGGAGCTCTCCATTTGAGTTTTTCCACAAACTGGTGTGTGAGTGTGTGTCCGTGTGTAAACGATCGCGTGAAGAATCACGATTTTGTATATGGTAAGTATTACTTGAAATTTTTCAGGGAACAATCGCAAACTGTAATAGTTTAGCAGATCGTCTGAAAAATCAGGGTTCTGTGTGTTTTAATTATTACTTGAAATCCTTCGAAAAACGATTGCAAACTACAATAGTCTGCCAAATCGGCTGAAGAATTAAAATTTGTGTGTTACGAGAATTCTGAAATAACTGATGAACAAATTATTGATATTTTTCTAAGTTATAAATTTCATTTGTTATTAGTACTTAATATCTGATTTTGATACAAGCCATTTGGAGGATTCGTTCGCTAATTAAGTTATCTACGATTTTTAATATTAACTATCGGTCATCGACTCAATGAATGGATAAATGGATTTACCGCACGAAGGTGCAGAAATTCAAGTCCATTACTAGCATAACCATTATCGGATAATGCAGAAAGAATCCAATTACAAAACGTAACCACAACGATATGACATCCATTGATGTTAATATTGTGTTTAAAATTGCTAGCAAGACTGTTCCTAGAACGATAGCAATAGCTTGACGAGTCAGACGAATGTACTGTTTTCTGTACTCATTTCGATCTCCGAGAATATCTTGAATAGTGTCATCCAAGATCGGTATTCGACTTGAACAATCCTTTAACACCTAAACATACATAAATGATAAATAATTATAGAACAAATTAACTGAAGTATCACACCATAGTTTCATGTCAGTGATTCACGATTCCAGATGGAATTGTTTTTCGTATTAATGAAAACCTGGCTCACTTTATTCGATTTATATGAACTTATTTACGTTTGAGTAGCTATTAGCAGAATCTGATAGATTATAGAACAATTATTACTTACCTTTTCTTGGAACCACTTCAAAATGGGAGAAATCATCGCTAAGATACAGTTTATATAAATGAGTACTATAAACGTTTTACGAGCGGCGATCGAAACGCCTTCATGATATTTGTCGTCTACCATCTCAGTCAAGCCGAGGTAAGTTATTGTCCAGTTTGTAAGAGTGAATATAATCGAGTAAATTTGCATGCAAAAGTATGCAATGTCGCTTATATCCGATTGCCGATAAGCCCCCATGCCTACGAGGCAGTTCAAATAAACGATCGGTTTCATGGAATCATGAAAAGTGCTCGGTCGTTCGTTGAACAACATGTTTCGACTTCGTATGTGCGGTCTACTACTGATTTCCGCTGAAAACACTAGATTCGGATTCTTTTTCTTGAGGCTCAACTCAAGTCGTATATTCCTATACCTTTCCCACGTTCTGAAAATCCCTGGTCCGGCTATTTCAACGTTCTAATTTGAAAAAAATAGTAACCCAAACGATCAGGCAATGAACACAAGTTATAAGATCTGAATTCTTAACCTGCAGTATTCGTGGTTGCACTTCTTCGTACCGAACACGAATAAACGTTTGTAAAAATTATCACCCATTATAACTTTGCTATGCCAGTGTTCGGATCGATAAATGTAATTGATGATGATGAAAGGTACGAGGTGATATTAATTTATTAGTTTGAACAAGTAGTTGTGATACGGCTGGAATATTCTTACTTAAAAAAGTATGAGGCCATTATCGATCATGCATGGTGCACAAGTATTGTATCAATCTATCTGCAGCACATAATTTAGTATATACTCGTCTTATGCATTACAGATGATCCGAGGTGAATAATTATCATCTATAATCATTGCTCTACCAGCGTTCAGATCAAAATTTTTAATCGATTAAAGAGGGAGGTACGAAGTATCATTGACATGATCAGATCGAAATATTTGGTGGTACCCGAATAACTGTTTGTCATCGACTGAAAATTTAATTAAGTCTCGAAATCTTCTTCGTAGGTATCTGATCGAGAATAAGTTTTCCTCCCATTTTGCTAGCTTGTCAGAACCATTGAAACATGGACCTCTCCATTTGACTTTCTCTCGAATTTCAGAATCGTGGTGAAATTTCACAAGCGTTCACTTTCTCACTTAACAAAACACTCTCTACTTTTACAAAAATGTTTTACTTAGCTTCAAATATATCTCGAAAGGTGTCATCTAAGATTGGTATCTGTCATAAATAATCCCGGAACACCTATACATAAATGAATAATTAATAATTCCAGGAGACGTCAGCTAAAGCATCACACTATCGTTCTATTTCAGCAATTCACAATTCCAGATGGAATTGTTTGTTGATTTGATGAAGACATGGATCACTTTATTCAATTCTGAGAGCTTCCATCTTGTTTCCATTTACACAGATATCAGCAGAATCTGATGGTTGATTTGACAATTATTAACCACCTTTCTTTGAAGCCATATCAAGATCAGCGAAATCACCGCCAAGAAAGAATTTTTACATACGGCTACCATAAACATGATACGAGCGACAATCCAAGCATGTTGATTACATTTGTCATCGTTGGAGTCATTTGACCTCAACCGAATAAGTACTACATTGTTCACACTTAAAAGTGAATGGACCGTTTATTTTTCCATTAATTTACAGTAGTTTTCGTCACATTCTTATAATCCATTTGATAGGTATATGCAATACCTGTATAACAAATTACCTGATTTTGATACCATTCATTCTTCATCATATACGCATACTACTCACATCTATAAAAGAACATTCATGAATCACTTAAGACTTATGCTCAGCTCATAACTTTACGAAAAATTAACGTGACGCCAATAGTTCTCTCAATTCCAAATAATTACAATACCTGCAGATGAAAAAGAGATGTGGACATGAATCAAATCAGCAATTTTTCAGTTTCTAACTGTACATTGAAACTGTACTGAAAATGCTAGGATGTGATCTTGACTATTTCTCTGTACTCCGCAAAGTCGAAAAAAAATGATTTCTCGACAAGTGGATCAACCACTTTGTTTTTGTTGTGTTAAATATTTACTTTTGTCAATTTTTACACAACTACATCATTTACAGTTGAAGAAGTTTTATGAGCCATAGAAACTTAAAGCTATTATGCATATTGTTGAAAATTCATTGCAAAATTATTAGTGTTGTTGAGCTCAGATTTCAATTGCTGAAACCTCAGTGGTGTTCCAAGCGAGAACTGTATTTGAGATGGGGCTCGCGTTTACGCGAACCATTTGGATGAGGATTATTAGGTAAGTTGTTATGGATCCAATCACCTATAAACCAAACTGAAGATAATAACAGAAGAAATTCTACGATCGTAGAGCCTACACACACACGAGTAAGTCATCGAAAATACTTACGCCTTGTACAAAGGTATAATCAAGATTAAAGAATCCGCAAGCATTGAAAAGTACAGGATTCTGAAGCATCTGTATTCCAAACCCCTTAATCTGCGGTGATTAAAGATACAATAATTGTGCATCTAACTGTCGTCAATGAAAAGTAAATACTTTCTTTCAACAGTAACTAGCAATGAGTTTCGATTGAAACATATCGACCCAAGAGACGTAGAATCTTAATAATGTATATGTGCATACATATAAGAAAATGAAGGACAAGTGATAATAGTGTGAACAGATTTGTAAACTTAATCTACTCGCTTAGACATGTACTCACCTCATCTTGAAGCTGATTTTCCGATCTTGGATCAAGAAGCTCGTAAATAACTTCTCCGGTTCTTTCAGCCTGGAATAGGGAAATAAAAACATTCAGAATACACAATATATTTCTTCTATGGGTCAATGGTCAATAATTCTACAGGATGACATTTTCACTGCATATGGCTATTTGAACTGCTTAATATTACCTCGTTACGAGTACTCCAGCACAAGTGATTGACAATCAAAATCTTCGAGACGTAGACGAGAGTCCATAGAACAGATGGGATTGAATGTTCAATACGATCAATAGCATAATACGACTCCCACACCATAGCACCGTAAATAGTATACGACAATCCGGTAATTAAAACGAAAGAAAATCCCATTGACAATAGATTGTGTACTCCAAAGGCTTGATTTATCTTTCCAGATAGTTTACAGAGTTCCAAGTGCACTTTTCTGCATCAATAGAGTTTTGAAAATGACGAAATATCAGTAAAGCTACGTCTATACTGCCAACACAGATTGCCCGATAAGTTCTTCATAGACCGATTAATGAATGGTAAATGAACAGCAACAGTATCGCAAATTTCTAAACGTTTACACTGATCGTGAGTGCCAATTTGTGTTAGGCACCAAAACCTTGTCGAAATTCTAACTAATGTTGTATTCACATTGCTTTATAATTATCAGCCGAGAAAGAGTTTGACAGTGTGAACGTAGTACTGTATGTATGTCAATAATACTTAGGCATTATTTACAATCATTTTTTTGTCAGAAACTAATGAACAAAAGATTCTTCATCACACCTGCTTCGGAAGTTTGATTTTCGATGCGTGTTTAGCGTGCGCGAAGTCCCTCTTTTCCGAGCAGTGAAATAAAGAAAAGTTGACGCATGCGCACATCATGAATGCTGTACTTTGCGCACTAGAGCGGTAATGCTCGACGCATGCGCACATCGTAAATGGTCTATTTTGCGTACTAGTGCTATTTTCTTGCATACGCACTTTAGAATAATTCAGTCGTTCCGTGGCACCATCGGACGCCAACGATGTATAAGCTCTTTATCTTCAGTAGCGTCATCGGACACCAAGATGTATAAGCTCTTGCCTCAGTGGTGCCATCGGACGTGAGCGATGTATAAGCTATACTATTTATCGTGCTTTCTTCGCAGGTGTGACGAAAAATATCGTATGTGTCTTGGGCGGATAGGCAGTTCCTCACTCATGTGAAATTCTTAGCCCTCGCCACGGCTCCTGCGGCATTTACACTCGTAGTCGGGTGACTCCAGCAGGGTTGGGCATACTCGAATACTTTTGATATTCGAATACTAAAATAATACCGAATCCATGTCAGATGGGTATTCATTTTTATTTCGATTATGAATCCAACTCGATTCAGTATTCGTTCTAAGAACTCATAATGAATCCAGTTGGATTCAGTATTCGTACCGAAAACGAATAATGAATCCCACTGGATTCAGTATTCATTTGCAGATGACTAATGAATTCAGTTGGATTCAGTATTCGTTCCGAAAATGAATGCTGAATCCAGTCGGATTCATCATTCATTTCAAAATGAATAATGAATCCTACTGGATTCAGTATTCATTTGCAAATGACTAATGAATTCAGTTGGATTCAGTATTCGTTCCGAAAATGAATGCGGAATTTAGTCGGATTCATTATTCATTTCAAAATGAATAATGAATCTCACTGGATTCAGTATTCATTTCGAAATGAATGATGAATCAAATTCGATTCAGTATTCGTATTCTCTCAGTATTCAGTAAATCGTACCGTTCACTGCGCTCAATAATTTCATTGGTACTTGTACTCGCAACACTTTCCATTTGGAAGCTTGAAATCTACAGACTAAATTTACATCGACGTAGCTTCAGCCAAACTGAAGATACAATAGATTTCGGGAGCAAGTGTAACTCATGGAAACAATCATAATAAAAGCGGACGCTCTCGAACGAATGTTATGATTTCAAAGTTTCAGTAAGTTGATATGGGACAGTATATCGTGCGAGAAAGAGACATTCTGTATGTATTTATTTTTCTACAGACACATAGAAAGATACGACATACATTTGTAACGAGTAGCGAATTACATTTCGTTTGGTTATACAAAAGTAAATAAGTAATACAAGAGTAGTATAATATAAGTAGTACTTATATCATAAGTAATATAATGAAATCAGACGGTAATGGTCATTTATTTCATTAAAAAATATGTTCCAGTAGATAATAATCATGGCTTCCATCCATTTTTGCAGATTATTTAATTTGATGATATCCGAATACGGAATGAATACTGAATCCAACAGGAATTATGGTTCATTTTCGGAATGAATACTGAATCCAACTGGATTCAGTATTCATCTTAAAATGAATACTGAATCCAGCAGGATTCAGTATTCATTTTCGGAACGAGTACTGCATCCAACTGGATTTATTATTCATTTTGAAATGAATACTGAATATAACAGGATTCATGATTCATTTTTAGAACGAATACTGAATCCATCGGGATTCATTATTCATCTTAAAATGAATACCGAATCCAACAGGATTCATCATTTATTTTCGGAACGAATACTGAATCCAACGGGATTTATTATTCATCTTAAAATGAATACTGAATCCAACAAGATTCATCATTCATTTTCGGAACGAATACCGAATCCAATTCGATTCATTATTCATTTTCGGAACGAATTTTGAATAGGTTTCTTCATTATTCATGAATAATAAAAAATTCAAGTATGCCCAACACTGGACTCCAGCACTCGCCTTCGGCTCGTGCTAGAATCCTTACCCTCCTACTCGTGTTGTCGCACTCGCTCTCAGCTTAGGCTCAAAACTTCACACTCGATGCGGGAACTGCCTACTTTCCGCCCATGATACACAATATACTATTCCGTATAGAAACCAACTGCATTATGCTAAGCCAAGGAGAATGTCTCCTAGTCTTACTCACCGAATTTCGTGCAGTAAGTAAACGTAATTATCGAGTGTTGCATCTTGTATTTGACAACTTAAGGACCCATTTGATGCTTCTCGGGATACCACAAATAGTTTTCTACCTCGGCATGAAACGGAAGGTTTCTTGGCCATTACCAACAGACCATCGTTCAAGTCTCGAAATCTTTTTTGCAGATGTCTGTAAAAGAATGAATTTTACTCCTATTTTCCTAGTTTGCGATACACATTGAATGATGGACCTCTGCATCTGCATTTGACTTCATCACAAATTTGTAAGTTGTGCAAAAATTTAACAAGAATATTTTTTTGATTGAAGAAAAGAAGAATATTGTTCTTTCGCAGGGATATTTGACTTTTTCGACAGATTTTTTTCAATTGGTATTAAATTTAAAACCTGAAATCACTGCCAGTTAGCAAATTTCATGAAGAATCGATAGCTTGCAGACTTTTAATATCATTCTACATGCAAATAAACAATTTTTTTAGTTAGTTTTTACCGTACTCGACAAAGGTGCAGAAATTCAAGTCCAGTACTAGTATAAGGATTATTGGATAATGCAAAGTGACTGCGACAGCGAGACTGAACCACAGTGATACCTTCTTAGGTAATACCATCATTGTGTCGTAAATACCCAGAAAGAAAATTCCTAAAACGATGGCAATAGCTTGACGAGTCATACGAATATATTGTTTCGTGTATTCGATTCGAACTCCGAGAATATCATGAAAGGTGTCATCTAATATTGGTATCTGTCTTACGCAATCCTTCAACACCTACACGGACATATAAATGATAAATAGTTACACGATAAACTGACCGAAGTATCGCCATCATCCAGATGGAATTGTTTGTCATATTGGATATGAGAAGATTTTAATGTTTAATATAGCAATCAATAATTACCTTTTTTTGAAGCCGCATAAAAATTGGAGAAATCACTGCCAAGAAAGAGTTTATATGAACAAGTATAGCAAATATATTATGCGCGGGGACCAACATGTCTCGATTATGTTTGTCTTCTACCAACGGAATCAAGCCGAAATAAGTCATGGTCAGGTTCATGAGAATAAATATAGTCGTGTAAACTTGCATACAAAAGTATGCAACATCGCTTATATTCGATTTCCGATAAGCCCCCATGCCGACAAAGCAGTTGAAGTAAACAATCCGTTTCATAAAGTCATGAAATGTTGTAGGTAGTTCTTTGAACAACATGTTTTGATTTTGTAGACACGGTCTTCTGTTAACTTCTGATAAAAGCGCAAAATTTTGATGCTTTTTCTTTGTGCTTCAAACAAACGGAGCAACTATTGTAAAGTTCTGACTCGAATGAGTATAATCCGATTACGTTTAGGCAATGAACACAAGTCGAAGGATATAAATTTGTAACCGAAATTCGTGTTTGCGCTTTCTTGTACCGCACACGAATAAACGTTAATAATCGTCGTCCATCAACTTCGCTATGCCAGAATTCAGATCGATACATTCAATTGATAAGTAAAACAAGATGTCAAGTTCTATTAGTTTATTAGTTTTATTTGGGATCCTTTGATAAGGCTGGAACTGTCTCACTCGAAATAATATGATACAAATGATCAGGCAATAAGCACAAGTGACAAGTGTCAATCTATTAACCTACAATTTAGTGTCTACGCACTTTTGTGTAGTACAAATAATCAGACGTTAATTATTATCATCCATAACCATCGCTCTACCAGCGTTCAGATTGATACGCTGGACAGTCATCATTATACACCCGATTATTACTTTTCATCACCTACGGTGATAAAAGAGAAGTATTGGTTTTGGTCGGAAAGTGACTTCTGCTAATTTCAACGAATCTTCACGTTTTCGACTATCTAGAATCCGAAAAACAGGTTTTTAGAAAGATGTCTATCTGTCGGCCTGTTCGACAAACTCGCGCGGTGATCTCGGAAACGGCTCCACGAAAAAATCTGAAATTCACAGGAGTTTACAACCGAATGATGGGCATGAAAAATTGCCATGTCTCGTTTAATTTGAACTTCCGGTTCTACCGGAAATGAATCGATTTTCGCTGTTTTACCGACAAACCTATACTTTTTCCCCTGTATTACTTTTCAAATTGAAAGATTATGTTCTTCCGGGTTGAGTTATTCATTTTATATATATAGGGCATTCCTTGTCAATGACGACAAAAAAATTGTAAACATATCCAGATCGAATTGGAATGAAATGCACTGAATAAAATTGTTGTTTGTCAATATATAGAGCATTCCTTGTCAATGACAATAAGAAATTGTAAATGTACCCGGATCGAATTGGGATTAAACGCACTGTATGAAATTCTTGTTTGTCAATATATAGGGCATTTTTTTTATGGGAAATTTTCAATTTTGATCTTTTTTTCGGTTTTTCATTACCGATCCATCATTTTTTGCTAAATATTTTATCAAAATTTTTGCCAAATTCGGAATTATTCTAAAGAAAATCAAAAGGATTAAGACAAATTTCCACACCTACAGACAATGATTGTGGTATAACAAAGCCATCGTGAAAAATCGGTGAATGGCTGAGATGGATATATATACTGTGCAACAACTTTCATAGAGTAAAATTCAATTATCTATCTATGGAATGTTATTGATAGCTGTAACTATTGATTTTTTGAAACTTCGGTGCCGTTCCAGACCAGAACTTCATTTGAGGTGAAGCTCTTGGAAATGGGACTCATTTGGATGAGAATTACCAGGTACGTCGTTATGGATCCGATCATCTGCAAGTCAAACAAAAAACAGCTGAGAAATGGCAAAATCGAAGACACGTACGCGCCTTATAAAAAATAAATTATACTTACTCCTTGCACAAAGGTGTAATCAAGGGTAAAGAACCCACAAGCATTAAAACGCACGGAATTCTGAAGGGTCTGAACTGCGAATTCTTGAATCTGCGTAAACAAAAAAAAGAAAATATTCTTATAGATAGATTTGCAATTTACGCAGCACAGAACGTTTCAGTTGTTTTGAACTTATGTTACGACAATAGAATGTTCCGAAATGTGACATGAAGCTTCTGAAATTATATTTCGAAAGTTGTAACAGAAACATTGCAGAATTATGTAGAAAGGGTCGCTCTACGTCAGAGTAATCCTGCGCTCACCGCTAGGTGCAAGATCGGCGCGATGGTCTCTCGAAAGTAGAAATACGCCGCCTGAGTACAACATGTGCTCGACTAGGCTCAAACCAACATTTACTGAGATACTCGCACGACCTTTTATCCATCAGTGCACAATATTTCTATGCTAGATAAACGCGATTGCTGAGTTGGTTCAAATTGGATAATGAGTGAAATACAGTTAATTATAAATTCAAAAAGTATCATCAGATCTCGTTAAGTCAGTTTTATGAAACGCGACCTGAATGTATCTGAAATGTAACTCAGACGTATGAAACGTGACAGACCGTTTCACGGTTACATTCGAGACACATTACGAATGCTTTGTGCACGAAGGTGAACATTTTCACTCATCTGATACATTTCTGAAATGCATTAGTACATGACCGTTATATTTCGGAAATCATAACAAGATTTCAGTGCAACGTTTCAGAAACCTTCATGAAACGATCTGTGTTGTGAAAGAATGATCAAGGTATGTTCGTAGAATTTAAATGGAATATAAAACATTAAAAAATGCAGCCATTTATAATTGAACGGACAGTGGACAGAATATTGCAGTTACCTCGGCTTGAAGTTCTTTGTCTACTCTGGTTTCGAGAAGCTCGTAAATAACATCTCCGGTTCTTTCAGCCTGAAATAATGAAATATACAATCGGATTGTGCATACGTAACAATACCTCTTCTACAGAAGCGTGGTCGATAATTCTTAACGAGGACATGTTCACATGCGTAGTTCAACTGCCGATAATTCTATCACCTCATTGCTAGCGCTCCAACACAAATGATTGACAATCCATACATTGAAGGCGTAAATCAGAGTCCAGATGTAACATGGAGTTAAATCCATAAGCCAGACAATATTCGTGATATTCTTCTTTATGATAACACAGTAAATAGTGAATAACATCGATGTAATGAGAATGAAAGAATATCCCATGAACAGTAAATTCTGGATTCCAAAGACGTGGTTTATCTTCTGAGATAGCTTGCAGAGTTCCAAGTACGCTTTCCTGCATTAAAGTAAAAAATTTTTAGCAAACTTATGCAAATAACTTGCAAAATTTTCGAAGGTATTTGTACTTCGATGTGCTTTCAGTAAAACCGAATCAGATTTTTTCATGGATCTTGCATTTCGAATGGATCTTTAGTGAAAAATCAAATTTTTGTGCAGATGCAGACTACTGAAAAGTAATTTTTCTATAAATCTTATGACAGTCTATCGAAATATGGTAACTAGGGGTTCGTACTCACCGGATTTCGTGTAGCCAGTAACGCTTATCATTTATCAGACTTTGAGCTTTCATATCTTTGATTCGATAGCCTCGTGTAACTTTGAATACTTCTCCAGGAATTACAAACCTTTTTTTTCCGTGATAAAAAGCGGAAGGCTGCTCGGTCTCGTGCTCAGCCAATCGTAGCAGACCGCCATTCAAATCTCGAAATCTTTTTTCCAGAAATCTGTGATAAGTATGATGAACATCAATATCGCTTAAGGCGAAATGTAACGTTTCAAGACCTCGGAAACGGAAATGGTGAATTCTCCGAAACTACTGGATGAATTCCAATGAAATTTCAGGGGATTACGCATTATTCTAGTAGAAAGGGCCTGATTATTTCACTTTTTCGAAATTTTACAAAAAATTAAAAACAAAAAAAATTTTGTAAAATTTCGAGAAAGTAAAATAATCAGGCCCTTTTTACTAGAATAATGCGTAATCCCCCAAAATTTCATTGCGATTCATCCAGTAGTTTCGGAGAATTCACCAATCCCGTTTTCGAGGGCTTGAAACGTTACATTTCACTTTAAGGGCGCATAGACACCTAGCAAGGTCAAAAAAAGTGATGTTCGGAATTTTTTTATCAGGATCTAGATTATGGTTAAAAACATAGCATTTTGAAGAACCTTTACCATTCATTTTTATTGCAAAAATTCATCGTAGTTAAGAGACAGCCTTTGACGAATCTTTCGAAACGGTATCAGGTGTACGTTCGCCAAATATTGACTGAAATACAAAAATCGAGTGGGTTACGAAAATAGATACTAATATCTTCATCGTATCGTAACCGATTTTGAAAATATTGATTTTGCTAAGAAAAAATAGTGTACTTTATCCTATTAGATACAATAAAATCGCTACAATAAATTCAAACCCCCGCTATTTTATCAAAAATCAATATTTTCAAAATCGGTTACGATACGACAAAGATATTAATATCTATTTTAATAATCCACTTGAGTTTTGTATTTCAGTTGATTTTTGGCGAAGTTACACATGGTACCGTTTCGAAGGATTTTTCAACGGCTGCCTCATCACGACATCATATCTTCACCATTTAACGATTTTTTTCAGTACAAAAATTAAAAGGTGAAAGTTTTCCAAAATGTACGTTTTCAACTACAACGCATTCCGATCCGATAACTCCAATTACAATTCCCCAGAAAAAATATTTCGAAAATTACCATTTCTTTTACCCTGCCAACTGTAAATGACCTCTCAATAAGACAGACAGTACAGATATTGAAGCATTCTTGGACCAGCAAACAAACAAAGTTAGTTTTACTGTACCCCACAAAGGCGCAGAAGTTCGCGTCCAGTACTAGCATAACCATTATCGGATAATGCAAAGTGAATATGATGGCGAACTTGACCCACGCCGAATCTTCGGACAACATACACCATGGAATGTCGGAAATGCTGGCGATAGCTGTGGCTAAAACGATGCCAATTACTTGAAAAATATGACGATTGTACTGTTTTCTGTAATCGTTTCGAGGTCCTAGAATGTGCTGAAGGACCTCATCCAGGATTGGTAACTGTTGTAAGCAGGCCTTCAATCCCTAAACGTTTTTCTCAATTTTGAAATCTATCGACTGATTATACCTACATTCTAAATTCACGTAAAATTAAATTCAAAATTTTGGAGCAAATAAAACGATTATTGCTTAATGTCTACCTTTCTTTGGATCCATTTCAAGAAGGGAGTAACCACAGCAATACCAGAATTTATCAAAGCGATTATCTGAAATAGCTTACGAGAGATAGTTGGATTATGTCGATCAAATGCATCATCTGCCATCCCAATCAAGCCGGTGTAAGTAATGATCCAGTTAACGAAAGTGAAAATAATTGTATAAAGTTTCATGCAAAAGTATTCAGTTTCATTTAAATTTGGATACCGATAAGCCCCCATGCCTATAAAACAGTTGAAATAAATTATCGGCTTTGCAGATTCAAGAAAAGTTCGCGGTTCTTCGACAAACATGTTTCGCGATTTTGTTTTTTATTTTTCACTGATTTTTTAACTGCCTTTTCTGTTATCTTGAATAAATTATGATGCGGACAAATTTTGGATTACAATGTGCCCACGTCTTTGTCTCGTGCACGATTAAATGCTGATATCATTTCATTACCCGTCACTTTTGCTATACCACTAACTTGAGATCGATAAATGTAATTGATGAAACAACAATGCGTGAAGTTCCATTAGTTTATTATTCATTTCAAGATACTTCGATAAGGATGAAACATTTCACTATGGTCTATCTATTGCAAAAGCGTTACACAAAAAAAAAATCAATTTCCTTTAAGTGTTGATCATTAGCATATGAAGGTTTCCACGCCAAATCGGCAAGCCTGCGACCCTGAACATTTTAGATTCTGCTGATTTTGATATATTTGGTAATCCTCATTCCGAAAACCACCAAAAATTAGGGCAATTCTTTTTGTTATTTGTTACCGTCATTTTTTCAAGTGAAATTTCTATAGCCGAAGTAACCCGAAAATTTTATGTCACGGAAACGACGCTATATATATTTGCCAATATCAAAAAAAAAAAAAACATCAAGCGGCGAATTTATTCGCCTGGAACTTTTCATTCGATCATTTTTTGTTGCATAATTTACATTCAATAATTCTAAAATTGTTGTCTTTACGTTTATGACCTTATGGCATTACTAACGCGATATTACCCTGATTTTTACTTGAAATTAAAAAACTATACCTACTTTTGAATATTTTGCAAATTTCACAAATATTGAAGAGATTTTTCCTTCCAATGCACAAAAAACATGCTTAATTTCGCTTATCACGTCCTTTATTATTGATAAATGTAATAATTGAACTACTCTGACTGTACAACATGTTTGGATTCGGGGTGAGGATATTCTTCAATTTTTATGGAGTAATCTTCAAGTTTCCAGTCAAAAATCGGAAGTTTTCTCCACTTCCGGTCGATCCGAAAGTCACATTGAAATGAGGTGTCGAAAAGGTTCATCCTTCCAACGTACAGAAACGACATGCCAGAACTTGAATCTTTCTGTCGAGCTGTTTCTGAAATCATAGAGGGAGTTTGTTCGATTATAAATTAATCACTCGTTTGTCGGGTCAATTGGCTTCGGAATCCCATACATGTATATATGTATCGATTCGGGGCGACTCGAACTATCATTTGCAAGTGCAAAAATTTGAAATTTCCGTTAAAAATATCAGAAGTCCTTCTCAGTTCCGGCTAAACCGGAAGTCGGATCAAAACGAATTATAGAAGAGTTTGATCTTGCCAATGTATCAAGATGTCACGCGAAAATTCAAATTGATTTATCGAACCATTTCTGAGATTTTCGAGTGAACAAAACGGTCGGACAGACCGTCATTTCGTTGAAAATATGATTTTCGGATTCTAGGGGTCTTGAAACGTGGTGATATGTCAAAATCCGACGTAGTCATTTTCCAGCCGAATCCAATACTTTTCTTCTTAAGATGAAAAGTAACAAGCCGGAAAAAGTTTTTTGGACTACTTTTCATCAAATAAAAAAAAAGGATGGGTTAGTCAGGGGAAGAAAAAGTGTAAAAAAAAGTAATGAAAAACCGAAAAAAAAGATCAGAATTGAAAATTTCACATGAAAAAATGCCCCATATATTGACAAACAATTTCATACAGTGCGTTTAATCCCAATTCGATCTGGGTACACTTACAATTTCCTATTGTCATTGGCAAGGATCGCCCTATATATTGACAAACAACAATTTTACACAGTGCATTCATTCTAATTCGATCTGGGTATATTTACAATTTTCTTGGTGTCATTGGCAAGGAATACCCTATATATACGAAATTCTCAACTCGGAAGAATATATTCTCTCATTTAAAAAGGTAATACAGAGAAAAAAGTATAGGTTTGTCAGTAAAACAGCAAAAATCGATTCATTTCCGGTAGTACCGGAAGTTCAAATCAAAAGAGAGACATGGCAATTTTTCATGCCCATCATTTGGCTGTAAAGTCCTGTGAATTTCAGATTTTTTCATCGAGCCGTTTCCGAGATCAACGCGCGAGTTTGTCGAACAGGCCGACAGACAGACCGACATCTTTCTAAATACCAGTTTTTCGGATTCTAGATGGTCGAAAACGTGAAGATTCGTTGAAATTAGCAAAAGTCACTTTTTGACCAAAACCAATACTTTTCTTATATCACCGTAGGTGATGAAAAGTAAAAATGTACCCGGATCGAATTGGACTGAAATGCACTGTATAAAATTGTTGTTTGTCAGTATATAGGGCGTTCCTTGCCAATAACAAATATTTTTCACACGATAATACAAGTTTTACTTCTATTGCGCGTGGAGGCCACACACGTTTTTTTTCTCTCACAATTATTTGAACTATCTCAAAATCTACATAACTCTAAATTTTCAAAAAATTCTCATAAACTTTATGAGGAAATACGATGATTTCAAGACCTTATTTATATAGAGTGGGATTCCAGTTCTTTCCATGTTTTCCAGGGGGATTCAAATAATATTTTATAATCTCGATAATTTCAATATAACTTTTAAACCTTGTTTTGCGGCTATTTATCTCGAATTTTCTTTAAAATTTAAAAAAATAAGCATAAATTATGATACAATTGATTCCAGCAAAAGCCCATGATGGTTTTTACCGAATTTTTATCCTAGTCGGATATTTATCTGAAAACTTTACAAAAATTTTCCGAAATTCGAATCTATTTGTAAAGAAAATTGGATCAAAAACATATCACTGAGATGGCTGCACCGTGTTAAAACTTTTATAGAGTTGAATGATGTTACGCATATGGGGGACAATTTTATTTTCTGTCTACAGCTGTAACTATTTATTTGTTGAAACTTCGGTCCCATTCCAGGCGAGAACTTCATTTGAGATGGAGGTGTTGGACACGGGACTCATTTGGATGAGAATTACCAGATACGTGGTTATGGATCCGATCATCTGTAAGTCAAAGAGGAAACAGCTGAGACATGCCAACATCGTACATAAATATACACGCCATACAACTTAACAGACATAAATAAGAGATAAAAAATACTTACCCCGTGTACGAAGGTGTGATCAAGAGTGAAGAACCCGCAAGCATTAAAACGCACAGAATTCTGAAAGATCTGGACCCCGAATTCTTGAATCTGCATGATCATAAATAAAAGATTTTTATAGATATAGATTTACAACTCACACAGCACAGAACTTTTCAGTTGTATTGAACTTGTGTTACTACCATAAAATGTTGCGAACAGTTACTTTCCCGAAAAGTAATATGAAGCTTCTGAAATTATATTTCAGAAGTCGTAACAGAAACATTGCAGAATCATGTCGAAAGGGTCGCTCTACCTCAAAGTAATCCTGCGCTCACCGCTAGGTGCAAGATCGGCGCGATGGTCTCTCGAAAGTAGAAATACGCCGCCTGAGTACAACATGCGCTTGACTAGGCTCAAACCAACATTTACTGAGATACTCGCACGACCTTTTATCCATCAGTGCACAATATTTCTATGCTAGATAAACGCGATTATTGAGTTGGCTCAAATTGGATAATGAGTGAAATACAGTTAATTACAAATTCAAAAAGCATCATCAGATCTCGTTAAGTCAGTTTTATGAAACCCGACCGGAAAGTATCTGAAACGTAACTGAGACGTATGAAACGTAACAGATACGTTTCACAGTAACATTCGAGACATATTTCGAATGCTTTGTTACGAAGGTGGACATTTTCACTCATCTGATACATTTCTGAAATGCAACAGTACGTGACCGTTAAATGTTTCGGAAATCATAACAAGATTTCAGTGCAACGTTTCAGAAACCTTTATGAAACGATCTGTGTCGTGAAAGAATGATCAAGGTGTGTTTGTAGAATTTAAATGGAATATAAAACATTAAAAAATGTAGCCATTTATAATTGAACGGAGAGTGGACAGAATATTGCAGTTACCTCGGCTTGAAGTTCTTTGTCTACTCTGGTTTCGAGAAGCTCGTAAATAACATCTCCAGTTCTTTTAGCCTGAAATAATGAAATATACAATCGGATTGTGCATACGTAACAATACCTCTTCTACAGTAGCGTGGTCGATAACTCTTAACGAGGACATGTTCACATGTGTAGTTTAACTGCTGATAATTCTATCACCTCATTGCTAACGCTCCAACACAAATGATTGACAATCCATACATTAAAGGCGTACATCAGAGTCCAGGTGTAACATGGTATTAAATCTATAAGCCAAGTATCATTCGTGGTACTCTTCTCTGAGATAGCAATGCACACATAGTATAACAACGATGTAATGAGAATTAAAGAATATCCCATTGACTGTAGATTCTGGATTCCGAAAGTGTGGTTTATCTTCTGAGATAGTTTGCAGAGTTCGAAGTGCACCTTCCTGCATTAAATTTAATTTAAACATCGACCAAACATGAGTAAAACTACATCCACACTGTCACTGAAAAGTTGGCAATGTCAATGTATCTAAATATATACGTATGAATCGTTTGCAGTCTTTTGTTAATCGGGAACTAGAAACCGAAAGATTTCTACAAAACCCAGCTGTATCTAGCATCTTTAAACAGAATTTTTTCAGATCATTGCATGAGAAATTCGCAACCTGCTCGCAGTAGGATATAGCTAAAGATTTTCAGTAGCCTTATGCAAATAACTTGCGTAATTTTTGAAAGGCACTCGCACTTTGATGTGCTTACAGTATAACCAAATAAGATTTCTGCAAGCACATGAAAGCTTGCGGAAAATTCATGTTGCAAGAATCTTTCGGATGGATCTTACTCACCGGATTTCGTGTAGCAATTGACGCTTATCATTTATCAATCTTTTGGCTTTCATATCTTTCATTCGACAATCTGGTGTTACTTCCAATACCCGTCCAGGAGTCACAATAATTTTTCTGTTAGGATAAAATGCCAAAGAATTCTCGGACTTGTGATCAGCCAAGCGTAGCAAACCGTCGTTCAAATCTCGAAATTTTTTTCGAAGATATCTGCGAGAAGTATGATAAACAATATATCTCTTAATAAAGCAGATCTAGTACAGATATTGAGGCATTCTTGAACCAGCAGACAAACAAAGCTAGTTTCACTGTACCCCACAAAGACGCAGAAGTTTGCGACCAGCACTAGCATAACCATTATCGGATAATGCAAAGTGAACATGATGGCGAACTTGACCCACGTTGAATCTTTGGACAACATACTCCATGGAATATCGGAAATGCTGGAGATAGCTGTGGCTAAAACGATGCCAATTACTTGAAAAATATGACAATTGTACTGTTTCCTGTAATCGTTTAGTGCTCCTAGAATGTCCTGAAAACTCTCATCCAGAATCGATATCTGTCGTAAGCAGTCCTTTAACCCCTAAACGTTTATTCGATTTTGAAATCTATGAACTTATTCAAAATTTTGTAAATGATACAACAATTATTGATGAATATTCACCTTCCATTGGAGCCATTTCAATAACGGAGAAGTTAAAGCGATACTAGGGTTTACAAAAACCATAGAAAGATACATCCTACGTCCGATAGACGTATTCTGTCGATAAAATACATTTTCTGTCATCCCAATCAAGCCGAAGTAAGTAATGGTCCAGTTCACGAGAGTGAAAGCAATTGTATAAAGTCTCATGCAAAAGTATTCAGTTCCGTTTAAATTCGGATACCGGTAAGCCCCCATGCCTATGAAACAGTTGAAGTAAATTATCGGCTTTAAAGATTTAAGGAAAGTTCGCGGTTCTTCGACAGTCATGTTTCGCGATTTTGTGTCTAATTTTTCACTGATTTTCAACTGCCTTTACTTCTATCTTCAATGAAGTATGATACGACCAACTTTTGGATTGTAATGTGCCCGCGTCTTTGTGTCGTACACGATTAAGTGCTGGCAGTATTTCATTACCCGTCACTTTTACTATACCACTAAGTTTAGATCGATAAATGTAATTGATGACACAACAAGACGTGAAATTCCATTAGTTCATTACTTATTTCAAGATACTTTGATAAGGCTAAAGCATTCTACTATGGTTCATCTATATTGCAAAATAGTAACAAAACAGAAATCAATTTCCTTTAAGTGTTGACCATTAGCATACACGTTATCACAGGCATACTCTTATAATCATTCTAAATGAAATATTATAGATTTTTATTATATGTAATATCATAGTGGATTAAAAATACTAAGTACATACAATAAATCAATTTGGGGAAGGACTACAGTGAAATTTAAACAAAAATAATTTTTTTCGTTCATCAAATAACTAAGAAAGGTTATAACAATAATCGACTCCTGTTATATTGAACTTTCAGATAATAATCAAATTATTGTTTGAACTGATGTCATATTTGGAAAAACTTGGTGTACCTATTCTGCCCTGCTTAGGAAGAATGTCCCTAACCGACAAATAATCAATTCTTAGATCCTTAGCTTAACTGAAAAGCCTTAATCGAAAAAAGTTTATGATTATAGTTTTTCATAAAATATCAAAAATTCAAATTGGACGTTCTTCCTTAGCAAAGCAGTATAATTGTACTGTAGACAATTCAACTATCCGCAAGCCATGCCGCAGTATGACAATTCTGTATTTATTAATTTAGTGAAATTTCAGTTCCGTTCCTGGCAGAAACTGCAGTGTTGAAGGTGGAGCTCTGGGATCCTTGACCCATTTGAATAAGGATTACCAAATACGTCGTTATGGATCCAATTACCTATTGGTCAAAGAGAAGATCAGTTTATAGAAGCTCCAAAATCGTACACTGCACAATACACGTACTCACCATATTCAATTTCCAGAAACAAGTAGGAAATTTAAAATACTCACGCCTTGCACGAAGGTATAATCAAGAGTGAAGAATCCACAAGCACTGAAACGTATGGGATTCTGAAGAATCTGCACTGCAAATTCTTTAATCTGCAGTGATAAAAGACGCAAGAATTTTGTAGATTATAGTCAATAAAATATCGAAAAATATTATTAATGATACAATCACAACATTTTTTTAAGTTTATCTGCCTATTTACATAATCGAAATCCTAGCTCAACTTGACCACCCTCCAGACCTCACTGCTGCGGATTTGATCGAAACTTTTTTCATATTACACTCTTTGTTCAAATGGGGGGATATGTAATTTTTTCAGAATTTATTGGATTTCGTAAATAGCCAAATTTCGACTGTTAAAATCCCCAAAAAATTGCAGGTTTCCATTTGAAGCAAGAATTTAGTATGAAAAAAGTTTCCATTAAATCTGCAGAGGTGAGGTTTGAAGGGTGGTCAAGTTGAGCTGGAATTCTCCGTATGTAACCACCTGTTTTTGAAATTTCTTGTCTACCCTTGTTTCGAGAAGTTCGTAAATAACTTCTCCGGTTTTTTCAGCCTGAAACAATGAAATCAGACTCTCAGATTATCACTCCGTCCATAATTTCAACTGTATATTACCTCACTGCTAAGACACCAGCATGAGTGATTGACAATCCAAATTTTGAATATGTAAATGATAGTCCATAAAGCGGTTGGGACTACCCTCACGAGTATGTTATTCACGGGATTTTGCTGTGCAAAATCACTGTAAATGGTGTATAACAATCCGGTCACCATTCCGAAAGATATTCCCATCGACAGTAGATTTTGGATTCCAAAAGTGAGATCTATCTTCCGAGACAGTTTGCAGAGTTCCAAATACACTTTCCTGTATTAATTAGGTTACAAAAATGATGGACCATGAGTAAAGCTACGTTTACACTACCAACATGGGTTGACCAATGAGCTTGTGACATTTTTGTTAGCCTTTTCATTGCGTTCACATGATTTATAAAAAGTTTCATATAAGCATGTCAGCTATGTTTCATATAACTTTCTACTTCGGCAGCATGTTGTAAAATAACTGTGAAGTCAAAGATGGTGGAGCAGAAACTTCTTGCTAAGACCATCAATGCATCACATGCTGAATCTTCGAAGCAATTTGAACATGCAAAAGATCCAGCAGCTGGATTCAACAATTTTTCACTAACAATTCTCACCGATTTGAAATATCTTCTTTAGAGTTGATTCACACGATCTAAGATTCTGTTTTGCATGTGCTTAAAACTTCAAGATATTGGCTAATTTCGGAATGATCGTACACAACGAGTACCAAAATATTTTGGTCAAGAAAAGTTTGTCGACCCAGAGCGAATTAACCAACATTATTGACTCATAATTATTGGCTGCTAAAGAGTTGGCAGTGTGAACGTTGGTATGTTACATACATACATGTAAATAATAATTGCTCACAGTTATTTATTGGAAACTGTAGATAGTGCAAGAGATTTCCTATAATATCCGATTATGTGATGCTGTAAGCAATTAAATTAAAACTACTCGTACTAACCGGATTTCATGTAGCAAGTAGTGGTTTTCGTTCAACAAACTTCCGGTCTTTATATGTTTTGCTTGTAAACCTGATCCCACTATTGATACTTTTCGAGAAATTACAAATACTTTATTTCTGCCATCAGAAGTAGAAAGCTTCTTGGCCATTCCCAGCAGACAGTTGTTCAAGTCTAGAAATTTTTTTTGCAAATATCTGTGCAAAATGTGGTAAATATTATTATTCAATAAAATCAGTCTAGTGTATGGAGGGCATTCCACCAATTACCACCAGGTGATCGGGCTCGAAGCAATGGACTTTGTTCCGATTTTGAAAATTCGTTTTACGAATTGTGATATGCCAATCCCTACATTTTTTGAACCTCATAAGCTATTGCTTCAGAAAAAAATTAGCATCGAAGGAACTTCTCTCTTTTTGAGTGTCTCACGATTTCATGAGACGTGTTAAGATTTGACAAAAATATATATTTTATGGGTCATAAACATCTGGACCATTCCGAAAGAATCTTACTTTTTCAATAGAGACAATGAAACCATCCTAAAACGCAGGTTTCTTTCAATAAAAAAAAGAATTGAATTTTCTATAGGATTTGTTGTAAAATAAATTTTGGAAAACAAAATTCTACTCAAAAGCTCAATAGTTTACCTCGAGGACATGGAATTTTCAAAGTCAGAAATTGAAAGGTTTGAAAATTAGTTCGTAATGAAAATCAATGCGGAAAACCCGCACTCGTGTTCAACATGGGCAAAAAGGTATCAGTAATAGTGAATTTCGCTAAAGTGTTTCATTAAAATAAATCGCAAGTTGGGTTTCGCTCTACCTGATAAATATGTAGAAATTCAAGTCGTGCACAAGTATAACGATTATCGGATACTGCAGATTAAATCCGGTGGAAAAGATGCTCCACAGTGATTGTTCAACCGAAATAATCCATGGGGCATCACAAATGCCCACCACGAGCATGACTAAAATGATGCCAATAACGTACCAAATCAAACGAATGTAATCTTTCCTGTAATGGTTCTTAGCTCCCAGAATATTTTGAAAGATGTCATCTAATATCGGCATCTGCCGTAAACAGTCCCTGATCCCCTAAACGTTCATGAATGAATCGCAACGTTGATTACACAAAAAAAATTTCAAAAAACATCAAGGCATATATTTATTCCATTTTCAGTGACTCACAACCCCAAGTGCAATTTTTTTTTGTTGATAAGCAACAGGGTCAGTTTATTTGTTTTTCATTAAAAAAAAATCCAATAGTTCTTAGATACGCCATAAATTTGTGAATTACCTTTTTTTGGAGCAATATCAAGAATGGAGACATGATAGCGATACCAGAATTCGTATTAGTGAGTACTTGATACATCGTAGCAGCGGCAGGTGAATTGTCTGGATGATATTTATTTTCTGTCACCCTAGTGACGTTGATGTAAAAAACGGTCCAGTATAGGAGAGTAATTATAATTGTGTAAAATTGCATGCAGAAGAATAGAATGTCGCTAGTATTCGGTTGCCGATAAGCCCCCATGCCTACTAAGCAGTTAAAATAAACTATCGGTTTCACAGACTCGTGAAAATTTTTTGGTTCATTAATCAACATTTTGATAATCCAATTGGCAAAAATTTCTCAGAGGTAGATACGATTTTCAACTGCGTTTTCGATTCGCAAATCTTATATTCTTGTACTTCAGTCACTTCGGAAAAGTATTTAACAAATGATCAACAAATTAATAAATTTTCGAATTGAATATTTTAAATCGTATGCATGTCTACGCGCTTCCGTGCGGAACACGAATAAACGCTGATACAATATTTGACCATTGCTTTTGCTATACTGGCGTTGAGATCAATAAATGTTATTGACGAAAAAAGAAGGTCCAATGTGCTATTAGTTTATTATTTCATTCAAACCTACTCTAATGAAGATGGAGCATTTTAATTGGAAGACGTAACATACAATCGATCAGGCGGTAAAAGGCATTACCCACAACCTTTGCTATACCAGCTTACAGATCGATAAATGTAATTGATCACAGAAGGTCATACAGAGTGTTATATGGGCAAATCCAGAAAACTTTTAACTTTTGCGAAAAAAAAAAAATTCCGTCATTTTGCGAGCACACACTCCAGGTTTGGTGTAGGCTTTCAAATGACTTTTGAGACGAATAGTTCACCTCCGTTAACTATTTTCAGTTGAGGGCGTAATAGTTGTGGTACGAACATTGGAAAAACAGGTTTCACGTGAAATGCATTTATTTCATATTGAATTTGACTTTGTAAGGATAATCTTATAGTAATCTTAGATATCATACATAATATAACAATAATAAACGAAACATTAATGAAGGTATAAAATTTCAAACAAAAAATTCATTTTTCTGTTACCGTTAGCATTTTGCTTTCTCAAAGAGAAGACCTTTTTAAACATGAATTGGTATGGATAATATAATCGTCTTTATCTAACAGAGCTCTAAAAGATAACAGTTTCAGGATCTGACACCCAAAATAATTAACTGAAAGAGATCATAAAGTTATCAGAAGGATCTCTATGCGCCATCTATTACCTCATAAGAACCCCATAAAACCATATAAAAATTGAAAATCCATAGTATCATCAAATGTCTCCCTTTAAACCGTACAACTTTTGTATGAAACATTTTATGATACCTGTTTTCGGTTTCGAGACATCGCCCTGGATCAATTGAAACCAATCACCCTGTATACTTATTTTTGTCATTGTCAAGGAACGCACTATATATTGACAAACAAAAAGATTATACAGTGCGTTTCATTCCAATTCGATTCGGGCATATTTTCAATTTTTTGGTCATTGGCAAGAAACGCCCTATATATTGGCATACACCAATTCTGTACGGTGCATTTCATCCCAATTAGATCTGGGTGGATTTTATATATTTTTTTTTTTTGTCGTTGTCAAGGAATGCCCTATATACGTATATAAATTATTATACTATATTCAATGCAACTTGCAGAAAATGAACTATAATACATGAATTGTTCATCAAAATCAGAATAAGATGCCGTAAATGTCAGTAGAATACTTTCGTATTACGTTGATTGAGATATAACAATATTGTTAATGAAATTACAGTTGATACATACGTATATTTGAAATGCGCCTTTTTTCTCCCGTTAATACACATGGCAAACAGTAATTCACAATCATGAAAATATAAAACGAAGAAGAATTTCTCTTGTGCCGTTGTAAAAACTGAATTTCATACAAAGTTTTCGCTTCTGATAATAATCTTCGAATTGTTACTGCATGAAAACTATTGGTGGCACAGTTATGGGACGTCTCGCGAAAAATCCATCTTTTGTTTAAGAATGTATCAGTATTACTCATTTATCGATACATCAAGGGGCGCACATGTAAAATGACTAACTTTGCGAAAACAAAAAATTTTATGAAATACATGGTCGCATTTTTGTAGCTACACAACTTTTTTTATGAAACGAGCACATGTAAGGGAAAGTGGGTGATGTTCTGGTGTACGGAGAAGAATCCGAAACACGGTAAATCAAAATTAAAACTGGAAGGGCGCACGGGGAATATCGTTAAGAGCTGAAGAATTTGCGTGATGGTCGCATACGATTTCGACATTTTCTTCTCTTTCAAAGTATGCTGCAACTTAACTATATATATTCTAGTAGATCTAATTATGCAAATACCTTCCTAACACTATGCAGAACTAGCACAAAAATTTACAAGTGCGTAGTAATGTTATCTTCAGAAATATTCTTAATTTTACCACCATTCGCTAAGGGTCAAAAGTTTTCTGGATTTGCCCATATAGTAGTTCATCATATTGTCTTGTCCGAAATGGTTTGATGAATCTAAAACATTGCCGTTTAATTTCATTGACCTCGTCATTATTTCCTTCCACACCTGAACCATGAACGTCATCAGTGGTTCCTAGTTTAAAGAATTCATACCTGCTTAGTACTTTCGTATGAATTTTACATCTTTCTGATTGAATTATTAATTATGTTTTTCCCCTGCAAGACTGTGAGATAAAACTATTGATGAAATAAAAGAATAAAATTGTATTGTCATCGTTCATCCGCTACGAACAGCAAAAAAAAAAAATCGATTTCATAGTGCAGTAGATCAGCATACCTAGATGATATAATTTAAGCCAGCCAAGTATCATTCCCTCTTTCTTTCTTCTAATACTTCTGATTATTTCACATAGTATGACAATTAGAATAGTATCGTGGGTTTCCAGGGTTTCTCACTTGAACAATGTATGGAATTGGAAATGAGGCATTGTATTTTATTTGTATCTTTTATTTCGTGCACGCGAAGCGGGCGCAAAATCGAAATTTGCGCCCGGTGTGTTGAAAAGCATATTATGAATTTGATGTTGTAATATAGCACACGTTTGATCGTCAAACTTTCGCATTTTTTCAGCGATGTAATTCCCGAATATCGAGCAATTATATTTTTGTTTCTGGAGCTCCTGATTCATTCATTAAAATTTCAAACGTCTCTTTTTATTTCAGCTTATTTCAGATCACAAAATTATATCACATCTTTATAGATACATATTATTCGTATTGTAAGAAAAACTGTAGATATCACTACTTAGATCGCCAGATCATCAGCAACGACATATACCGTGAGGTTATAGGGAAGCCGTTCACTAAATGCAGGCAACCCAACAGTCAAATCCCGAAGACGTCCGAAGTCATTGTATTCGCCATAAATAACATAGAACAAAAACCCCCACCATGTGGTTGTCATGACAAATACAATGTCTTCGGAAGTCTTCGAGACTTGACTATCGGGTTGCCTGCATCTAATGAATGGCTTCCCTATAACCTCACGGTATAGAACTTCACACTTATTTATCCTAACAATCGTACCTACTTAGGCAATACAGTTTGGCATAGCAAAGCTGATAGGAATCATCACTGATGGCTACACCGTGCAACAAATTCAGAGAAAAATGGTGCGCTTGTATCGCAAGACAATTTAATTATATCTGTCAGCGTAATTGGTGATACCATATCTATAAACATTAAAGCATCTATTCGTGACCAGCCGAATATTTACTAGGCACATTTATTAGTTTGCTACGATTTCAGTCCCATCCCTAGCAGGAGCTGTATTGGCGGTAGAATGCGCAGCTACGTTACTCATCTGGATGAGGATTATCAGGTAGGTCGTTACGGATCCAATAACCTGGAGGGCAAAGGAAAGATCGTTAAGAATTACTAAAATCGTTTACACAGTACACGTACAGACTTGCACATTAATGGTTTGAATATGAACGTAGCTGCGCTCGAATTTTCGAATCGTGAACGTGGACTCAATGGACCAGTCGATAGGCAAATGCATCATTCGAGAAATACGCGTATGCGCTTACAACTTCAAGTCGTACAAACAACATTGTTGATCTATCTTGACGCACGCTCTGTCTGCTAAACGTCGACTGTAAGCGCATGGTGGCGCTAGTAGAGTTAAGTCCATATTCAATGACGCTGATTTTTCGGGTGAACCATTAATGTTCAGGTCTGTACATACCATACACCTTACACGCTCGAATAGGACATTGAAAATACTTACGCCTTGCACAAAAGTGTAATCAAGAGTGAAGAATCCGCAAGCATTAAATCGCACCGGATTCTGAAGCATCTGTATTCCGAATTCTTGGATCTGAAGTGAGGTTATCGAAGATAATACAGATGATTTTATAAATAGTATATGTATAAATGAATTCATAGAAATATGCTGCAGGGTCATTGATTGTATTATTTTTCTTGTTGTTTTTATAATTTATATTTTCTTGCAAAAAAAAGTGTCTTCGATACATTTTAGTCGTCACATAAATTTACACGACGGAAATCAACGAAATATGGGTTTCCCTCATTATTTAGTGATACTACTTATCCATGAACTATGTTTCCATCCTGATATGTGACAACACCTTCTCAAGAAAAATATTCATTTGCACAGGCAATTCATTTGCACAGGCAATTCATTTGCACAGGCAATTCATTTGCACATTTGCTCACCTCTTTTTGAAGTTCTCTATCCATCCTTGAATTGAGGAGCTCGTAAATAACTTCACCAGTTCTGTCTGCCTAAAAAAATCAAATAGATATTAAAATTGTACAACTATTTTTGTAAAAAGTCATGCTTTTTTTTTAAAGATGATCCAGTACCTCGTTGCTCACACTCCAGCACGAGTGATTGACCATCCAAATTTTCGATGCGTAAATGATAGTCCACATAGCCTCTATCATGACTGCCCAAAGTTTATCAATCATGAAATCATCCCATGATGATAAAGCACTGTAAATAGTATATAACAATCCTGTAATCATTGCAAACGATATTGCAGCAGATAACAGATTCTGCATTCCAAAAGCGAGGTTCATCTTTCGAGACAGTTTGCAGAGTTCCCAGTGTGCTTTTCTGTATGTAATAATGAAATTTCAAAAATAACGTAACAATAGGAGTTGGAAAATTATCAGAAAACGTTTCGACAGTAAATTGTTTCAAATTTTTAACTACGAATTTGCTAATTGTTCAAAAAGTTATCAGTCCGAAAAATAAACGAATTTTTTTAAAAGCCTAACTGCATCAAGTGGATTTCGAGTGCTCATACGCACCGGATTTCTCGTAACAAATAATGCTTGTCACTAACTAAACTTTCGGCTCCTGTGTTTTTTATAAAATTTCCAGAAATTATAAACAGTCTATCGCTCGAGCGAAAATTCGAAGGCTTTTCCACCAGTCCTAGCACACTATCATTCAAGTCTTGAAATTTTTTTCTTAGATATCTGAAATGTTTACGACAAGTATTGAACACTAACGCATAGTAAAACAATTCCAGTGCAGTATAATATCAGATAATGTAATAAATTGTATTTTCGCTGTATACCCTATGAAAGTACAGAAGTTTACGTCTAGCAGAAGCATAATTAGTATCGGTTGGTGCAGGGCCTGTGCAAGGCTGCTAAATATCAATACTGATTGGATGTTCATCTGCGGATTGGTCTCCAAAATCAATACTACAGTGTCACAGATTCCCACTAAGATAGTGGCTAAAAGGATACCCATAATTTGACAATTCAAACGGATGTACTGGCTTTGGTATTCATTTCGAACTCCAAAAACAGCTTGGAAAATTCCTTCCAACTTTACCATGTGTCGCACACAGTTCCTCAACGCCTGCATATTAAAACAATTACGAATTTTCAAAAGCATCGCGCAATTCATTTATCTCAGCTATTCGATCGAACTTCGATCATCGCAAGAACAATCGGTTTCCCTAACCCCTAGTACTGAGGTTTACTGAGCTCGTTCGACGACAGGTAGAGCCATCTATTGGTCTCTTTATTCCTTTTTCTTTTTCTGAGCTGTGCTGCGCAGAACGGGTGCGCGCTCAAACCGTAGAAGGAGTGGGGACCCCCTGAAGTTTTGCGATAAACGAGGTCCGACTGTATATTATGATTTCGAGGCTTAGTTTATTCGGGTCTACGTAGATGCATAAAACCTTCAATAACTCGAACAATAATTTCCATACCTTTCTGTGAAGCCATACGAACAGAGCAGCGGTTACGGTGATACAAGAGTTAGCAGAGACGATAGCAGCCCGCATAGCCAGTGCCATTGGCGAACTCTTGTCAAAATCTATGAATTGCCACATCGAACTTAAGGTGATATAAATCGCAGCCCAGTTGACGAGAGTAATAATAACTGTGTAAAGCTTCATGATAAGATACGTAATATCGCTTTGATTCGGTTGCCGAAAAGCACCGATGCCAACGAAGCAGTTGAAGTAAACGAGTGGTTTGACGAAATCGTGAAAAGTTTTCGGTTCTCTGATGAACATATTTCGATTTCGAATGTAGACTCGCACTGGATTACGATTGAAATACGATTTTTGTCTAATTCTTTCCCGCAGTTTTATGCTCCTAGTTTCTGAAGCTACTTTGACATTATAGGTAGAAAAATTATGACCATAAAACACGAGTAGGTTATGAATCTTTCAACTCGTAATTACAACCGTTCCACTATTTTATACACCGCAAATGAGCAAACAGTGATAAATATTATCTAAGACCTTATCGCTATACAAGTTTTCGGATCATTAAATATAATTAACGACAAAGAGAGATGCGAAGTGTAATTAGATATTTTTGTATTCACCATTATACTGAGTAATCTTGATGAGGCTAGAACATCGGCATATTGACATATAATTACTACTCCTTGCCGTACGAAATTATAACTAATGGTGTGACAATAATCAGTGGATTAGAGAATTCATATCTACAATTTCGTGGTTTTGTCAGATCTGCACACGCATATACCTAATTCGAAGTTCTCATTAAATGTCACGTGTGAAATTGGTCGCCATATTTTGCATTTTTATTCCAGTTTATTTTTTCAAATTACAAGGTTATATCATAACGGTAAATTTACAATAATAGACTTTCAGTAGAATTAGAAATTTGATACTTTTCAACAGGGAGATTACAAAAATACACAGAAAGGACAGCTCATAAACCTTATGGGAATTGGCTCTCAGTCGAATTTCCAAAAATTGATCAGAATTTCTCATAGGCACAAGTCTCTATCGAATTGAGATAAAATGCACTGCGTAAAATTGTTGTTTGCCAATATATAGGGTGTTCTTTGCCAATGACAAAATGAAAAACCATTCGCAGTATTTGTGGAAATTAGCTCGGTCAAATTTCTTAAAATTGCAGGATGTTGTAGCTTTTGCTTTTTCGATCAGAATTTCTCATAGACTCAAGTCTCTGTTATGGCTGTATCTCAAGTAATGAGGGAACGGACATCATAATTAGCTTCAAGCCTCAAGAGTAAAGAATCCGCAAGCATTTAAACGTACGGGATTCTGAAGAATCTGTACTGCAACAGATTCTGCAAATCTGTACAGACTTTTCCATGCCATAAACTGGTTAACATATTAACAATCTTCCCTCATCACAACTCTGAAGTATGATTGTCCAAATCGATAAATATAATTGACTAGAAAGGACGATACGCACAATTAATTCCACTAACAATCAAATTAATCATAGTTGAAAAATTAATGCACTTGGCGAATGTTTTTCTTTTAAAAAGTCTCAAGTTATAACACTCTTCAGAAGAAATCAGAGAAATTTATACGATATGCAGGCAATTTGCAGGATTTTGGGATATATCAAAGCCAATTGAAAAAATAGTTACATCGCTGACATTGTAAGAAAACTTTTGACTAAAATGATGTGACTACGTCTACTGCAGATAAATTGAATTATCTGTCAGTGGAATCTTGTAACTTTATCTGTTCGTTTGGTCACACAGTTTCGGTGTCGTTCCAGGCAAGAGTTGTATTGGAGGCAGGGCTCGCTGATAATTGATTCATCTGGATGAGGATTACCAGGTACGTCGTTATGGATCCAATCACCTATAAGTCAGAAGATAATGCAGACAATCTGAATCTATCTCTCACACACACACACACACACACACACACACACACACACACACACACACACACACACACACACACACACACACACACACACTCGAGTGAGAAAAAAGTATCGAAAGATATACTTACGCCTTGCACGAAGGTATAATCAAGAACGAAGAAACCACAGGCATTAAATCGTACGGGATTCTGAAGCATCTGTACTGCGAATCCTTTAATCTGTGATAATCAAGGATGGAAGAATATTTTACAGATAGTATATAAATTCGGCCCGATCGTCGAAGAGATGTGCATTTTTTTTTTCTTTCAACGTTATCTCAACAAAAAAAGAATGATAGCATTGATAAAGATGACAAAATTTGATAAACTCGATCTGCTGGCTTTCACATTGTAAACCCACGGACAGTGAAACAAAATCCAACCGGAGTTACACCATGTTTTAAGTTGGCAATGCTGAGGGCCGCTGAGATGTAAGATGGTGAGTGAGTTACCATGGCATTGCCAACTTAAGGCGAAATGTAACGTTTCAAGGCCTCGAAAACGGGAATGGTGAATTCTCCGAAACTACTGGATAAATCGCAATGAAATTTTGGGGGATTACGCATTATTCTAGTAGAAAGGGCCTGATTATTTTACTTTTTCGAAATTTTACAAATTTTTATTTTTTTTTTTCAATTTTTTAAAAAATTTTGAAAAAGTAAAATGATCAGGCCTCTTCTACTAGAGTAATACGTAATTCCCCAAAATTTCATTGCGATTCATCCAGTAGTTTCGGAGAATTCACCATTCCCGTTTTCGAGGCCTTGAAACGTTACATTTCACCTTAAAACGTGGTGTAACTTCGATTGTATATTTTAGGTGCAACAGATTCATTGTCCCTGGGTGTACTTACCACTTTTTGAAGTTCTTTATCTCCCCTTGTTTCAAAAAGCTCGTAAATAACATTTCCACTTCTTTCAGCCTGTAATAATGAAACAGACATTTGGATTACACAATATCTCTTCTATAAAAGCAGTCACATTTCAGGGGGACATATGTATTGTATTTATATGTGCAATTAAGTTGCCTAATACTACCTCGTTGCTAACGGTCCAGCAAGAGTGATTGACAATCAAAATTTTAAAGGCGTAGATTAAAATCCATATAAGAGATGAGATCACATCCATAAACTTCTTAATCTTGAAATCTTTCCATAGGATTATATCACTGTAAATAGTGTATAACAACCCGGTGACTATGCCAGAAGAAATTCCCATGGATAGTAGATTTTGTATTCCGAAAGCGACGTTTACCTTCCGTGACAATTTACAAAGATCCAAATGCGATTTCCTGCAGGATGAATTCCAGTTTACAAATGATAAGACTGGAGTAAGACTACATTTACACTGATAACTAGTATTGTACGATTTTTATAGTGTTTATAATTGGTATCATATCACAACGTCACCACAGTGCAATCAGTACAAAAATATCATGTGTGACAAAAGTTTGGCAGTTCTTATCGAATTAGTCAACATTATTGACTACTCACATCCCTTTATAACGGTTTGCTAACAATTGTACATTGTTATGTGCACATATCAATTATTTAGAGTTTATAATTCATACAGAAAACTGAACAGCATGAGATTTTCTGCGGCTTATTCAAATTCCCAACCGTATCAAAAAGTATGTCACCTATACTTGCACTTACCGAATTTTGTGTAGCAAATAATGGTTACAATTTATCGAACTTTGGGCTTTCGTATCTTTCATTCGAGAGCATGAGGTCGCTTTCAATACTTCTCGGGGAATGACCAATATTTTTTTGCCAGTATAAGGAGCGGAAATTTTCTTCGCCAATTCCAGCAGACCGTCGTTTATGTTTTTGAATTTTGTTCCCAGATATCTGCGCAAAATTTTGATCAATAAAAATCATTATTTCAATTTTGGACAGTGTTCTTAAAATACGTATGAACTTCGCAAATTATTCCTAGAAATTAAAATACTCTCAATGACCGGATGATCATTTCATGAAGCTAAATCTTGGACTATTATATCTCAGACAATTTGAAATTAGCTTTCACTGTACCCGACGTAAGTGTAGAAGTTCAAATCCAGCACAAGTGAAGTGATTATCGGATGATGCAAAGCGAATACGAAAGAGAACATGTTCAACAGCGATCCTTTGCCCAACATAATCCGTGGCATATCCAAAATGACCAAAACAAAGACGATCAAAAGGATGCCAATAACGTGCCAAATTAGACGAATGAACTGTTTCCTATATTCGTTTCGAACTCCGAAAATTTCTTGAAAGGTTTTATCCAATGTCGACATTTCTCGTAGACATTCCTCGAATACCTGAATATACATACTTAAATAATTATAGATTACCATCATTCATGCAGAGATTACAAGACATCCAGATGGAAAGTGTTGGGTTTTTTGATAAGAAACTTCATCGCTTATATTAATTTATCGCTTCCCGAATTACAGTCAATTTATTGAGACCTAGATAGCTGATAATTCACATTCACATTCACGCAGATGTAAGAAAAACTTTAAAGTTAATATAACAATAATTAATAATTACCTTATTTTGAAGCCATATTAAAAGTGGAAATGCCACGGTGGTAAAAGAATTTGTAAAAGCAAGTACACAATACATCGTTTGAGCCGAAGATGAATCATCTGGATAATATTCATCATTTAATATGATACTAGTCAAGCAGATGTAAATCAATATCCAGTTTGAAGGAGTAAAAATAATAGTGTAAAGTTGCATTAAAAAGTATGCAATGTCGCTTATATTCGGTCGCCGATAAACCCCCATGCCTACGAAGCAGTTGAGGTAAACGAGTGGTTTCATATAGTCATCGAAAGTACTTCGTTCGTTGATGAACATTTTTCGATGACGAAGTTGGTTGGATTAGAATTTTGATGAAAACACAGTTTTCAGCTAGAGTGTTTTTTACACAGTCCTGCTGCGTCTATTCCAATGTTCTAACTCGAAGAAGCATAATGAAAACGATCGTGCGATAAGCACAAGTAAGATCTGAATATTTCAGCTCATGATTATGTTCGTATCGCATAAGATCAACCATTAATAATCATCACCCATCACATCTACTACACCAGCGTGTCCAGATCAATAAATATAATTTATATAATTTACGAAAAAGAATTTCGTAGTGAGTACTATTTTGTTTATCACATCATTCAAGATTCTTAGATAAGAATAGAACAATACAATAAAATAGTGACCTAATCAAGAGATTCGGTAGAGTCTCGCGCCAAGTACATTAAAAAAAAAGTTTTTTTACAAGCGCGACTCGACTGAGTCTCTTTACCGGAGACAACTTTGGGCGGAGTGCGGGAACAATATTTTTGTATATTACACCGAATTGGTGATATACCGCAGATCGATGTTTTATTTTTGTAATAAGGGTCGGAAGAGCTTCCATTTGAGACCAACATCAAGACAATCAGTACGTCGACAGCTGAGATATAATAATTTCTAAAATCGGATGGGTCAATTTTACGATGATATAAAATCGTCTCCTCCGTCGTCGTCAACCACCAAATAGAACCAAAACGCAGTAAACAACATAGCGAGTCGATCGCAGAGATGCAAATTACATGGAAAAAAATATAGTGGGAGTTGTCGCTCTCGACTGTAAATACGTCTTGCACTTATTTTATGGCGTAAGGGAAAAATAGTCCTACTGCGCGTGCGCGTGCACATAACAACGGAGATAGTTGAATGTATCGTTAAATGACAGCTGAGATAAATCAGAAGAATATTACGAGTAGCTAATAGCTGAACACCTTGTCAAATGATTTCTTATTACGCTTGATGGAAAATATGTAGAAAGTGCGGAGTAAAGAATCGACAATTTAATATTACCCTCGATGCCCTCAGAAAAATATCCATTTCGTCGCTCAGGCTAGCTTTCGAGATTTTTAGGTTATAAAAGTTGATATCAGGTTGCTGAGGTTATGAAAGATATACATGTCACGTCGATCGTGATTATCGAACTTATTCATTCGTAGCATATTTTATATCTGTAAAATTTGGATACACATTACAAATTCTTGCAATTATTACGAAGCTGATTAAAAAATATATGACAATATAAAAATAAGAATATACGAAAATATTTATTTATTTGATTTATACATAATTGATTGTTATGTGAGAAAATATAACAATTTCGCATGTTATAAATGTTGTAGAGTCCGCTTCAATGAACACACCTACAACCCAACCGTAATAGTTAGATTTATAGAAATAAATCATGTGCTAAAAAATACCATTTGGCAGGAAAATATTCATTTAGAAGATTTATGCATAATTGACTGTCATGTGAGAAAATGTAACAATTTGGCGTGTTATAAATGTCATAGACTAACATAATTAAATGAGGAAGATAAAGGACTGAAGAGTAAAAAATGTTAAAAACAAAATGAATAAGAATGTAATTTTACTATGTGATTGTGATTATATTTAGCAACAGAAATTTACAAATAATTGTTATAAAATTTTCATCTATTGTATTCTCTAAAATTTGCTGTCAACATTCTTTTAGCTTTGATCGGTCAGTTTAAAGCTTTTTGGGCAACCCTTGCTACGCAGCAAATGTTTAAAAGCCAAAATCATAAGCTAAGACAGCCTATAATTTCATCATCGGTGCAAAGCTCCAATGCTTATCAAACTTGTATCACTAAAATAATCAAAATTACATAGCCAAATTACATCTTCAACTCTAAAAGTGCTTGAATTCTTTCTTTTTTTTTTAAATTATAGGACAAATTAAGGAATTACTCGTCAGTGTACATATTATACCACATATACCACAAATATTAAGAATCAACAGTTGACCAATAAGATTATTCGCAGCGTATTGCAAACATTATTTTAGCGTCAAACGCTGCAATTGGAGCCAATTACGCAATACATTTGGGATGCTAATTTTTTTGAGAAATTCGCAATGGAGAAAAATAACATAAACCAGTGGAAGTAATTCTGATTGATGCAGTAGCTAATATTAAATAAAATATATATGTGCATATAATAATAGAAGACACTTAGTAGTACCATTCAAGTAATAAACATACTCGTTATATTTGCGGATGGGGGACAGATGTTTATGTATAATCAAATTCATCACAAGTGAAAATAAATATCAAAGAAACCGGTACAAAAAGTAGTGAAATTACGGCAAAAGCACTTACAGTGCAAAAACCTTGTGCCAAGTACATTAAAACTATAAACAAAAATTTGTTAACAAAATATTGTAAAAAGTAGCACTCGATCTACAAAACTATTGAAATCAATGGACGTTGCCAAGTACAATTACATTTTTTCACAATTGATTTCAGAATGTGACCTAGCATGAGTTGTTGGCGGGTATTCACGTTTCATTTCAATATACATAACATACGTAACACGTAATGACATGCGACATATGTACTCGTGAGAAAAGATTAATCAAAATTAAAATTGAGAAAAAAAAGAAAAGAAAAAAAATTTGGAGGTAGTGGTACTTGGCGGGCATTTTTGTAAAAATTGAAAGAAAATATAAATTGAAGTGTTTTAATATTCTTATGATGATTCAAACACCAGCCCGCCAAGTACCACGTACTCCAAATTTTTTTTCTTTTCTTTTTTTTCTCAATTTTAATTTTGATTAATCTTTTCTCACGAGTACATATGTCGCATGTCATTACGTGTTACGTATGTTATGTATATTGAAATGAAACGTGAATACCCGCCAACAACTCATGCTAGGTCACATTCTGAAATCAATTGTGAAAAAATGTAATTGTACTTGGCAACGTCCATTGATTTCAATAGTTTTGTAGATCGAGTGCTACTTTTTACAATATTTTGTTAACAAATTTTTGTTTATAGTTTTAATGTACTTGGCACAAGGTTTTTGCACTGTAAGTGCTTTTGCCGTAATCGAATATAACAATTACCAATTCTGGCCATATATTTATACAAGACCTTTCTTTCACCTGCAAAGCATATTGCTATGGGAAAAGTACCAAAACAGACATAAAATTGTTTTTATATAACGCAAGCATGTTTTACGCATTTTTTCATGATGCTCGATTTTAGTATACAAAGTAGCCGTTTGCGCGATGGTGGCAGGGAGTCAGTGGTGGGGAGACGGATCTATACAAATGAAGGCAGATTTAACTCCTAGGACGTAAAACTGCCCGAATACGTACTCCGGGCATGCGAATTACCTTTCGACAAAAGACTTACTTCGCCTGCCTTGGTACCCAATATACTATTCTTTGCTCTGATCCGTAACTCGAGAGTGATAATCAATATTTTTAAGCACAAATAAGGCATGTCAAATATTTTGTTGATTTTTTTGAGTTATTATAACATTTTTGACCAAAAATAGTTAATTACAAATAATTATCTCAAGGTATGTGATTCAGGTATGACTGTGCATCATTATGGTGAAATAAAGATTGATAACGCTGCACGTATATCCATACAGTTTGGTTGTTTCGCTCGGTAATATTCAGATTATACTATGGAAATACTAAAAATACTATGTAAAATTACTTTTTCACCACACCTGCACGGAAAGTACGACTTTCGGCCCTTTGCGTGAACAGAAAGTCGTACTTTCCGATGCAGGAGGTGGTGAAAAATAGTATACGTCACACGGCAGAGAAAAAGGCTATCCCAAATTGCGTTTTCGCCTTCGGCTAGGTGCCTAATACATATACTATTAACCACATTTCAACAAACCCTATGTTCTATATATATTTGATGATGTTAGAAACGAGAAATTTTCGTCGACACGTGTAGCCTTAACGCGGACACAAAGTTAACGGGAATAATTTTCGTGTGGAAGTTTAAATTAAATTGTAGGGTACTTGCCCTGTCATTTCATTACGATCAATGGAAATTGCATCTCACTGTCGTCCGCTGCAGACAATATCCATCATGGTGGCGTTAGGACTGTTTTCTTGTATTTTCACCGATTCTACGGTATGAGAACGTTCTGCATTCAAGTTAGGGGGCAAATCAACTTTAATTCTTTTGAGGAATGTATTTCCGAATGTACAGTTAATTAGCCAATGAATATTTTCATCTACAGATAAAGGGGAGTCCCCACATCGCTTCCTTGTCCAATAAAACAGTTAGACCGCATAGTTAGACAACGGTAAGGTGATCTTTTCAACAACACGTCGCGTGAAACTTGGTTTACAATAGACGCATACGTTTCCGTTCCCGTTGAAAATTGAAGTAGACGATACGATGAAGTTCATATAATTCAATTTTTTACGGGAACTGGAACGTATGCATATATTGCAAACCCAGATTTAAGGGTCTGCAGCGCTTTGTTCGTGAAATTTTGAAAAGTGTTGGAACGCTGAATTGAAATAGTGAAAGGGAGAAGATTGATCGATGTTAGACTATGAAAGATGTTTTGAACGCAATAAATTCGATTTATTAATAATATTTTATCGATCCTTTATTTATATCCGTTTGAATGACGCTTTGAGTACAATATGTTGTAACGTTGCTCAATAATTACGTTTATTTCTTGTTAATAATTATTCCGTATTATATTTAACCTGAGCATTGTATCAATAAATTTATTTATTGACGCGGAGCCTCTATTTTCTCAAGGCGCTTACGGGCCTATATTTTAAATGTATGGGAGAGGGGTGTCTTAATTCAGTTAAATACGAGACACATAATAACATAAATAAATATTTATTAAATAAAAGGAATGAGTGAATTATGCAAGCAAGTTATGTTCAATTATTTTGTTATAATCATTTTGCGTGTATAAGTCTACTTATAAGCAAGCAAGTTATATAAGCATTTTATGTGTATAAATCTACTTATACGCAAGTGTGACTTATATGGATAAATTATAATGTAACTGAGGTAATACAGTATTTAAAGTATACGAGACAGTATAAAATATTTAAAGTAAATGGAATATATGAGTTATTCCACGTCAAACCGGACAGCTTTTTGACCTTGATGTTTCCGATTTCGCTATAATTATTTTAACGGGTTCTTTGGAACAAATGAATTTATCAAACAATTTAAATAAAAAAAATTTCCTCTCCTATTTTCCGAGTTACACGGGGGTGAAATTCAGGAAAAAGAGCCAAAAATCGAAAACACGCTCCCCTTCAAACGGTCGTATCTTTGGTTGTATCCATCTCAGAGACTTCATTTATAAGTACCATTTCGAAGCTATTGAATGTCACTATCATTATATATTTATTGAATTCCGCGATAACGAACAATTCCATTTGTTATAAACAAATCTATTATTCAATCGTGGTTTTCAAGGCGAGAACCACGCTTGAAAATTCCCAAAAAAATATGAGCGTATTCCTTGATTAATTCTCTACAAAACTGTGAAATTGTAGAATGGAACTCCGATGGGAAACTGCATCAAACAATACAATACAATACAATCAAACATAAAAATTATATTGCAATTTCAGAGTGTCTAAAACATGACACTGTCGCCGTCCATCTTTTTCAAAGAAATTTTGTGAACTTCTTGAAACGAGAAATTGAAGATGTAATTAAAATCATTTACTTTTCCGACGGAGCAAGCGCACAATATAAGAACAAAAAAAATTTTTTAAACGTCTGTCTTCACCAAGACGACTTTGGCGTTAGTGCCGAATGGCACTTTTTCGCTACCTCACATGGAAATGGACCTTGTGATGGCTTAGGAGGAGCTCTTAAAAGACTAGCAGCTAAAGCTAGTCTGGAACCCTTGCCGGAACCAATAAATACACCACAAAAATTTTTTTCATGGGCGCAGAATAACAAAAATATTAAAAATATTCATTTAGAATTTTTTACGAAAGATGATTACCAAACAAAAGCCGCGGCATAGCAACCTCGTTTCGATACAGCTAAATTAGTTCGTGGTACCCTTAAATTTCATTATATTTTGCCGCTAACAAAAAAAAAAAAAATTATAGCTAAGAGATACTCTGATGCCGAAAAGTCAGTAGAGGCCGTTGTTTCTAAATAAATCATAAATCGTGAAAAAATATCACGACTTTCACTTCTTATACATAATATAAAATATCACTAGTAAATTCTTATGTAAGGTTTGAGATTATGCTGTGCTGATTGTTAGTTAAGTATTTAATGAAATATGATATATACTATTTTCTGATATGGTCAATTTTTTCAACCTATAGGTGCCCATCATTTCTTCCTTATGCTAGCTATACGTATGTATGTACGTACCCGAGCCAAGTTTCTCAGCGGAGGCACGTGCCGTTGCTTATAATTAAATCGTTTCAACGCGGATACCCATCGGAGTTCCATTCTACAATTTCACAGTTTTGTAGAGAATTAATTAAGGAATACGCTCATATTTTTTTGGAAATTTTCAAGCGTGGTTCTCGCCTTGAAAACCACGATTGAATAATAGATTTGTTTATAACAAATGGAATTGTTCGGTATCGCGGAATTCAATAAATATATAATGATAGTGACATTCAATAGCTTCGAAATGGTACTTATAGATGAAGTCTCTGAGATGGATACAACCAAAGATACGACCGTTTGAAGGGGAGCGTGTTTTCGATTTTTGGCTCTTTTTCCTGAATTTCACCCCCGTGTAACTCGGAAAATAGGGGCGGAAAATTTTTTATTTAAATTGTTTGATAAATTCATTCGTTCCAAGAAACCCGTTTAAAAAATTATAGCGAAATTGGAAACATCGAGGTCAATTTTGGATTTATATTGTCCGGTTTGACGTGGAATGATTCATATATGTATAAAATGAAGAGTCTGAGGGCAAAGTTCTAAATATGGGTATACAAGGTATGGAGAGATCAAGCACATACCTTGTAAATTGGATAGTTATATTTGTGAAAATTAGGTAAAAATTGACCGATTGATTTATGCAAAGATAAATTGGATCCAATAGGCCAGAGAGCCGAAGTAAATCGGCGAGCTTCAACAACGATCTTGAAAAGAGCCAAAAATTCGCTATATCGAAATAGATAGACCAGAAATCCGAGGAAAACCATCAAGCTCCAGTAGTGGTAACGAATCTCCGTAAAACGATCTCCGATTGATGCAGCGTAAGGCAGGCTTAATAACCAAATCGAAAATTAACTTCGATAGCGGGAAAGACTTTTGCATGGGGCCTCGTTGGTGCCTAGTCAACGGGGTCCCAGCGTGAGCCAGCAGATGGCAGGCGCGCGCCACAAGTTTCTATGATTATGAGTTCAGATGGAGCGCATGACAGTTTATAATTTAAATAGATTTATTAAATATTTGAAAAATAATAGATATTAATTTTACGACCGTTACAATGTGATGTATACCAAAGATACATCTCAAAGTTTCAGCGTCTGCCGCGCAAGAGGGTGTTGCAGACACTTAACACAACGCACTGAATTATCTTCGAGCAGCAAGCCAACACTCTATCAACGTTTCGCGTGTCCCATGCCGGTGAGCACACTTCTAGCTGTTTTTTCGTAATACGATTGACAGATTGAATGGCTCCGTATGAGGGTTATTATTGTTGAATAATTATCATACGGAATACTGATAAGTTATTTAGAAATAAAATACGTTTAAATCGCCGGTTGTAAACTGCGAATTACTAAAAAAAATAGAAGTAAAAAAAAATAAAATAATATACTTCAAACAAATAAAGCTCATGTTTTAAATTGTTTAAAAAAAATCATATATAAAAAAATTAATTTTTTCTTTTATCCTTGTGTGCATGTATACCGGTGACGCCCTTCTCAGTGTATGTCAAGAAATGATCGTCGGCTGATTACAACCGATTAGTCATATATCCGTGTCTAAAGATTTAACACTACCATTTCACAATAAACATAAAACGTAGAAAAATAATAGAAAAAGAAAAAATATTTTTATTTAATAAATATGGATAGCCAAGGCCGGAAAGTTATCGTATGTGACAATGGAACCGGGGTAAGGTTATGCACACGTATTATTCATCTCCAGATACTCTAACCTTTAAAAAAAAAGTCAACAATATTCTGAAAAAAAAAGAAAATATTCATAGAATATAGACATTGTCGATCAATGAATATGATTTCATCGTTTTTCTCATCGTTCATTAATTCGTTGAAAAATTCTTGAAAATTTTTTTTTGTAAATTATCAAAAATTTTTTTTCACAAAAGTCGGTACTGAACTTTTTATAGAAACGTTTTTACTTATGGTGAAAAAATTTTGTTAAAATTTCTCACAAAATTTCGCCGGTTATGTGGAAATGAAATTTCAAACTGTTACCATTCGCACAATTGATTTTCAAATTTTATGAAATTTTTGCAAAAAGCTTGTTACCTTGTGAAGTATCGACCGCATAAATTTCATCCGAATTGCATCAACCGCTTCTGAGATATGGGCTTTTGGAGAAATCACATTTTCTCTCCCCGCCCAAACCGCTCGACCGATTTGAATCAAATTTTACACCTAATACAGCAACTGTTTCAAGTGCTTGTGTATAAAATTTTATTCAATTCAATTCATTGGTTGGAAAGTTGTTATGTAAAGCGCTTTTCCGGGTGCTTAAAATTGTTGAATAAAAAATTAATTTTTGTGTTTAAATTGTCTTCTTTCACTCAATTTTACAGTTTGTCAAATGCGGATATGCGGGATCCAATTTTCCTGCTCATATATTCCCTTCGATGGTAGGCAGGCCGATTATTAGAGCTGTTAACAAAATTGGTGACATCGAAGTCAAGGTATATTTTATATTACATCATTTATTCTCTTTGTATATTTAAATTCTTTTATTTTAAGAAAAAATAAACTGGCTTTAATCATAGAATGAAAAGTATTACACTGTACAGTAATTGTGTTTAGAAAATCTAAGAATAATTTAACACTTGGGAAATGAATTCCAATCGTTGTCAAAGATCCTAAAATTTTAATGATAATAAATATTTCAGGAGGATTTTTATGTCCGAGTAAGTCAGTCAGTAACTTTACATCAATCATGTGTGTTGTTTTATTTACTCAGCGTTCATTTAACACGTTAATTTCTGAATGATTTTAAATTATAGTTTTTATGTTTGTTTTTTTTTCTCAAGATGTTTGAGTTTGATTTGATTTGTCTGAATAACAAAAATGCTTAACCGAAACCGAAAAATAAAACCAGAAAGAATAGAAATTGTTCAAAAGTTTCCTGAATCTATACAAATATCTTTATTCCAAATCTTTTTGGTCCCCAAAGCGTATCTCTATTTTCTCTTTTGCTTTTATTGCTGCATTATATCGTCTTGACAATTTCTTTTTTTTTCTTCAATTTATAAAATAGGCTAAATACAAGCTAATATTTGCTAAAACAAAAATTGATTTAACCAATTACTATGAAAGATAAAATTAATTTACCGTAAAAATGAATCAAATATATAATTTTCGTTTAATGTAGCGAAAGGAAAACCTTTACTCATGCTCTACCAATTGACACAAGAAAAAATATATTCAACATTAACATACTTTAACACTACTTAACAATCAGATGTAATTCAAATTATATTATTGGTAAATATGTTTCTATGTTATTTCTGCTTTCATAGGATATGCCAGTAAGTTTACCAATATATTAAAACTACTTAACATCCTCAGCACCTGTATTGTACAATTTGATATAATTTAATTAATATCCAATAACCAGCACGAGTCCTTATTTATTTAACAAAAATCTGTTTAACCGACGAAACTTTTTGCTTTATATAATCAGAGGATAAAGAAACGAAAAATCTTTACCCAAATTACAACTTGTTTGATTATAATAAGCAATAAATGCGTAAAAATCGTTGTTACATCGTTAGCTAACAGCATGAATTTCTTCTAGTCGAAAGGGCGCAGAATCTCTTCTCTTCTTTCAAATTTTAGTCACACTTTATACGAACTTTTTATTCTGTGGCGTAAATGAAAGAGTCTTTTTGTAATAAAAATCTTTAAGCCCTTTAGACCTATAAGATTATATCACATGAAAGAGCTGCCAAAGTCTCAACTTCGAATCACTTATTTATAGGATTTAATGGTCGGCGATGAAGCAAGTAAGCTTCGCTCAATGCTTGAAGTTAGTTACCCAATGGAAAATGGAATCGTAAGGTAAGCAGAGCGTGGAATAAAGATATTTCCTCAAAAAATAGGTGACTATTTAATCCATAAATTGACAGGAATTGGGAGGATATGTGCCACGTTTGGGATTACACATTTGGTGAAGAAAAAATGAACATTAATCCAAAAGAGTGTAAAATACTGCTGACCGAACCTCCGATGAATCCGACAAAAAATCGTGAAAAAATGATCGAGGTGAGAGAAATTCATCTCTGAACAATAACATTGCAAACAGGATGAGTAATCACCTTTTTTTGTAACAGGTGATGTTTGAAAAGTATGGTTTTGCTGGCACCTACATAGCAATTCAGGCCGTTCTTACTCTCTATGCTCAAGGTCTGCTCAGCGGAGTAGTCGTCGATTCCGGAGATGGAGTAACGCACATTTGTCCAGTTTACGAGGAGTTTGCTTTACCTCATTTAACGCGAAGACTGGATATAGCCGGGCGTGATATTACCAGATATTTAATAAAACTTTTGCTCTTGCGAGGCTATGCCTTCAATCATTCGGCAGATTTTGAGACGGTTCGAATGATGAAGGAAAAGCTATGCTACATCGGATATAACATTGAAACAGAACAGAGATTAGCTCTAGAAACAACTGTTCTTGTAGAGCCTTACACGGTTAGTTATTTGCTATTATTTATCGCTCATTTCGCGCATTTAATACGAAAATTAGGAATTTTAAACGAATTAAATTGCAGCTGCCTGATGGTCGAGTAATAAAAGTTGGCGGTGAACGATTTGAAGCACCCGAGGCCCTTTTTCAACCACATTTAATCAACGTCGAAGGCCAAGGAATAGCTGAATTAGTTTTCAGCACCATCCAAGCCGCTGATATTGATATTAGAAGCGAATTGTATAAACACATAGTTCTCAGCGGCGGAAGCACAATGTATCCTGGACTTCCATCCAGACTAGAACGTGAACTTAAACAACTTTACCTTGAAAGAGTGCTCAAAAATGATATAGACAAGCTATCGGTGAGTTTTAAACTGTTTAAAATAATAAAATAATGGTCGTGTCTTTCTTCCTTATTTATATAAAATTTATGTCATGAGGATTGAAAATTGAAAAATTTTCAGATATTTTTGAAAATTCGTTGCAATTGATGAATCTTGAAGGTTCAAAGACATATTTAACTTCTTTAGTTGTTAACTCGTCTCCTCGGTGCAAGAAAAAGTCAATTTTCAAATAACTTGATAATTTCTTGAAACTAATGTGTAATAATGATTGTAGAAATTCAAGATAAGAATCGAGGACCCTCCTAGACGTAAAGACATGGTTTTTATCGGAGGTGCGGTACTAGCAGAAGTGATGAAGGACCGTGACACGTTCTGGATAACGCGAGAAGAGTATGAAGAGAAGGGATTAAACGTACTAAACAAGTTGACTGCTCGTTCTAGTTAAATATATATATATATACTATGTGGTAAAAAAAAATAGATCGATTACTACAAAAAAAATAAAAATTTTGATTTCCGTAAGCGATAAAAGAAACGAAAATAAATAAATAATAATAATAAAAAAGTGAAGAATAATTAAATAAGTAATGAAAGACTTTAGTACCTGGGACCTGGGTTTCAAAGTGTCCTCGTAATTTCAGGTGTAATATAATATATATATTTGAATATTATATCAATACCACCTACTTATTTAACGTTTAAAATAGGTACTATTTTACAACTAAGTTATCATTTAGGAAAATATAGTTGAAAGTTAAATCATATCATTTCAGCATTTGAAGTGTTAAAACAAGATGAAAAAAAAAAAGAAGCATAAATTCAACACTTTTATAATCATGTTTACAAATGAATAGAGCTACTGATGATACATTAATGAAAACCCCTAAAACGGTTCTTGTTTTCTATATTACTTTATTTTATTTTATTTCGTTTTTTTTCTAATAAATTAGATATTATTTACATAAATATTACAATTATAAATTTATTGATCCTGTATATCAAAAAGTCTATACGATTATACCCAAAGTTTTATAATTTTATCAACTAAAATTATAAACTATAAACTATTAAATACCTAAACCTATTACAATTAACGTAAATTAAGAACCTTGTCTTAATGGTTGTTTATTAGGTAAATAACTATTAATAATTGTAGACTGTATTATTATCTGATACTGTATACATATTCATATATACTTAAATTAATTGCCAGCCAGGTGCATTTATAAAATACATCCAATTATAACGGAAATCCATAGGTATATTGATAGCTAGGATCGTTCTAAACGTTTTCATTTTTTAGTATAAAATTTTAGATAATGTTATTACTATTATTATTTTTATTATTATTGTGTATATCATTTCATTATTGTACATAGCCTAGGCCAGGCGAGACAATTTTGTATTTTGCACTAGAACCTCAGTGAAAATAAAACGTTATAATTATAACATACTACGTATCTTTTTCCTGTAATGTCAGAACTTACCTATTTATATCCCAGTATCAGTCTTTACATAAAATCTAAACTCAGCCGTTTCAATTATATTAAACAATTTTTTACATCATAATCTAATTAATTCCAAAATTCTTATCAAAGTAATTATTGTCCATCTTGTATAGATTTGCATTTCGAAATAGTCGAATTATTTGAAATTCCCTCGCTTCTGACGTCATAACGATACGTCTAGTCCTTCTTGACGGACCGAGATACGACTACATATCATTTTGAAATATTTTGAAATACTTGAAAGTGTTTTAAGTTGTTTTCTCTAAGCTATATTTTTATTCAAATTATTGCCGTATAAAAGATATTCGATTACCAATTTCATTTCAAAAATAAAAGTAAAAAAATCTCATAGAAGTGTAGAAGATTGAAGAATGAGATAGTCCAAAACAGGGGAACTTAGGTCCGGAAAATGAAATTCATCTGAAAAGTGAACACTGAGAGTTACTAACTTCTGTACAAACCAATATTATTTAGAACATGGCATGTGCTTTACAGAGATAGCTGAAGAATTCCAATTTGTTGAGAAGGGTAAGGAACGTCGGGAAATTGTCATATTTTATTCATCTATTTATGTTTTTTTGGAGATTTTGGAAGTACATTTCTCCAGTAGGAGGGTTTTGAACAACATTCATAACCCTGGAGTCGAAAACAACTGAGATACATATTACACTGGATCGACAGATAAATTGAATAAGAATTAGGAACATACAATATTTTATTACTCTTTTACAAGACGTTGATCATTATTCTATCAATTATTTTATTGCTCCTTCCTTTAGACTTGAACGTTATTTGTGGGCCTAGTACGGGCTAGACAAGATCTAACCCCGATTAAATTTTATATCAGTTTTCTTCTACAATTGGTTGATTATTTCGATATGTATATGGCGCAAACAAACAGTGCACACCGCTCGGATACCCTCACGTTATAACGGCGTCGAACTTTTCATATCTTGAGAATTGATGTCAGCTCCTTTGCCAACCAAGTATTCGACTACATTTAATTTTCCTTCCTGAACAGCCAAGTGTAGCGGTGTCGAACCATTCGTATTTTGGGAATTGATATCGGCTCCCTTGCCGACCAGAAACTCAACTACATCCAAATTTCCCTTTAAAGCAGCGAGGTGTAGCGGCGTCAAGCCACTATTATCTTGAGGATTAATATCGACTCCCTTGTCAATCAAATACTCGACTACATCCACCTTTCCCTTCACAGCAGCGAAGTGTAGTGGCTTACAGTCATTCTTGTCCTGAGAATTGATGTCAGCTCCCTTTCTCACCAGATACTCGACTAAATCCAATACTCCTATCTGAGCAGCGGCGTGTAGCGGCGTCGAGTCCATCTTATCTTGAGAAGTGACATTGGCTCCTTTGCCAACTAAATACTCGACTACATTTAATTTTCCTTCCTGTACAGCGGCGTGTAGCGGTGTCGAGCCATGCGTATCCTGGGAATTAATATCGGCTCCCTTGTCGATGAAATACCTGACTACATCCAATTTTCCCTTCAGAGCAGCGGCCTGTAGCGGCGTCCAGCCCTCCGTATCTCGATAATTAATACCGGCGCCCTTGCCGACCAAATACTCGACTACATTCAAATTTCCTTCCTGAGCAGCGGCGTGTAGCGGCATAGAGCCATTCTTATTTTGAGTATTGATATCAGCTCCCTTGTCGACCAAATAGTCAACTATATCCAATTTTCCTTTCAGAGCAGCGATGTGTAGCAGCGTTGTGCCATTCTTATCTTGAGTATTGATATGGGCTCCCTTGCTAACTAAATACTCGACTACATACAAGTTTCCCTTTCGAATAGTGATGTATAGCGGTGTCGAGCCATCCTTAGTTTGAGAATTGATATCGGCTCCCTTGTCGACCAAATACTCAACTACCTTCAATTCTTCGTTCTCAGCAGCAGCATGTAGCGGCGTCCAGCCATTCTTATTTTGAGAATTGATGTCAGCTCCTCTGCTAACTAAATACTCTACGACATCCAATTTTCCTTTCAGAGCAGCGACGTGTAGCGGTATTGAGTCCATCTCATCTTTAGTATTGATATCGGCTCCCTTGTCGACCAAATACTCGACTACATTCAATTTCCCTTTCTGAACAGCAGTGTGTAGCGGCGTCCAGCCATCCTCATTTTGAGAATTGATGTCGACTCCCTTGCCGACCAAATAATCGACTACATCGAATTTTTCCTCCAGAACAGCAATGTATAATAGTGTCCAGCCATTCTTATCTTGAGAAATGATATCCGCTCCCTTGTCGACCAAATACTCAACTACATTCAATTTCCCTTTCTGAACAGCAGCGTATAGCGGCGTCCAGCCATTCTCATTTTGAGATTTGATGTCGGCTCCCTTACTGACCAAATACGCGACTACATCCAATTCTCCCTCTGAAGCAGCGATGTGTAACGGCGTCCAGCCTATCTTATCTTGAAAATTGATGTCGGCTCCCTTGCCGACCAAATACTGAACTACAGACAATTTTCCTTTCCGAGCAGCGAAGCGTAGCGGTGTCAAACCATTCTTCTCTTGAGAATTGATATCGGCTTTCTTGCCGACCAAATACTCAACTACATTCAAGTTTCCTTGCTCAGCTGCGGCATGTAGCGGCGTCACGCCATTCTTGTTTCGGGAATTGATATCGGCTTCCTTGCCAACCAAATACTGGACTACCTCCAATTTTCCCTTAAAAGCAGCGTAATGTAGCGGCATCCAGCCACTTTTATCTTGAGAATTGATATCAGCTCCTTTACCGACCAAATACTCAAATGATTTCAGTTCTCCTTCATGAGCAGCGCCGTGTAGCGAGGTCACGCCATTCTCATCTTGAGAATTTATATCGGCTCCTTTGCCAACCAAATACTCAACTACATCCAATTCTCCCTTTAGAGCAGCGAAGTATAACGGCGTCGAGCCATACTTATCTTGAGTATTGATATCAGCTTCCTTGTCGATCAAGTATTTAACTACATTCAATTTTCCTTCCTGAGCAGCTGCGTGTAGCGGTTTCAGGCCATTCTTATCTTGGGAATTGATATCGGCTCCCTTGCCGTCCAAATACGCGACTACATCCAATTTGCCATTCAGAGCAGCGATGTGAAGCGGCCGTGAGTCATTCTCATCTTGAGAATTTATATCGACTCCCTTTTCGACCAAATACTCGACTACATTTAATTTTCCTTCCTGAGCAGCGGCGTATAACGGCGTCAGACTATTCTCATCTTGAGAATTAATATCGCCTCCCTTGCCGACCAAATACTCTACTACATCTAATTTTCCCCTCAGAGCACCGGTGACTAGCAGCGTCCTGCCAGTCTTATCTTTCGAATTGACATCAAAATCGATTTCTTCGATTAGCAGTTTTACGTTATCCAATTGTCCGTATTCAACTGCCCGGTGTACTGCTGTCCGCTCGAAAGAGTCCTTTACTTCAATAAGGAACTTTCGATCTTCAGTATTTGCACCGAAGCAATTCAGAAAAAGTTCAATTACACGACCACAACCTTCCGCAGCTGCTACGTGAAAGATAGTTTCTTTTCGCTGAGACCGACCTGTTTTCAAACAACGTAGCCAAAACTCACCCTGTAGTACATCAACATGTTCCTTCGACAACAGCTCATCCATAAAGGAACGCATAACTCCGTAATTTGTGCCAAGCAAAATATCGTCTACAAAGATTTTTCTCAACGATTCATTCTGCAAACGCGTTGTCAAGATCTCTGAAAAAAATTTCGACGCGAAATACTCCGCGTAAGTTCGGTGTCCAAACTGTGGCTGACGATCGATGAATCGCGTAATGATGCCGTCCTGCTCTACGATGTCAACATCGTTTGTCTCAAGTGATCCGTGGCTCGAATTTCGTTGGAAAAGTAGTAGCTCTTTTATCTCGTTCTTGTCAAATAATGCATCCAAAGCCAACCGCTTATGTTTATCTATGAACTTCTCAAAAGACTGTCTCTTAGCTTTTTTAGTTGCAACGGCTGCGAAATTGCCACCTGTTTTTTTGAAAAAAACGTCGAACTTTTTTTCCACGAAATGTTCATACAAATAAATGAGATTAATTTTCATCGGAAACTTTGGTTCATCAACTTCAGAGTCGATGAATTCCTTGCATGAATGAAAACGTTCTTGCGCCCCTTCTCTGCGGTTTTCGAAAATCTCAGCTACTAGCTTCGCTTGTAATGGAATACCAGTAAATTTGTTCTCCTGATCGTTAATTGAATCGGCCAGTTTGTCAACTATTGCCGTAGCATACCGTTTGATACGGTCCTCGGTTCTCTGTTCTGAATCATCGTCCGAGATTTCCAACTTAGTTTTCCAAAAATTGGTCAGAAACCTTTCTTGATCATGCATTGAGAATGGTTTTAGTTCATAAGAAAAAGCATTCAATTTAGTCTCCAACAATCCCCGGGTATGTGGTCTCGTAGCAACTACTAATTTTTTGATGCCATAATTTGCAAATGTTTCCAGTAAATTAATCACGATATTCTCATAATCCGGACTTATCTCGTCGAATCCATCAAATATTAGTGCCACGTTCTGTTTCCTTTTTATAATTCTTTTACAAACCTTTTGTGTCAAGTTCGTTTCGTCGCTCAAAAATTCCTTTACCACAAATTCTACCGCTCCGTTGATACTACTTAGATCATAGCTTGAGTCCTCTTCTAATTTTTCTAGGGCGGTAGCATGGTGGTTCAAATCAATTTTCAATACCAACGTATCAGGTTTATTTTTTTTTATGTTTGATGCTAAGTAAGTTAACATGGTAGACTTTCCCATTCCCGCCGTATCAGAAATAATCACGAGCTCGTCTTGGGATGTAAGATCAACTTCGCCAAGATATGTCATACTTGTCTCATCATTATTATCGTATATCTCAGTGAAATCCCTATACTGAACCAAATGAGTTATATTTCCCCGCGATTTCTTCCATACGTAGGTATTTTTCTTTCTTCCAAATACCTTGCTTCCATTGCAACCAATGAACGTTGCGGACTTCATTTTCTGCACAAAGAACGTTGAATTGTTCCACCTCTCGACCACGATCTAGAATTATAAAGTTCTGTATGCTATGTTCCGTTGGTGAAGTTTCTCCGATTTGCACTGATTTATTCGGGACATCTTCGTCTATACCGCAGTCAATAAACAAATCGGTCCTAAAATTCCGTGTCATTGAAGAAACCTGTCCCATTTGCAGCAGCTCGCCTCGAAGTACTCTGTTAATGCCACTGATGGCGAACAGATCAGGTATTTGAACGTCTTCCAGAATAGCTTTTTTGAAAACTACATGCCGACAGATTGTACGATGTATGTAGTAATGTACGATCTCGTCTAATCCTTTTACGTCACAACCGATTTGTATTCCGTCTTTAGAAACAAGCTCAACCAAGATGTCTGAGTCTATTATTTCTGCGAGATCTTGTAATTCATCTTTACTGAGATCATCGCAATCCTGGATGCCTAACAATTCCCCGAAGCTGGTTTTGTTGTTTTGTCCCTGGAATTTTGTAACCCGTTTGCTCAATAATTTTTTTTGTGATTCGTTAGTTAAACTACCGAAGCTATGGTCAGTATTTTTTACACGATAAGTTTGACGACTGAGGTTGCATTCCGAACCTAAATCTTTACCTGCTTGAGTGATAACAATCATTCTTTTGTTGACGTTTTTCGCCATAATATTACATACTGGAATCCACAATGTCTGTGAATGTTTCTTCGCACTGATTGACTCACAGTCAACAACTAACAAATTGTGATTAGCTGACCATTCGAAAGCGCGTAACACCAGCTCCATTATTTTTTGTCTTGACAATGTTTCTAGACGTACGATAGTGAAACTTTCATTTTTTTCGCATTTCCGTGTCTTCGTGAGTGTTTGAAAAACCCGTAAAACTGTCAACAAAGTTTGTTTCGGAGAAATCATTTCCAATAACTGTTTTGAACCAACATTACGAGAATGTATGAAATTCTGTAATTCTGTATTCTCATTGGCGAAACAAATGCCAAGCTCCTCAAGCTTTTCCATATGATCCAAGCCTACAGCCATGGTTTTGATAGAGCTGAGTTTACCTTTCATCTTGTCAAAGAAATCGTCAGCGTCTTCTCTGGTCAGAAAACAGCCATGTTTCTTCTTAAACCAGTCCAGTATTTCAATTTGAAATGAATCTGTGACAATACCGGCATCTAGCCGATTAAACTCTGGGCCAATGTCACGCTCTATCATTTCACTAAGTTCGATTTCATTTGGTTGGTTCACAGCTAGAATAAATTCATCAAAAAAGCATGAGATTTCAGCATCAGTAACCTGGCTAGATGCTGATTTTAAAGTTTTCCACAGGCCAGACGGATTCTTCACTGAAAGTTTGTAACGTCGCGATTGTTTCCTTCGATTTGTTGTATTCAAAAAATTGTCAGTTTCCGTTTGTTCTATGACATTGATGTCTTTTTTTCTCAAATTGTCCACCTGAAGACCAATATTAGTACATAGTATGAAGTCTTTCAGTTTACTCCCACGAAAGTCCGGATGTTTTTTAATCTTGCGCCAAGAAATGAAGTACTTCAGTAAACTGAATTCCCCATCTTTCACATTCAATAAGTCGCTAGCATTGATCGCTTTAGTTTCGTCCTGTTTATGTTTAGCTTGTACGAATCGAAAGACTTTGTCTCCTTTACTATCTTTGTAACCTAGAACTACATCGTCAAATTTTTCAGCTATGTCCATTTCTGTAGCCAAGCGGAAGGAGTATTTCATCTCCCGTGCACGATGTATAATTAGCATCAGGTGCTTCAACTGATAAACCGTTCCGTGTAAAGAGTTTTTCAGGCCTGATGCTGCGTATGTTTCTGTCTCTGCTATGTCACGGTGGGAATCAGTCGATTGTAGATCATCGGTTGGCATTAATCTACGAATTCTTTTAGCGTGTTCGTCAGGTTCATTATTAGCAGTACGTTTTTGATTCAGCCTCTTTAGAGTAGATTTCAGCGAAGAATCGTCAGCTGGTAAATCAGTCTTTCGTGAAGTAGAAGGTGCGTTAAATAATGGCATTTTATCGTCTTCTGCACCTTTGGCACTTCGAGGTTATGGGATCTTGGCGATGTTTAGAAGTACGTTCTTCCGCTACCTCCGAGTTATCCTCAGCGGGCAATTCTAGAAGGTGCTCTGTAATCAATCAATCATTACTGATTCGTTACTATTTCACTGCGCGATACAATACCCATTTATCAAAGTATAATCGCGATCATGTACAGGGTGCCTCAGTGCTCACAGAATAGGGTCTTCTATGTTTTGCAAATTCTTATGCACTCACCTAAGACGATTACAAATGATGCGATCTCTCTCCATCCGATTCTTCCAAATGTTCAACCAGTCCTGATTGCCGATTGGTTGTGTACACCAGACATTGGAAGTATCCGAATCGACGTTGCTCAAAGTCTGAAACAAGTACAATATAATTACGACACATGTTGATTTTCGACCAAACTGGTATTTTCACCAGTAACGTGAATTTCAATAGAGGTTGGGAGAAATTCGATGTGGCTCTAGTCAAAGTATGTCTTCAGTAATAAGCGATTTTTGAAAAGTCGTATTGTCTCGCTTCGATTCGTATATCAAACTCCACGCTCGGTCTAAAAAAGTCCACTTCACGCCCTTGGTACACAATATATTATATTTCAACACGCCGTGCGTAAAGTTCAGTTAAGCGCACGCTTCGCGTTCACAGCATTCAACTTCACACACGTTGTATTGAAAAAAAAAGTTCGATACACGTGCAAAAGACGATTCCCGACTCCTGTGATTCTCGCCCGAGGGAAGCGGCACAAAATCAAAGTTTGCGCCCGGCGTGTTTAAATAGTATATTGTGTGACGAGTGCGGGAAGTTGGCGATTCCCGGAGAATGTGAAGTGCTGTATACACACAAGTCGGGAATGCCAATCCGCACGAGTTACACATAGAATTTTTGTTGCGATTACCATGAAGGAAGGTTTGATTCGAGACGCAGGTGAAGCTGGCAGAAAATGGGCTATTCACGCGCCGTGCGGCGAATAAACACTTTCCCGCACGACTGCGCGAAAGTAACTTTACCACACGGCTCAGTGGCACCAATGATACTTTCTTGTACTGGGAAATAGGTCATTTGCCGCACGATTTACGTGCGTCGAAAATCAAACTTTCCGAGCGGGTGTTGCAAGGAAATTATTTTCAAAGTGTATGTACCCCCTTAAATGTGTGACATCGTCGTTAAACACTTCAGTGTCTGAATGTTTGTCAAAAATTTTCGAAGGCGGATTGAAACCTGTACTAAAATGAATTTCGGAAGAACTTCATGCATAAAATTAAAGCCCGTGGCGATAATACATCAAAAAGCTTGAAACAATTGACGTATGGAGTATAGAGTAATCGAGTTTACATTATTTCGTCTAGATATTCGAGAGTTATTCCATTCTCGCATGGTAACATCGACACGTACGTTTGAATAACTATTCGTCGATGACTGTTTACCGACAAAGTTGAGTTGAGATAATACCACGTTGTGGTTATTTTCAGCGACGACTGGAGCCTTTAGAGCATGTAGGTGGAGACCGGATTTCTTGCGATATGTCGAATGACGTCATTTTACGACACAAATTAAATTAACTAACGAATAATGAAATCTTAGCGACTGGTTTCGATTATCGGAAGATTCGTATCATGCATTCACAGCTAATTAAGGATCTATTGTTTATGGGTAATAACGTGTTTAATTTGACCCTATCAAATTCTAATTTACAAAAAATAACAGGCCGTTTTTTCAGTAAAGGAAAATTAAGAACTGAAACTTCAAATCTTCTGGATATCATCATTCTCATTCGATGTTCTTTATCGAATGATTCAAATTGACCAGACAAATTATTATGGATCGATAATTCCCAACGATTTCTTATTGTGATTTGTCGTTTGGCTAAAATGTTAACGAGAAAATCGAACCCTGTACTCCAAGAAGATTTATAGATCAGATATTGTTCAGAAAAATCAACTTTTTTTCGTAGAGAGACAATAATTTCGAAAAAAAATAATTGCCAAAAGTAATTTACGAAAGTTTCTTTCCAATGTTTATTAATTGTTTAAATACATACCTTTTCAGGACTTTCGAGTGTTGCAGCGTATAGCTGCAGAGTGTGAATCAGTGAATGACTCACGAGGCGCAATTGCTTGGTAATTTCTGTTCAACCAACGATCGGTGCAGATGGCTTCAGTCGAGAGTCTCGGCGTAGCTTCATCTGTATGTGGGCCGTTGTGGAAGATCGATTAGTATTGATCCAAACACTTTCGGTAGGTAGCCAGACTTGTAAGAGATCGAGAATCGATCCCTGCACCATTCTGACCATGAACGTGAGAATTTCTTATGCCAAGTTTATGCAGTGGTCTTAAAAGATTTATCCAATTAGAAGGATTGCATGCAACTGTACAAGCCTCCTGATTGGTTGATCCTGAAGTTTTTACGGTAAGAATACTGCATAACCAGCCATGATGTCCACGGAAATATGTCCGCCATTGTGCAAGCGAGATAGAGCGTTCCTCCATATTTGTTAGTGCCAAATCTAAGACCGCTATTGGCTCAATACACACGATCTTATGGAAACTCTGCTGGAGGGGGTAGGTCGCTTATTGAAACCAGCCACTATGATCGCTGTGGTCGTGATTTCAGAGATAGCACCAGCTCAAATATCTTTAGTTTTTAGCTTTTATTTGGTACTTTCCCCGAGTTCCTAGTAACTCTACGGAGTTATAACCATTAAGGAAGAAGAAGAAGAAGAAATGCCTTTAGTCATGCCTCTGGTCCGCTAAAAAGACGATGTTTTTCATCAATCAATCCATAGACATTTTCCTTATTCTGAGGTGAGATTCAAACATAATAGATCTATCGCCATGTTGAAGATACTGCTATTTTGAGTTCTGAATTTATTCGCGAATTGACGGTAGCGCGCAAAGTGCCTAAACCGAATATATGAGAGATCAGTGAGACAAACTGTACGTCCATACCATAGACTTATGTCTATGGTTCATGCCCCATGACGTCTCGACTGTCAGACTATGGCGCCATTTCTATTTTACCGTTTTGGCGGTAATAATTTTTCCCCACCTCCTACCTCGCCGAGCACCTAACGTTCTCAAATAAATCTAAAATACCACCAGACAATGTAACATACATACATAAATACCTAATACTCACCCGCTGAATAAAATATTAAACCTCATTAATAAATAAATAAAAAAATAAATATGTTTATTCAGCTGTAAAGATAGGCTGCAGCATCTATGCAATTGGTAGTACACGCCTACCATATCCACCCGATCAGTATAACGTTGAATATTGTCTTCTGTATTTATACAAAAATGATAATATAAACCGTTTTTAAAAATAGTTGTATGTGACAGAAGAGTTCAGTAAAGCATCAATATTTACAAAATCTATAACAGTGTTGAACGTTTTATTATTTTGTTATTTATTTTTTTTATTTTAATAATAAAACTATATCGGTATGTTGTGGATACAGTAGAGCGCTCTGACGAATGAAATGGTAGTGTGTATGTAGTACTCTGTAGTAGGCAGTAGTAGGTAGTAAGCGCGCGGTCATTATACGCTCTTCATTTTTTTTTTCCCGACCATCCCGTCAAGCATTGCGCGGATGCGATCCTAAAGATTAAAAAATTGAAACAATAAAAATAAACGAAAGAAGATAATATACTAAAACAACGTTTATAAATCGTCGTCGTAGTCAACGGTCAAGCGGCTTCGTTTGTTTTGTTTTTATTCATATTTATTCTACATTAAAATAAACAATTTCCCTCCAAAAATGCCGAAAAGAAAGAACCAAGCTCTCATCGATTCGGACAGCAGTGGTAGCGCTTCGGAAAGTGGATCTGACCTCGATAACGTAAGAATATCTCTGAAACATTACACCAAACTTTAACATCACAATTTATTAACATAATTTCCCATAAAAAAAATAAATAAATAAAAAACAAAACGCTCGAGCACGAAAATTCTAAAAAATCTACGCAGTATTTTTCGCAAACATAACCTAAACTGTCTCTAACCTATCAAATGCTTTCGTAATTTGCCATAGGAGTCAAAACATCAATTTAATAGAAAAAAAATATGAAAGAATGATCGATTTCTATTCCTTTTTTCAATTTTTACAATCATTTTCTTCATTTTTATTTTTTTGTATTTTTTTTAGGATCTGCTTTCTTTGGCCAAAAAGAAGAAAGGCAAGTCACAAGATGACTCTCAGTCTAACAACGAAGAAAATAATCACAGTGATGTCAAACAATCCAAACAAGCCGACAGCGATACTTCAGACTCTGATGACGACTGGGGAGCTAAAGGAAATGGGGGTGGTGGAAGCGGTGGTGGTGTTAGTAGCAAGACTAAGAAGAAAAAACAACCAGCTAAAAGAAGCAAGAGAAAAGTGACTAAATCAACTAGCGACGACAGCGGTGCTAGCGAAAAAGATAACTCAAAGATGTCAGAGCCTGAAGAAGGTGACTATGATTAGTTTTTTATCGCATATTATCATCTTTTAAGGGGATGTATACACCCGATGAAAGAATGAAGAGACTACTTTTGAAACCTGTAAAAAAAAACAAAAAATGGACGAATTTCAAAGTCTTGTAACTTCGTTGAAAAAAATTACAAAATTACGATTTTAGAATTGTTTTGAAGGTCAAGGTCTCCAGTTCATAAATCTTTTTATAGATTGAAATTTCGTTGTGATTTCGCTTAGATACAAAACTTTGAAGCGATATGTGTGTATTCACAAAATTTTTTGTCAAGTTTATCGCACTGTAACTCGATGAGAAAAAGTCGCAAAAAAATCACTTACATCTATCCAAAAGTGCAAAGATTCTTCTTCAAAATGCTTTCTTTGAAAGTACTGTACGATTTTTTTTCATCAAGTTATTCTTCTTCAAAGTCAAAGCTGCATTTTTGATTTTGAAGACACATAAAACTTGAAATACGTCCATTTTTTGAGCTTTGCAGATTGATCCCTTGATTCTTTCGTTGAGTGTATTCATTACATTCAAAAGGCACATTTTACAAGAGCAAAAAACAAAAAAAAATTGAGACGTACCAATAAATATACTAGTTGCAGCTTTCCGAAGTAGCGGGTATTTTACACAATGCCCATTGGCCTGCATCTAGCTGGCTAAACAAATGATCTGAAAAATTCAATCGTCACAGCTTAGTACTGTAAATAAGTATAATTTCAACTTAGAGCACGCTCATTCATTTAGAAAAATTATTGGTCAAGCTTTTAGATGAAAAACAAAATTTTCGTCCATAAAATCCGTTATAGAATTTCCGCTTCATTAATTATGGTCCTCATTGTAGATAAGAGTATTTTATAGATCTTGTACAAATTTCAGTCTTCTAAGGACCTCGGTTCATGAGTTAAAATGCGGGCTATGCATGAGAACGTAGTTTCGAAATAATGATTGGCTACGTCGACGCCTAAATTCATCCCAAGTAAACCAAGCCTTTGAAAATAATGCATTTACAGAATGAAGACTTGAAAATCATCATTTATACTCAAAGAATATCATAGTTGTGGATTATTCTTACAGCTTTGAGCTGTTCAATTCGTGCATTCATTCACGTTTTTATCCGTATGTTGTGTAATTTTCGGAATTTTTCAATGCTGTAGAGTTCAAATTGTTGATAAAACGTGGGGCCATAACGACATCTGATCTACAAAAAATGATTGTTTCGAATTGTCAAACATATGTATCCTCCTTAAACTATGTTTGCTGCTCAAAAAGAGCAATACTTTGATATAAACGATCATTGATTACAGGTGAAGTGTCTGACTCTGATAACAGCGACTCTGAGTCAAGTCAGGAGGAGTTTAACGATGGTTATGACGATAAATTGATGGGGGATGCTGAGGATCAAGCTCGGCTTGCTCAGATGACTGAGAAGGAAAGAGAGCAGGAGATATTTAAGAGGATTGAACAGAGGGAGATAATGAAGACTAGGTTTGAGATTGAAAAGAAATTGAGACTGGCTAAGAAACAGGAACTTAAAAAACAAAAGGAAAATAAAAAGAAGGACAAGGTCGGAAATGAGGAAAAGAAATTCGACAGAGCTCCAGATCCTAAAGAACGTAGCAAGGATCGGAAGAAAACTATCGAGGAAAAACAAGATAAAAAATTCCATGCTATGACGCTTCTCAAGGCCAGGAGAGAAGAAAAGAAAGAAAGGGGTAAAATAATTTGCGGATTTAAGTGGAATTTTACACTATTTGTAAGGCCAATTATTCTTTTACTGGGTTTCTTTCCCTGAGTTTGATCAATTTATCATCCCAAAGTAGCAAAAGAAGCAGAGCAAGGCTATTGTTTTAATTTTTGCAGACCTTTTCTTGTCTTCTTTTTAAAGGATGACGAATAAACGCAGTTAAAGATCGTAGCATCTTAGAATTTCTTACGTTTTCTTCAATAAAACAGTAAAATAGTCTTAAAATAAAATCTAGAGCAAAATTGAATAGATACATAAATTTTTATCAAAAGATGAGCTTTTATTTCATCTATTTCTTTATAACGAGAGGTATTAATTCTCTCTCATCTCGCTGGTATGCTGCGCAGGAATATTCTATTGATTCGAATTATTCACAACTGATTACTATCGTTTCGATACATAATTAAAAATTGTTTGAGATTTTATGGACTGCATTACTAAGATCAATTACATAAAAGAAAGAGTGGTTGTCGTAGGGTAGAGGTCACATTGTTCATTGAAACTTCTATAAATTCGATGGAAATATTCCATATTGATGTTATTTCAATGCGAATCAATAATATTCGATGAATTTAATTTTTAGATAAGAAAATTTTTAATTTGAAGCCACTTTCCCGTTAACTTTGGAATAAACACACACGTTTTGTGCTCACGATAAAAGACTCACTTTATCTTTGTACATTATTAGTGTACCCCGAAATAACGTCCTTTCAGAATATTGCCTCCACATTTCAAAGAGTTTTATACCCTGCAAAAATCGCTTTTTCTTCTGTGGACTAAATCTATGTAAATCTAAGTCCATAAAATCTCAAATAATAACGAATTATATCTCAAAATAGAAGGAATCAGCAGCGAAAAGACTAAATCCATCGAGTATTCGTTGAAAATGTATCAGTGATTCGAAAAAAATTTATATCCAAAGTGAATTTCGCCCCGACTTGAAGAAGAAAGAAAAAAACGACTCTTAATGTGTTTAAAATCGTTTAAAAACTAACTTTTCTATGTTTAAGTTGATTAAAATTAACCAATTTTGCTCTAAATATAGAAGAGAAAGAGAAACAGAGGATAGAGCTACAGCAGCAGCAGTCTAAAGAGGCTGAGGAAGAGGAATTAGAAGACGATCACAAGGGTGGTGCAAACAAGACTAAACTAAAAGCTTCAGATATATATTCAGACGATAGCGGATCTTCCGATAGCCAAGAAGACGACGAGCCAGGGAGAGCTGCGTCGCATCGTAGATCATCGTCAAGCGATAGCAGAGATAGCGACTCTGAGAATGATAAAAAGTAAAATAATATTTGTTAATAGTCTAGTAAACCAAAGTCTAAACCAAAAAAAAATTCAAAAGTGGTTGCAAACTTGATTTTAATCTTCGTTTTATACCCAAGAATACTATACGCAAATTTGCAAGATCTAAAATGGGTGGGAAATAGCGAAAATTGATGAACAAAGACGAAAATTTTCAGTTTTTCGTGATTATCTCAGTATCGGTAGGAAATTTCGATAAAAGTTTCCGATAAAAGTTGTGGAGTCAAGAACTCTGCGTCGAAAAATGACATCAAAAGTTGATTTTCATCCAGTATTTACGCAGTGACAACGAATTTCCCGTTTTATGCATGAATAATCGGAAAATTTGTTATCACTTCATGAATACTGGACGCAAATTCATTTTTGAGGGCATTCTTCTTAGCTCTACAACTTTTGTTTGAAACTATTTTCGGAAATTCTTACCGTTGCCGAGATAATCATGAAAAACGTAAATTTCCGTCTTTTTTCATCAATTTTCACGGGTTCCCGGGCTCTTCTGATCCTGCAAATTTGCGTACCTATTCTTGGGTGTAGAATGAAAATAAATGTCAAGTCTACCGCAGCTTCCGAATTTTTGACGTTCAGACCTTGGTTTACTGGACTTAAAATTATCGACTTTTATTGCTCACAATATTAACTGATTTAATTTTATGAATACAGATCAGTTACCAGCACGAAGAGTAGACCAAAGAAGCCAATTTACGTTAACACAAAAGAAGATCTTAACAAAGTCAGATTGTCTCGTCATAAGATGGAAAGATTCGTGCATCTTCCATTCTTTGATCGAGTTGTTCAAGGCTGTTTTGTCCGTATTGGAATAGGCAACAATAACGGCAAGCCTGTTTACCGCGTAGCCGAAATTAGCGGGGTATGTGAAACCGGGAAGATATATCAATTAGGTGGTACGAGAACAAACAAAGGTTTGAAGTTGAGACACGGAGCTCAGGAGCGAGTATTCAGACTGGAATTTGTCTCTAATCAAGAATTTACTGAGACTGAATTTTTCAAATGGAAAGAAACCTGCGCACTGCAAGGCATTTCGCTTCCAACTTTTGATGAAATTGATCATAAACTTAAAGACATTAAGGAGGCGTTGGTATACGAGTTTAAGGAAGAAGATATAGAGAAAATAGTCAGGGAAAAGGAAAGATTCAAAACAAATCCTTACAATTATGCTATGAAAAAAGCACAATTGATGAGGGAAAGGGACGCAGCTAATTGCAGAGGCGATGATGAGACTGCGAGTAGACTTAATCAGGAACTTGGTGATCTTGAAGAGAGAGCTTCTGAACTTGACAAAATGAGGACTGCTACTATTTCCAGTATATCATACATAAACGATCGTAACAGGAAGAGAAACGTTGAAGAAGCTGAAAAAGCGATCATGGTAAGCTGCGCTTGCTAGTGTGATTGTTAAATCACGACTGCTTAGATCGTTGGCTGATAATAGAGAAGGAAAACATGCCAAATATTAAACATAAAAATGTTTGAATTATCTGAACTAGTTTTTGATGGGAAAAAGAGGAGAATTTTAAGCTTTTTTAGTAAAATTATATGCTTTATTCAAAAACTATTATTAATTTAATTGATTCGATCTCAAGAAAATTTGAAAAAAGATTTCGAATGAAAAGAAAAAGGGACAATATTTTTGGGGCAAAAAATAAAAATGTATTTCGTGTTTTACAATGAAACTAATTACAATAAGTATTTGCATCATGAAAGAAAGTACTTATGATAAATAGGTTCGTTATAAAACATAAAATAATTCGTTTTTTTTTTCATAATCATAAGACTTTTGTCTCAAGTATTTTCCTGTATCTTGAATCTTGCTTGGTTTCAAAAATATTTACCTGGTTTAATTAAAACGCGCCAGCTTGTACAATATCTCATTAGGTCATGGAAAGGCTGCCTCAAACCTTGAATTCAGATTTTGCTAATCCAAAATTATGAAAAATACAGTGAGTTATTGATTACATAAAAAAAAGGCGCCGTTGGGATAAAATTCCTGTTATTTAAGCTCAACTTGACCTGATACCAATCCAAAAAATTTTCTCATATTCTTAAAGGAGGAAATCAAGGCAAATAAGGGTAAAAAAGTTGACGATCCGTTCACAAGACGAAGCACAAAACCAAGAATGGTGTTTAAGCCGGACGAAGAAGACATCCCGATAGTTCCAAGTAGTAATTCAGGAGATAAAGGTAGTCCGTTGGATATTGACGACGTACCGACCACAAATAACGACAAAGAAAATTCAGATATGAAGAAAAAATCCGGTAGCGAAGATCTGTTCAATGCTCATGATTTTGATATAACGATAGATCTAGAAGTACCTTTACCTAGTAAGTATTTTTATTATTATTCATAAAGTTGAGTATGGTTGGTAGAAACTTGCTTCGATTTTTAACTCTGTTTTCTTTGTTTTATTAATTTTTCAAAAATTTTTTTCCTTTTAGGTAATCCAGTTAGTGTTCTACCGAAACCAGTAAGCAATGTCAAGGATACGGGACCCCGACGATCTTTGAACTTGGAAGATTATAAGAAGAAACGTGGTCTGATCTAACATTACATTTGTGTAGTATAGATATTGTAATAATGCTTATAAATCAATTGTCCTTACTAATTTAAAAAAAGGAAACACAAACAAACACCATTAATATTGAATTGTTTGGAATTCGTACTGAGCTTAAGAGTATACTATCCAAATGAGAGAAACCCTTATTTAAAGTTTTTTTTTTTTTTTAATATTTCGCATGCGCGTTTGATACATTTCGGTATCATCATTGATTAAGTATTTTCTTTTTTACTAAAGAAGATTTGAAAAGTAGGAAAATAATGATGGTACTACTTTTCTTCGTATTATAGAAAATAAAAATATAGATTTGAGGATTAAAAAAAAATAAAAAAACAAAAAAATACATTGAGAAACGTGTTTAGCCCACATATCACGTTTTCTCAATTTTGCTTAACGATAGAAATAAAGAAATCAAGAACAAATAAACCTGAAATCACGACATTGTCGGATATTCCGATGTAAAAATTTTTCGACTTTAAGTTCATTATTTTACTTTATTGATTATTTCTTTTTCTTTTCTTATTTTTACAAACAATTTACATCAAATACTAAATAAATAAGGTATTAAACAACTAATTAGAGGGGAATAGCTAGCATGTATGTATGTATGTACGTACGTATTGTACGTACTGAGACAATGAATTAGAAAATTATTTTATCTTTAGTACAATGGAATAAAAAAATACAAATAAAAAAAAAAAAAAAAATAGATGCAAAAAGAAAGAAAGAAGGAAAGAAAAGTAAAAAGTAGAAGAAAGACTCATTTATCTGCGTAAATAAACCTCTGTGTATGTGTGTGTTGCATTATGTGTTAGTATGTGTGTATGTTGTACGATTGGGTTGTGCAAATGTTAATATAATAATAGTATTATTAAATTATGATGGAGTAAAATTAAATTTAACAATAATAATAATAACAACAAGAAGAAAATCGCACTTAATATTATTTCGACGATAATAAATACATAGATAAATAGATATTGAATAGATATTTAGGTAGTTATTATAAAAACTTATGAATAAGTTTTCGCCAGCTCAAGTTCTAACTTTTCTCTTTAAATATATATATATATTTTTTTTTTTTAATTTTGTTTTGTGTTTTTGTTTTTTTTTTATATATATATAAATTTATTTAACCATCAGCGAACAAACCGTTTACAGACTATAAACATAGCACATTAATAATGGATAATAATAATTAGATATGTAAATTTTTATAGTATAGGTAATAATAATAATAATAATAATCCTAATTAATTTAAATATCTAACGACGATTATTTTTTTCGTTTTTGAGAAAATTAAACAAAATCAAAGAAAGAAAAAACGAAAAATTTACAAACTTTGCGCGAGTTTGGCTTCAAGGAATCTAAGTAATTAGTAAAAAAATTCCATCTCTTTAATGTAATTTTTTTTAAATTAGAAAAAAAAAAAAACGAAAAAAAAAAGTTATACTATTATTCCCGTGTTTTATTTAAGTCTAGTAATAACATACCTACATACAATTGTTATTATATGTATACCCCAATATGTGTAAACGTTCGCCTATATCCCTTAATATTTATACCGAATAATATACTAACTACCTAATTGATGAAAATTCATTGTAAAATTAAATTTGAAATTATAGATCATAATAATATAATATAAGAGATATACATAGTATAGTATAGTTTAATAATTAATTAATTAATTTCATTTAGCATCAATACTATGCTATACATATTATTATTATTATTATTATTATTATTATTATTATTATTGTTGTATTTTCACGAGGGACTACGACTACGACGACGTGTGAAATGTATGTGTAATGTGTATCGAGTTTATTGTCAATGAATAAGATGAAGAAAGAAGAAAATTGATAACAGAATAAGAAGAACAAAAAAACAAACAAACCTAGTACAAGATTGATTTACTACGTATGCGAAAGTCTTTCCAATATATTATGATTTCGCTGGACTTAAGTATCAGATCATAAACAATGTGTACAGCCATTGTTTAATAAAATAAAGTAATATTTAAAGAAGGAAAATAAAACAAAAGCATGCATCTATTACAATCTGTACAATTTGTTCAGTATTGTAATAATAGTATATTGTGTTATCGATTATTTCAAAGTTTCGTCACTTCAGTTCATTTATACGCAATTTATTTAGATGATGTGCTTTCAAATGTTTCAAATTTGATAACGTATACAGGTAATGTATAATGTATCGTAAGACTAATCGGCAATATATACCATGTTTGGTAATATTATTCTTTCGAGTTGAAGAAGTCTGATATTTGACATCAGCGGTTCGTTCGAAATCACGAATCACGCGCGACTACAATCTAAAATATATATATATATATATATATATATATATATATATATATATATATATATATATATATTTTTTTTTATCTAAACTTGTTTAAATTACGCAATACGATTAAAAAGGATAGAATTGCAATATATCTTCAGGATAATGAATCATCTATTTCTCAGGATACTTAAATAGAAATCTCATAGTTTCATCGTTTCAAATTTATCTAAACATATCTTTGTTTTTTTTTTTTTTTTTTGTTCATTTGTTTCGGTCGATAAGGTAGAATTCTTGTATTTAATTAAGATACACTATTAGTCATGAAAATGGGTCTCAAGTCTTAAATTGGAATGAATAATAGATGCCATTGATTAATCATATTTCATTGGAATAAATAATATATTTTAAAATTGACAGTTCAATGGGGAAAAGGGGGTCGTGCGCACGCGGCACGAGGGTCATCTGCACACCGCCTGCCCATATAAGGCAATTTCCCCATTTCACGGTATCTGATTGGTCGAACGATCCGATACGTCATATCTTAGGCTATTTGTCGACTATTAGTAAAACCGAATGAAATAAAGTTTCGGTAACTTTTTAGCCATCGAAACGTGGCAATAACATACCCAACTAAGGGTATAAGCGAATATCAAACGCGTATGACTCCTCAAAGTAATACTACGTTTATAAAATGGTGATTCTGTAAACTACTGACGTAACCGCGTCGCGCCGAGCCGGATACTCTACGAAAAGTAGTCCTACCGGCTTAATAATATTCGCATTACTCATCACGAAAACGTTGACAAAATAATGAGGAACGATAATCATAACGTTTTAGATTAAAAATACGACCTTCAATTATTAAACACTATATACAATAAAATATAATCACTCTAGAGATTACCAATCTTACGAACATATATAAAGCGATAGATATCAATCGAATTGGAATTATTCTCGTAACGACCAATAGGGAGCTAGCAAGCGTATTCATACACTAGAAAAGGAAACTCCCTTCCCGTTTGAGCGCGACCCCCAACCGAACAGAGCGATCCAGTTCCACTCCGATCGAGAACCCGTGAAAGTGGTGAAAAAAGTGCTTATTTATTTGACTTCTTGAGGGATTTTTGTCCGTGAGGATTAAAAGATGGTAAATATTAAATAAGTTTTAAATAGTCATTGACATTTATAGATGGTTTTAAGTCAAACCAATCCGTACTTAAAATTTCATTAATTTTATATCCATTTCCTCGATGATATACCACGCCGGTCGCCATTTATAATGTTGGAGTTTTGCACCGAGACCGAAGAATTCTCTTACAGTTCATATGCCGGCGAATTAAAACCAGCATGAATAATCTCAGATATTCAACAGTCGTTATTTAACGGTTGAACATACCGCCGCAGTTTATATTTGAACCGTAAATATCATTTCTTTGGAAAATATCTTTCCCGACTCTTTTTTTTTTTTCTTATATTGTATGTTAAAATTTACGAATCAAACTCTGCATCACATACAGATACAGACACATACATGTCGGGGACTATAAGATAGGTTTGCTTCTCTTCTCTTTTTTTTTTCGTTTTCCTTCTTTTCTATTCTCTTTCAGATAGCAGAGAGACACGATGAATCATTCCCATATAGCCGTTTTATACAAACATGTCAATTGGCAGCTGACTGTAACACGATCGCTTGAAAATTATTGCAGAAATAATTATAATAACCCAAAATAAATAAAAATCGTAACACCTTAGAGAGTTCGAATCAATCCGCGATTATTGATAAATCCCAGCATTGCCCATATCTCCTTACAATGCATTGATTCGGAATTGCAATGGCTAGGCGATATTAACGACTGCAGATTCATCATAAATTAATCAATTTATTACATTTCCTTTTTTTTCTATCTTTCTTTTCTCTTCTCTTCTACTAATTACCTGAAGCTAGTCATAGTTAGTCGCATGATGAATACACATTACATCGATGAATAATCTCGGTCACTTCCTTCTCCTCTGACACAGATCCCAATTATCTCTTTCTAGATTATTTCGCGTCAATGTATGTATACGTATATATTTTTTGTATTATTATTATATAGGTAGAATTTGAAACAAGTCCAACCTATACATTATATCTAAATAAGAATTTCAATTTCATGACCTTAACGGTTTTCGTTCTTACATCTAATCCTTAGTTTTGACAGATCTGAGGATAATAATAATAATAATGTACAACGCTGATAAGGAATGACGACAGGCGTTGTTCATCTTTTTTCAATCTTTCTTTTATTTGCGTAATTTTGCGTTTACAATATTATATTAAAGTACAAATTATATTATAAAAATTGATAAAAAAAAGACAGTATAAGTATAAAGAACTGAAGATACAATATCGGTGTTCGTTTCATAAAATCTACGCTCCTTGGTCTAGTGAGTCGAAACGCTGACTTAAGTTCAATGACACATTTTGCAACGTGGCTCCTTTTTTTTGTCTTACATATGCATACGTATATCTATATGTGAATGTTTCTACTATACTAAAAGATGCGTCGTCCTGGCCTCGCCTCGCCGCTCCTCGCGTCGCGGCCGGCTAGTATGAATCACCTTTTGTCTGACCTTGCAGGAGCGTTTAACGCCCTAAGGGCGCTGCCACTGCCACCGCCGCAGTTTCCATTACCGTTGCCATTGCCGTTGCGAGTTTTCCCCCTTTTTACCCTACGCGGGACTAAAATATCGATCGTAGTAGAACTGCATTGTATGTATGTATGTTGTATACGGATATCTGTGTATGTACATACATACATACGTACGCTACTATACTGTCAGCCTAAGCCATACCCTACGCCCCTATTTGCACACAGATATTACATGAATCATGATTCAGATTTGAATTCATGTACCTAGAGAGTAAATAAATTGAAAAAATTTGCGATTATTCGTGGATGTAATGATAATTGTTTCGTTTGAAAAAGAGATTCAATATGGCGTATGAATTGAACGTCAATAGTATATCGAAATTATAACGAATCATTATTTTCTTTTTTTTTCACACCGGCTATTTTCGCGGCTTAGCTGATATAAATACGAATAGAAAAGTGTTTTTATTTAATTTTAATTATTATTTGATTCAGACTTGGTTTCTTTTATTAAAACCTATATAAGTACGTTAATAAATATATATTCAAAACTAAATTGCATCAAATTGTATTTATATATTATGAATATGTATTACGATAAACTATTCGTGTTCAACGTTACTCAATTACCATGCGCGATCTCAAAATTTATAAATATTTCTAGAGAGTAGTGGGCGTTTTCTACTTGGCTCGCTGAAAACCGAAAATTATTAATATTGGTGGCGTTAGCTTTGAGCTTACTTCTCTCGGCGCACTATGGACCAGATTCATGAAAACAACATTCGTCAGTTTCCCACATTTTTATTTTATTATTTCTACGAAATAATAAATCCATTTTCTATTTATTAGGTAATTTCCTTTGAATTTTGATCTAATTTTCCTCAATAAATAATTCAAAAAAACAAAAAAATAAACCGTTATTTGAAAACGTATTAAACGATAAAGAATCGAATCCTTTGTCGTGACAAAATTTGATGAAACGACATTGAATTTCATCGTATTTAGTACGCGAGACAGACGACTAACAACGTTAAGTCTAGAAGTAGGTAGACAAACAAAAATAAAATCTTCCCACGCGTGAATACATATCACTCTAAAAGAGAACGAACGATCTATTTATAAAATTATTTCCCTCTCTATAATCTCTTTCTTGACGGCACCCAGCCGGTTGGACTCTTCCTTATTTTTTTGCTTATTTTTGCGTTCGGAAAATCCGTTAGGGCCGTTATATATCCACATCACACGTATATATCTGTTTAACTGTGTGTATGTGTGGTTATAAATTCCGAAAAATCTATCCTGTATCGTTGCAGACCGAATATAATACAAACGATCAGTAAAACTACACTAAGAACCTGATCAGATTGTAAAATATGTGATTCGCGGGTCGATGACCTTAGAAACTTGACCATATTTGGTGTCACTTTATGGATCACTACTTGTATCGGCTTTTGCTATACACAGTGGCTCATTTTAATTTTTCCAGGCCAATATCTCGAGAACTAAGCTAGATAGTGAAAAATTTTTCAGACAAAAGTTGGAATTTTTATAGAGTTTTATGGAATTTTTATGAAGTAACTTTTGCTTTTTAAATAGGGACATCTATTTTTTAGTGCAGATTCATAATCTACACAAAAATAAAAATACATTACTTTTGTAGGAAACTCTTTTTTCTAAAAGATCAATTTCTCATCATGAAACAATGAAGTTAATAATAACGTTACAAAGCTTATAATGTAACAATATTCTTAATGTGATTGATGAATTTTAAAAATGACTTGCCATAATCAATCAATAAAATTAAAAAAACTTTTTACTCTTGATACTTTTTTCTTTTATTGTAAAAAAAAAAAATCTTCCAACCAAAAAAAGAGATGAGAAATTAAACTATTAGAAAAAAAAACGTTTTCTTCAAAAGAAATGTATTTATTTGTGTAGATTATGAAAAAAAATAGATGTTCCCATTTAAAAAACGAAAGTTACCCCATAAAACTGCATAAGAATTCGAAACCCATAGCATTATCAAATGTCACACTCGGAAAGCTACAACTTTTGTCTGAAACATTTTTCATTATCCTGCTTAGTTCTTGGGATATTGGCCTGGGGAAATTAAAATGGGCCACCCTGTATAATATCACATGTGTTATTCACCACACATGCGCAAATTATGACTTAGAGATTGATACTATAGCCAATGCATCAGAATCTACAAATATGAGTTTCGCAATATTGCGCAATTTTAATAAACAAAAGCGACAAATTTTATTTCAATCTACAATATTTTTATTGACATTATCTTTTAATCGTATTCCAGTGCATAAAGTGCCGATAATTTATTTGGAAAATAATTAATAAACAAAAATGCTAATAAATTTGACAAATATTTGTCAAAATTAATTATAACAATTTTGTTATCAATCTTTTTTATAAGCCATTTTAAAACCGGAAATGATAAGAGCTTTAAAAGTTTAACAAATTACATGATTTGTCATCATAATTTCGTCAAGCTATTTGTCGTTAATTTCGGAAACGAATTTAACTCCTTAACAATTGTGTACAGTAAAATCTAATAGTTTCAATACTTTTCCAGGCATCTGGTGTAACTGTAGCAGACGCCTGCAAGACAACGTACGAGGAGATAAAGAAGGACAAGAAACACCGATATGTGATTTTCCACATTAAGGATGAAAAGCAGATCGATGTTGAAGTGATCGCACCTCGCGAGGCTACCTACGATGCTTTCCTTGAAGACCTTCAAAAAGGCGGTCCAGAGGAGTGCCGTTATGGTCTATTCGACTTTGAATATACCCATCAATGTCAGGGTACCTCAGAGGTAAAGCAAAGATTATATTATCATCAATTTTCGATTTAACATTTGTCTACCAATTGATTTACCGTAAGTAATTATAAATTCAAGGTGCGGTAGTGAAAGGAAATACATTCAGAAATCTATTTTCCTTTACTGGCAAAGTATCTTAAGAATTTTTCCATTTCTTTCAGCATTTTTAGTCAACATTGATCGAATAGTAATCAAAAAAATTCTTCAATTTAATCTATGAAAATGTAATCATTCATGTTGGTAAATGCTCAGTATTGAACACTGATAACAGTTTAGCAAACTAATAACTACATCTGATAATAAGAGAAGATATATATTCAATTTAGATTTCATAATATAAAACAAGGTTGAATAAACTAACATAGTAAGAATAATAGTGAAATGTTTTTCAATTTTCCTGCAGGCTTCCAAGAAACAAAAACTTTTCCTGATGTCGTGGTGCCCCGATACTGCCAGAGTAAAGAAGAAGATGTTGTACTCTAGCTCGTTTGATGCCCTGAAAAAGTCTTTGGTTGGTGTGCACAAGTCTGTTCAAGCAACGGACCTAGCAGAAGCCTCAGAAGAGGCTGTCGAAGAGAAGCTTCGAGCCAATGACCGGAATTAAAGAGAAAACCCTTAATTCCAATAACCCAAAAATAATAATTATTAAATAAAGAGGAAAAACAAAAAAGAAAAAAAAAAAAAAAAACAAATTCCCTTCCCATACATCGCTCTGTATAACATCAACGTTTCAGAGAGTTTCACTTTTTACATATTTTTCACTCTTCAAAAAAAAAAAAAAAAAAAAAATCGAAAAAAAAAATGAAAAAAAAAAAACCAATTATTATTGGGTATCATGATACATTTATTAATCAGCTATAAGAGGGGCGGCGGGATGTTTGCGCTGGGGAAGGAGAGGTAGGGGGTACCTAATACAGGCAATTGATTGATTGATTGATAATAAAGTAGGGGGAGAGGGGGGCGTATATAAAGAGGGAAACATTTTTTCATATTGTGAACGTTGTGTGAATCTGTCTGATATAATAATAATAATATTAATATTCTGCTATTACGATTAATGATAATGTAATGATTATTATTATTGAGATAAAAACAAACAAAAGTAAGAGAAAACAAAAAAAAAAAACACGTAATGCAAAGGGAAGAAAATGTATGCATATAACAGTTTACATATAGCAAAACCAATCGAACCACAGTGTAAGCGTAAATGATAAACAAACAAACAAAAAAAAAAAGAATTGCGTTTTTGTCACAGGCTGTATAATGTTTAAATTAAACTCATTTCATAATGATGATGTTTTATTTTTATTTTTTTCAATAACATTCATCCCCCAGCTTACCTTTAATTTACAGATTAATAGCCCCCTCATTAATTACGATTATCATTTCACAATACAAACGTTATCGTATTTTCCTTCAATTGAACTTCGAGCAGCTTTATAACTTCATCTCATATCGTTAATGTCAATCTATAAAACCGCGCGATGCTTCCTGCTAGCTAATTACTTATCAGCGCGGTTTTACCACAGACAACATTCCAATGCTTGTCGAGATACTGTAGTAGTATCATTGATCAAGCATTTTGTTTTTTTTTTTTTGTTTTTTTCATACTTAATTACATCTCGTCTATTCTGAAGCGATTGCCTTATCTGAGTATGTGCTAAACGAAATTCTTTTTCAAGAATAAACAAACAAAAATACATACAAGACCTGACGCTTGTCGTTTCGAGACATTTTGCATATAGCTTTTTTATTTTTCATCACCTATGTATGGTGATGTAAGAAAAGTATTTGCCGAGGTATTTGCTTTAGTCGAAAAAGTGACTTCCTGATTTCAATGAAGCTTACGTTTTCGATTGTCTAGAATCCGATAAACAGGTTTTTAGAAAGATGTCGGTCTGTTCGACAAACTTGCGGGATGATCTCGGAAACTACTGGGTGGAAAAATCTGAAATTTAGAGGACTTTGGATTAAGGTGATGGGCATGAATAATTGTTATATCTCGTATTCAATTTAATGCACGTTTTCAAGGTCATTTAGGAGTCAACTTTTTTTTTTTAAATAGAAATCTACATTTTGTTTATTACGGAATCTTATTCTATAGGAATAGACAAATATTAATTAATTTTCAAATGTCGAACTATACTTGATAGTAATTCCGGTGATTACATATGAGCTTGTAGGTTGATGAAAAGTACCGTGAAAACCCGTCTTTTCCATCTTGATTTTTTTTTTTTGTCATTTATATTCATATGCTACATATTTTAGAATTTTAATTGAGCTAAAACCAACTGATGGTACATCTTCAGTCATTCTTCATCCAACGACTTTGGTCAACAAACAAAATAGACCGTTAAAAAGAATTTAAATCTCCCGCGGAACGAGGAAATTCGCGCTGATTGGTAGTTCGCATTCCAGCGGCAATATTTGATGCAAAAAAAAAGGTAAAATATAAATGAGGTTGGGATTAACCATGATACGATTCTTCAGTCAACGATCTAACATACAACGAGCGAGTATTACTTATGCTTGTATACTTCTTTGTGTCTAATGGTCTGAAGTGTTTATCGACGAACCAAACAGCACGACGATTGACTTCAATAATGCGTAACGTTGAAATCAAGGCGAGAATTTTAGACAAAGCGGATATCAATGCCAGAGCTAGACTGTTGAGCAAATCCGATGGAATCGTGATAAAACAGCATGACACGTTTTTCAAAGTGTCAAACGGACGCTTCAAACTACGACAGTTTGAAGCAAGTTTATTATTATTTTTATTCAGCTAGGTTACTGTGTTAAAACTTTTATAATAACAACCAAATATCTATCACTGAATTCTTATTCTCAACACAAACAATAAAATCAGGCGTAACTCTATCCGCGTTTTCATCCAGCCGTATAAGAATGAAAAAATTACTATCGTATTTAATCTTTCCTAATTATCTAACCTCACGTTTCTAGTTATAGATAATAATACTGTGAATTTTCGTGGATGTGTATCACAGTGAATTAAAAACGCCTGCGTACATACAGAGAACTCAAACATCAAATAATCAGCGTTTGTTTCCCACGATTAGTCAATGGTCACGCAATAGGCATAAAAAATGCCGGTCTTTCGATTAGTTTATCAGTTCCCTATGTTACACATCTACAAAAATTCACGATAAAAATAGATATGGATATAAACTTTTTTTAAGAAACACGGTAATTGATTTTTTTCCGACATTGATTTAAGTTAAATGATAATCTTGCGTTATAATTTACGGCATATTCACAGGACGGCTCTGGAGAGTTGATACATTATGATAGACCAGATACAGAGGGACCGAAATTGAGCGATTTTGTCAAAACGACAATCTGCAAAGATGAGATTAAGGGACTGACAGAGGTGTTGAAAAAATCTAACGGAATCCTTGGGGTGGTTAAGAAACATAGGTTATTATACATCGTCGATCAAACCAGAGTCCATATCGATAATGTAGACGGCTTAGGCAATTTCATGGAACTTGAGGTATAAAAAAAAAATATCGAATTCAATATATTCTCGAATTTTATCACATTAGAGCTTTTAAATTTTGCAAAACAAATGATTCATTATACCTTCAAAAAGGTTTCAACGAATGAGAAGACATTATATGCAGTTTGAGAAACAATATATCTATGTATTACCCCAAAGAGCAAATTATGCGATATTATTAAAAAATTTCAAGCAATTTTCAACAAAATTGCATACCTCTAGTATATCCTCACTTGCTATACTCAAAATCAGTCAATTCGTTTTCATTGTTATATTCCAGACCACAATAACATTGTTATTGTTTTCTTTAAATAGAAATAATTTTTATTATCTTCTATGTGGATTAATTGAGCAGATTTCAGATCCTTTGATATGATTACAAAGCCTCACTAATCTGGGAAAAGCTCAGTTAAAACATGAATTTGGATATTGATTAGTTAATCGAACTTTGTACATTAATTCTGAATAAAATTTATTAAAATCATCCCCATTATTATCCAATTGTAGAAAAAACCGAAAAATTATTTCTTAGTTTGTTCATATCACTGTCATTACAGGTTGTTCTCAATGACGAACAGTCTTTAGAAGATGGACAGAAGATTGCTGACGATTTAATGGACAAACTTGGTGTTAGAAAGGAGGATTTAATCGCCGGAGCTTATATGGATATGATATTAGCAGATGATAACAAACTTCGTACTTGAAGATTATTCAAAAAAAATTTTCAAACGTCTCTTACAATTAGAAATAAGCTTATATTCCTTCAGCATTGAAACACAGGAACAATGCATCTTGTTGAAAAAGAAAGTTGTGATAGTATCACTGTACTCGTTTATAAATTGGACTAATGTTTTATAATGTCCTTTATTATTGATAAACTCTTCTATTTTTACATTTGTGTATCTTATTCTGACAACCAGTCATTTATACAATCAGTATCTCCAGTGATACGATCTGTAATAACAGCTATTTGATTATCAGACCAGAAAAGGGGATTTGAGAATAATGATTGAACCTGGTGAATAATCGATGACCAATATTTCCTTTGTTTAGTCGATTCCGGCAACGGCTCTTAAAGATGTGAAGTAAGAAGCTGTTGTGGCCAAAAACTATGAATAAAAATTATTAAGTTAACAAAGTAATCAGATTTTAATCCGATTGATAATCTGAAGCAGAGAATTTCACTAATCCAAGTTTTTTTTTGTTTTTTCTTTGTCTTAACAAAGAAGTTTCCTTTGTTTTCTTTTTTTTAGACTTTAGTGTAACGCAGACAATAATAATAGCATGCATAACCTTTACCCTTTTTATTTTGCACAATTTGAAACTCACAGATGTATAATTCTCGATAATCAAAGGCGTGACTCGAGCGATTTTTATTTTTGGCTGATTGGTACTTTGCAACATTATTGAGAAAATGTAGTTCCGATATTTTGGTGGCATCGATTCCCAATCACTTTCGTAAGCAGCTGTCCTTACAGCAGTTGCCTGAAAATAAATTTCTTTCTATATTATCTAAGCTAGTAATTTTTAGGAAAGATATTTCACAATCAAAAGGTGAAAAAGTGCCATTCTTTTTATTCTTCAATTTATTCTCTCTCAACTCACCTCCTCAACAAGCAGGTCACCAGGTACAAAGTAGAACAGTAATTCGAAGAGAATGCAGCATACCATAGCAGAGAATATAAATTGTGAATTGATGGACTGGTTGGATCCCTTGAAAAGATATTATTCGCAGAATTGGATAATCGCCTGTACAGTTTGTATTAGGATTGTTACAATTATACCAAACTTACGTTTGTCATTTGAAATCCAGCGCAACAAATCATTATTACAGATGTTAGGAATAGTGCAAACAATATACACGTGTATAGATCGTTTATGTCCTTTATTGAACTGTGAAAAAATTGTTGCTTTATTCCTTGGTTTGGGTTTTAGAATAAAGACTAACAAGGGTTCTTCAAATAGTTACTCACTCAAGAACCTCACAATGAAGGTCCACGAGCGTAGCTATCTTCTTACTGAATTCAGTTACAGACTTTTCACCAGCTTTGACTTTGGGTTTATTTTGCAGCTGGCGACCATCTGGCTTGTTCAATTCTCTCAGGATATCTTGCATCACTTTGTATCGTGCACAACAGGTAAATACCATAATGCCAAACATAACGTCTATCCACGTGGAAAGCCAAGTCATGATAATAACAGATATCTGATGAGAATAAGCGACGCCATACAGGAAGATTGATTTATTATAGTCAAAAGGATACCACGCTGCTATTGGCAGATCTTTTTCTACGTCGAATAATGGCATCAAGCAGAAATCCATCGCCATAAATAGCACTGTAGATGTATATGCCAAGTAGATGATGTGGCTAATACTTTTGTACCCTTGAAGATGCCATTTTAATACCGGAGAACCATTTCTTACCACATTATTCATATCCATCAAGAGCCTAAAGAGCTTCTTATGATTAACTCTGTACATTGTTACTCTGCTGATCAATTGTAGAAATGCAACCTAGAAAATTTAGCTGTTGAACATAGGGATGAGCTCTGATTGTAGCGTGTAGTTTTGTGAATGTATTGTGTATACCTGAGTACTGACATGCTCAGTGATAAAATCAGAACTGTTTGAATTTTGAATAATGTGTATCAATATTTGAAAAAACATTGAACACGCAGTGAAAATGATGAATGAGAAGTGAGCCAAGTTGGTAGCTTTTTGAAACCTCGAAACGTTTGGAGGTGGTGGCGTGAAGGATAAACCTTTTAAAAAGACACTGATGTACCACAGAGAAGTTTCTAACTTTACCATAATTCTTGATCAAAGTAAAGAAAAGAATGGAGAGAATGAAAAAAATCCCAGATTCTATACCAGTAGAATATAATAGCTTGCTTAAAAATGGAATGAAAATCTATTCGAGAATTCTGCCACTATCCCCTATTTTTCTTCTATATGCCACAGGTGATATATCTGCGTTAAAAATTCATGATGGAAACTCGCAGCATGAGGGTTTACTGAGAAAATCACTGTTGTGACATATCAGGGGGAAGAACATGTTATTACTCGCTTGAGTCATTCTGAATTATAAACGATGCAGTTGAAATCCAAGCGTTTTTTTTTTTTTTTTTTTCTCAATGCAAGTGATACGTGGATTTCAAGCTACGATATGTGTTATGTCTGTGAAAATTGACTGCCATACCAAAGTGAAGAGTAAACAGTAGACCACTGTTCTTATATTATTTAAATATCTTTTCCAATAAATTTTGATCTATTTGAAAAATACATAAAGATATGAGCCACATTGATCTAAAGATATTTTTCTATCATTTACATCTTTATCGCTATTCCTCAATGCGACTTTGCATTTCTATATTAGCTATAGATTTTCATGTTTTAAATTATTACTGTCATTTTGTTTAAAATTTGCGGCAAGACTTTTGGTAGCGTTGTTTAGCAGCCAAATTATCCAGATGACAATTTTCTATCTGATTTCTTTTTCCCTACTTGATGTGCTTCCCGTTACTTGGATGCCTGCAGGAACTCAAGTTTTTTAGTTGATGGGAACTTGAATGGCTCTATCTTGATGACTGTGTGGCTCGAGAACCTTCATGATATTTGTAACGATGGGAGTCCTTCTTCGTACTTTCACTATCTTTTTCCTGTCCTAAATTATTCCTCTCCTCATTAAGAAGGCTCTGGATTTTTGTTTGAGTTTTGGGAGCATGTGGCAAAGACAATACACGAATTGGCAAGCGACACTCTTACCTAAATTGAATGAAAGATAGCGAAATTCTTCGATTTCTGGATATTTTTATACTGAAGCAAGACTTGATGCAAGAAGCGTTTTTACTCTACCAAAAACATTGAATTCAGCAGGCAGTCTAAATCGCTGTGAGGTTTTAATTACATGATGAACATATATTTTAACTGCAAATAATTGATTTTTCTTCCTTCCTACATCTGGGTTTTATGAGTTTAACCATAATGGAATTACGTTTTTATGGTTTCTATGGTGATTATCTCTGAAACTATTGAGCTTAGCCAAAAATGCTAAAAGACCTTTGTTGTAGCTCATAAAATTTTCTCCAAAAAAGCTTTCCTGTAAAATTGCTCTAAGCTTCTTCGTTTCGCAGACATTTTGAAAGTAATCTACAAATACGTTTTATACTAATATTTTCTATAACCCAGTTGTAGGAAGGAAAAAAATCAATCTGCGGTTAAAATATACACTCCCCTCCACGTGCTTTTGTCATCCCCCAGCAAAAAAGTGTGGAGAGAAAAAGTTTTATACCTTCGGGAGAAATTATCACAGCTCAAAATTCAAATCCCACCTTGAATATATATTCTGCATGTAAAAATACATTTTTTCCCGCCAGGGATTTTTTTTGTATCATTTTTAGTTCTCGATATATAAGCGATCGAAAAAAATCGCACTTTTGTTAACTCAAATAACTATAACTTCATGAAAAATGGTTGTAAAAATTGCTCGATCTATTATTTTGAAGGTAAAGGCATGAGCTGTCGAATGCCGTTGAATTTTTTTTAAATAACTTCACCGGCGCGAAATTTATTCGGAGTTTTATACGTGTTGAAAATTTCGATTTTTTTTTCTCGTTCTTCAATCGTTGATAAAGAAATGGATTATTTATTTTTTCAAGTCCACTATACCATTTTCGGACGTTTTTTAGTCGTAGATCAAGATCCCGTTGGAATTTTTGAGCTGTGATAATTTCTCCCGAAGATATAAAACTTTTTCTCTCCACACTTTTTTGCTGGGGGATAGCAAAAGTATGTAAAGGGGAGTGTAGATTCATTATATTAGTGAGCGCGAGAAGTTCACTTGGCGCGGTGATTCTGGAATTTTTAATGATAAAATAATCCTTCGACTAAAATAATATTCAGTTTAATTTTGATCAATATTTAAAGATATTATTTTTATTATATATAAACGTTGTTTGATAACCCTAATAGTATAAATTAAAGGCAAAATCATGAATCATTACTTCCGAACCAAAATCAACCTCGCCAAGTGTTCATGAGCCAATTTCAACCAAGTAATTTTAGGCTCGTATGGGAATCCCCGTAAGTTCACCAAAGTGATTCTAGGCTTGTAGGGGACTGCCCGAAAGTTAGCTTCATTGATTTTCGCCAACTTCATGCGATATGATCGCGTACTTTTATTTTCGCCGATTATACGATATAAGAATATCTTTTCACTCAAGATAGGAAGCAAGCGCCCTGTACAAACATACACTTGTTCTGTAAAAACTTATTTCAGTCGTCGACGTTGCGTAAATAAGGCTCAATTTCTTGACAAAATTCGTTGTATTGGACAACTTCTGTGGCGCCTTTAAATTCGAATTGCGTAGTGCTGCCACCACTCAATACATCGCTGAGATGCAAACACCGTTTGCCAATCTAGATGAAATGCGATCATCGAATAAATTCGAATACATACATTCTGCATACATGATACATAACCTTACGGAATGAATTAAATGTTATTGTCTTATGATAAATAACAGAAATAAATAAATAAATAAGTAGAGCACATTATCGCCCGAATATTTGTATACACATTAATGTGATAAAGAAAAATAAAGATATGAAGTAAATATTCGGCTTGTTATTCGTTTAAAATCTTAAGATTCGAACATTATGTATATCTACAGTAAAACGTATCTCCGAAATAAAACGCCGGTATATTTATTTATTTATTTATTTATTTATTACAGAATCAGCGTTGACGGATTGATCGTTTACTTTCCATACGATTACATTTACCCAGAGCAATATGCCTACATGTTGGAACTCAAACGAGGGCTTGATGCGAGGGTATTAATAGAATAAATACCTATTACAATATCATGAATTCCATTAATTGAATCGTTTATGATGCTTCTGAGATCATATAAGAGACTATGATATCGATTTTTAAACATCTTATAAACCTCTGCTATGACACTTGTTAAAATTTTTCATAATTTCTATAAAAATATTTTCCAAACATTAATCTAATGTAAAATATCGTAGTGTTAATTCAACTCCCTTTACTTTGACCCTTGGATAGAAACTAGATTCGAAATATTATAACAAATTGATATCGCAGGGCCATTGCCTCTTGGAGATGCCTTCTGGTACTGGGAAGACAGTAACACTGTTATCACTGATAGTTGCATACATGCTAGAGCATCCTTTGGAGATAACTAAACTAATATACTGTTCCCGAACTGTACCTGAGATAGAGAAAGTCATCGAAGAGTTGAAAAACCTAATGGAATACTATGAAAAAGAGGATAACATCAAGCCAAAGATGGTCGGATTGGTACTCAGCTCTAGAAAGAATCTATGCATACATCCTGAAGTAAGATAACAAGTTGAACAACAACAACAATAACACAAATTATAAATATTAAACTTTTCCTATTCTCTTAGGTAAGCAAAGAACGTGAGGGCAAGATCGTCGATGGACGTTGCCATTCACTTACAGCTTCTTACATCAGAGAGAGACATAATTACGATGATACGACGCCAGTTTGTAATTTTTATGAAGGATTCGACATGGAGGGTCGTGAGCAGGTTGTTCCCGCTGGAATCTACTCACTCGATGACCTCAAAGAGTATGGAAGAGACAGAAACTGGTGTCCATATTTTTTGGCCAGATTTACGGTATTCATTTTGAATGAGAAAACTAATTTCGAATCCGAATTGGCTAAATTTTTATTCAAATTTATCCAATTTTTTTTATGCACAGATTTTGTTCATTGTATAACAATTTCATTTTAATTTACAGATACTACACGCTCATATCGTTGTCTACAGCTACCACTATTTACTTGATCCAAAAATCGCAGAGACTGTATCAAAGGAATTGAGCAAAAGCTCTGTTGTGGTGTTTGACGAAGCACACAACATTGGTAAATAAATAATAAACCACTAAAAACAAAGGCTCAAACTGGTTTTTAGATCATCAATAATCACCGTTTACATATTATTTTCAGATAACGTATGCATAGACTCGATGAGTGTAAAGATCAATAAAAGGATAGTCGAAAAAAGCACCGCAAATATACAGATATTAGAAAAAACAGTGGCAGAGTAAGTGAAAGTTGTTCTAAAAACAGTTATCCTCATTATACCTGCTGGAAAATTCTTTGATAATCATTTTCCTTATATCGAATTGTAAATTGGAGATCATAGACTCATTTTACTGACATATTCTTATCCACGATCTAAAACTCTTCTTAATTAATGTGGATATTATTTTCAGAATGAGAGAAGACGATGTAAATAAATTAAAAGAGGAATATAATCGGCTAGTTGAAGGGCTAAAAGATGCCCAAGTGGGGAGAGAGACCGATGTTATATTATCCAATCCAATTTTACCAGACGAAGTGCTCCAGGGTAAAGTTACGATAATGAATAATGGGTCGATGGATTATTTTTAGAGAAGCATAACATATGTGTTTCTTTCGTTTCAGAGGTTGTTCCTGGCAACATAAGAAATGCAGAACACTTTGTTGGGTTCTTGAAGAGATTTGTAGAGTATTTAAAAACGCGATTGCGAGTACAACACGTAATGCAAGAATCACCAGCTGGATTCCTTCGAGATATACAATCGAAAGTTTGCATAGAAAGAAAGCCGTTAAGATTTTGCGCTGAGAGATTATCGTCGTTGTTAAGAACAATGGAAATAAGCGACGTCACAGATTTTTCACCTCTTATTTTGGTCACGCATCTTGCCACCCTTGTTTCAACTTACACGAAAGGATTTACTATAATAGTAGAGCCATTCGATGATAAAACACCAACGGTTTTAAACCCAGTATTGCATTTCAGTTGCCTCGATTCTTCCATTGCTATGAAACCAATATTCGATAGATTTCAATCAGTCGTTATTACGTCAGGAACTTTATCTCCTTTAGATATGTATCCAAAGATATTAGACTTTCATCCTGTTATCATGTCATCGTTTACCATGACTCTCGCCAGGCCCTGCTTGTTACCGATGGTAAGATGCAAGAAATAATTATTCATCAATATCATGTAGAAGATTCCCTGTAACTAATGCTGTCTTATGTTCCTAACTTTGTAAAGTGAACATCTTTTTGTAAAGAATTTGCGTTAATCCCGGCCATAATTGATCCTTTGATGATTCAAAATCATTAAAAATCAGGATTTATTGATCCCCAAGTACATCCAGACAATGTTATAAAATTTCCAGATTGTATCCAAAGGTAACGACCAGGTAGCGATATCATCGAAATTTGAAACCCGAGAAGACGTGGCTGTGATAAGAAACTACGGACAATTATTGGTGGAATTTTCAGCAGCTGTACCTGATGGTTTGGTCTGTTTTTTTACCTCCTATTCATATATGGAATCGGTGGTTGCTGCTTGGTAAATAACTGGAACTATTTTACATCAAAAACTTTCCCTAATTAATTCATCTCCGAAACATTGTTACAAATTTTGTTTTAGGTATGATCAAGGTGTAGTGGATCAATTGCAAAGGCATAAATTACTCTTCATTGAAACACAAGACTCTGCGGAAACAAGTCTGGCGTTGATAAACTACATAAAAGCTTGCGAGAATGGACGAGGGGCTGTTCTACTATCCGTAGCAAGAGGCAAAGTATCTGAAGGAGTTGATTTTGATCATCATTTAGGAAGAGCTGTTCTCATGTTCGGCATACCCTACGTTTATACACAGTCAAGAATCCTGAAAGCCAGATTGGAGTATCTCAGAGATCAATTTCAAGTTAATATGAATAAATTTATCATTTTTTATTAGATGCCAAGTCAAATCTATAAAATTATAAGCTGTTAACATCCGAAATGTTTTTTAATGTTTTCAGATCAGAGAAAATGATTTCCTAACATTCGATGCTATGAGACACGCTGCGCAGTGCGTCGGCAGAGCAATTAGAGGAAAAACCGACTATGGTATAATGGTTTTTGCAGACAAGGTAGAGAACTTGAAGTTAAAGTTACGGTAAAATTTGAGAAAATAATCACTCGATAATAAATTTTTGGAATTGATTTTTTTTTCTCCAGCGATTTTCGAGGGCGGACAAAAGAAGTAAGTTACCAAAATGGATACAAGAACATCTTACAGATAATCTTTGCAATTTATCTACAGAAGAGGCGATACAGGTAATATTAAACTGCTAAAGATATTGTAAATGGGGCATTCAGTGTCAACACGACTAATGATTTTCCCTCACAATTTTTCATTCGCTTCATAATTTTTCATACAATTCTCCTATCCCAGAAAAGCACTCTTTTTTGATATGAAAATCGTATGAAGAATTTTAAAGCGAATGAAAAATCGTGCGGGGAAAATCATTGGTCGAGGAGTAGAGATGGAATGCCCGAAATGTTAAGTATAAAAAAACAATTCAAAGTTTGAAATTTATTTAGATAAGTAAAAGGTGGCTTCGACAAATGGCACAGCCATTCAACAGAGAAGATCAACTCGGATTATCTCTTCTTACAAGAGAACAGCTTGAAAAACAAGAAGCGAGCAAAATTGAGGAACAAGCCCAGCAGAATTAGAATATTAATTAATTTTACATACCTAATTTATAATGTAACGCACATTGTTCTAAAAAATTAATAAGACATCGTTTCTAATACAAATACTAGCTAATAATGGATAAAAACATCTCTGTGAACAAGAATGGATCTACTTATATCTAGTTTTCTGAGTTTTATAAACTTTATTATAAACAAGGAATAATTGTGTATGAATAAAAACAAAAAATCAAACAAACATCATTCATTTTTGATAAATTAATAAAGCATTAAATTTCTTTTTTAGTTTTATTAGAAAAAGCAGTTCACTAAATTAATTTACAATTTTAGTTTACAGATTTTATCATTCAGTACTTAGTTCGAATTCAGACATCGCTGAGATCGGCAGGTTCAATAATAAATTTATATCATTATTTTGGTGCTCCAAATTTCATTATTATGAAACTGGTAGTAATATCGCGTTTAATTAATAGTACCTAATTAGCAATGAAAATTCAATACGCGAGCATTATTATTATTTATTTATTTTTTTTCCATTTCATTTCGGATGTTGAACGGCATTATCATTTAATGAAAGAAATTCGAATGGCTTATTTAATGACGATATGCAAATGGACTAACACACAACATTCGGCACATTGTAGTAAAATAAAAAAAATCTATATTCAATGCAATTTCAAAATATGTGTTTAACATCCATCATAATAAAACCACTCGATAATGCTAAATAATGAATAAATAATTGAATAAAACTTGAGGTAAAAGTCTGACTTAAAGAATTTAATATCATTATCTTATTACGATGTTTAAATTTGAACAATATAGAAAATAATCATTTTATATGATAACACAGGTTTCGTTATGTCACCATCTAACAAGAATCTGATCACCGTCTTGCATTGAAAAATAGCTAAGATATTGCAGCGGCTTATCCAAATTTATTTCGACATTCGATAGCTGAAAATTGATAATAAAATTATTAGTTTTCAATTATTTTGTGTTTATTAAACTTTCGATAATTAAATAAAAAATTTATTAAATGATTACCGTTTGCGGTAGGAAAGATAGAGTAGGAATTTTTCCGTTTGTTTTAAAAAGCCGCTGGACAAGTCCCACAACTTTTTGGACCTCCATATCCTTGAGTAACTTTCTTCTAACTTTTTGTGGCTGATTTGGATCATCGGGGCAGATAAACTCAACTGATATCACATTAGATCCCATACCGGCGTTCAATTTTGGTATGTGAATGTCTGGCGATCCATATTCTGAAAATATTTCAACTTAAACAATGAGTACCTTCAAATCGAAAGTTTAAAATATGCTAAAAACTGAAAAAGAACAAACAACAAAAAAGAAAACACTTGCTTTGGATCAAAGCGGGATATCGAGGATGTTCTATAACGAATTCTTCTCGTTTATCAGGAATGTTATCAGTATCAAGCCACTGTTTTCCGAACAGTTTTAGATAGTCGTATTCGGCGCCGGTTCTTTCTTCGTTTAAAATTTCCGTAGCGTTAAGATATTTGAGTTTAGAAATCCTAGCGATTATTAACTGACGAGTTGTTTCCGGATTTCCATTTATCGAAACTGGATTTTCTCTCACTTTCAAAACCTCAAGGTTAGCGAGTTTTTCTAACTCCCCAACGGATCGCCACTGAAAATAAATTAACACCAAATTTTGAATCAATTTTAAATATATTTAGACAAACAATTTCAATGATTAAACTAATAAATTACATCTGATATGCTGTTTCTTGATATGTGCAGTTGTCTCAGCTTAGTGAATAAACTTGTCTTCGTTGTTGGACTGTCTGTTGGAAATCTTATCACTTCTATTCTGTTTTCGTTCAGATTCAGGTATTCCAGGCTTCAAGAGAATATATTCATAAGGGGCATTCCAAGTCGAATCATGGGGTCATCGGCCTGAGCCCTTCCAATTTCGATTACGATTTTTTTTATTTTCTTTTATTAGGGTCGTTTTGGGCACAGAATGAAACCTCAAATTTTCAAAGTTTGCCAGAGGGTGCGGTACCGCAAATTATGAAGAAAAAACTTAAATAACAAATTGATGTACGATTCTGGGCCCAAAATGACCAAAGAAAAAAAAATTCATGATCAAAATTCAAGGGGGTCCGGTCGATGACCCCGCGATTTGACTTTAAATTCCCTAAAAATGTCAGCTTTACAATCGGTAATATTGATGATAACAAAATAGATGAACTGCACTATGCTTCGTAATAGTTTCTCAATAGCCAAGAATTATTACCAAGGAATTGTGCCCAGTTTCAATACTTCGTTCCAACTGTCTATAAGATTTCCCTCTAAAGTTAGAGATGTAAGTTTGACAATGTTCGAATAATCCTTGGGTATATCTAAGGTATTTACAACGTTGAAAGATATTGAGAGTTCGCTTATCCCAGGAAACATTTCAATGCAACGTTCTACCTCTCTCCAATTATAATTCATCTTTGCCATTGTTAAGTGGTTCACTTTCCTGAATGATTCTTTGAACAAACCTGTGTCCACATCACAGGGAAGTTTATTTTCACTGAAAATAAAATGTCCAAAAGTTTTGAACATAAAATTTCCGACTCTCTTGCTTGAGATTAAAATTGAGAAAAAAAAGAACGAAATAAACAATCAGCTAATCAGTTTCCTGAATAAATGAAAATAAATCGTTTTCGGTTTCTGTTTCGTATCAGAATTTATGTTTCTGGATATGAATGATCTTCATAACGATATCGATGAGATGAAGAGTGTCTCAAATATTGTCAAAAAGCAATGAAAGACAGTAAAACTTTGGTTTTTTATGATGAGATTGATAAACAGACGTTTCTTTTGGGTGTAAATGACTCACGATGATGCGGATATCTTTTCGAAAATGGAATATTGGGCACAAATATAACTATGATCCATTGTTTACAAGTTTTTGACGATATTTTTGCTACTTTTGATCTCATCAGCATACATTAATAAACGATTTGTGTTCAGCAGCAATTCTTGAGATGAAAAAAGAAAATATAGAAAAAGAAAACTATTTTATTTTTCAAAACGATTAAAATTAGTTACATCTTAAGGGGCCTTTCTAGTGTCACATATGTAAAAAATTGATGGTTTGTTCTTCCCATAATCTTGAAGCTGCAAATTTTGCGAACATTTTAAACCCTGTGTGATGAGAAAATTCCCAGAAATTACGATGCTTACATGTTTGAGTAGAGCAGCGCGTCACCGTTGATAACCATACTTCAATCATTAAAGCCATTTATCTCAAAATGACATCTCTCGTATCGGTGAACATGATATCTTAATAACTAATCATTCGATTGGCTTGAATCAAGTATGCACAGATAAAGGAGATATCTCTCTATCGTTTGGCCTATACTCGAATTGATATTTAACAAATTGCGATTAACACCCATTTTTATAACAAAAAGAAGATTAAACAATCGATTTTTTTTTACACGCTGCCATTTAGCTCATTTTTGTTATTTTTTATTTCTTATAAGCGGAACGATGCGCCTATCTATACTGATAAAGAATCTTTAACTTTTTTTGGTTCAGTTGACTAGGACGAGCTCCATCGTGCTCACCATCCACATAAATTTTCCTAAGATGTTGTACGCGTGCAAAAATCACCCATTTTTTTAGGGCATCACACTAAAAAGATCCCTTAATAAGACTCAAGAAAAACTTGAATGATAATATTAACACTGAAACAACGAAGAACAACATCTCACCTAACATTGAGCCTGGTGAGAAATCTCAGTTGAATACAAATATCGGAAATAATACTCCAAGAATTAATTAAATTTCTAGAAATATCCAGTTCGTTTAATTTAGGACACAACGCTTCAAGTTCGCCGATGTTACCAGCGCTACTGACGCACTGTTCCCTCAGCCATATTATCTCAAGTTGATCAAACTTGCTCTGTTTTTTATTAACTTTCGTAAATCCGACCATCTCCATGAACGGCGCGTTCATTTCTTTCTGCAAACTTGTCAAATTCTCTTTGTCTATACCCGCTAAATCATCGTCTACTAAACCGTATCGTGATTTTATCGCCTGTGGACATGATACTCCAAATTTTGCTTTTCCCGGACGGATGAATGACCCAGATGTACGATGCCTGTAATAAAAAAATCTCAAACATTAAATTAACAATCTTGTAATAAGATTTTCATCACTTTTATCAACTCGATTTAATATCTTGAATAAACGTCATTTGATAATTAAGAATAAATAATTAATCGAAGAACATGATCAGGAGCCAAATTGAGCTCATTACCAAATATACAGTACCAGTAAAAACCCTTGGCTAACCCTAAGTCAAATTTAAAGAACTTTAACATTAATAAATATTAATAAAAACGATTTTTCACTTCGAAATTGTAAAAAAACGTGAAATCGGTATCGAATAATTCTGTCAATATTTTTTTTCTGAAAGTACGTTTCAGGATGAAGAGATTAATGTAGTTATTTTTTATCGATACCATACTTTTTTCCAAAATTATATGCGTTTGAACTTTTGGAAATTAAAATTTTCTAAAAATTCATAGGTCGAGAATGGATTGAGTTAAAAATCCGAAATAAATCATGAGCGCTACTTCAAATGGGTAGTAAAGATTAAAAAAAAAATCGGCCAAATTAAAAATGGTCGGGATCGGAGGTTCAGCGACTTCACGTGGAAAGCCCCATATGTATATAAACTATAGGCTAAGTCCTGTACTTACCAACTAGTGAAGTACTTCACTCCTTCGTAAGTACCGTTATGTTTACCGCGTGACGGATCATCCCAATCAACTCCCAGCCATTCGCCTTTAGTTTCTCCAACTGGTCCGACATATTTAAGAGTACCGATGAACCCTTCGCATTCAATTCTGCTTTCCAATTGGTAATTTTTGTCCTCTACCATCCTGAGTTGATGAATTTAATTTTAGTTAGTAATATTTGTTATTTTTTTTAATTTTATTCAAATTTTATTCAATTCTATTCTCTTGGCTAGTATTTACGTGCATCTATGTTAATTTATTTATGTTTTTTTTCTTGACTATTTCTTACTTTAAACGTGGTTTTAGGTATTTAAACTACACAGGTAGTTAAATGTAACGATGATGATGATGATGACAGTTACGACAAAACCTTAACCTCAATGTGACAGATGAGTGTAAAATGTGTTATGTTAACGTTTGTTTGTTGATAAATTGATGATGAGTTGGTCTGGGGTTAGAAATCTTATTGTAAATATTACTTACGTGAGATAATCAACTTCCTTATTTTAACTGTTTTTGAATAAAATTTTTCAATCTATTCAATCACAATATGACATTTATATTGATAGGGCTGATACCGTGGTTACGATATTCACATAAGGAGATTCCTACCTTAACGGAGTCAAAATATCAATGAATTCCTACCTTACCGATGGATATAAACTATTCTATTCAAATATCTGAATCTGGGGATTCGCCAGTTTTCGGAAAATTAAATTTTTTTGATACACTTTTCATCTGATTTCCAATAAAATTCTTGTATTCAATAATTTGATCCATTGCTCTTCAGCAGATTGCATAGTTTTTAAACAATATACTATAATTGTTATTTAGCTAATCATAACATGTAGCCTTCAGCACAGCTTCATATTAGTGTTTCAGGTGCAGATTTCTATCTTACCGACAGATAAAAACTATTCTATTCAAAAATCAGAATGTAATAGTCTTTATCTATCAGTAGATTAGGAATCTCACTAGTTTTTGAAAAATCTCTTTTTGATACTATTTTAATTTGATTTTGAACGAAATGCTTTAAAATTTTTTTTTATTTTTTATTTAGATATATTTTAGGTTGGTTGGAACGAAATATACCTATCTTGATGATTGAAAATAAATATTTTGATTTTATTTTTTTGCAATAGCATAATATACATAAAATAAGTATTAGGTACATCGTTATAATATTATATATATACGTAAATAGATTAAACAATTAGTATAAAACGTAAGTATAGGTATTATTATACTGTTAACTATATAGCTATTTTTTTTTTTCATCAATCAACACGTATACATATAGTTAAAAGTATTTTTGGTCTGCTGCAGCTTTATTAGGGACAGAGTTTATAGAGTTGTTTTATTTGTCGTGATTTCAGACGTTTCAAACTTACTGTTTATATCTATAAATAATATTTCACAATTACACACTAGTGCATTGACAGAATTGACCAGCTTACTATAAAAGAAAAAATAAAAATAAAGAAACACTAGTTATTCATTATCGAATTAACGGTATTAGATACACTCAATATCTCGATCCAATAACCATCGGGATCTTTAATGAACGCAAGTCCCTTCATCTTTCCATCGTTCGGTTTCTTTACAAATTCTACACCCAAACGGGAAAATCTTTCGCACGCCGCGTCTACGTCTGGTACAGTTATTCCAATATGACCTGAGGAAAATTTATTTATTTTTTATTAAACACATAATCAATAAACTTTGTAGAACATTTGTTTCTATTTTTCTCTCTAAAAACTTCCAATAGTTGGTTTCTCAGTATTACACGTATATGTATACAGTAGACTAGGTCAAAAAAATCGACTATTTTATTGTTTCAAAAGTTATATCGAAAACATTGTTGCTAGTGATGAAACAAAAAAATTCTCAAAATATGAGCTCTTAATATTAATATTTAGAGGTGCATCATTGAGATTTTCTATTTTCCGTTTAAATAACATGGCAAAACTTATGTTTGGTTCTTATGAATGTTATAACTCGCTAACGGATTAATATACAGAAATTAACAAGACATATTCTTGTCGGAAAATGAATGCTATACAGGAAATTTCCGTAGTCATCATATGATAAGCCCACTCGTTCAAACATTATTCCAACTTTGATGATCAATAATTTTCGGACGAGTGGGTTTATCGTATAACGACTGATGATCTTTTTTGTAGATCATTCAATTTCCTTCAAGAATATGTCTCGTTGTTTTCTGTAAATTAATCCATTGGCGAGGTAAAAAAATTCATAAGAAGCAAACATAAATTTTTCCATGTTATTTAAATGGAAAATACAAAATCGCGATGCTGCATCTCTAAATATTAATATTAAGAGCTCATATTTTGAGACGATTTTTTTTTCATCACTAGCAACAATGTTTTTGATATAACTTTTCAAACAAAAAAATAGTCCATTTTTTTGGCAAAGTCTAATATACAAGTTTAATAAATATAAATCTTTATCTTTTATCTAATATTAATTTATTCCTCACCATATCCTCTCGGGTCTGAATTTCCATTGTGATATTTAGCATCAGGATCGATTTCGGTACCCCAATTGCTAGGATAAACATAAAATAATGATCTGAATGATGATCTGACAGATTCACTTAATATCTCCGTAGTACATGCATGCTTAAACTAATTGACAAAAATACTTTATAATTGTGTATGAAATTTGCTCTACATAGACTTCTAGTGCTATTTTGATAGAATTTAAAGTTAAAATCATGAAATTTAGCAATTTACAATATGTATATATTATTCTGTATATACATATAAATAGTTTTTGTTGCAATACGAAGACCAGGGTTTATTTGTAACAAAGTGAAATCTAATCATTCATTGAAAAATAGATGAATTTGGGCCGGTTTAGAATCACCCCATGTTGAATCTTATTGCTGTAATAAATAACTATTTGAAGGCACTATTGGTGCCACTTGGAACAGAAAATTTACACATTAGTAGCAAAATCAACCGTGGCTCAAAAACCGGCCTTATTGACACCCCTCCTTTGCAATTCAGCATTCCAAAATTCTTAAAAACTGTGAATGTGTGAAACTGTGAGGAACTATATCATCGTAAAAGTCTTGAAAGAGTAAAGAGGGCCTATTCAAATATAAAAAGTTGATGCCAATCAATTTCTGGGCTCACTACCATCATAGTTGTGTAAATTATTTTTTTAAAAGCCTTTAGAATATCATATGAAGAATTTATGGCTTCAAAATGGAATAAGATGGAGCAAAACTAATGAAAATAAACAATTAAATGTATTATTTTTTGTTTATATTTATTTCATTACTAAAGCAAAATTAAATAAATATCCTACTGAGTAAGTTCGATAGCAGCTTTCCTAGAGAAAGTCCATTCAAGACATTCTCTTCTGTCAGTTGGTATATCGTTGGCACGTTCAAATCCAAGAAAATATATAGAGAATTTCATTTCTGGAAAATCTAATTTCTGAAGTAATCGCATTCCCAATACTTCGGTATAAAATGGCAAAGATTTACGCGGGTCTTTTATACGATACATAACTTGTGAAAGTATAAAATCTTTCGTGGATACATCTGGATTTTTGCAAAGCTCTCGAGCCTCGCTGTTTGTCAACCCTGTCGGCTCTCCCATCTATAAAGAATCATAAATAACTATTTTCTTTTCTTCTTTTCATCTATCTATATCATTTAAACATTCATCGATTCTAATCTCTACATGCCTCGACTAATAGACAAATGAGTAACAATGCGTTAAGAAAGTAGAAGAAAAAAAAAGACTATCGCTATTTAAATTACATTAATTCTCCTTAGAATCCAGACAGTCAATTGTCATAAAAATTTAAGTTACGCAATTCTCTGTGCACTGTATGTCGTTTATATACCAGAGAATGACTATTAAGAGAATTTAGGTTATTGTTATTTATCATCTAGATGAGACGTGTATTTTAGGTTATGATATAACTATATCCGATTGACAGTTGTTATATGTTAATTCCAATCGTTTTTTTGTTTGTTACGAATATAATTTGTATGAAATAAATATAAATTAGATAGATGAAAACGTATGGAGGATTAATTAAGCGATGTGATAGTTTTAAATAAATTTATTATATTACCTCGACAACAAGTATAGTATGTAATACTGAAAATAATTTGAAGTATATGTTATATGTATGTTGAGCGAGGTGAGGGTCGATTTTTGTGCGCGCTTCTCGCACCTAGGTAGATATACATATACATACAAACGAAACACACTAATCGTAACGGACGTTGCCGGATATTACGCGTATGAAATTTTTGTATGTTCAATGTATTGTGGACACATATTTCTTTTTTTTTTTCCTTTAATGATATATGTATCATGTATACGTATATCTATCCTCTTTGACGTGTATGTAATATATCGACATACAAAGATACATATATCCATACATACGCGCGTGTATAATACATATTATATGTATACCTTACTTAGCGATATCAGTGTGATATGAATGAAATGATTAGTTAAGATGATGATAATAATTTTATATCCAAGCTGTGTTCAAACAGAACAATAATACTTCTTCATATGTACGACATATAATAAACGACAAGGAGAAATTGTAATATTACACTACACGCAGTTCGATTGTTGAATAAAATTATTTAAATAATTAAAAAAAGAGCCCCATTTTTGTTCCTTATTGTTAATCCAATGGCGTATATCATACTATCTGTAAAAAAAAGTATAAATGCTACAATAATGTATGTTACATATTGGATATACCTATGATTTATACTTTAAAAACATTTCGCGGCAACTTTAATCATGTGTCTTATACTGTGTTTATTTATACTCATTTTATTTGTATTATTTTTATTATTATTATTTTTTTTGAATATACACGCATCGCAGTTGTCATTTTCAAAACGATAAGCCAAATCAAGGCATGAAAGATAATAACATTATCTGCATGAGGTATGAGTCAACTGCAATATCTTCCATATAAATTGCAGATCTTGTGGCAATTAAACATGATTATTAAATTTATATTTGTAACATAACTTATACTGCATAGTATGATTTATTATGCGGAATATAATGATGATTTTATATTGATAGATACTTGGATATATACCTATAGGTATACAAATTTTGCTTGGTTTATGCAGTGGTCTTAACCGCGAAAACTTAAAGATCTACTAAAACGGAGGCTCGTACAGCTGCATATGCAACCCTTCTGATTTGTGGTTCTTTAAGTTTTAAACCAGGCATAAACCAGGCATTGAATGATGAAAATTAATTTGAACGTATGTTAATTAGTCAGTCAACTATGTAAAGCAGCACAAAAAAACTGCTAAACATAATTGCTAATTTTATTTTGTTCAAAACCCTGAGTGGATCGAATCAAACAAGAGTTCATTTTTCCTTATTGAGATGGACCAATTAAATATTAGCCTGTGCTTAATTGGCCGCTTTATTTGGAGGTTCATGGGAAATATATTATCATTGCGATTTAAAAACATAATAATATATACATATATGCGCATATCACGCATTAGATAGAAAGTTTAATTGATTCTTTCATGCCACGTACTATATGAATATAATATTCCCGTAAAAAATATGTATCTGTTTATTATATTATTATGTTACATCATATTATCCTATTATGTTATCTTATGTTCTCTTATGTCTTCTTATGCTTCGTTATGATCTTTAACTATGCTTATTACATTACATTATAAGGCTTAAATTGCCATAAAGGAGGCTCATCACTTGGAAAACGCGGTTTATAATTGCTACTCGGATCCTACATCACTCGACCGATCGGAATGAAACTTGGAGGATCAATGTATTATCTGTGCAGAAAGTTCAGGAATACTTTACTTTTTCAAAATTTCTAGATTTTATAGAATTTAGAATTTATTTATTTATTTCTTGTTTGAAATTTAGTAAAAGTAAAAAGATCACTGCATAAGACCGGCATTACATACATAGGGGGATCTTATGACGTCACGCCCATCAATTTCCCCGTCAGATAGCGCCAGTCTCGATAAACCAACTGTTTGTATAATCTATGACTTGTATTTCAGTCTGCTGTTGCTATTGCGTCAAAAGTCTGTCAAAACCATCAAAAGAAGACAATAAAAAAATCGTATTTTATACAACCAAGCCCCCTTAGAGTACCTAAATAAATCTCTAAAATGGCCCATTGGTTTCATCGTAACGTTTTAAAAGCTTCTACAAATAATAAATTCGAAGTTAAACTAAGAGAGCCCACAGAGGCGACTAGAAAACTTTGCAGGTTAGCTACTACTACCACCAACTATTTCTTATTCCTTTTATTATTACAATATATCTATAGATCATTCGTTATACAATTCTTTAAATTAGTTACCATAAGCTATAACCACTTTCTATTTTCTTTTAACTATTCATTTAGTATTAGGTCATTTACCGCACATACGATGTAGAAAATTTTTGTATCAAACTTTTGATATTTTTTATGATTACACAAAGCTTTTATTATTTCAATTTTTCAAGCTTTAATCATACTTCAGCTATCAATACATGAAAATACTCAATACTCTTGAGATAAGAGTAATATCTATGAATATTAATCTTATCTTGATTCTCATCGTTGAGTTTGTTTATATTTTATTCAATTTCAGTGATCTCAGATTGTCTAGAAGCCGTTTGTTGGATTTGATAAGAGATGCGAATAACACCAGCGATACTGTAGAACCGGCATTTTTAGCCTATCTAAGTTTACTGTATGGATTAATATGGGAAATACAACCATCACAATCTCAACATGTTGGAAGACCAGAGCCTAGTAAACTTAGAAATATTATTGTATTTAAATGGACACACACTCTGCTTGGTTCACTCAGCTAGTAAGTTTGTTTCATGCGATATTATCTTACTGGAAGGAGTTGAAATACGAAATTTTTTACGTTTTTTGCCATTTTGAGGCATTTTCGATGGTGTGAGTTCACTGAGACCACACACAATCGAAAGAATGGAAAATTTGAGGTCCAAAACTGGTCCAATCATTTGCAATTTCACCAATATTTAAATTTTATACCTTGATAAATCCCTGCAAAATGAAATTGCAGTCTCTATTTCTACTGTTACTCTCTTCCCTAGATAAGTCTTGATGAATAAAACACGAAAATCAACTTATAAAAATCAGAGCATTTTATCCCAGATCTCAAATTTATGAAAATTGTGTTCAAACATGTTGATATAACGTCTCTCGTTACCTATTAAAACAATGTATTTTTCCCCCATTTTGCACACAAAACATCTTACAATCATCCTTATCTTCAATTTTTGCCATAATTTTTTTACTGCATGCAGTTCGAAATTGTCTGGAAAGTTCTGGAAAATAACAACTCTGCACGAGCCATTCACCTGTTTACCTTCTATAATCATTTTTATCACTTATTCAACAGTTCGAATGCAGATTCTGTTTACGAGGCCGCTAACATGAGCATAAACATAGCAATTTGGTTTATGAAACACGCCGCAATGTTAGCTGGAAAAGACGAGTAAGCAGATTGTCTTACAGCACAATATTCATTCTTTAAAATTATTACAATTTATATTCATTGAATTATTTAAACGCAGTATAAGCATGGACGAAGCCAAGGAGGTACATGGTCTGATGAGAAGAGCTGCGGGAATTTTTACCTTTGTACAAACTGAGTTTTTACCTCAATTGGCTAATCCTCCCGTTTTAGGAAGTGATCTGGATCCGCGTGTCATTAATGCTTACATCAACCAGTGTACAGCAGAGGCGCAAGAAGGTTTTTTAACAAAAAGTTTTGATTAAAGTCTTATCTTCTCGATGTCTAAACGGTTTTTCTTAATCATTAGCCGATTGGATTCTAATTTACAACGAAATTTGTCTCTATGTACAAAGATTGGTCATTTTCTTTTCATAAAAATCATCCAAATTGTGTCAATCATTGTTCTCACGATCTTTTTACCATTCACAGTGACTGTAGCAAGAGCGGTTGAATTAAAACATAACAACAACTTGATATCGGCTCTGGCGAATGAAACAAGCAAGCTTTTCCTCGATGCGGCAAATACGCTGCGACCTTTTAAGCCCGAAATTTCATCACAGTGGATTAAATATCTCGAGTTAAAAGCAGCCTTCTATCAATCATACGTAAGAAATTTGATTTACGTTAAATTTATGTGCAAAGATTGATAAACTGATCGTAGAAAATCATTAATAATGTCGCAAATATTTAACAATATTGTTAGTTTTTACAATGATCGCGTATATCATGGGATTATGTTTAAGAAGCCTTATTCCAGGCGTATAATTATTGCGGTGAGAATCTTTTGTCAATGGATAAGTGCGGAGAGGCTATAAAAGCACTTGAGGAAAGTGATATTTGTTTGAAAAAAGCTAAAGCACTTTGTCAGGAATATGGAAAGACTCATGGACCGGCACCAAGAGTTAAGCCGGATCAACATGCTGTTTTTAAACGGTTGGCTCCGTTGGTGAAAATTACACTGGACAAGTGTAACAGAGAAAATGGTTTCATGTAAGCATGAAGATTAAATTTCCTGCATATAAAAGATGATGGATAATAAATTATTCAAAGTATAGGAATTTAAATTAGATTTTTATTCTTTTAGATATCATCACAAGGTACCGGGGGATGTACCTTCTCTAGAAACTAAAGCTACATACGGTTTAGTAAGTCCGGTAGATTTTTCAATGCCACCACCAAGTCCTCTATGGAATGTAAATACTTATCAAGCATTTGTGGGAGTATCAACTCCCAGTAATGTGACAGAGCATGATTTACCACCTGTTAAAGAAGAGGCGGTACATCAGAGCGTTAAAGAGCCTAAAAACGAGAGCGGATGTTCCTTGCAATAAAGAGATATTGATATACTATAAATAATAAAAGAAAAAAAAGGTAAAACAGAATATCTATGATAATAATGATTAAAAATCTGTTATTGGACTTATTATTTGAGATTTTATTATAGATTATATGTATACATATGCTATTTTAACTGCATTTATTGACTCGAATGATTCAATTGATCATCTGATTTCATTGAAATAATAATAATAATGATGATATAGCGTATAAATGATTTATGGAGTGAGTAACCGCAAGATAGCCGCTAATATGTGCTTCATTTCATAAATATTAAACACGCAGCTTTTAGGGCTTCAATAATGTACAAATACTTAGCTTATACAAACATATATACATATAGGTATATGTTAAAGTTTTGTTGTTATTCTAAATAATAACGAAATCTATATTTTCCGACCATGAAGTGCTCTTTTAAATCTATACTATAATACCGCGTATACAGAAAATGAGAAGAAAACAAAAAAATTATATATATATACATATATATATATTATAGGTATATGGGGCATTCCAAGCCAACTCGATCAACGTTTGATCCTTCCTATTTTTAATTGAACTTATTCCTATTTTACTGGCTTGTACCACCTAAAAAATGGTGAAAAATGAATATGCAAATTTTCCCATACGTTGTTAAGAGGGAAAATAAAAAATACTCTATCCGAAAAAATTTGAAAAAGTTCTGAAAAAATTTCATTTTTTTTATTTTTCGATTCTAAAAAACCAAAAATCAAAGTGGTCGTCTTTGAAGATATATATGTATATCTTCAGTCAACGGGATCGAGAAAAAAAAACACTGAAAATTTTTGAAACGTTTTTCAAATTTTTTGGGCATGGAGTATTTTTTGTTTATTTTTCACTTTTAACATCGACAAAGAATGACGCAAGGTATGGAAAAAATTTCAAATTCATTTTTGGTCGTTTTTTGGGTGGTAGCCAGTGAAATAGGAATTACAGTCCAATTAAAAATAGGAAGGGTCAAGCGTTCATCGAGTTGGCTTGGAATGCCCCATATACATATTATATTATATTTATAATATTCGTTTGATCTAGTCAATCGCATACTCGCCTAGAAGAATATTTTTCAAAAAAAATATATTCTCTCTTTGATAATGAATTGTATAAATAAATCGGTAAAATAATTTAATAGACGTGAAATTTATTTGAAAATCCAAATAAAAAAAAAATAGTAATAAAAATTTTTTAAATTAAAAATAAAGTGGAATAGAAAAAAAAAGAGAGAGAGATAGAAATAGATATAGAGAGATATTCTATGTATTTAAATATTTATATCATTATACATTCATGCTATTTGCTTTTAATTGCTATATTTGTCTAAATATAGTCCAATAAACTTCTGCAATTATATTATTACGAAATTTTCGTTTATAATTATACCTATATAATTTATATAATAAGTTTACGTATTATCTAACGAGAATTATATTATTATATATAAATATGATATGCAATACGTTATTTTTGTACTTATATTAATACATATACAATACGATACAATACAATAATGTGTATAATAACTATTATGACAATTACAATCATTATTATTTATAATGAATTATAAATTTTACTCAAAATCATATACAATATGTGTGTACAGGGTGAGTTTTATCAAAGGTCTTATAATAATTCGAAATTTTTAATTCAATTTAAATTTGGAAAGATCGCTTACAATGCATGAAACTAACAGGTTTTTATGTGAGTTTCAAAAAAAAAAAAAAAACAATCAAACAGTCGCAACACGGTGTCTTATCAAAGATCCAGCCTCGGTTGCCATAAAAACGTGATGTTTGGGAGAATAAAATGTGAGATCCCGTAAGAATTGGGTTCACAAAACTCAGGCATGTACAGTGTGAAATTTAAGTTTGATTTTATAGCCCCCAGTCGTTAATTATCAGCCTAAAAACTATATTTTATCATCGCGTACCCACGCCCATTTCGAACCTTTGACAAGATTCACCCTATATCTAATAAACTTGTAAAAAATGAACTTATTTTCGCTATCCATAAAAAAAAGAAAAAATTCTTTTTCTATTTACTTATGTATCGAAGCAACACCACGTATTTAAAATACAGCGTAGATCTATGTAATTACCTACTAATAAATGTATTTGTGTAATGCATAAAATAAAATTCTAATCGATATAAATGTGTATATATTTATCTTATTGTATATCATCTGATCGTGATAAATGATAAGTACAGTAGTGTATTAATTTCATACAATATCAATTTATCTCGATCTGATCGTGATAAATGATAAGTAGAGTAGTGTATTAATTTCATACAATATCAATTTATCTCGTAAACTATCTAAGAAAAACCTACTCCGTATGTTGTTACGTCATAATGACTTGCAGACCTGAATCATCAAAATTAAGATAACGCGGCTAGTTTCGTACAGTTATGAATGACTGGGTCTGGCCATCAAAAATCTCTAATTACTACTACAAATATTTATTCATGACTATTTACAATATCAATTGAAATTAATCTTGCAAGTTTTTTTTTTTTTATTAATAGAAAGTTAATTTTCGCAGAAGATATGAAGAATTTCAGTTCATTTTCTATCAATCATTTCCTGAAAATTAGCGTGGAATGAATACTATGAATGAATAAGAACGTGTTCATAGGGTTTCCCCGTCCGGGAGAAACCCTGGAATTCTATGATCCTGGATAGATTTGAATTAATGCAAATTTTGAATAGATATATCAAACGACCGTGTTATAAAAATTGGGTTATAGAATATAAGCGGTGAAGGTGATAAAAATATTTGTATGATAAAATATTTGTATGATAAAATATTTGTATAATAAAATACACACGTGACTGTGCGTATAGAGCACGATCTTACATAGTATAGAGATAATTTAACAGATGCCTATCTATACATATGATAGTGTTCGTATCTATTCGATGTATCGAAGTTGGGCGCTGGGTAAGATTTGAGTAAGCGACTGAGTTCAGTTAGTAGTTGACCGTAATGGCGCGTATGATGTCGCACGGTTCAAGTCAATTCCTTTAATTATCATAATTAATAAATTTCACATTCTGCTGCAGTGCCAGTGACTGTGAAATTGAACGAAGAAATACTTTTACGTACCTTTTCGCAATAAATTTTCACTTACAATATTAACTTTATACCTGTTATTATCACAATAATCAAAAATACCTACGATATAATCATCTGGACAGCGATTTACACAACTGGTGAAAGTTACTTCTACTTCTGACCCAATTATGTTGAATACTTGTCACTTGTACATAGTATATATGGATTCGTTGTATTAGTATTAATTTATAACATTCCGCAATTATTTTGAAAAAAAAAAAAAAATTCTCTTTACATATTGCAAACTGTTCACATACTGTATATACGCTACTTATTATATCATTTTACAATCAACAATTTTGAGCCACAATGACCTCCGAAACGCGTGACGTAATCAAAGTTGGATCACGGAAAAGTGAAGTAAGTATCTAATACTATCGTTAGTTATGCTTAAAGACATACTTTTACCTTCATTCAATATATTTAAACCACTAAAATAGATATCCTGGTAGTATGCATATCTTTCATACGTCTGATATGAGATAACGTTTGAGATTATGTCGATAAAATATTTTGCGAATTTGCGTAACGTCGATTTAAAATTTGAATAACAGATGAAAACGATTTGCAAGTCACTTTGTGTCTTTAAATTTTCGCTTATATAATATCCAATTTATTCATTTACATGTCACTCTTCAGAAGAGGCTTATCATCATTTAAGTGATATACATATGCCTAGTCATTTAATATTACGTCAAGCAATTTTAAGTTATGTTTAAGTCTTGTGGCTTAAGGCGACTTCTAATGTTGCTCTAAGTCACCTGAAGGCATTCAAAGTCCTGTTAAAAATTTTGGGACTAAATATCTCCGATGAATTTTTATGGAAAGTTTTTTTTTCCAATAGTCACTTAAAGTTGCTTAAAATTATGCAAAATTGCTTTAAGTTTCGTGAATATGCGATTTCTGATGATTATTTACGTCAGTAAGCGTCAGAAAAAGTCATTTAGAGTCTTGCGTTACCAAAATCAAATGTGAGGTCATAGTCAATCTGAATCAAAAAATCTGCCTTTGTTTTTTGTCATGTTTAAATTAGCTGTCCAAGATCAAGTGTGAGCTCAATTTGAATCGGATAATCCGGCTTTTTTGTCATGTCTTAATCAGCCGTTTATCAAAATAGTCTTATCTTCTATATATCCTTTTTACAGTTGGCTCTGATTCAAACAAGATTTGTGATACAATGTCTGAAGGACTTGCATCCGAAGAAAACGTTTGAGATAGGTGAGGAGTTATACTTATATCAGTTATCTAAACATCTACAGGTATATAAAAAAAAAAGAGTCAAGGTGCCTCTTGATTCAAATGTTACATCATGCATGTATCTCAAAAAAAAATTAAAAAAAAAAAACAAAAATAAATGAGATAGTATGTTATATACATTACACCTATATAATATATTGTGAAATGAAAATAAAAAACGTTTTATACATGTATAAAGGCAGAAATAACTGGTCTCTCACATATCTTAATGTATTGATAATAAAATAAGCCTAATCAACGATGTTTACATAAATTATAGTTATGCAATCGGTTTTATATACATATATATATATATATATATATATATATATATATATATATATATATATATATATATATATATATATATATATATATATATATATATATATATATATATATATATATATATATATATATATATATATATATATATATATATATATATATATATATAAATAATATTTTTTTGGTGTTTTAACTTCTTTGTATCGGTTACACATATTATAGTTACCATGAGCACTAAGGGTGACCAGATACTGGACAAATCTTTACCAAAAATTGGTGAGAAAGCTCTCTTTACTGCAGAACTTGAAATAGCTTTAGAAAATGGAAGAGTAGATTTTGTTGTTCATTCGTTGAAGGACCTACCTACTACATTACCTGAAGGAATGGCACTGGGTGCAATACTTAAGTGAGTATAAAATTAAATATTCATTATTGATATTATTACTTGGTTTATTATTTATTTCATTTCCTGTTTCATCATTCACTTCGTTATTTTCATTCCAATAAAAAGAGTCATTAAAAAAATAAAACAAAAAATAAAAAATCAATCTTTGGACTAGATTTTCTTTAATATAATCTTGTACGCAGTTTATGACGCAGTAAAGTCAAACGGAAAAGATATATATATGTGTAGATATTTGAATGTAAATGTATGGACTTGTTAGTTATTCCTGCTCATGCAATAAACATTATTGTCCGCTGACAAAAGCAGCATTGCTTACGCACTTCAACTTAACAAATATAGCAATCTTATGACCGGAGTATAAGACTCGTTATTCAATTCTTCATTGCTGTTTATAATTTTCATTTATTATAATATCATTTATTGCTTTACAAAATCATTAGGAAGCTTAATCAGGAGGGTATTAACTGCGTCAAAAATACATTAAAAAAATTATGGAGAAAAATTTTGACCAAACAAACTAAAGAAACTCTCATTCTACAAAAATAACTTTATACTTTTAATCGACGTTGCAGCAGTATTTTTCATAACAAAACAAGTTTCAAAACAATCAATGATTCAGTATAAACACATCATTAAATTGAAATTTGATAAAATATAAAAGTTCTCAGCAAACGAGTTTACAAAATTTTATATAAATTGCTTAATTCAAATCTCTGGTCGGGAATTACAGGGTTTTTTTTCTCATATAAATAGCCCTAGATCCTGGTCGTCTGATGGCCTTGTCCTGAATTTCTTAGCCTTGAGCATTTCTCTGTAATTACCTTTTCCGTTTCGTCATATTTCACTTATGGACTTATACTAACACAGGTATAATGTCAATAGAATTAGCTCCGTAAACTATTTGAATAAAATAGTTTTCGAAATGGGTAATTAATTGCTTTCAATTAACAAACTCAACATCATTTGAGGCCAAATGAATTGAAACTAAAAAAATAACTATCAAAAAATTTTTATCACAGGCGAGAAGATCCTCGCGACGCCGTTGTCATGGCAAAAAAATTCCAAGGCAAAACGCTCTCCTCACTTCCTGAGGGTAGCATAATCGGTACAAGTTCTCTAAGACGGTCAGCTCAGTTAGCACGAAACATGCCGCATTTGAAAGTAGAAAGTATAAGAGGTAACTTGAATACTAGATTAAAAAAATTGGATGATGAGTCCAGCCCTTTTGCTGCTATCATTCTGGCCGCTGCTGGGATGAAGAGGATGGGTTGGGAAGACCGCATATCCCAGGTGAGAATAATAGCGCGAAAAAACTCGACATTGTATTCGAATTTAAGTAGAATTCGGGGATTTTTCAAATAAATTCTAGTTCTAAAAAGGTTTAGACTCTACTCTTTCCTTTTTTTGAAGCTTTTAGAACCAGAAGAAGCTCTCTATGCTGTTGGCCAAGGGGCACTGGGTGTTGAATGTCGAGAAACAGACTGGGACATATTGTCTTTGTTAGAACCATTGCATGACGTTGAAACAACCTTAAGATGCGTTTGCGAAAGATCATTTCTTCGCACACTTGGTGGTGGCTGTTCCGCCCCTGTTGCAGTGTGTTCAGAGTTGAATGGGAAAGACCTTAGTATAACGGGAGCAGTTTGGTCTCTGAATGGGCAAACTACTATCAGTTATACATTGAAAAGCAGAATATATTTGCCGGATGATGACGGCGAGCCGCCAAAGTGAGTTGAATAAAACTTTGGGAGGATTAACTTGAGTTAAAAGATTGATGCTAACTTCTGAAAGCTTTTTTTTTTTTATTACATAAGAACGTGATTTGGATTGAAGAATTTAAAAATTCTTTAAATCTGACTCAGGGTTTGCTTTTAGAAATGATTGACATTCATTTTTCTTTCTTTGAACAGGAAGTGTCCGTATCGTGAACCTCGATTGTACTGCAGTATAGCGCCAGGAAAAGTGAGCGGAATAAGTTTATTCGGTGCTGAAAGTTTAGGTCAAGAAATTGCAGATGAATTAGTGAGTAAAGGGGCTCTAGCGATAATGTCAGAGGCAAGAAAAGAAGTTCTTAGTACGTCGTAATTGTATATTTAATGAATACATAAGTAAAAAAAAATTATATCGCATGTTGGTTTTGGGTGGGTAGGTCTGTTTATTATTTTTTTCATTCGTGATTTTGTTTTTGTTTTTTTTTTTTTTTTTCTTTCATCTTTAGAAAGCGTAGAAAGTTGGGATACAAGAATTTATATGTTGGAAATTAAAAGAAACATATTCGTTTTTTTTTTTATTTCTAAACGAATTTACTAAAGCAGGAATATTATTTGCTAAATAATATCACGTCTAATAATTGTTATAAATATTTATTGAACATTAGATACATATTTTAAGAACAATTCCTAAAGCTGTATATCTATCGATTACAATGAACACCTGAGAATTTTGTACTTGGTGGAAGTGATGCAAAAGAAAATGGTAACATATAAATTTGTTCGCGACAAGAATGTTCGATTTAATTTATTTTTAATTTTACCAACGCAATCAAACGCGAACTTCATTTATATATATATATATATATATTTTTTCAAATAACGTTTTGAATATTCTTACGAATTTATATCGCTTATTTCCTATTGACCAAAGTGGAATAACTTTTTTTAGTCATTCGCTTAATTTCTATAAAACGGTAAAGGCTAATATACTATGAAACTATTGTGGCTGATACCCACTTCTCTAGTCTATTTTTTTTTTTTTTGTTTTTTTTCTTTTCGTTTGAAATAATTCGCATACATATAATATAATATGTATATACATATAAATATATATATATATATATTTTATATTGTATTTTCAATAATTAAGTTTATTGTTACAATAATTACGTGGTTTATTGATATATAGCAAATTGTTTATGTATATTTCTGCCCGTAATTCAGAATTATTAGTTGCCATAAGTATTTCTCCAGTTTGTCTTCCTAGTTAGTCGATATAATGTATAGTTATTGAAAAAAAAAAAAAAAAAAAAAAAAAACAACAACAAACATCATTTTGATTACGCTAGCTTATATGGGGCCAGAGAACAAACTTTCTTTTTAAAAACTTTTAAATCAACATTTCATTATAAATATATCATTAACCATCCTTGCTATGTATATTGTGTGGCATATTGATTCATTATTTATTCACTATCGAGCCTTATTTTAATATTTAAAATGAAGGCCTTGATTCATAAAATGCAATCAATAATTAGGAGCTAATATAATGTAATTAAAAAGCAAATCATGATATGTAATAGAATCAGTTATAACTACAGGTTTGAAAATGACGTGAAAATTGTTAACACTGAAATATTCATTTTTTGTTCCCTCTTTGTTTGTTTTTTTTTTTTTTTTTCATCCTTTCATGTATCAAAAACAAGTCAACAATTTTTTGTATAATGTTTACATCAGAAGCTCAAATTTCCGTCAACATTTGCAGACTTTAGAAAAGAGACTTAAAGTGGCTAAATATTTTCGAGTACTTGAAACCTTGCTCAGTTTCTTTTTTTTTTTACAAAATCAGAGAAGCTAACAAATAAAATTGTATTATAGTTATAGAATATTAATAACAGATTTTACAAATTATGAAAACTATGGTATAGTCAATGTTTTTCTTTTTCTCTTCGTTTTTCTTGTTTTTTTTTCGGTGTATCTATTTTTATTTTTATTTTTTAAATCTAGGTATATGTATATACCTCGTCAGCGCATTGTTGTTTGTACATACAAATTATATACATAGATATAATATACATGAAGAAAGAGAAATTATTATTATTATTGTTATTATTATTTTGAGAATTACATTGTTACAAAACACGACGTATATTATTATGTATGTACTATTTCATTTGTTACAATATAGGTATTAAGTATGTGTACAGTTTGCGCTATGAAATTGAGAGAACCAGCAGAGAGAATAAAGAATAAATAAATAAAATAATTAATTATAATTAGGAAAAACAAATTGTATATCAAATGAGATGCACAGGTAATTGAAATGAATAGGAATTATTAAAATAAATAAAATAATAAAAATAAACTTGTTCAATTTCATTTATATTATTAAAAAAGAATTAATATAGAATATGCGCAAATAGTTTCAAAACATATTTACATACTTTCCAGTTCAAGAAACTTAGGGCAAAGAGTAGGGAGAGAATATCAAGATAGCAAAATATTTGTGTTATGAACTTATGTACAAAACTTACCTTGGGCATTCCAAAGGCCAAAAGACTTCGACTGTTTTATATATACATATATGGGTATAATTAATGAAAAAAATAAAGTATTATTAAAAAAATGTTTGAAAATAAATGCTAGTATTTTAGGCACGCTGAACATTCAGTTATAAATAGATTATCACTGCGTGCAATACCAGCTGTACTATGTGTGTAAGGCAATCGTTTTTTGTTTTTAAACTTTTCCAGGCAACAGAAAAAGTCCTCAATATGTGGCTATATAAGATATATTGAACATTCTTTTTAATCTTAATCATCTTATTTGAAAATCAGTTGACGATTATCTTGAAGTAGTTTTGTTAATTTTGAAGGTGCGGGTTTTGTAAAAAAAAGTAATTGTTCCTTTCTTTACCTAAATTCGAAAACTTGTTCTAAATATTATTTTTTATAGGTATATGTTTTTTTTTCAAACCATTTCTACAAGCTTTTCTTTTAAATTCATAACTATTTCTAGCTTCTTTGAGTACCACTCCCTCAGCTGGTATCAAGAATCTGTTTTGTGTTTAGTTTTGTGCGTTTCAAAGTTCCAAAATGAAGTGAGAAACGAGAAAGTGCTGTGGAGATTGTTCTTTGTTAAAATTATTTAATAATTAGTATGATATATCTTGACTGTTAATCTATGTATATTTGTATACATTTTCGCAGTTTTATTTAACAAAGCCTTAAGCATTCTCAAATCTTTCAATATTCGCAAGTATTAAAAAAAAAAAAAAAAAATCCATTCAGAACACCTATTCAAGAAGATAACCAAATTTTACACATTGAAAGACTTGATTTAATAGAAAAAAAAAACAAAAATAACAAAAAAATTAGATTAATCAAAGCTATTCGTGATATTGCGTATTAGTTATTGCTATAGTAAGCAGAAAAGGCAGTTTCAATTTGTCAAGCTGACTCACTCAACGCTTTGTTGATTCAACAGTTTTTGTCTGTTTATTCCTGTTATTCATCACATTAAGAGTGCCTTAAGGGGTGTACACATCTACGAGTGAATTTTACCCTCTATATATTCTCGAGAATAAGAAAATGTTTAGATAATTTATTGTGAGGTAGAGAGATTAGCTACAAAAGAGTCTTCAGTTGTAATAAAATGTTGATAAAATCTCGTTGTAACATCCAACAAAGGGATATACAGGGTGCAGATATATTTAATGTTACCACCCCAAATATCTCAGTTGCTTTTACAATAACGAGAAAAGTTTCAGGAGATAATTTACCTGATTTCGAAGGCTTGATACATTGCCGAAAAATTCATTTCTATCAAGGTCATAGCTTTGGCCGCTCTCGAGGTCATCAATGGTTTCTTAAATGAAAACCTGTATTTCTTATTACTTGATTATATTCTTATTGAAAAATCAGACGACTCTCGTATTAAACATTTATTTGTGAGATACCAATTTTTTATGATATTCAGCTATATAACTAGAGGTTTCTTTTTAACATTCAAGAACATTTCACCTCTAAACTATGAAGTTTGGAAAAAAATTGCCAGAGAATGAAAAAATGCGTAATTTCATGCAGAGAATCTTGGAGAATATTCTTTTAGAACTTTTTTGTTGAAACACGTTAAGATTTTTTCCATGATATTAAAGAAACTGCAATAAAAGGTTATAGGAAAAACATTCTGCAGGTATTTTTCAAAATTCTTTGCATAAAATCACGCACTTTTTATAAAACTTTATAGTTGAGAGGTGAAACGTTTTTAAATGTTAAAAAATCTCTAGTTATTTAACTGAATGCCATTAAAAAATTTATTTCTCGAATGAATGCTTGAAAAAGCAACACATAGCTACACTAATTTATATCCTTTGGACACCCTTAATGCGGTACAGACTATCGTCAGCAACGTTACGTCTCAAAGCGTTGCATATGTACCAAATTCTTCCGCAATTGGACTCAACGAGTATCGTTTTACTTTGGCAAAATTGTCGGGGTTGTTGCAATCTCAGTTTTCGGAAATTCTGGACGAGTCTAGAGACCAGAAATATAGATTTTCTTTCACACTCGAGCTCTCATTCGAAAATATTTAATTATAAGTTATGAATCGAAGATATTTGATCAATTTCTCTGAACTTTTAGGAGCTGCAACAACCCTGACTAATAAATTGCGCAAGTCATATTACGATATGGAAATCGAAGACGAAACTAATGTTTCGCGACCCAATAAATTACAGATAATAATATACTTATATAATGACTCAGGATTTCATGACAGAATAATAAATTGACAATGAAATATTTTTGGCTAAAACGATCGTATAATCTACTAACATTCTCTTGTTTTTTATTTAGGAATAATCAACGAGACTCTTATCAGACTCTTGCTAATTTATTCAACGTCTTCTTCGGCCATCGCTGTTTGAGATACGATTTTCTGTAACAATAAATAAAGACAAATTAAATATTAAGATCATCGAAAATAGACTAGGAGCAATAATGTTGCTGTTAATAAAGTGATTTGCATTCATATCGCGTTTTTGTGGTCTCAAAACTGTTTACAACGAACCTGACCAACCGAGGGCAGTCGCTGTAGTAAAAGATGGAAAACTTGTGGTGGTAGTGTCTGCTGAAGAACCTGTAACAGCTGATTAGGCTGTCCGCAAACTGTTACTGCATTTGCCAAGTGTTCGACTCCTCCTTCTAGGTCACCCCCGGCCAACATTTCTTCTCCCAGTTGAACCTTTTTCAATAAAATTGAATTTATTTATCAAGATTAGGTGATGATGAATTATCTTGTTACATGACAGAGTCGATTTTCAATCAGTTATTTATTGCCATCAATATATTCCAAGATTGGCGTGGTTCAAGCTAATTGGTTTCTTTAAAATCGTGGGTTGCTCTGATTAATTCAATTTTTTTATTTTCATCAAATCAAGTCTCGCATTGTTTAAAATTTGACTTCTTGCATCTGACTTGGTATAAGTATTCTGAATAGAAAATTTTAGGGCTTGATATGGAAAAATTTCAGAACGCTGTAGGCGTTGTTAAATAAAACTACACAGAGCTATACAAATATCGACTAACATTCCAGATTTAATGTACTAATCATTCAATTATTTGAACAAAGAACAAGCTTTTTCAATCCTTATCTGGTATTCGGAGATTTGAAACACGCCAAACACAAGTTAGAAAAGATTCTCTTGACATTAGCTGAGGACACAGTATAAGAAAGAAGCTGTAAAATAATGTGAATTTCATAATTTCTCAAATGTTAATTGATTTTAAGTTTCAAAACGCTCACGAAAATTGTTCATAAAATTCAATAACGTTTTAGCAGCAAGTTTTGAAACATAAGAATGCAAAGAAACTTAGTTCTTCTGGCTTTTTTCAAAGCTTGGAACTGATGTCCAGCTGCATTTTCATAAACTAGATATATGCGATGAAGAAAATGGTGATTCATTAAAATCTAGATGAAACCAAAGTCGTAATTCGAAAAATTCACAACTCCAGAAGACAAAGTCTGAGCATATTCATTGGCGATATAAAAATTTCAGTTTTCAAAGTAGAATTTTGTGTAAAAGACCCATTCAGACCAACTATTGAAAAAAAAAAACAATTGAAACTTCCAATTTCATTAGCTGTACATTTTTCTCTCCAAATATCTTCAAAAATTTCATTATTTTATCAAAAAACTGAGCATTGATATTTGATTAACATTTGTAATTCAATCATTAATTCCATTTTAAATTATCTTTTCTCTATTGTTCAATTTCTCTTTCAAAGCTCAATTTCTCCGCCTCTACCATCACTTGGCTATATATAGAGCAAAATCGGATTATTTTGTGAACTAATAATAAAAACAAAGATAATACACATGTAATCTAAAAGGGTTGTTTACCTCTTGGAAGAAAAACCTCTGCATTGCTTCATGGTCTTTGAGATCAGGTATCTTTGTTCCCACCTTCTGAGCCTGTTTCCAAGCTTTTCTCCCTGCTCATCCGCCAATAAAATTCATTATCAATACACATACCCAAAATATTTATCATCACTATTTTATAAAAAATTTCTCACATATTGAATTATCAAGCTATGAATAAACTTTATTCAACAAAATTGAACCCGCAATTAAATCGCAGTTCACTTGTTTTCGTCTAAGAGAAAAAATTAAAAACTAAAAAACATACATGGAGATATTGTAAATTTTTTGTGATAGACATGCATAGTGTTTGATGCTTTTGAGACACTGAAATCGAATGATTGCTGTTGTTATAGTTTATAACTAGTGAAAACATTCGTATTTTTAGGTTTACGTTGGAAATTAACAAATAGGGTTAAAAATATGAAATTAGATGATATTGATGCGTGTAGGTAAATATTCGATGAATCATATCGTCGGATAGATTTGTCGATTGATTGATTAAAGTGAGTTGGATATTAGCGTCGAGTAAGTTATTGTGGACGACTTACGTTCACGTAATTTTCTTTTGAAGTCTGGATCGTTTCGCCGTTTTTGATCGAAGTAAATGCAATACCCTAAAAATATACTGCCAGCAATACCGGCAGCTATGCCTACCGCGGCTTTCGAAATCATTGATAATATTTTACTTTTATATTAATGAATTATTTGTTAACAAATATCAAACCTGTTATCTATCTTTCAATATTATTAATTTTTTATTATAGAATTAAATTCACAAGGTCCTCATACTGAATTCGACCATCGGACAAAAAGGGTTGCGTTCACTTGTTTTGCTCGTCGATAGCGAACGTTCTTAGACTCATCGGTACTTTTACAATTGAATATACCTATACGAATCTAGTTAGAAGATTGACATCAAGATGGTGCTAGTTACTAGTTGTAGACGGCGCGTTTCATTTATCCGAAAAGTTAAATACCCACACCAGTTATATGCCCGAATTGCCATTTATAATGCCTGAATCGCCATTTACCCAGTCGGGCAAAGTCCCGAATCGCTATTTACCCGAATAGGTAAATTCTCGAATCGCAATTTACCCGAATGCGACAACCTGGTTTCCATGAACGCAATTTCGGACGGCTGCAACTTCAGCCAATCAAAAGTTTCCCGCTCTGATTCAGATGGTGTCTTAAGCTCGGTTTACAATAAACGCATACGATCCCCGTTCATTTGTAGACGAGTTATCTTTTCTAATGAGGCTGGATTTTCACGGAAGCAAATTACTGCGACAGCAAAATACTGCCGCAGCGCTATGCTGCGGCAGCGAAGACTTGCCCGTGAAAATGCACCCGCAGCGGCAGCAAAACACTGCACGTCAAGCGCGCGTAAGTTGAATCGGTGATCAACTCATGATCAATTACGCGCGCTTGCGCACGCTTGACGTGCAGCGTATTGCTGCCGCTGCGGGCGCATTTTCACGGGCAGTTTTTCGCTGCGGCAGTATTTTGCTGTCGCAGTAATTTGCTTCCGTGAAAATCCAGCCTGAGTTGCATCGTCAGCGGTGATGATACGATTTAAAAAGCCCGCGAGAATAGAAGCTCGGCAAAAAGTATTATACATACGATTTTACGGAAATATGAAACGCCGTAATTATAATTGAAGGATGATGAATCATACGTCAGATAATTTTGTATGTTAATACATTTATCCTGAATTTTAAATATAGCATAGGTATTGATTTTTCGGAATTTCGGAATCAAGAAATCGCGAAAGTGCACTTATTGTATCAAATTTGGGGATATGATACGCTCTCATAACAATTACAGTTGATTGATTTTCGCGTATGATTTTCGGCGAGATAAAGCGATCTTCATGTCGCTCGCACAGACCCGTTACTGCGATGATAGTCGCTCAAATCTTGGAAAGAGGACTATCGTTGCTGGGCTCCTGATGTTATGAAAAGATCTGCCACAAGATCATTCTTGGATTCTTTATAGAGATCGCGGAACTGTGTCATCTCTCTGATATAAAAAGAAACTAAATACTTTGATTTCTGTTCAATAGTTCAGTTTGTGTGGTAATTGTAATTCTTTGAAAGTTTCTTTGCTTGTGAAACCCTTGTTATTATTGAAATGAATCCAAAGCCCACAAAGAGAACATCAACCTTCTCTTCTCCGTCTATTATGTACTTGAAAATTTCCAGGTGGAATCCATGTGGAAAATCTATATGTAAATCCGAATGATTTTCTATCAGAATTTGGAACGGGAGATCTATGGGATCATATATGAATATCCACTGAGTTATAGGTGTACTCGTACATGAATTTCTATATGCAATTTTACATGGAAATTTTCAACAAGAACCTGTGTGCTTTTATAAGAAATCGTGTGTTAATTCTCTTGGATTTTAATGTAACATCCAGTCAGTTTTCTTGGATCCTGGATTCTATGTATTATAAAGATTCCAAAAAATGGCAATTTTTTATTTTGATTTTGTTTTTATTTGGAACAAAAAAACTATACAAAAACACGAAACTTTTGAGCCCATAACCAAGATGGGATGAATCTTTTTTCTAATTTTAGTTGGGCGTCTATAGTTTGTTACCGAAAAAAAAAATTTAATTTTTTCTTTCTTCTTTTTATCTTTTGAAATTCATGGCAAGATTCCGGATTTAAACGAATTTACTTATAAGTACAGTCATTGACGAAAATTCACATTTCTTTGTACTAATCTCAATCCGAAATCTTTAGAAACGTGATTCTGTATGTATGTTACATAGACTGGGTACAGTTGTGACATAATGAGTCGGTTTGTAACATTGCGAATATATCTCGTTCTATGGTTAGTATACGATCGTATGCCGATAATATGTGACACATCAGGTTTAAACTAGTTCAGTACTATGCCACACACGTTAAAAAATACTCGACATACGACCGTACTAACCATAGTACAAGATACATTCGCAGTGTTACAACTGACCCATTGTTACAACTGTACCAAGTCTACCCTACTGTACGTAGATGCCAATTATATATTTATTTAAACACATATTTACATACATAAACATAGGTATATTTACTTTTGAAAAAATACTCGATTACAATCAGAGAGAAATGTGAATAAAATTGGTTACATGCAATCAATTATTCTGAAAAGTGAATGCTTAAGTTTTTGATAAAAGTGGAATTTTTTTTTCATCTGCAAATACCGGATCTCAATTTTAAGATCAAGCGTATGGGATGAAAAGGAAAAGAATAGTGTATTAAAAATTTTACGGGTGACCTGTTCATTTATATATTACACCTAATACTACTATTTCACACGATAAATAATTTAAGTATACATATAGCGTGTGTTTGCTTATCAGCTTCGCAGTAATTCTAGTTGCGGTACGTACAGTTGTCCACGGCATGAGTGACGACGTTACGCTATATTATCGGTATTGCTCACCGCTCGTAACGTGGTTACCCACGCCGTGGACAACTGTACGTACCGCAACTGGAGTTACTGTGATGCTTACAAGCAAAGACACGGTAGGAGCCAAAATAATCCACTTTGATACGATTTGTGATAATAACGCATGGATGGAGGAAGTCAAAATATTTAAATAAATATTTCTATATAAACGAATAATACAATAAGGTAAAAACCCTGTGAAGAGCGAAACCGGGATAAGTATATAATTCATAGCAAAATCACATATATAGGTGCATATGACGACAGCCGGACATCTCGACCACTGACCACTAAGATTGTAATTAGATAACACCGAAGACGTCAAGGTGATTAGATCGCGATTAACTCTCGCAGTATTCTTCATCTCAATTTGCGTGCGGTCAGTATAATGTTTTATCATTGTTTTATTTAATTGATCGTTAGTATAGGCGTGAATTCTCATTTCACTCGCTTCTCAGAGCATTTCGATCTTATAGAAGTTCAAAATTCTTGAGAATCAGTGATTGTAGGAGTTTCTTAGGGTTTAAACTGTACAATTGTACTGCGTTTTATCTTCGAGCTCATTCTATTTCCGGAAGTTGACATTATCATTATTCGTTTTCAAAAATTTTTAAAGTTTGGAGCGGTCAAAATACTGAATTTATTTGAGACGATTTTGAATTTTCAAAAGTGTTAAAGTTTAGAATCTCAAAATTCTAATAGATCGTAATCTAGCCAGTTAAAAATTCGTAAAGTCGAAAACTCCAAAAGTTCAAGAGTCCAAAAATTTAATGAAGGGACACCTATGCATGAATTTCAAAATCCGCAGTTTTGGCATTTCGGATATTTCCCTTTCGTAATTTTTACCCATCGGCATTTCTCGATCTGAAGTTTTTTCAATCGACTATGCAAAACAGTATTTCTAAAAACTGTGAATCGGTAATATGATTAAAATTTGAAATTTTCACCGCTTGGGACTTTAAGAATTCGGAACTTCGACCCAGCCCCTACGTACGTGAATATCAGAAAAATTGCCACCGAGTAGAATTTGATAAGGCTGGATAAGGCTTCGAAAAAACCGACTATCTCGAAATGTCATTTGAAAAATGGGTTATCGCTCGAGTTTGCTTGATCAAAACCGGCCACCTCAAGTTTTCCTTGGCAGAACTCAAGGTAGCCGATAACTTCATAGAGTCGTCGATGTGTGCTTTTTCATTACAATTCCCAGTTAGTTAGCCCGATGAAAATAATTCTACAAATTTTTACGAATATTTAAGTAAAATTCACATTTTTCGTAATATTTCATAAAAAATTGAGGTTTTTATTTTATTTTATTTTGAATTTATTCAGTTTGATCCACAGAAATACCAAAATTTTCTGAACTGAAACTACCAAAATCCAAAAATTAAAAAAAAAAAATTTTTTCCTAATGATAAACCATAAAATGTTTCGATTTCCATTAATATCCGTAGAAATTCTCAAAAGTAGAAATTTTCGCCAGGGTTTAATAACCGTAATAATGTTCTTACATTCCCTTTCGAAAATTCGAAGAATCATTCGTATACTTTTTTCTAAAATTTTTGTAGATTTTCGTGGTAATTTAAAAAAAATTGTAAATTTTCGTAAAACTTCAGTTAAATTCGTTGTTTTGTCGAAGAATATAGAGAAAATAAACTACAATTTCTTGAATAAAAAAAACTACAAATACTTCGATTTTTCATTAAAAATTCAGAACACGCCTTAGGTTTTGAAAAGTTCAAATTAACAAAGAAATTATACTAATTAATAAATGAAAATGTTGTAATAAAAAATTTCAAATAGAGGGGAGTGTGGGGCGAAACAGGCACTTTGGCTGAATTTGAAAATTGGGGGCAGATATCATCTTCGTTAGCTCCAGAACATGAACAATTTAATTTATTTTTCGCACTTTCATTGTGTAAATAACATCAAAAAACTGAAGCTAAATTTAATATAAGTATCGTATGAGAATTATTTTTTGTTTATTTATTACTTTTCAGAAATGCAGATTATAAATAAAAACGTATTGCTGACTGGGGGAGCCAACGGAATCGGCTTCGCCTGCGCCGAAGAACTTTTGCGAAATGGAGCTGGTGTAAGTTGTGAACAATCTTAGGGACTGAGCGTTAAAACCGCGATGATGAATAATCGAATCATGTTTCTGTGATATACTTAAGCAAATTAGTCAAAGTCCTTTTCTTTTTACGATTTTGGATTGGAGTAATGAATTGAGAAACGATTTATAAATAAGAATTTAATATATTGGCGCTTTTTTGGGTACAATGATATAGCACGTGGCTATTTTGGATTTAGAAGATTCGAATCTTGAAACAGCAGTGGCCAAAATGAACGGAGAATTTGGAAAGGGCCGGGTAATTCACATCTTCTGCGATGTATCGGAGCCCGAGGAATTAAAAGGTGCCACTCAGAATATAATATATACTTATATAAACGATTCGTCCTTATGATATCTGTACCATATTTTTATTCAATCCGTGAAATAGCTGGATTCGTAAAGACTGTGGAAGAATTTGGTGGCCTTGATATCGTTATCAACAATGCTGGTATTATGGACGAATCCAGATGGGAGCTCATGATTGATATCAACGTAGTGAGTATTTGGTTGAACATGTTCCAAGCTTTGATCACAAAACTTTATGTATGCAATCCCATCAAAATAATTTTGATACTTTGAAGATTTCGAAACGAGAATCAGATTTATTCGCGTATAGGAACAAGAATTCTTCTCATATGAATTTCAGTTCATTTTAATCCGATGACTTAAAAAAAAAAGCAACAGTGTCAAATTGATCAACTAGATAGGTAATATCAATTCAATGCAGGAATAGCGGCCTTTTTAGTTTGCCCAAGTCTGCAGATAAATCCGCAATTGATCCTTCCAAGAAAACGCAACGCTTTGTATTATAACTGCAGCGGTACGTGTGAACTTATTTTAACACACGATGAAAGTAAAGAAAGTATTCAATGAAAATTAAGAAACAATATGTTATGATCATCACGTTTCGGAGAGTACGATACCATAAATATTTTTCAAAATATGATCTAATTAACTGCAGAACCAGACGACATGACATAACATTCCGTTGCAGAACGCCGTGGTCCGTGGAACTCTGCTGGGTTTGCAGTATATGGGAAAAGACGAAGGGTTTGGGAAGGGAGGATTGATTGTTAATATCGCTTCCATCGCGGGTTTGATGCCTTTGACATATTTCCCCATTTACGCAGCAACGAAGCATGCGGTGATTGGCCTGAGTCGATCATTTGGGGTAAAAAACTGATTTCAGTTGAGACAACTGGAGTGCATTGTGCATAGTATATTATGATGTATATCCTGTGATTATATAAGATATGATGTTATCTTTACAATACTCTTCCACCGACCCATACAGGCACCTTATCATTATGAGAGAACAGACGTCCGGGTATTGACGATGTGTCCGGGCGTGACGCAGACAAAACTGTTAGCTAAGCTTCCCGAAAGGATGCTGGAAACCACTGGCCAAGAGGAGCTGGCCACCGCTTTCAGCAAGTTCCCTAGTCAAACGTTAGTATATTAATTTACACGAGAGTACTTGCATAGACCTACATTGGTTTTACTTAAATCGGTATTTCGTTAGCCCGCGATTGTTTGAAGGGGAATTTAAAATTCGTTCGCTGATTCGCTGGAATTCTCTATAAAAATCAGAAGCTGCAGATACGGAATAATAGATGTTCTGCGTTTTGTATTCAATTTCAATGCGAGCAGGTGAATTTAATGTTTCTACAGCGTACGGAAAATATTCGGAGTAATATTATACGAACTTCGTTTTAAAAGGTGATATAAGGCAAATTATGTGAAGATGGATCTCTAAGTTTTATTGTCTTCTCTAGCCTTTTATAGTTTCGAAATCCAACAAAACGAGCCTGTGCAATTTCTTGGGTTCGATATTCAATGAATTTAAATACATTTCGTGGTGGTTCAACTTTCGGAAATTGTTCTGAATAATAAGTAAAACACAAAGTTTTTATTTCTGGATTGTCCGATTTCTATTCACGTCCACTTGACGACTTTAATTGTGACAGATATGAAGTTGCACCCCCATTCTTGTCTCTTTCCTTATTAGTGCAACCACAAAGGAAAGAAAACGACTGAAGCATGTGGGTACACCTAACGAGATTGATTGTGACCAGTTCAAGGCCACGCAAATTTGAAACAAATGCGAATCTAAATGTTAAATCTCATAAGGATGCGCATTTGTTTCAAATTTGCGTGGCCTTGAACTGGTCATAATCAATCTCGTCAGGTGTACAACTTCATCATACCGATAGCATAATTATACTCGTCAAGAATACATTTAATCCATATACGACAGTATGTTACAAAAAATTTCACGATGTGTGTAATATTGAACGATGATTACGACGTCCCATCCATCTGCAGTGTGGAGAACGTGGCACAAGGCATGATGCAAATCATACGATCCGGGCAAAACGGCAGCGTCTGGGTTGCCGAAGGTGGAGAACCCGTGTACCAGATCCTTATTCCTGATCGCTGCGCAATGAAAGTTGACACGCTGGAAGGACAATAAAATGATGCAACATCAAGATAATAAAAAAAAAAATGAATCCCCATGATTTTCACATTCTAATATCATAATACTGTACCTACACGTGCGTGTGTCAATTATACATGTCCACAGAAGAAGAACGGAGTTTTTTACTCGTAACCCGACAACCGTATGAGTCCCGATAATTTTGTTGTTCAAAAGAGTTGCATTGATGCCCACTAATTTCCAACAATTGAAGATTTTTTCGCAAATGCAATTATAAGATAGTTCCGCGATAAACTGTATTTACTGAACGAACATCAAAAATGTTTATCTATATTTGAGATGGCCAAATTTACCACCTTTGGAAGAGGGAATTACGGGTCGAGTTCAAAAGCTGAAATTTTGAACGGATTTTCTAATACCAGATTTTGTGTGGACAGAATGAGCAACATTCGGTGAAATTGGTAACAAAAATCATCATATTGTCATGGAAAAACCCATACAAAATTTCGAGGGTAGGCTGGGTGGCGATTATTTTCTCCTCAACAGCATTCTCTTAGTCTAGTTTGTGAGAAATTTAAATTCTTAGGCCCGTGATTAGTCCTACAATAAAGTAATGACCGGAAAGACCACGAAACCCCGGGAATTTTGAATTTAAAACGGGAAAGATCACCTCCTGTGGTCAAGGATTAAGTGTTGAAATGATAATATGAAAAAATTTACAGGTCTAGTTTTTTTTTATATGGGGTTGATTTGAGGGACGACCGAGAATATTATTTTTTTTAACGACCACCCTACTGCACATACTATAATATGAACAGTTATACCTACAATATACACCTACGTAACATTGATGTGATAACATTTCAGAAACATTGACAGATGACACGTACAGAGTCATGTCAGACGATTGTGCGCATTTTTTCTTTTAATTGTTATAAAATTGCGAATTTCAAATGGAATGAAATAAAATGAAATCCTTCCTTTTGAGACTTTATTCATTGAAAATTTATAGAAATCCAGATTGAATTTACGTACTTGTAATTCCGAGGAAAAAAAATAAAATAAAACCTTATCAAAATGTGTAGACTTGTAGAGAAAGTTGGTTCCCATTCTCTAATTTCAACGGTTTCTGAAATAATGAGTCTGAGCACACTTGCCCAGCATGACTCTGCGTATATGTCAGAGATAAGAGTGCGAAAAATTATATACATTATGCATTTGAAATTGACAATATTTCTGAAATATAAAAGCATGATGTTTGGGTATCGTAGTATATATACTTAATTATCTACACGTGACACTTTAGTTCACGGTGCAACCTGCGTGAAGAAGTATCGTCGAATCTTTGCTTTTCAGTCATCTCTTACCGTTCGGAAATCATGCAGATCAAAAATAAAAATGTATTGATGACCGGGGGCGCCAACGGAATCGGCTTCGCTTGCGCGAAAGAACTTTTGCGAAATGGGGCTGGTGTAAGTTTGAAAAATTTTCGAGATTTGCATCAGAACTGTTGTTATTATTCCTTGATAAATAGTCAAACCATATTTCTGCGATACTTATAACATGCATTATTGGTCAAAGCACGGTTTTTTTGTTGTTGTTGAGATTTTGGATTGCAGTAAAGGATTGAAAAGGATTCAGTTTAGTTGATTCATTTTAACTTGGAAGGTAGAATCTGTACTTCTACTAGCTGGGTCAATATTTGTTAATAAAAATCGCGAATCGCTATAATAATGTCGGCACTTTTTGGGGTACCCTTATACAGCACGTGGCTATTCTGGACTTGGAAGATTCGAATCTCGAAACAGCCGTGGGTAAACTGCAGGGAGAATTTGGAAAGACCCGGGTAGTTCACATCGTATGCGACGTATCTAAGCCCGAGGAATTAAAAGGTGCGATTCGGGATAAAATATATACCTAATGATTCATTGTAAACGTAATATGATGTACGCATCATCACGTCGCCTTATAATATCTGTACCATATATTTATTCGATACGTGAAATAGCTGGATTCGTAAAGACTGTGGAAGTATTTGGTGGCCTTGATATCGTTATCAACAATGCTGGTATTATGGACGATTCCAGATGGGAGCTCATGATTGATGTCAACGTAGTGAGTATTTGGTCAAACATGTTTCAAGCTATGAATTTCAGTTTATCTTAATCTGATGACTTAAAAAGAAAAACAAGAAAAGAAACAATGTCGAATTGATCAACTATAGGTAGTTTCAATTTAACGCAGGAATAGCGGTCTTTTTAGCTACCACAAGTCTGCAGACAAATCTGCAATTGATCTTTCCGAGAAAACGCAACGCTTTGTATTATAACTGCAGCAGAACGTGTAAACTTATTTCAACACACGATGAAAGTAAAAAAAGCATTTAATGGAAAATAAGAAATAATATATTACGATTATCACGTTTCGGAGAATACGATACCATAAATATTTTTCAAAATATGATCTAATTAACTGCAGAATCAGACGACATGACATAACATTCCATTGCAGAACGCAGTGGTCCGTGGAACTCTGCTGGGTTTGCAGTATATGGGAAAAGACAAAGGGTTTGGCAAGGGAGGATTGATTGTTAATATCGCTTCCATCGCGGGTTTGATGCCAGGGACATATTTCCCCATTTACGCAGCAACAAAGCATGCCGTGATTGGCCTGAGTCGATCGTTTGGGGTAAAAAACTGATTTCAGTTGAGACAACTGGAATGCATCGTGCATAGTATATTATAATGTATATCCTGTGATTATATAAAATATGATGTTATCTTTACAATACTCTTCTACCGACCCATACAGACGCCTTATCATTATGAGAGAACAGACGTCCGGGTATTGACGATGTGTCCGGGCGTGACGCAGACAAAACTGTTAGCTAAGCTTCCCGAAAGGATGCTGGAAACCACTAGCCAAGAGGAGGTGGCCACCGCTTTCAGCAAGTTCCCTAGTCAAACGTTAGTATATTAATTCACATGTACAGTACTTGCATAGACCTATACATTAGTTTTATTTAAACCGGTATTTCGTTTGCTCGCGATTGTTTGAAGGGAAATTTAAAATTCGTTCGCTGATTCGCTGGAATTCTCTATAAAAATCAGAAGCTGCAGATACGGAATAATAGATGTTCTGCGTTTCGTATTCAATTTCAATGCGAGTAGGTGAATTTAATGTTTCTACAGCGTACAGAAAATATTCGGAGTAATATTATACGAACTTCGTTTTAAAAGGTGATATAAGGCAAATTATGTGAAGATGGATCTCCATGTTTTATTGTCTTCTCTAGCCTTTCATAGTTTCGCAATCTAACAAAACGAGCCTGTGCAATTTCTTGGGTTCGATATACAATGATTTCAAATACATTTCGTGGTGGTTCAACTTTCGGAAATTGTTCTGAATAATAAGTAAAACACAAAGTTTTTATTTCTGGATTGTCCGATTTCTATTCACGTCCACTTGACGACTTTAATTGTGACAGATATGAAGTTGCACCCCCATTCTTGTCTCTTTCCTTATTAGTGCAACCACAAAGGAAAGAAAACGACTGAAGCATGTGGGTACAACTTCATTATACCGATAGCATAATTATACTCGTCAAGAATACATTTAATCCATATACGACAGTACGTTACAAAAAATTTCACGATGTGTGTAATATTGAACGATGATTACGACGTCCCATCCATCTGCAGTGTGGAGAACGTGGCACAAGGCATGATGCAAATCATACGATCCGGGCAAAACGGCAGCGTCTGGGTTGCCGAAGGTGGAGAACCCGTGTACCAGATCCTTATTCCTGATCGCCGCGCAATGAAAGTTGACACGCTGGAAGAACAATGAATTGATGCAACATCAAGATAATGAAAACAAAAAAAAAAAAAAAATGAATTTCCATGATTTTCACATTCTAATATTATAATACTGTACCTACAAGTGCCTGCATTGATGCCCAATTTTTTTAAATTGCAGCATTTATGCCGAATTTCTAACAATTGCAAGTTTATTTGCAAATACAGCTGAGTAGTTCCACGATAAACTGTTTACCTAACGTATGTATATCGCCAAAATGTTTATAAATTAAGTAATTGATTATTGTCATCAATTTTTACTGAGAAACTGTTTCGTTTTCCTTCTGTTTTTTTTTTTTTTTTATTCGCTTCCTGTTTACCACTTCGTTAAGTCTACTTCCAATATTCTTTGTTTCACAACAACCAGTCTTATTCCTTACATAACATCAACATGATAAGTCCTCGGCAACATTGCAGCTGACATAGATATATGACCTACCTGTATGTCAGAGATAAGATTGCAAAAAATTATGCATTTCTAACTTGGCATATTTTTGAAATATGGAAGCGTGATGTTTGGATATCGTAAGACAATCATCGACACATAACACTTTAGTTCACGGTTTTACCAAAATCAGCGGGTCACCCAATTTTTACTTCGAAAAACGTCCGGTTTCAAAATCTTATAATTCAGCAAAAAATAGACATAAAAGGGCCGGTGTAAAAGCGTTCTAGGGATCGGGGCTTCACCTTTCGGATAGTCTCTGGCGTATTGGTCCACGTATCTCTTTGTTCACAAGTCATGCTCCCTCGAAACACCCGATGTCGAAATTGAAAAGCGAACTTTCAACTATTTGCGATGGTGCATGAGGCACGCGCCAGGTGGGAAATTGAACTTCTATAAGCAGTGTTTTGAAGCTTGAAATGTCTTCTTCAAAACGCCGTTTTTGAATCTGCTCTATCATTTTTTTTTCGATGATTCATATGACTTCGAAGAAAAAACTGTTCCGAAATTTTTGATCAAGTGCCCCGGCCGAACAAGTCGTTGTATAGAAATTCTCAAGACACGGTTCTGAAGCTCCAATTTTGTTCTTCCTGGAACTTTATTGAAATTGTTGATTAGTCGAATTTTCTAGGCGTGGTCGCCTCTCGAAGGGGACCCTGCAAATTCAAGAAACGAAGTTTCAACTTTGACCTCATACAACCAGCGTAAAAATAGCGGCACAGGTGGCACACGATACCATCTTCAAGTTTGAAGCATCCCCCTTAAAACGCGCACTTCCGGTTTTCTATACGAGTTTTTGCCCTCGACTTATTCAACTTTGAACACGAAGGGATGTTTTGAGGGGCTTTAGTACACTTTCTAAAAGTGGAAAACGCGATTTGCAGTATCTCCAAAACCACTGCACAACCGATTAGAATGAAACTATAAGTATCAATGCTTAATTTCAGGGGCGACACATTCGATTTTTCCAAAATTGGCAAATTTTTTTTGTTTAAATTTAGCAATTTTTTTGTTTTTATTCAATTTTGCTTTCGCACAACCGATTGGAATAAAATTTCAGGCGTCAATGTTTCATTTCAGCACAACATGGCTACGTATTTAATTTTTTTTTTTCATTTAAAATTTTTTTTCCTACTTGCCAAAATCGAAACGAAAAAATTTTAAATTAAAAAAACAAAATTGAACTCGTAACCATGTTCTGCCAAAATAAAACATTGACCCCTGAAATTTCATTCCAATCGGTTGTGCGAAAGCAAAATTATAAAAAAAAAAAAAAAATTGTCAAATTAGAAACAAAGAAATTTGACAATTTTAGAAAAATCTAATATGTAGACCATTTCTGCTGAAATGAAGCATCATTCCCTAAAATTTCATTCCGATCGGTCGTGTGGTTTTGGAGAAACTGCGAATCGCGTTTTCCACTTTTAGAAAGTGTACTAAAGCCCCTCAAAACATCCCTTCGTATTCAAAGTTGAATAAGTCGAGGGCAAAAAATCGTATAGAAAACCGGAAGTGCGCGTTTTAAGGGGGATGCTTCAATCTTAAAGATGGTATCGTGTGCTACCTGTGCCGCTATTTTTACGCTGGTTGTATGAGGTCAAAGTTGAAACTTCGTTTCTTGAATTTGCAGGGTCCCCTTCGAGAGGCGACCACGCCTAGAAAATCCGACTAATCAACAATTTCAATAAAGTTCCAGGAAGAACAAAATTGGAGCTTCAGAACCGTGTCTTGGGAATTTCTATACAACGACTTGTTCGGCCGGGGCACTCGATCAAAAATTTTGGAAAAGTTTTTTCTTCGAAGTCATATGAATCATCGAAAAAAAAATGATAGAGCAGATTCAAAAACGGCGTTTTGAAGAAGACATTTCAAGCTTCAAAACGCTGCTTATAGAAGTTCAACTTCCCACCTGGCGCGTGCCTCATGCACCATCGCAAATAGTTGAAAGTTCACTTTTCAATTTCGACATCGGGTGTTTCGAGGGGGCATGACTTGTGAACAAAGAGATACGTGGACCGATACGCCAGAGACTATCCGAAAGGTGAAGCTCCAATCTTCACTACGCTTTTACGGCGTCCTTTTTATGTCTATTCTTATGCAATGATGATAATTTGAATGATGTCACTACAGTCAGCTGTAGTTTCGATTCTGTTAAAAGGTCTTGCTTTCTTTGTACAGCAATTCTACATCTTATAAACGTAGGGATCTGTAAAAAAAATCATGTGAAAAGTTACGGTTGATTATTCAAAATTGCCAAAATTTAGGCCATTAATTTGCAAATAACTTGGCCAATATGATATTATAAAAAAAAATTCGCTCGATCACGTGATGGGGATTTCTTTTCTGAATAAGATGAGCCCTCAACGACCCTAATCGGACTAACAATGTGCCTAAAACCTTACGACAAAGGTTTTCAAAGAAGAATTTTTTTTTGATATAAAATAAACTTTGGTTGACAAATAAATGCATTTTGGAGTACTTAGAATTTCCCAAACTAAGCTGTACTGGTTTCCTTAAACCAAAACGAAGATAAAACAGTTTCAAAAGGTCGTAAATATTTTTTCTCTATAGAGTTTAAAAAATATGATTTATTTAAAACAGCATAATAAACAGTTTCCCAAAATTATAAGACCGATTTTTACTTTTCATCTCCTACGGTGATATAAGAAAAGTATTGGTTTCGATCGAAATGTGACTTTCGCTAATTTCAACGAATCTTTATGTCTTCGATTATCTAAAATTTGAAAAACAGACTTTTAGAAAGATTGGTCGGTCTACCCAACCAACTCGCGCGATGATCTCGGAAACGGTTCGATGAAAAAATCTGAAATTCACAGGACTTTACAACCAAATGATGGGCATAAAAAATTACCGTGTCTCGTTTAATTTGAACTTCCGGTTCTACCGGAAATGAATCGATTTTCGCTGTTTTACTGACAAACCTATACTTTTTTCTCTCTAAATCCTTTATAAATAGAAGAATATCTTCTTCCGAGTTGAGAATTTCTTATATATATATATATAGGGCATTCCTTGCCAATGACACCAAAAAAATTGTAAATATACCCAGATCGAATGAGAATGAATGTACTGTATAAAATTGTTGTTTATCAATATATAGGGCGATCCTTGCCAATGACAATAAGAAATTGTAAGTGTACCCAGATCGAATTAGGATTAAACGCACTATATGAAATTGTTGTTTGTCAATATATAGGATATTTTTTTTATGTGAAATTTTCAATTCTGATATTTTTTTTCGGTTTTTCATTACTTTTTTATACTTTTTCTTCCCCTGACAAACCCATCCTTTTTTTTCTATTTGATGAAAAGTACTCCGAAAAACTGTTTTTCCTGTTGCTTTTTTTTTTTTTTTTTTTAATTTCTATTTTTTTTTTTCTTAATTGAAGAATAATTGTTTCGATATTGAATAATTTTTTTAATTTGAAAAATAGACAAATTTTCAAAACTTTTTTGAAAAAATTTTTCAACTGTGATAATTTCTCTCGAAAATATAATACTTTTTCTCTCCACACTTTTTTACTGATAGGGATGGCAAAAGCATATCGAGGGGAGTGTACAAGGCAGGCTGCAAACTTATACAAAAGTTAAAAAATAAATTACATTATAAATTTAACGATATAGATCATCATTATCATCGTCATTATTATTATTATTATTATTATTATTATTACTCCATTTCATTATTCATTATTAGGTATAGGTATAATTACTCAGTATCCAGGAATCACTAAAAATTTATATCCACTGACCATATTAAGTAAAAAAAATAAAAAAATAAAAAAAATAAAATAAAAACAGATTATACGTACGATGTAGAGTAAACTTAAAAATTCATTTATTTATTTATTTATTCAATTATTTATTTCATTTATTTTTAGTACTTCAAAATCAATCAGTTACACACACCTTTTTTTTCTTATCTTTTTTTCTTTTCCCATTTCTTTATTTATTTATTTATATCTCCCCTCCCTCCCTCCCTCCCCACACACACACACACACGCACACACACCTTAATACGAGATGTTTAAGATTAACAACCATTCAATAGGATGCCTTTGATAATTCACAAATATTTATCTTCATCCTTTGCTTTTCTTAACGCTATATGATAATTTTTCAAACAATTTTATCTCATGGCAGGAATTGAATCGCTTATACTTATAGGTATAAACTTTTCGAGAGCAATTTAAACCATGTAACAACATAGGTAATATATAATGTTTGAAAAAATAATTTCAAACTATCATATCGTATCATATTATGTGTGCAATTTCTTTTCTTTTCTTTTCTTTTCCATTTTCACATTTTTCATTCCTTTTTCTTTGTTGCTTATCCAAAGTATCGTTTATACACAGTGTCTAAATAGAAAAAAAAATAAACAACAACGAATACAAATGAAGAAAAGAACGAAAGAAAAAAGAGAAAAATCACTGTCTTATTATCATTAATAATAATAATAATAATATAAAATTAAACGAATTTAATTTCATTTCACTTCATTACATTACATTACAATTACATTACGTTATACTTTTATTTTTCATTATTTCATTCGATTTATTATTGTTTTCTCTTTTCAGTATCTCGCACAACGTTCCCATAATCCCATAATGAAATAAATAATTATAACTGAAATTCACTAACCGACACGTCATTCAGAACAGTGGGTGAAAAAAAAAAAAAAAAATAGATTACTTCAATTCTTTCGACTTGTAATTTTATTCTTTAAATAATAATAATAATAATAATAATAATCTTTTATTACAGTTGCGACAAGTTACAACGTGTATATCCGTTTATTACCTTATAGGTATGTATCAGTTATGTATAATCAGTTTCCCTCTTAACGCTGCAAACGAAGAGCTTCAGAGGTTCTTCATACGTAGTTCGATCCTGTTTGTTTGTTTTATTTGTTCGGCAGTAAATATGATACTGTACTCTTTCTCGATCACATATGCAAAGAAAATTCAATAAGATCAAATATAAAATGATCGTTAAATAAAATATTATTGAATTATTATTTACAAGTTTTTTTTTTTTTTTTTTCTCGAAATTAATTTTCATCAAAAATTTTATCTATCAGCAAATCTATTCAATTGTATTTACGTATAGTAATATTAATAATAATAACAATAATAATAATAATAATTAATTGAATGATACTGAACAAGACAAGATTGAAACGAGAGAAACAAATTTTTGTTACAATAGAAAAACAGAAAAAAAAAAAAAAAAATAATAGATCTTATTTTCAAAATTCTTTGCGCATTTTTATTATTATAATAAATAAGAAGAAAAAAATTTTTTAAAAATAAACTAAAAGAACCAACAGAAAAATCATCAATCATACAGTACTGTCGTTATCTATACGTAATATGTATAATTATTAAATAACTGCGCCAAACTTTGATTCACTTGGGTTGAGAAATTTTATTTCATTTGAAAATTATTATCTAATTTTAGGGTTTCATAACTTCCTTACTTTCTCTTAATACGAGATTTAAAGTTATTCAAAGATCTCTTACAAGTGTATTAAACAGTCTGTTTTTTTTTTTTTTTTTTGTTTTTTCAAATTTCATGTCTTCGTTTTTCATTTAGTTTCTCATTCAGTTTTGCTGCTACTACCCACTCACTCCCCCCCGCTCCCCATTATGTTTCTTCGCAGTCAGAAATTAAATTAATTAAATTAAACTATATGTAGGTATATTATATTACATTAAATTAATTCATTAATTGTTGTTTATTGAATTGATTAAATCGTATTTACGATCAAGCAGAATTAATACAAATGAAAATAAGAAAAAATTTATAATAATAATAATAATAATAATGACAACAACAATAATTGAACAAAAGTAGAAGAAACATAATGAATGAAAATTATTATTATTATTATTATTATTGTCGTTGTTGTAGTTGTCGATTTATCGACTCATTTTCAATTTTTTTTCTGTATTTTTATTTCTCTTCTTTTCTCTCTGATACAAAGCAGGAAGATGAAAAAATCGAAGACAAACGGAAAAAAAAGAAAAATATTGGAGAAAAAAAAAAAAGATTCTATATATGTATATATAATAGGTATACACCTAAATCCAAGTTTCGTTTCCAACGTTGGATTAGCCATAATAATAATAATGGTAAAATTCTATCTGCTTCTTAAACCTAAATATGTATTTTTTATATGTATATTGTATGTATGTACGTAAGTAAATCATCATCGGTATTATCATCATCATCGCCTTGCCCCCCCCCCCCCCCCCCCGACATTATAGGGTACATGAAATCCTTCGAAATCATAAATTAGATTGAATTGAATTAAGTCAAATTAAATTAATTAATTATTATCATCAATCCTTATCGAGAAAACGTTTTTCTTTCTTTCTTTCTTTCCTTTTCTTTTTACCAATTTGTTTTGTTAATTCCGTTATCATTATTATTATTATTATCTGGTAAATTTGTTTTATTAATTTTTTTGTTGTTTTTGTTTTTTTTAAAAACCAATATCCGCCCAACACCTGGCCATCCAGTTTCATTATACATCCGTACCTATTTTAAACAGCTTTCAGATTTTTTGTTATCTATAGGCATCATGTAAAAAATAAAAAATAAATAAATAAACAGAAAAAAAAGACGTATATTTCATCGCTTTCGTAGTGCGGATACAAGCCAACTATACCAAAATAGAGGATAGATATAAAGAACACAAAAAAAAAAAAAATATTCTTATTATAATTATAATTAATAATATTAATGATATAAAACAAAAAAAATAATGAAAAACAAAAACATAATAGTAATAATAAGAACTATCCTGAATATACCTCTGTTACAAAAACAAAAAAACATTTTTCTTTTCTATTATTTGATATAAACCTGATTTAAATAAAACTGGAGATACTGCCCATCCTCTTTCTCTTTCTTGCTCTAACTACATATACAAACAATCTCTCTATTACGCCATGACACGTTTCTTTTAATCTTAATTTGTTTTATCAATTTTTTTTTTTTTTTTTTAATTTTTTGTATTTTGTTTTTTTTTTTTTTGTTTTTCTTTAAATCGTTAAAATCTCACTTGGGGAAAATCAATCGAAGTAATTTTTCTTTCTTTTCTCATATTTTCTTTTGTATTTGTTTGTTAGTTTTTTTTTTTTTTTTGTTAATTATTATATACTATATATACTTAAATATACTTGCTAAAGCGACCATCGTTCGAGAGCTTCGCTTGGCAGTAATCGTCAATTGTTTTATTTCATTTTTTTTTCTTCCTAAATTTGAATTTATATTTATATTTTTATTTTCTTATATTCAAGTGAGATGATCTTTCATTCGTACATATTTATATTTCTTCTTTTTGTTTATTACGAATTTCATTATCTTTGATAGCCTTTTTTTTTCTTATTTTTCTCACTTTTTCTTCAATTTATATACAATACGACGTATCTAAAAATCGATCAGTCGCTATTGCCATATATTATTATTAATAATAATAATAATAATGATAATAATAATAGTAATAATAATACGACGATAAACTAGGATAAATTTTTAATTGTTCGAACGTTGGGTGTTACGCGGTTGTATTATACCTATTTCAATATTTCTCCTCTCTAATTGTAATTTTTTAATTTAATTTTTTTTATTTTTTCAAACGTTATCAAATAAACAATATAACTACTTGTTTTGAATGCCTCGAAAAATGGTCGTACCTCTAACAAAGACATATAAAACATTTTGTAAATATATATATTTATATATATATACATACATATACATATATATATTGAATTTCATGTGTCTCAGACTTGTTGAGAGGGCCTGTAAAGAAATAACAGTTTATTTATTTATTTAGTTTTTTTTGTTTTTCTTTTTTTTCACACAGTCCTCGACCTGCATAGTCTCGTTACTATAGACTAAAATATTCATTACAATAATAATAAATCTGATTACTTAATTAGCTCTCTCTCTCTCTCTCAAAAAAAAAAAAAAAAAAAAAAAAAAACACTTGATTTTATTTTATTATTATTTTTCACTTCTTTTTTTCAATTCTCTTATCTTTTTCCCCTTATTCCTTTACAATTTCTCTCTCTTTCTCTCTATCTCTCGTATCTTTTCCCCGCTACCATTCTTTTTTTATTTTATTTTATTTTATTTCATTTATTTTTTAATCTCTTAATCGTTATAATCGCAGCAATTATTGTAAAAATCTTAAATCACTAAAAAATACTTATTAACAACGCATCAATCTCGTCTCGTCTTTGAATAAGTCATAAGGTATTTTTTTTTTTTTATTCTTTTCGTTTTTTTCTTTTATTTTTTTTTTTTATACCTATTTATGCCGTTCCCGTAACGATACTGTTTTGAGACTGCGCTGTCGTCGCTGATTGTTGCTGATTATTCGGACGATTCTGGTTATTATGGTTCGTTATTACTTTTTGTTGTTGTTGTTGTTGTTGTTGTTGTTGTTGCTGCTGCTGGTTATTCCCCTGTCTATTTCCTCCTCCGCTACCTCCACCTCCTCCACCTCTACTTCCACCTCTATATCCACCACGATACCCAGTATTTCCACGATACATTCCTCCACCCATACCACGGTTGTAGTAACCACGTCCGCGGAACCCGCCGCGCCTAGTCGAAGCTACTCCAAATGTTTCGGAGTTTAATTTACGTTCCGTTCGCCAATCCGTACGCTGAGATCTTCTGCAGAATAAATTTTACACACATACACACACGTTATTAAATAATTACAATCCTATTATATCAGCTCTAGCTATGAACTATTTTCACAAATTCTAGGTGTCATTTTGTATCTAAAAATTACAGAGTATTTTTTTTTGATTTCTATCATCGATGCTTAATATTTATTAAAATGAGGCAAATTCACCGTACTATAATTTTTTTGGTATTAAATAAAAAAAAAAAAAAAATGAAATTTGACTTAAAAAAAAAAAACAGTTTTAGGCACAAAACCACGCCTAAAATTTATGAAATAGTTCATATATCTTCCCTCTATCTCAAACCATCAATAATTCTTTCTAACTCATTGAATTTCGAAATTTTTCCATGGATATTATCAAACTGTTGATGCAATGAGTGAATCTATTCGTGAACAATGATCACAAATAGCATTACCATCGCATCATATTTGTTTTTAATCTAGTATGAAATTCACATTCATCGCTTCAATAGATCTGAAGTGAATCCGGCACTTTTCATACATATGTATTTTAATAAAGCGAAAAATAAAAACGAAACTATGAATAAGAGAAAGAATAAATATTATTATTATAAATATATATAATAACGCGAAAAAAGCAAAGTTTAGCTAACCTATTGCAGCCTAAAGTCTTCCGAAAGGCTTTATAAGGCCCTGAAATAACTAAAAAAAAGCTTAAAATGTATAGGAAAAAAGCAATAATTTACCCTTTACTCCTCTCCACAGCCTCGCAGCTGATGTTATCAAAGAAGGATTTGGATTTGTCATAGTGAACAACGTCGGTTTCTTCTTCAGGCTCTCCCTCACCAGCACCTGTTTCGTTACCACTATCGTCCTTCTTTTCATTGTCAGTACCGTTGTCGATCTTTGTCTTAGCCAGTTGGGATCTGAAATTATTTCATTTTTCAACGATTTATATTAAAGTTAAAATTAAACAGACGAAAAGATTCTAGATAAGAAAATTTGTAATAAAAAACAAAACAAAATAAAAAAAAAAACATAAGATAAGGTCAAAAGCTGATCATTTGCAGAGAAGCCCATTTTAAACGAGCCAGGCTATTATTTTCAAAACTAAGCAAGATAGTGAAAAATGTTTTGGACAAAATTTGCATGGTTTCAAGGGGGGATATTTGATAATGCTATGAATTTTGAATGTTTCTAGGGTTTTATGGGATTTTTATAAGGTAACTTTTGTTTTTTAAACTGGAACCCTTATTTGTTAGTGTGGATTCATAATCTACAGGAAAGAAAATACGTTATTTCTGTAGGCTGAAAAATAGGCGTTCACATTTAAAAAACAAAAGTTACCCAATGAAAATTCAAAACCCATAGCATTATTAAATATCCTGCTCTGGAACGATGCAGCTTTTGTTTGAAACATTTTTCACTGTCTTGCTTAGTTCTCAAGATATTATTTTGGCTGTATTGACCCTATATTGACTAAAAGATCGAATAAGACGCACCTAAGTTCTTCAAACTCTGTATTAGCTTGTTCAAAGTCGTAATCATTTTCGAACTTCAAAGTGTTCTTCGGTTTGTTGTTTATGCTTCCTGGCTGTGGTGGTCTGAAGCTACCACCACCGCGTCCTCCTCTTCCTCTACCACGAATGTTTCCTCGGGCTATCCAGCCTCCGCGATTTCCACGATTAGCTTGAGGGTGGCCAGCCGCATGATTCGGACCTTGTGGATGGCCGTGACCTTGAAGGTGATTCATATCCTGCTTTTCTCGATTATCACGTTTTCCATCACTGTATTGAGACATGCCGCTACCTGTCCGACCACTTCCATGACTGAAAGGTTGTTCGATTTGTTTAGAGATTGGAAAGCTTGAAAAATAAATTTATGGGAATTGTTAAATTCTCCAGGTAATCTGAGCCCAGGATTAACAAACTTGGATCTAATTCCAACTTGCTTACACGAAATGATCAAATCTTTGGAGATATTTATGCAGGAAAATTTTTAGCTAATGAAATTAGAAGCTTCGATTTTTTTTTTGTTTTCAATTGTTTGATCTAAGGGGATCTATTTTTTTACACAAAGTTCTAAATTCGGAAATGGAATTTTTATACCGCCAATGAATACGCTAGGACTTTGTCTTCCAGAGTTGTGAATTTTCGAATTACGATTTTAGTTTCAACTAGATTTTAATGAATCGTTATTTTCTGTATCGCATGTAATTTTTTAAACAATACCCGTTAGCTTTTTGGAGCTTCAAATTATTTGACAATTCAGAAATTATGAAATGCACATTATTCTACAGCTTCTTTTGGTTACCACATCCACATCTAATATCCAGAGAATCTTTTTTTAACTTGTGTTTGGCGTGTTTCAAATCTCCAAATACTAGATAAGGAGCTAAAAAAGCTGTAGAGTTTGTTCTTTGTTCAAATTATTGAATGAGTGGTGCGATAAATGTTGAATGTTAGTCAATATTTATACAGCTCTGCTTAGTTTTGTTTAACGGAGCATAAAGCGTTCTTGAATCTTTCTATATCCTCAAGCTCTAAAATTTTCGATTCAGAATGCTTATTTTACGTCAGATGCAAAAAATCAAGTTTTAAACAATGCAAGACTTGATTTGATGAAAATAGAAAAACAAAATTAATCAATGATTTTCAAGAAACGGATCAGCTTGAATTATGCCAACCCTGAAATATATTTATGACAATATGTAACTAATTTAAAATCGTCTCCGCCATGTAACAAGATAATTCATCATCACCCAATCTTGCTACATAAATTTAATTTTATTGGAACAGGTTTAACCGGGAGAAGAATTATTGGCTAAGGGTGAGGTAGAAAGAGGATTTGAACACTTGTTGATCTATTAGCAAGATAAATTCGGAATATTATCCAACATTTGTATGATTTTCGTATCGTTTCATGTACCAAAATCAAAGAACATTCTTTATAAAATAAAGATTCGAATCCACATACGAGAAATCGAATTTCAATAATCATAAAACAAGGTTAATTAATAATAAGATACAGAAAAAAAAAGAAACCCAACAATCAATTTAAAAAAAAATTTTCACGAACCTCTCACGGTCGCGATACGGCGGTTGTATAGTTCTAGGATTTGGTTTTTCGTTTGCAGGTTTATGGGCGTTAGTATTATTGGATCGTTGTTGTTGTTGTTGATGGCCAACCTGTGTGCCCTGATCCATGGTCGGACTCTTCCTAGTCATAAGTGAAATAGTTGGTGTGATAGAACGAGATCCTCCGCTAATCAAGTCCAGTACACCTAATTTATAAAAAATAAAATAATGCGAAGATTGCTTAATGAAAATAAAACACATCACTTCTCTTCAGAAATTGATCGTGTTTTTTTATTTTTTTTCACTGGGGCGACTATTTTCTATCGCAGTAAAAGTTATCAGTTTATTTCTTCCAGCAAAAAAACTAATCCTCATTCCAATCTACGGCCTCGATTGAAAATCAAATATCAAAAATTTTGATATATAAAAAATAATAATATTTCAAGTTCAAAGTATCTTGTCTCTATTTTTTCAATGTTTCTCATCGAGATCAACGCCATGATAAGATAATGAAATTATGCTAATAAAGTAGACTTGCAAATCTACGAACGGTTTATCTCTTACTCCGAATCGAATCTGTTGAATCAATCATCTTGAAAATGAGTTTGCTTTTAGTAAAAAGTTATCTTCTATTTCTTGTTGTTGTGTTATTATTATTATTATTATTATTATTATTATTAAAACGGTTACGAATGATTGCGCGGAACGGGAACGACGACGACGACGACGACAACTGTTAGTAAAAGTTATCAAAAAGACAAAATGGTAAACTGTATGAAAGGGAAAATAATAAAAAAAAAAATAAAAAAAATAAAAAAATAGAAATAGATAGAGATAGATATAGAAACAGAGAAAGAGAAAGATAGATAGAAAAAGAAGATTTTTACAGCGTTAGTTACTGTTCGTTCTATGCAAAAATTTCTTTCGAATTTTTTCATGCTTTATATTCATGCTAGGTTTGTTTATTTATTTTTTTTTTTTTTCAATTTAAGAAAATAAACCGTGCTTGATAAAATAACAGATAATTAATAAACAGATAGAGAAAAAGTTTGTTTATTTTGTATCCTGTTCTTCTTTTTTTTTTTTCTTATAATATGCGAACTGGTTTTGCTATATCGTTATCGCCAGTGCTTTTGTTTTTTTCTATTCATTGTCCATTTTAATTCAGCAATAGCAGCCCATAAAGAAAATTAATTCATTGTTTCTAATGACTTGGCTAATGAAATAAATAAATAAATAAATGAACTAAAAATTAAGCAACGAAGCGCAAAATGTCAAACAACTTGCAAAAAATATATATTCGTTGTTATAATAATGCGTGAGAGTATTGATATAGGAATAAGCAAAATTAAAATAAAAAACGCATTAATTTAGCCAGAAATAGTGAAAATTTGAAGATTTTTTTTTATCCATTAAAAAAATGTACCGAAGTTGTTAAGGTTTTTTTACTCACGACGCTGAAGGCTTGTTTTAGAGAGATGTGATTGTTTACAGAGTGGATAAAAGCGGATAAAATAAAACGGCAAGCAGGTGTGATAAGATTTAAGATAGAGAAAGAGAGAAAGAGAAATTAGTAACAATTTTTTTATAATGAAAGAAAAGATGCGATAAATTTCTGGCGGCGTATAAAAGAATAGAACTGAAGTTACCAATAAGCAGCAGGCAAGCATCGGGTAGCAAGATCATAGCAAAAACAGTTTACCATCTTCCAAAGATTGGTCTTTTTGAATTTGATCAACGTGGCCCGGTGCTATCGAGTTTGGGATCGAGACGATGTTCGGTGCTTCGGTGGAGCCCAGGCCCAACTCACTTGGTTGTTTGTTCATTGTTACTCGAGGATCTCGGCCGCCAGCTCCGGGCAGACCCATTACTGGACCCATCGCTCCCATACCACCCATCGCGTAACCACCTCCGTATTGACCTCCCATTGGTCCCATTTGACCCATCATTGGATGATTGAAGCCTGGCTGCGGCTGGTAAGGCGGCTGACCCAGGCTGGGCTGTACTGTCATCTAAAAAACGGTTTGATTTTCTTTTTTTTGTTTATCTATTGAATTTACGTGGTCTTAGGCTTTGTTCTGATTGATTAATCTACTTGGAAGGACTCGTGGCAATTTTTATCACAGGCAGCTGCCGATTAAGGAGACTTCAGTGTTTTTTGAATAATATTTACTAATAAAATTAAGTAAAATTTGTTTTTTGATGAACAAAATGTGTTTTTAAGATTGATTTTGCCTAAAACACTATGTAAAATTATTTCTGTCACAATCAACTCTCAGTAATTGTGTTTTTTGTTTTTATATTAGTGGTTTTTGAATAATATTTACTAGTAAATTTAAGTAAAATTTGTTTTTTGATGAACAAAACGGGTTTTTAAGATTGATTTCGCTCAAAAATGTATGTAAAATTATTTTTATCACAATCAAATCCCAGTAATTATGTTTCAAGTCCCTATTATAGTGTTTTTTGAATGTCTACTAATAAATTTGGATTTTGATGAAAAAACCGTGTTTTTAAGATTGGTTTTGCCAACAGTGTGTAAAATCATTTTCATCACAATCAAATCTCAGTAATCGTGTTTTTTGTATTCATTTTAGTCTTTTTAAAATAATACTAATAATAAATTTCAAATTAAATTTGTGTTTTGATTAATAGAACATGTGTCTGAAATTGATTTTGCTTGAAGTAGTGTGGGAAATCATTTTTATCACAATCAAATTTCGGTAATCGTGTTTTTTGAAAAATATCTAGAGAAAATTGGAGTAAGCTTGATTTTTTGATAAAGTAAACTTGTTTCTAAGTTTTGTTTTGAGTAAAAAGTCTGTTTGGAAGTCTGAAAACCAATTTTCATGCCAATCAAAATTCTTGATAATGCAGATTTCAGTCCTTGGTTTAGCATTGTGAAAAATACTTATTGATAAATTGGAGTAAAATTATTATTATTATTATTTTTGATAAACTGAACGTGTATTGAGAATTCATTCTACTTGAAAAAGTATGGAAAATTATTTTTATCACAATCAAATCTCAGTAATCATGTATTTAATCCTTATTTTATTACTTTTTGGAAAATATAATTACAAAGAAATTGAACAAAAATTGATTTCTGGATAAAATAAACTTGATATTGAGCTCTATTTTGGGGAAAAAAGAGTGTTTGGAAGTCTAATACTTATTTTCGTTTTATTTAGCTATAGATAATATTTTAGTCCTCATTTCAGTGTTCTTTTAATATTTCACAAAAAAATTGACATAAAGCTTGTTTTTCGATAATATAAACTTGTCCAAAGCCTTCAAACACTTAGAAAGTCTATTTGTAAGTCTTGAAACCAATTTTCGTCTCAATCAGCCTACAATAATCAATGTGTTAGTTTTAATTCTGATGTTTCCGCTAATATTCACAAACAAATAGAAGTAATATTCGGTTTTCAATTTCAAAAAAGTCATTTTCCAGGCTTTTTAGAATTGATTATCATTCTGACAATAAATTCCGATACATTATAATATTCAAAAACTGTAAATATTCAAAAACTGTAAATAGTCTGAAATTTTGCTTAAGCTTATTGCTATTAGCTGTAACATTCATTGCAACATTTCCAGACATCACAAATCGGAAACGGATTATGCAAACTAATTGAGAAAATAATTCCACGAGAAAAAAAATAGCAAACAAACAAACAACAAATTTTAACTCAATTCTGAAACAGGGGACAAAATTTGAGCAATGAGATTCTTTGCAGAGTATAAAATAATCTAAGAAAAATCTACTTTTCTGAATATATAATTCATCAATTTAGTCATAAACTTCTAGAAAAATAAACAAAAAAATTCACATCGCCTAAAAAAAAAATTAAAATTAAAAGAACAAGGTACATCTAACAAAATTGATGTGAACGAAAAACCGAAAGACAAGAATCTATATTTCTTTTATTAGCTGTGGGAAAATTTTATTGCAAAAAATTCGTTACTGATAAAATAAAAAAAAAAAAACACAAATTACAAAAAGAGAATGAAAATAAGTGAAAATTTTTTACCTGTACGATAGCTGGATCATTTGGAATGGTGCTGACATTGTTGACTACTCTTATATCCTTGATATCTGATCCTCTGAATAGAATATATTCGTAAACTTGATTTTGAGGAGCTACTGGAAACTGCGTCTCTCGATCCTCGGTTCCAAAAGAACGTACTGTGCGCCAAATTTTAAGAAAAAAAAAAAAAAAAAAAAAAAATGGAAAAAGTTACAAGAATTTATTCATTTATATAGCTTGATGATCGAATTTGAACTTTGCATTATTAAAAAAAGGAATCTAATATTTCGAGAAAAAAAATTCTTTCATTTGCTTCTAGCTTTAGAAAATAATCTCATATAAATCTAATGTAAGTAAATTCAATTCTTGACGTTCATGCTCTTATATGTATACAACTGATCTCGAAAAATTCGTATAATTCAAATTCAAATTTAAACGGTTTTTCTTTTCGCTGTGTTTGGGAGATGGAGAAAGGTAAGGGTCATGGGAGAAAAACAAAACAAGAATAATAAGAAACATAACAGGGATTTCTTAGGCTGGTTAAAGTTCGTAATCATAAACGGTATAGATACATTGACAACAATAGATGGACATAAATTCCTGTAAGAATGATAGTGGGAAAAAAAAGAAAAAGAAAAAAAAAAAGAGACTTTGAAATCGGACGATATTTGATGTTGTTCTTGTTGTGCTAGTTATCTTCATTTTTGGTGTATTAATAAACCGCTAAATAATGATGAAATATCGTAACAAGAATTGTAAAACGGTTATAATAATTGAGAGAGTGTGAGAGAGGGAGAGAGAGAGAGAGGAGTATACATAGAAGTGGAATAAAGCTAAATATTATTCGCGCGAACTTATATGACCCCGATTGTTTTGCAAATACATAAGATATAGATATACGCACTTATACATGTATATTACATACCAATATATATATATATATATATATATATATATATATATATATATATATATATATATATATATATTTTTTTTTTTTTCTCATCAAGATATGCGGCTAAACTGAATTTAATATCCTAATAACGAACTGTCAGAGTAATGATACATTCTTAATCAAGAATTGTAAAAAAAAAATAAGCATTAAATAATTTGGGAATTTTTTTTTGTTATTATTGGTAAGGAAATTAGGCGATACAATTCAGCCGAGGCTGGTGTACATGGTATACATGGTGATTGAAAACGGCGGAAACAAAGCTGGGAGCAAATGGAGTCCATCTTACCGTTGGCTAAGGCGATCGTGCACTCCTGTGGATCAACGGTAAATAAACGGCCTTCGTAACGAATATCTGCCTTCGATATTAGGCTGATCTTAGAACCAAGTTCCGGCATTCCGGCACTCATTTTGATAATTTAATATCTGAATAATGATTGCCCCGATGTTTTGAGATTCGCGATACCATCCGCGTCTAACGCTACTTACAACACTGTCGCTTTACGCAGTACGCTACGAACTCTTCTCATAGGCGCCAGCTGACGCGATACGATGCCGATGGGTCGTAGATGCGCGAATAATCAGGAATGCCAACATCGGATATTACATATTACTAACATCGAGATGTCGAAGAGGCAACTTTCGATGTAAAATTTATCAGATTTTTCATTTTTAATCAAATTTTAATAAACAATTGGTCAGTTTTAATCATTATTTTTTTTTTTGTTTAACCGAAATTTGAGAATTTGGTATCGAGTAAAAGTCCCTAGGATTTTTAAGCCTCGAAGTTGATTGTAAAAAATCAACGAATTTTCTATTAAAATTTCATTCAATTAAGTTGAGTTTAGTAAAAACATTAACTTTATCGATATGTGAGATATTCAACGAATGAGAATACTGCAAACCTAAATAGTATTGACAGATTTAGATTGTTCTTCAAAATATTTTTACATCAATTGCGAAACTTGTAATCAAAAAAAATCACCAGATCTAGTAAGAATGCTGCTAACTTGGCAATACTAGTTATGCAATAGATTGGTCAGGCTAACCAGCCTCGCGATTCAATATTACTATACATAAATCTTATTTCAATTTTTTAATGTATTACTAATTATTATACATATTGTTATTAAAATTTATGCTCCAGCAAATATGTACCCTATATATTCTTTTTTCGGCTATATTCAAAGACTCGGCTCTATTGAACTGCTGGTATTCTAAAACCAAAATACAAATTACGGAGTAGTTAATATATAATTTGTTCAAGAAATTCCGGTGCAATTAAGTAATTACTTTGCACCGAAATTTATTAAATAGCTAAATTATTCAGTGAACGCTGAATATAATCGGACTCTTCTCGGTTTGATTCTAGTTCTATGATACGAAAATATTTCAAACGTAAATTCAAAGCCAATTCATAAATTCCAAGAATTATTCCGATGGATTAAGAAATAGCTATAAAATTTTTCTATATCATGTTATTCCTCAATTTTGATACAGGCATCCATACATAGTATAAACAACGATTATTGTAAAATTTACATAACAATTGAAAAACACGATAAAAATTGAGCGGAAAAATATTTGAATTCATGATTCGAGCCCTTAGCGTTGGCATACCTTGGGTAATGACGTCATAGGCCTTTTATATCCCGATTCAAGATTAAAATATATAAAAATTTGATCCTAAATAAATAGAAACCAATATTACAAATAGATGATCGAAAATTCTTGGCGTTAATTTAGTCTCTAATCATCATACCGCATATCAACAATAAAAATATCGCCTAAATATTAAACTGTGGTTCTTTCGACTTGCGTCATTTGCAGTCTGCACCTCTAGCCAACATGGCGGCATCGCTGGGAAGGGTTTGCGTTTCGGGTCTTTTAAAATCCAATAATGGTGCTCTATTTAATCAAGTAGGTAAATTATAACACGTAAAATTATCCTACCGTAATGTAAAATCCTATATAAAAAAAATCTTGGATTAATTTTTCGTAAATTATAGTCGGAGACAGTATCTAGCCTAGTGTCTCGTATCTAGATAAAGACTATTTCGAAAAACTTTACACAGGCACACATAACTTGTTTCTAATTTCAAGTAGTTATTTACTTGAAATTTATGTCCGATTTATACGATATGTCATTATCTAACAGATCTAAATTCGATTTATAGATTTTCGAACTTTTATTAAAAAATTTCCCAACTGTTCTTTATGCTTTTCGATTTTCCTCAACCTTTAAGCCTTATTTTTCATACGTTATGTAATAATACCAATATCTTATATCAACCTCCTATTCTCTTCCATTAAGTAACAGATTTATTATTAATATAACGTTTCATCAGGTAAACAGCTTCTCTACTGCCAGAGATTGGTCCAGGGGACGAAAAACGGTATGTGTTTTGACTTATGGATATAACCCTGCAAACATATATTTATACTCTTACAGTTTATTATGTATAACTTTATCACCTTCCCAACCCTGCCCTATCACAACTTGTTTTTTGTAGTCTAAACGTCTAAAAAAATTATTTGAGATGATTTAGTCAATGCTGTTCATACTTGGGTAAGTGCAATGCTGGTTTTGAGAGTGGCAAGTTAGATGGATGAGCCTAGGATGTGACGATGTGTTGAAGTTAAATGATTAAATTCGAATTTTCTGGGTTGGATATTTATTGCAGATAGTAAGTTCGTTCAAATAAAACTTGATTATTGCTTACTTTGTTATATATTATTCAAGAAACCTCTTAGTCCACTTTGTTTTAGCTGGAAATTACCAAATAAGTGACAATAATTATTGCAGAATTTTTTGAGATTTTGGATAATTGAGCTGTGAGTTAGAAATCTTCAAACTTCAATGACATTGAGTCTTTTTTGTCAAATGCCAGTATGTATAGCTTCCATCGAACTTAATGAATTCTAAACTGAATTCAATATCGTATAGTATACTTATTTCGTTGAAGAAAATTTGTTCGAAAAAGATAGTTGAGGATACAAACAATAAAAGTCTCATGGAGATTTAATATCGATCTTTTACTCATTCAGGAGTTGATGTTTGTGTTCTTGGTTCTCAATTTAGTGATTTTTTTTTTTTCATAATTCATAAACAACTTTAGGTACAATATGGTTTTTGATCAATTATAATTGTACTTGGGATTGGGCTTGATTAAAAAGTCTGCTTAAAACTTTGAATACCAAGTTTCATCTTGTTCAAAACTCAATAATGCTATTTTCAGTCATCATATTTGTGTTTTTGAAAAATATTTCACAACTAAATTGAGAAATTTAACTCGTATTGTAGATTCATGCCGCTCAATGAATGTCTTTGGAAGTCTGAGTATCAATTGTCATCTCAATTAGCTCTTGATAATCGATTTTATAGACTTCACTTTAGCATATCTTGTTGATAATATTTTATAAATGGATTGAGGTATAAGGGATAAGAAACAGTACATATGTATGGGTTTTGATTTCTAGCTGACCAAGATTGACGCATCCAATACCCAACATCTCGCCTTATCCTGCCCTGCCCTATTCCAACTCACGAACCTCCCTGAATTATATTCGATGCCTCCAAGTCCCGTTTTTCCATATTCGTGAGTACAGTACATATGTAGTGGTTAAAGACACTGTTTTTTTTTATATCTTTATCTAGAAAAAAGAATTGAATTTCAAACGTATCTTGTTCGCAAAATTTGATTATTATCATTTTTCTTCTAATTTCAACAAAGGATGTTATGTAATGTTTCAAAATTTGTGTATTTTAGTTGTTTATCTAGCTTTTTATTTAATTTTACTACAATATTTTGATTATTCATCTAACAGACACATTTATATTTGACTTTTGTTAATTTCGATTGAGAATTAATAAAAAATCAGCATACATCCGGCTAATTTTAGCGTGTTAAGCGATCCATAGGATCTTTGTTTTGATAAAGCTTACAAAACTAAGTTTTCATTCCGTTTTTTGGGATTCAAAAAGTCTCTGCTCGTTACAAAGAATCCATCGTCTTCTATTTCGTCTCTATATCGTCTCCATCTATATTCTATTTCTGTGACACAAAATTCTCAGAAGTAGAATTTTTTTATTCCCTTGAATGAACAGAGATTTCTGTGTCTTGAAAATGCCCAATAAAAGCTGGATTCTTACTTTTGATAAACAAAAAAGAGAATTATCACAGGATCTTTAAATACATATTTATACATATTCTTGAACAGCAATTCACGGCATAAATATCGTTGATATAACTAAATCCCTGGTCTATGAGCCGTAGTTCAATATTCAGTCTGTTCTTAAGCAGACGCAGACTGAATAACTGCTGAATATTTGTTGACCTTGATATTTACAGCTGCTAGCATGTCTGGGGGTGGCAACGGGTGGCATGGGAGCGCTAGTATACGCTCTGGAAAACTCTGTGAAAGCCGAGGGTGTTGAATTGCACGCACCAAATTACGCCTGGGACTTTTACGGGATATTTAGTACCCTCGATCATGCCAGGTAGCGAATTTTTTCCATCATAATTGATTAATCAGGGGTTAGATTGCTTCCTCCATTTTTCAAATTATCAAATATTGTTCAATAATTGATCAACAACAAACCCCAATCACTCTTGAGCCATGTCCTTGCACACATGAGCCTTTGAATCCTCAATTCATGCCCTGGGGATAATTTCAGCGTACGACGAGGCTGGGAGGTGTACAAGAACGTGTGTTCCACGTGCCACAGCCTCAAGTACGTAGCGTACCGTGACCTCATCGGTGTAACTCACACAGAAGCAGAAGCTAAGGCTATTGCCGCGGATGTGGAGGTTTGTTTGATAATTTTCTGGATTTTTAAGGGGAGATCCTACTGAAATTTATACTTTCCCCAATATGAAATTTACCACTGTGAGGCGTGTTAAGTGGATATAACTACAAAAAAATAAACAATATTTTATGCCTCGAAATTGATTTCCAATGGCCGCAAAATTCGATTAACACGAAAAATCGGAATTTCAGCTACATCGAATTTTCATCGAATCATCGTTCGTTCGAATCATCGTTCATCGAATTTTTCGGCAACGAATGGACATTCGTTTCTAGGCATAGAATATTGTTATTTCATGTAGGTATATCCACCCAACACGTCTTACAGTGGTCAGTTTCATATTGGGGAAAGTATAAATTTCAGTAAGATCTCCCCTTAATACCAGTAACAAACTTTTTGGATAAGTTTTAGGTTCTTAAAAATGAGTTTAATCTGTACAAGGACTATTCAGCAGAATTATTCACAAATTTCTATTTATTTGATATAATTACCAAAAAATACAGTACGTATTTACTTTCTTCGCAGATTAGAGACGGCCCCGATGATCAGGGAGAGTACTTTATGAGGCCAGGAAAACTCTCCGATTATATACCCTCGCCATATCCCAATGAGCAAGCTTCTAGAGCTGCTAACAACGGTGCTTATCCACCAGATTTGACTTACATATTGAACGGGAGACACAACGGCGAGGTTTGTAACTTAAAAAGCTACATGTATGCCTTAATGAACTTAAAAACTGAAGATTATTTATTAAATAAAAACTTTATTCCGCATTACGATAATATGATGAAAAATCGACTCTAAAATTCAATGAAAAATTATCTCAAAACTTTGTTTTATGTTTCTAAAAAAACAACAAATAAACAAATAATTCGATACTCTAACTGATATTTTCTATCTATTCACAGAACTACATCTTCTCATTATTGACTAGCTACTGTGATCCACCTGCTGGCATAACCCTTGCGGACGGTCAATATTTCAACCCTTACTTCCCTGGCGGAGCTATCGGCATGGCCCCGGTGAGAACCAATGCTTGTAGTTAACAGTCGATGATTTAATTAGCCATTGTGTGTCAAACTTCGTTTTCTATTACTTTATTTGATACTTTTGTTATTTTGAATAGCCAATATCCGACGAAATATTAGATTACGAGGATGGAACACCGGCAACGGCTTCTCAGGTCGCTAAAGATGTAGTAACTTTCCTCAATTGGACATCAAACCCAGAGTTTGATACGAGAAGATTTTATACGCTGAAGGTATGTTCGGAAAAAAAAATGTAAATAAGCAGTTTTAGTTATACGTTTTGTGATTTATATATTTTTTGTTTCTCTACCTTATAGGTAATGGGAATCGGTACGTTCATACTCGCTCTAACTTATTACATCAAGAGACACAAGTGGTCGGTGATAAAGAGTCGTAAGCTCGTATTTGCGCCTAAAAAGTAGTAAAAAAGAAAATTAAATGCAGATAAAAAAAAATAAATTAATTAAAAAACAAAAATAAACAAAAAAAAAACAAAGAAAATAATACATGAGTTGAATAATTAGCCGACAAGGATAATAAAGATGAATTATCTTCACCGATAGAATGAAATAACGGTAATGAGAAGTAGTTTTTTATTTAAAACAGAAGGAACAGAGACAATTATTGATGTTTAATTTAAGATCATAACGTAATATAAATGAACAAACATCCAGTTATTTGTCTTTAACAACAAATATTATTTGTACAATGTACATAGTGACGATTTATTTATTTTTCTTTTTTTTTGTGGAGGTGGTGGCAGTTAGACACTGCGATGTTACCTTATTACATATTATCGATAATAAATGAAGGAATTAAAACGCTGTTTTCTTAAATTATGCATCATTGTATATTGACTCTGACCTTAATCTGTACACATTGTAATTACCATAACTATACAAGTAATTATAGGTAAATTATATCTAATAATTATTATACATATTATTTCAACACATCCCCACTTTAAATCCATATTGTAAATCATTACCTATTTATTTATTCATTTTATTTTTCCCCCGATGTAAACATCCAAAAATAATAATCAGTTATTTATTAATGTTGAAATATCGTCGCGTTCGAACTGTTTACGATCATTACGATAAAGTTATTAGAACGTTAAATTATTAGAGCATGAAACCAAAGAATTTATTATTCACGGTATAGGTAGGTAGTCATTTTACGTATTTTATTTCGTTCGGTCATATTTGAATTTTATCGCTTCCATGGACTACAATGTCTCCAAATGAATAGAAAATAATGTAGATTTTTGACACTGCAGTTAATATTTTTTTCAATTGCAGTATCGCCTCAAAAAAATCTGATACTTGAACTTCAATTAGATACAAAATAATTACTGAAATGAAAACTTTTAAAATAAAAATGGAATACCTACTACTATAGGTAAGAAGTATGCCAAGTTTTAGATTTTTTGAAGCTATACTGCGATTGGAAAAAAATAATCTCAAAGTGCCAAAAAACCGTATTAACATTCAAATGGTAAAATGCGACAGCTTTGGGTGTACATACTTAGAATTGAGCTAAGAAGCTGAGCTTTTGGCTGTATTATCTTTTATTGATTTGAAGACGTTTTATTAATTCTAAAGCAACGGCTCGATAGAAAGATCTGAAATTTAGAGGACTTAATAATCGAATAATGGGCATGAAAAATTACATTGAGTTCGAATGTTCGCTTCTGTTGAATATAAATTGACTTTTGATTTTATATATACAGTAAAACTTCTCTTAACAGACACCTCTTTATAGCGGAAACCTTCTAATAACAGGTAGTAAAAAAATCTCCAACAAATGTAGCCATATGATATTATTGTTCTGAATAATGGACACTTTTCAAAAATGGACAATTTTTATGTGAATATATTTTTATTTTTTGAATTACCAATTTGAATAACAATAATACAAAGTTTACTATACTTAAAGTGCCCAAACTTTGACGTAGTCTACTTTGAGCGCACTGTTCTCGACTGGCCATGTGTTTGCCCACTGATCCGTTACATTGAAGAAGTTGAAGGTTGCCTACAGGACATGAATAGTAGAATATAAATTTATATGAAAAACAATTTAAACACTTTCACAATACTGATTAACAATACTAGAGGGTTGTTCTTTTCATAAAGCTTCTTAAATTAGGCGAAAAAATTACTGAACAATTAATAAGATTGAGATATTTGTCAGAAATGTAAAAGAGAATGGAAGAAAAAATATCAAAAATCATAAGAAAACTAAGACCCACTTTGCTGTCGATGTTTCGCCACGGTTTTGGATTTGTTACGCTGATGGTATCATCCGGAAATTCTCCAACTCCTCCAACGGCAACTCCGATAGAGAGATAAAACTGTGAACATACATAAAAAACGTTTTTTAAGGTACATCATTGAAGAAAAAATAAAAAACAAAAAAAAAAACGTCACAGCGAAGGAGCCAAGTTTGAAGGACCCCGCATTTGACCTTATGTAAAAGTGGTTTTAATCAAATTCAATGTAACTGGAGTGTGTTGCATTTCAAATCATGCTAATTAAAAGTTTCCATGAGTCTCCACACCCTAATCTGTTTTCGGACAGCAATTCTACATCTTATGAACATAGGGATCAGTCAAAGTCAGTCAAAATGGGGTTTGCCCCATGGAGACTTGTAATGAGCATGATCTGAAATGCAACATACTCAAGTTTCATGAAATTCGATTGAAACCGATTTTACATAAGGACAGATGCAGGGTCCTTTTATCTGATAAATAATGACTTACCGCTCTATCAAAAGGAGCGTTTGGGGCTGTCTGGTAACTTTGTCTGTGATTACTTTCCTGACTGTTTTTCGTGCCGAAATTTTGTCCGTCTACTTTTACAGAAATTCTTGATGGAGTCCATTCCAGTTCATAAATGTGGTAACTATCGCTCCAATAATTAGCCGACGTTTTTTCAGACATTGTAATTTGCCTTATGGGACCCACACGTGAAATCACAGCTCCAGCTCGCAGTATGCGCCCGTCATAATTGTCGCCTGCAATTGTGTGTAAGTCTCGATTTCCAATTACGCTTGCTATTCTCAACTGCCCCGATAGGTAACCAGATCCGTAAAAAGAGTCGACTGGCTGCAGCGCTATCACTGTGAATGAAATCAGAATACTAAGAGATAATGTGTGTATCATCATTGACTTGGAAAATTCCAATTATTTTATTATTTAAAAAAAAAATTTCACTAAGCTTGACATTTGAGTTGCCCGATGAAGAGATTAATAGATAAAAATTATCTGAAAATGTATCTTACCGGGATATATCCAATCACCTTGAGGAAATTTAGCACGAATTTCTACTCGTCCGTAAAGAAAAGTGAAGGAATTTTTAGTGTCTAATAGACCAGAAATCACAGGTGGTAGAATGTGAAATCCTTGAGCTCTTCTGCTACAGTATCGATGTCCACTAGTACTCGTACAACTACAATGTGGTAGGTATTGTTTTGGAAATGAATTAGTGATTATGAAGTAGAAATTTAAATACTTAGAATAAAATCTCTGAGTAATACTAACATAGAAATTATTTAAACCAAGGTGTAAACTGTATGTACTAACTTTGAGATTACGTGATTCCCATGACGTATGTAATGAGAGTTGTACCGGTTTCGCATTAGCGTTGGTTTTATTCGCAAGTTTCCATCGTTGACAGACAAGTTTTCTACGTTATCGTCATACAACACAAACTCCTCGTCCTTAAAAATAAAAATATTAACATAGTTTTATTATACGGAAAGTTTAAGTATAAACACTTGAAGCTTTTCAGCTATTTTTACTTTTTGTGTGTTTTGTGTTCTAGAAAACGGCGGGATATAATAATTTAAAACCTTACAAGATTATACCTTGTGTTCTGACGATGAGAATTTGCCATGTCTTGTCAAGATCGACCAACTGGTAGGGCTGGGAAAAATTATGGAATTCTAAATTGAATAAAAACGAAATGGCCCAGCTGTGATCTGAAGCATAGCCGACCGATAGAAAAAAATTTCATTCAAATATTTGAAAATAAGTGGTGGTGGAAAGTTTAGGGCAATAATTTTTTTTATCTGAAATTACATGTAACTAATATTCATACTGGACAAGGATATAACGTTGTGCATTTTCACTATAAAACTTGAGTCTGAAAATTTAAGAGACAAATCCTGCACGTACCGTTGGGTCTGAAAACTCCTTGCGTACTCTCCATTTGCTTGGATCTAGCCATTCGAAGTTATCTTCGAATATAAGTTCCCCTGCGCAAGCCGGATGTCCATTCCAAAAGGTACTCGAAGGATAACAAGGTGTGGGAACTGGAGATTTGTCTGTAGTTGTTTCAGGCGGCAGAGATGTGGTTACGGTAGTTCCAGTTGAGCTGCAGGGCTCTGAGAATCAGAAACAATATATTTATGCTTTTTCTTTATTTCTTAGATAGTAAGTGACGGATGGTAACGTATCTATGAATTGAATGTTCATAAACATGGTATTACTCTGCTTGATGATCTTATTTTAATTTCAAAATTCTGTTTCACCTGTGACACGGAGGTTCTGATCAAGCAGATTGTACCCAAGACCATCGTAGATGACGTGTATCCACATGTATATTTCATCTCCAACCTTGAGACGAGTTGTTCGATCTTCGTAGGTCCAACGATTGTCCTTAACTTTAACAATATCACGAGCTATTGTACCTGCTTCAAGACCGTTAAAGTCCTCATTGAACTTTACATGAAATGCCACCAGTGTGATCCCATCCTCATCTACATCGATATACCGTTATAAGAAAATTTATTTTCAGACTGTAGTTATACATTTTTGAGTAGCCCATGGTCAGGTAAGAATTTTTTATATTTTAATTTAACTTGCCAGGTATGGAGAGGCGAATTCCTCTTGGACACAATGGGGTGATTGTTGGTGTCGGAGGAACGTATTGCGCAGTACTTAGTGTCAATGCCAAACACTGAAGAGCTAGTGCATATACGTGAAAATGCACTGCTTTCATCTTACCTCTTGATTATTGACTAAGTTTTTGAAAAAAGAATTAAAAATACAATAATTGTACACAGTGAAAAATCGGCCGTTATGTTATCCAGTTATGGGGACAAAAAATTGATCAACCACACTCGCATAAATAAGCATAAAATCTCATAATAATTTATTCTGCTTTATTAGATTTTCGATTTTACTTTGAGGATAAAGTGCACTATATCTTATACAGGGTGAGTTTTTTTAAGTGTGACAAAGTAATATCTTGAGAACGGTTTGAGGTATTGAAAAAAAATAATGTACGAATAATTGATGGCATTAAGGGGGGTATTTAGCTGGGCCATATGAAATTTTAATGAATTTAAACCACCTCAAGGATATCTGCAAGTTCAACTTTGGTCATTCAAATAGAAACCTATATTTTTGATAACGAAATTTTGTTCTGGTTAAAAAAACAAACGACTTTTGTATAAAACATTTTTTTGTGAGACACCAATTTTTTGTGATATTCAGCCGAACAACTGGAGATTTTTGAACTTTTAATATCACTTTACTTCCGAACTATCAATTTCGGAGAAAAGTTACAAGAGACAAAAATTGCGTAATTTCATGCAAAGAATCTTGCAGAATATTATTTCCAAACTTTTTTTTAACAATTTTGAATTTTTTTCACGCACTTGAAGAAACTCCAATAAAAAATTACAGCAAAAAATTCCGCAATTATTTTCCAAAATTCTTTGCATGAAATTAAGCAATTTTTGTCTCCTGCAACTTTTTGCTGAACCTGATAGTTTAGAGGTGAAGTGATCTCAAAAGTTCAGAAATCTCTAGTTGTTCGACTGAATATCACAAGAAATTGGTGTCTCACAAAAAAATGTTTCATACAAAAATCGTTTGATTTTTCAACTAGAATAAAATGTCATAATCAAAAATATATAGGTTTTTATTTAACAATAAAAAGTCGGCCTTGATATCTTTAAAGTGCCTGATTGATCCCTTGAAATTTTATATGGCCCAGATTAAAGAGCCAGAGAAGATTATTTTTGTTCAATACCTCAAACCGTTCTCGAAATATTCCCTTGTCACACTTTAAAAAACTCATCCTGCAATATATGGAAAGGATTTCTTGAAACTAAACAGTCGACAGCGCATGCGTCAAATAATTTAATTTCATTGGTCGGTGAGTCCGTCTTGGGACGATATTTGAGCCTGTGAGAACATCACCGAAACTCGCGCTTGCGCTGTCGACTGTTTAGTTTCAAGAAAACCTTTCGGTATACACCGTGAATTTAAATTATAGGTATACATACCGGTACAAATATAATTGTGTATGACTTGTAAATGAACTTTAATTATAGCCGAGATATATCTATTTAGCTGTCTTTATATAATCCGATGTGCAAGCGAATGGTTAATCATCTAATTAGCGTAATTATATAGCTACCTACTACCGCGTATAGAATACAATAGAATATTGACTGCTAAGTTACAAATAATCAGTCATTGGCCCGTGTACGTGTACAGGCTAATCGGATAATAACTGTCTGTTAAGTAAACAATTTATATACCCATTCCTGGAAATTCAGATAAGATATTGGAGGGGGTGGGGGTAAAATCTTCAGAACGTTCTATGTGGTCATTATAATAGTTATATGTATGGGGCATTCCATGTGAAATCAACCGGATCACAACCTTGACCCTCTCAGAATCGGTTTAAAATTTGTGAAATGTTTTTGTTAGTTGATAAGAGGATGTTTGAATTTTTTTAGATTATTATTTGAAGGAGTTCAGATGTTATCAATTGGTATGATATATATGGGAAAATCGGCAAAACGCGAAAACTATATTACTGATATAAAAAAAAGTTTCAAATAAAAGTTTCAGTTTCAATTAAAACTTTGAATATATGGTATGCAAAAAAGATATAATATTGAGCCCCTGAAAAGTTGAAAAAGAATATAAAAACATGGTTTTCCGGGGTTCTTGAAAACAATACGTTTTTTTTTTTTTTGCTCAAGATTTTAGAGCATACTCCTCTGTTAGTTTAGAAAATAGTAGTTTACATGGTAGATATTCTTGTAAACAAACCGTTTTTAAGGCAAGAATGATATTTTCAGTACGAGCCAAAGGCGAGTCGACGGCGAGTACTGAAAATTCATTCGAACCGAAAAACGGTTTACAAGCGTGCCACATACAATATTTTTTGCGGTATTTGTATGGAAAAGCACAAAAATCATAAGTTTGTAGGTTAGCTTTACTGCGCATGCGTCGTTTAGTACTGCCGTACGTATAAAAACTTTATGAGGCAGTTTCGAGGTGCGCACTTCGAACTGGGCATCGAAACTACCGTAGAAAGTCTTTTTGAGGCAGTTATCAAGTTAGTCATGTAAAGTGACTCTTTACGGATCGAAAACAGGCATCAAAAAATCACTTTTCAATACCAATGCCGCAAAAACGTATATTAGTTTCATTATGGGCTCGGATTTGGTTTAGAAACTATGAATTTTCTACCAAATTAATTTCGAAAAAAAAAACATTGTTTAAAAGTTATGAATTTTTTTTTTTTATGCACATACCTGAGGATGGTTATTATTTAGGGTGAGAATGAATTTTTTTACTACCACTGTATCAGCCCCTCGAAATCAAGCAAATTATCTATTAAAAAATTTTTTTTTTCTGACTGTAAAAGCCACGGAGATGTTTAGGGTGGTAGAGTTAAATGGACCACCCTGTATGTATTTTGAATGGCAAAGGCAGGTTTGGGAGTTGACACAGAAAACTAAAATTTTTGAGGGACTTTGTTTTTCAAATTATTTGAAGACGATTTGTGGGGTGGCTGCAAAAAAATCGTAATTAAGCTTGTAATTACAAATTTCAATTATCATCGAATGTCCCAAAATGCAGATTATGTATATACACACATATATGTGTGTGATAAAAAATTTATGCAAACTCAAGTATAAAGATGATAATTATTAACGTATCCAGGAGAAAAATAAATTATGGAATATAGTGAGTGATAGCAACAGTATATATTATATCGCGAAATTCTTTTGGCCTCTGACCCTGACCATTTTTAATTTAGCTGTTTTATTTTCGTGTGATTATTTACATTTTACATTAACAAAAACAGTTATGATTACTTTCACATTCTTATCTTAATTATATCGATCATTTTCGAGCGATGAATTTTGGACAAATTTTACCCACAATAACTCAGCAAAAAGAAACGTTTTTGTTTTTAATTATATTTGCAAAAAAATATTGACTAAATTATCGGAAATTTACTTATATTTGTTTTTTTTTTTTTTTTTTTTTTTTAAGTTTCAAATTGGAAACAAAAATAGTTTTTTTCTTCAATAATGACTGCTTTGATAATTTGCCAAAAAATCTCAGAACAACTAATGCCAATCTCAAAAATTCTTAAGCTCCCAACTGCAGGTTTTATTTATTTATTTATTTTAGTGAATGAAGAGAAAAAAAATCATTTTTTAAATTGATAAAATGATTTTTCGTTTTGTATTTAAGACAAATAAAAATAGAACGAATTTAATGTTCACGATCGGACTGGGCTTAAAAATCATAGAATTGTCAATAGTTTTGCTGAGTTTTTTTCTTTCTTTAATTATCAAAGTCAGTTTTCTTAAAAAATCACGTTTTTTTTTTAGTACGAAACTAAAAATAAAAAATGTAAGCAGATTTCCGACATTAGATTTAATATTCTTTTCCAAAAGTACAATCTAATTTTTTTTTTTGATTGTTTTTGCTAAGTTATAAGCATTTGGAGTTTTGGAGGGTTGAATAATCGTCCAAAATCCACAAATGAAAAAAATTGATCAGTTGAAATAAAAAACTGAAAAAACCATAGAATTTTTCCGTCAATATGTATACCATGAATTAAAAAATACAACCAAATTAAAAATGGTCAGGATCAAGAGATTCTTCTCAAAAGATTCTCCAGACAAACTAATCGGAATTTATAGGACTGGCATATCGAAATAAACTAAGCTAATAAACCGGCTATCGTTTTCGAATGCAAATATATATTGAGGAATAAAAACTTATGACTATCATCATTATATTCAGGTTTACCCGAGATGATACACCGAACACAGGAGAACTAGTTTGTCAAAGAAAGATGCAATTTCGGTCTTTTCAATATCATAATGGGACTGTCCTTTTCTATTTTGGGTCGAGTGGCCTTCCCCGTTTTATTTTCGAACAAATTGTTATAAATTTTTTAAATAATGTAACGTTGGTGTAACCAAATAATTTTTATAATTCGATTGGAAGACTGAGTGGAAAATCTGAAATGTTTTGAAATGAAAATTGAATCGTAAAAATCGTATGAAATTATTACTGGATAAAGAATTTTGAAATTGTTGGAATTCAAGTTTTATTTAAATCTATTCAAAATCTATTATTAGAATTCTTAAACTTGTTGAAAAACATTATTCAATTATACCAACACGCTACATTTTTCAAAAAAAAAAAAAAAAAAAAAAAAAATAACAATACGTTCGGATAAAAATTTTCATAATGGGATTAATTAAACTAATGATCGAATCTCGATACTTATTCACACTCTAAGACATTAATTCTTCTAATTATAACTTGCACGATAAATACGAAAATATATTAATCTACTCTACACATGGATAAATTAATAAATACATAAACTTCTACAACAAATGAAATTCCTATGATCGTTAAGAAGATGCGATACTCAACTTTTTGATCGACCAAATTATCTACCATATAGTTATAAAGTTTTTCTACTGGTTAAAAAAACAGAATGACAGAATAAATCGTCATTAATGTTATATCGATCATTCATTCAATACAATAAAATCAACTTTAGCACACTTTAGCACGTCCTATATATATTCTTAATTTATTTATCACTAAATATGCTAACATGTTTATGCATGTTGTCAAAAGTATTGCCGAAGAATAATTAAATAATATAAAACAAGCTGCAGTTGATTTTTTTGTTTACCATAATTTTACACGTATAAAGAATGTTCAATATTATAAATGACGATTTATTCTGTCATCAAGTTATTCGATAATTACAGAAAACCTGTAATGTCGATAACTTGGTTGATCAAGGACGGGCAACGCGTCACCTTAATAGCACAATAAATAACGTGTCTAGCAACTTATAGATCATGACTACACACTGTGTGTGTGTAATATATTATAAAAAAAAAAAAAAATCTAAGCAGAAGCATTTATAATTAATATTATTATAAGCATATAATTATAACAATAATATACATTATACTGACTATAATTCGCGATCGTTTAACTTATAATTGAGTAAATTCAGTTATACGTATAACAATTCGTGTGTAGCACAATTACTATAACTGCAGTTTAAGTGTAACTAAAATTCCTTCGACTAATCGACTATTATATTAAAAACCCGAAGCAACGAAGACCACAAATCGTAGACGATCAGCCGAGCTGGAGAAAGGGATATTATACGCATTACCATATTTCGCAGATATAGTATATAAGTATGTATACGTGTTTACACATACATATGTATGTAACTGTTCACGACTGTAACAGCGATGCGAAACTTTAATATGTTATCTCTGTGTGTGTGTGTGTGTGTGCGTGTAGTGATCTCCAAGAAAAAGATGACTAAATGGAAAGACCGGACGATGAGATGCACTGCAGAGCCCCGCACGAGTTTCTCGATCATTTGTACAAAATAGTCTCGGTTGATATTGTCGTATAGCCGATACAAAATAAAGAACAAAGTAAAAAGAAGAAATTTTTATATTTCATATTTTTTTTTAGTTTATATTTTTTTATATTAGCTTTATCCATTTGGTTTTTTTTTTTTTTTTTTTTTTTTTTTTTTTTGAAATTTGGTAAATAAATTGTTATTTATATTTAATATCTAATATCTGTTCCAAAAACCAGTTTTTTTTTTATATTTTAAATCCCTACTTTCGAGAGGTAGCTGTACGATTATCTTTTCATCGTACGGATATTTGAAAACGAAGTTTTAACCTGTTTTGAAAGGTTTGATTTCGTTCATTTTCAATATTATTGCTTCGGTAGGCTGTGGCTACTTGTCTAGAGAATATTAAATAAGGATAAGTAGGCTGTGACTTAGGGACTGTTACAGTTTTGTGCAGTATATAAGCTTCTGAAATATTCCATAAGGTCGCGCTGCATGCAGACTCATCCTTACAATGCAGGCTTTCTTTGGACTGAAGAATTTACACCACTTTTCAGATTTTTAACTCAATCTGTTTTCGTGTTATAAATTATTCCAAAATACAAAAGAACTTATATATGCGTTTGTTTATAGCTTTGATTAGAATTGTTACTGATCCGAATGGAAAAAAACGGGTCCTGAGATTGTACTTAGATATAAAAATGGTCTAATAAATATATATAACGTATACTTGATCATTTTTGTACGCTTTACAGTGTAGAAAATCAATTTTCGTCAAATAGGATTCCTTCGATTTTTTTAAAATGATTAAATGAATAAATTGTAGTCGAGGGGAACCCCAAATTTCGAGAACCCAAGCATAGACGAACCTCCAATTCCTTCTATCTCTTTTTTTTTTTTTTTTTATTTGTAATTTTTGGAATTTAATTTCTATGCCATTTTTTTGAAAATAATTACTCCAAACATTAAAAATTACACAAAAATTCGGGTTTTAGCGTTAGAATTTACGCAAATTTTTTCAAAAAAATCATAATGTTCGTATACTTAAGAAAAACTGATTATTTATATTTTATTTACGCAAATAAAAAGTATTCTTATATGTTACCGATTTTTAAGTCAAAGTTCAATCCAAGACGGACAAAAAAGCATACTTTGTTTCTATATCGATACCGTTTTTACTATCGCCGAGTTACAATTCATTGAAGACAAACAAATGCATATAAGTATAGCATTTCGTTTGATATTTGAAAATTTATAGGGCGAAAACGTATTGAGATAAAAATCTGTAAATCGGTGTATAATTTTTAGTCATCCACAGCTATCATATTAAAAGAAAGAAAAAATAAATAAATGATAAAAACGGCAACTGGGAAAACCAAAAATATCGAGGGTCAGCAAGCAGCTCAATTCGCACAAAAAAGCTCATGTATATCAGACGGGGCCAAAAAAATCGACTATTCTTTTTTTTTTTTTAAGTATATCGAGAATATTGTTTGGGGTGACAAAAAAAATTATTGTGAGAATTTGAGTCGTTAATATTAATATTAAGAGGTCTATCATCGCAATTTTAGATTTTTTTTTTCCTGAGCGGGTTCTTGTCTCAGAACTCCCAAACCATTGAGTTAAATAAAATTGACTCAAAGATATTTTTTGAAGGAAATTAAATGCTCTACACAAAAGGTTTGATTAAAATTTTCCGTCAGATGAACCGTTTCCTTACAATCATGCCCTAAAAATTGGTATATAGTTTTACAATTCGATCTTTTAACTTTGGAATTTTGTAATTCATGTACAAAATTAGTACCCGGAAAAAAAACCGATAAATATTCTTATGGGAAAGCAATTGCTCTACAAAAAAAGTCTTTTAACATTTTTGACTAAATTCACTCCATCAAAAGTTATTCAAGGTTAAAGAAAAACCCGCTCAAGGAAAAAAAATCTAAAATTGCGATGATAGACCTCTTAAAATTAATATTAAGGACTCAAACTCTCACAATAATTTTTTTTTTGTCACCCCAAACAATATTTTCGATATACTTAAAATAAAAATAAAAATAGTCGATTTTTTTGTCCCAGTCTAATGTATATAATATCTAGATATAATTTACTGTACATATGTATGTATACATACGTCAGATAAGAATTATAACATGCATAGATAATAATATAACGATGTCCGATGACAATTTATCGCGTCCAGACTCTCACTGTAGTTTTTTTTTTTTTTTTCAATTCATCTTCGCTTTTTATTTCTTTACTTATATTGCCTCGTTTTTGCAGCATGGCAGTTTATCGACACCAAGCTCGAGCTGACCTGCATTGAATAAAATTATTAATGTGTATATGTATATGGGGCATTGCATGTCAACTCGACCGATGACCGAAGTCATAGCGTCTCTCATCTATCGACAATCGACAATTTACACTATTTATACCACTAATCTGTAGGGTTTGATCTCTCGACCCCATTGATGCGTAGATCAAGAATTTTTTTAGATATAAAAATGTTAGGAATTGCATGTGGAATGGTGCTACAATGTCGGATTTTGGAATTTTGACGTATAGGTTTTGATATTAACCAGAATAAGTGTGACACGTCCTGCACACTTGACGAATATAAAAAATTAATTCTTCTCGTGTTAATTAATTAATTTATTAATCGTTAATCATCGAATAAATTCATTATGTATGATTTTTTTATCACTCGTTCGGAGTTATTCTCGGTTTTATTTTTTCGTCGGTAAAGTAGGACTATAGCATACTCTTAAACGAAACATACACGAGATACTCTATCAATAATTATAATTAGTTCATTATAATGCAGACATTATATGTTATATATTGTATAGTATATATAATACATACATACCACGCGTGTCATCACGACGATCATGGATCATCAAACCGCAAACATAGTACTTATTTATCATACAAATTACTCTTTCAAGTATTGCATGTAAATCTCGTTCTAATGCAACTAATCGATAATCATGCTGCACATACTAAAGCAATCATTTAATTAATTTCTTTAAATTAATAAATATATACCAATAAGGGAAGGTTGGGACAAAATGGGCCCCTTAAGAAAAAAAAGGTCGATTCCACGAGCTTCTTTTTTTCATAATTCAACTTTATTTAAGTCTCTAAATACATACTCAGTATCAATATGACCCAGCCATAAGAATTATGTATATAGCCTTTTTTATTCGGTAATAAAAAAAAAAAATAAAAAAAATGGGGGGGCGATTTTGACCTCACTTATTTTTAAATATTCAAAATTTTAGGTAGCCCATTCTGCTGCACCCTTTCCTATATATATATTATTAGATATTTTAACTTTTTGAAACTTGAATTTATTAATTTTGAATATATGTATATCACATTATGTTTACAAAATTTGTATACGTTATATATAGTCTTTAAAAGTTTAGTAATATACCACACGTACTTTGACACCGCGTGGGGGGTCACGACCCTGTGTATGAAAGACTGCGTGCGCACATAAGTATATATATAAATATATAATTGTATGTACATACATACTTATATGTATAGGTATAATATAATATATACCATAATATCGTAAATTTAATCAGAATAATAAACGAAGATGATCGTATTTGTATGTATATAAACTACATAAATGCCCCAACAAAATATAAAGTCTATTAGTTCGCGAACCGCTACGAATTGGTGTGCTTATATATTCCTCGCGTTGTCATATTATACCTATATCGATATACCTATAATATATTAATATACATTTATATGTATTGTTCGATTATATGTTATACAATTCATTGAAGAAATTATTCCGCAGAATTTGATCGTCAAATATATATATATAATTATATTATATTATAAAACATGATTAGTACGTACTATATCATATAATTATATTTATCCAATTATTCAAATTTCAACGATGTATATCTGTGATGCAAAAAATAAATAAATAAATAAATAAAAAATAAAATAAATTGAAAAATGAATATTAAAGAAATGTTGTAATTGAAGCATTTTCATAGTATCGCAAATCGTTAATAACTTTTGACTAAAAAGAATCATAAAAAAAAAAATTAAAAACCAAAGTCTTCTTCTTCTTTTCTTTTTCTTATTAGCCCTTTGTTGTCACACTTCCAAATATTAATTTACGCGACTTGTAAAATTGGGTAAAATTATAAACCGCAACTGATTTTCAAATGGTTACCGTGTGAAAACTATCCGTCTGATTGGTACGAAAAAGTAATGGAATATACTTTGAACATTGTTAAATATGTAGCAACAGTTTTTGTATATGAAAACAAACGATAACATCTCCAGAAAAAAATCTTCAACGTAGGTCAAGTAACGATAGTATGTAGATATGTGTTTCCAAGTTGGGCGCCGAATCAATTTGACCAAGGGCCGTGACTGCAACGAAGGGTTAATAATTCGATATTATAAAACGTTACGAAATTAACATTGTCAAAAAACATAATATGTATATAAATATTTTCAATGATACGTTTTAATAACAATAACAATATTAATGTGACGTTTTGACACGATCTTCATAGCTTAACTTCGCAATTTGATGTGTATAATTATTATATAAATTTATTTACGACCACGTGATCGCGCGATAAAGAGCTCCGATTATGTCCAAAGGTTGCGATAATATAATTTAGATACTTTGCAGGGTGTCGTTCTAATAATAATAAATAAATAAATCAATAAATAAAACAGTTTTTGCGTACGAAAGAGCTTTATCGCCATCATATCATGGCCAATAACAGTATATGTAACTTTCGTCTGCAACGATTAGTCTCCACTAATCATAATTATTTTCTTATTAAAAAACAAAAAAAAAAAAAAAACAATCAAATGAAAAATAAAAAAATTATCTACTCCTCCTTATTTGTCTACATCATCTCGTTTTTTGTCATCGAAGATAACGTAACGTCTATACGACGTATATAATATTTACGTAAATAATTCTGATAGTCAATAAATTATAAATATAATAATAATAATAATAATGATAATAATAATAACAACATTTATTTATTCATAATTGGTTTGACTAAATTACTATCCTTAATTTGAATAATAATTTTTGATATAAATAATTAGATCGAGGGTCCATGAAAGAAAGAAAATATATATTTTTGTTAATTATTTATGCAGAACTCGATGTCGATTTGGTTGAGAATGTACCGCAGCTTCGACGAATGTCAGCAATAGAAAGAGCCAAGGAAAAAGAAGAAATAAATAACGTAGTTTCCGGAAAGAACGTTCTTGTTACTGGGGGTGTACATGGCCTTGGGGCAGCGTACGTCAAAGTATTTTTGCAGCATGATATCAATGTAAGTTTCTTGGAAAATCTTTCGATTTATATAATTTATTGATACAGGATCTTATTTTTAATTAACAATAAAATGAAATTGGAGTACAGATTGTTATAATCGATCGAAAATTACATCCGTAATGCAGTTCCATTGACGTAATATTATAAGGGATGACGTATAAATTATATCAAATCATTATAATCTTGAAAATAATACATTATATTGGAGTTTTCAAAAATTTAGGAAATATCGATAGAAAAAATTGTCTCGAATTATTTTGAACAAATAAGATTTTCAAAAAAAGCTGTCTATATAATTATATATTTCCAATATACATTTAAAAAGTTATAATTGATTATTAGTTGACTTTCTTTGATAAGATCGAACACTGTTAATTTTTCTATTTTATTTTTTATTTTCCTCCTATTTTTTTAGGATAAAGTGTGCTGAAAATTTTCGTCTATACTTTATAAGAATCGTGCAGGAACCTTTTTACATTATGTTTTTACATTATGTATACTTTGTTGTAATAAATAAAACAAAAAAAAAAAAAAACAAAATCGAACAAACTCATGATTTCAGAAAATAACGATAATTGATATCGACGATGTAAATGGTCAGCGATCTGTGACAGTGATGAATAAAACCATCGGTTGGGAAAAAGTGATATATATTCATGCAGATGTGTCTAAGCACGACCAAATGATCGGTGAGTTTGAGGTGATTTTTACTAATAAATAATTAAAGTAGTTTGAGTGCTAATATTGTGTATTTCGTCGATCGATTATCAGCAGACAATCGGAATTGAAAAAAAAAAAAAAGAAAAGTAAGCAAGTGGATTTTGCTCTGATTTCGACAGTTTATAATCTACCCTCGATAGTTATACCCATCGCGAGATCTAAACCCCGAAATTTCAGGAACCCTGTTCTGTACTTTCGAAAAAAATCGGTTACAAAGTGTAGTAGGTATTTGTTTTTCAAAATGATCTGTCTTGCCGAAAATATAAATACATTAGGGTGGTTAAAAAATAAAAAGAAAAACAAAATTCTTATAGGGGCAGGGAGGGGGGGGGGGGGGGCAAAATGGGGTAGAATTTTTTTTTTTTTTTCAAACAAAATGGGGTAGAAAATTTTTTTTTTTTTTCAAACTTTGAAATACATGTTTTTATAGGAAAATAAATTCTCTACAAAAAAGCTTGGATATATTTTCTTCTAAGTTCAACGAATGAAAAATTATAAAACATTTAACATGCATGGTTAATTATAAGCATGCACACATTGAGTCTTCCTACTTACTTATAGTGTTTAAAGCCTTATAACTTTTCATTTGTTGAATTTACGAAGAAAACACATCAGTGCTTTTTTGTAAAGAATTTAATTTCCTATAAAAAAATGTATTTCAAAATTTGATAAAATAACTTCACATTACTTTTATTCGAGAAAAACGAAAAAAAAAAAAAAATTTCACATGTCATATATGAATGGAAAAATAGATTCTCGATGAGCTCTTAGTAGGATTGAAATATTTAGCTGATTTTTTGGAAGAATTTATTATTTTAATCACCCTGATATACATATACGTAGAAATTTTCCGGGCAAAAGAATTAGTCTCACAAAAATCGTATCAATTATCAAAAATCCAAAGAATTCAACTACTTACTCGGTTATTTCATATAAAGAAAGGACTCTAATGCTTTTGATATAATAAAATTACATATTATTATCATGAAGATTAAGCATTAAAGTCCTTTTTTGAAGTCCATGATCGAATAATTTAGATTCTAAATCAGCACATTTATTTTCACTATTAGATGCGTTTAAGAAAGCCTCGGAAGCAATGGATGGTATCGATATTGTGATAAACAATGCCGGAATTCTCGACGAGAGGAGATGGGAGAGACAAATCGCTGTAAATATAGTGAGTTCAGCATGATGTGTATAAAATATTGACCAATTAAATTAATAATATTTTTATTAAGTAGCAGTTTTTTTTTTTAAATTTTTTTCATCAATCCCTTTTGCAATTCGATATTTTCTATGTGTTATATACATAGTTTAAAACTATGAATCGTAACTACATTAAGATATAAGTAAACTAAACGAGTCCTAAAAATAGATGTTAGTGTATACCTGGTTGATTATTATTGAAATTGGGGTTTAATGATCTCCACCGGAAGCTTCTATTCACCTAGCCAGTATGCAAATTTATTTTTGGCAGTGTACTACTTTGGCAAAGGTCGACTGCCAAGAGGCAATGAATAACTACCATCATATAGGATCTATATTTACTTATATATGATTATACAATTGATATAATATGATAGTTCAACGTCTGATCCCTATAATCCTAACACAAGCATTAAAATTCATTCAATCGATCAAAGAACTGTTATTATTAATAGATAAAATACTATTGGAAAAATATTAAACCTCATAAAATAATTTTATTGTATCTATAAATACTTGCGGTATGATTAATATTTTTTGATAAATTAATTATACTTAAGAACAATAAATTAAATGGAAAGAAGGGACTGCAGTAGTTCGTTGAAAACTTAAGTTTTTTGAAAATAATTCTATAACTATTATGTATATGAGATTTTCAGCGATGAAATTTTTAAAGCGAATCAGATGTTGAAAAAATTGAGAACTTGGAGAGTAATGTTGAGAAACTATCGGTCTGAAAATTTCTTGAAGAATTCCACTTATTGTTATTGGTGTTAATTACCTATACCCAATTGTCATTTCACAGAATGGAAACGTTTCTTGTGCGCTTCTTGCCTTCGAACATATGGCGATAGACAAAGGTGGCCGCGGCGGAGTTCTGGTTAATATATCACAGCATTCAAATTGTGAAACAAGTGCTCAACTGCCCATATACACAGCTACCAAATGGGCAACCATTGGATTCTCAAAATCTCTAGGGGTAAAATAACAACTGATTTTGATAATAGTATATAGAATATGATTAAAATCAAATCTCGTGTAATAATGTAACAAGCAGTAGAAAATATGAGACTGTATATTTTTATTGCAGATATCAAGAAATATCAAAATAAATGTTTCTTTTTTTTTAATTCTTCCATTACAGTGGTTTCTACGTGTGTTTAAATAATAATATCTCTTGTAGGCTTCATACAATTTTGAGAAAAAAGGCATCCGAATCATGACTTTGTGTCCTGGGTTAACAGAAACTGCGCTGACTATCGATAGCCCCAATAAGCTACTTTCTAGGGTGATGAAGGCAGACTTTGTAAAAAATCTAGAACAGCTTCCAATACAAACGTAAGTTTCATTCAAGAAATCATGAAGAAGATATATTGACACTATACGACAATAATCTGTACCAAAACTAGCTACGCTATATATTATAACAGCAAATTTTTATATTGCTCAACATCGTTGAAGGTTCATATAATGAGAATATCAATCAGAAATCTGAATTTTCGATTTTCCAGACTTCAAACACCCTTCAATATTCTATGCATATCAAAATTTTTAGTACTTATTCAAGACTCAGAAATAGAATATTTTAGATTATTCCAGATGTTTGTTTGTTCTCTAAGTTTTGCCAAGCCTTTTAATGTCAATATTCTATCAATGATTTCCAGACCTTTTATTGTTGCGAAAGGGTTGATGACGATTTTACGGACTGGAGAGCACGGTAGTATTTGGGTAATAGAGAACGGAGGCCAGCCTTACGAAGTATACATCCCTGAGCCACAAGCCTTGCGCCGTTCCTTCAGGGATGATTATGTATGCGAACAAGAATTGATCGATAAAAAATTGACTGCAGAGCTGCATGAAGATCTGGCAGCTGCAGTGGGTCTGGCTTCGTGTGGTTAACGATTAAAAACTAGTATTTTAATTTACTATCTATAATATATGTAATAACAAATAAGTAATTTAATATCGATAGCTAGTTAAAAATTTATAGAAAATTTTCAACTATATTCTGATATTCGTGAATCAAACCCTATAGGCAGACCTTATGAAAATTACTCTCAAGGCGCTGTTACAATTGAGAAAAAAAAATTCTGATTTTTATATAAGTTATATTATTGTTTTTATAAGTTACCCTATACTCGAATAGATTTATTACTGAGATAGTTTTTTTATACGTGAATTGTTAGACGTTAATAACAATATACCAATAATGTGTATATATAGTATGATTATTGAAAATAAAATAATAAGCATACTTCATATACTACAAAATAAAATAAAATTGAAAAATTGTAAGAATTTTGTATTTAGACAATAGTCGAACTAGATTAAGCTTTAAATTCGATTAAAAAGACAGAATTTTTCAAATTCGTACTGCTATATCTGTTCAAAATTATTATTAGTTCTGAATCTATATGTCTGAGTCAGTTACAGTTATAAATATTGCAAACTAATAAAAACTGCATTACAGAAGATATCAGTGTCTGTTAATTCAAGTTTGATTAGAATAAGATAGCTAATGCTTGTAATGCAAACGAACTATTGATTAAAATATTGCTATATTTCTATTTTAATCTAAAGTAAGGCCTGTTATTCTATTATGAAGTGTTTAGAGCATCAATCTTTTCTAAATTTCGTTTCGACATCTAGAAACGTGTGGTAATTGCCAGTTATCGATAAGTACGTTATGGGATAAACAGCTGCCTCAAGTGTTATTCGTTTTTATTCTAGATTCCTTCAATTTCAAATTACTCTCGATAATCGATATTTTTATTTAGTCGAAGCTCGCGCGTTTCTCCAAGCCGTATTTATAAGCAATCGAAAAGCTCCCCATGCGTTCTGAAATGAACACTTCATGCGTCTGACCAATGTTATGGCTCGACTACTGCGCGCGAGTACTTTTTCTATTACGCAGGCGCACGCGTCGCCCCATTATACAACACAACCATACATATGACATATATATATTTACAATTATTTTTTTGATGGTATAGAATCGTATACACGATGACATATCGAATTCGTCTCAACTGTACTAACATTAGATCAGCGTCTATATAGTCTAGACTGATAAAAGCGGAGGCAGATATATAAACTACGATAATCATAGCATGAATTACATAAGCATCGAACCGCGCCTTGAGCTGCCTGGGTTTAAAGATCTTAGGTTATATAGCTAAAACGTACATCAATTACGTCGCTTGATATTGCGAGCTAGCAAATAGCAATTAAACAATCTCATAAACCTCAATGACGTATAATGTTCGTTAGCTCAATAGATTTCGGAATAAAAAGTTCCAATCTCAAGTTTATCGACGCAGCAATGTTGAAATATTTAAATGCATTTGTTTATTATATCTTGGCCATCTTGACTGAGATTTCAAAAAACCCGCGCTAAAATTTTTCCTTCTTGTCATGCGCATATGAATAATTATACTCTATGCGTATAGGTAGGCATATAATATGAGAAATGCTCATAGCTGTGTGTGCATTATTTTGTATATAAGTAGGTATATGTGTATGTAAGCATACAGCGAACTTATGAGGCGATATATATATATATATATATATATATATATATATATATATATATATATATATATATATATATATATATATATATATATATATATATATATATATATATATTATACCTGTATATAAGTATAGATATATGTACGAGTGTATATATACTACTAGCGTGTACAATTTAGGACGAGTGCTTTTTCCGTAATCGTACTTTTTACCTGTATCCATACTCCACTCTACCCCTCGCAACCAAAGAACGGTAGAAAGCTCCACCCTATTTCGCGAGGGTATATATGTGTATAGGTATGGATGTATAGGTATGCAGTCGCCGCCGCCGCGAGCTTTCCTACCTACCTCCTGGACCCCAAGGTCCGGGTCGCCAAAAATTGGGGCGTGGTGGGGACAGAGAACCGGCAATATATACATACACCTGACATACATACTCATACATATACATACATTCATACATACGTAGGTTGTATACCTTTGCCTCGGGGTGCGATCGGCACGGCATCGTGCTTTTCTTCGACTCCGTAATATGTAGTGTTGTATACATATACCTTATACCTACTCTGGTCTACGAAGTTATTTTTATAATTCCGATTCAGCTACGGTATAGGTACACATACATATCCAAACATACTCAGGTAGAAAAGTACTACGGTGCGTCCACGCACGCACACACCCATATACATATATGTATACACACAGCACACACAAGCATATATATATATATATATATATATATATATATATATATATATATATATATATATATATATATATATATATATATATATATATATATATATATATATATATATATATATATATATATATATATATATATATAAATATATATATATAAACTAAATATATAAACTAATCTTCTGTTCCCTAGGTTCGAAATTCGTTTATTACAACGTACATACATATACGTGCACACCTACATACTATACTACACATATGTATAGGTATGTGTGTGTCGAGACGAAAAGTGCAGGGGAAACCTGACGTAATGAACTTATCGTTAAGCTCAACGTCGCGTACGGGGATGGTTGAAGTGGGTATGGTCGGATCGAAACGCGCGGTGCTTAGCCATAATTGCAGGTTCCTAAAGTGCTTCCTAAAATTGTAAAAACTGCAGATAACGCAGCAGGGTGTTGTCGCCACCACCACCACCGCCACCGCCACTGCTGCTGCTAGCCTGGTACCGCCGCCACCGCCGCCGCTGAGGCGGGCTGCGCTTGCAGCTTGCTAGTAGTAGTCGATGGTAGTCGTCAGCCGTAAGCCGCGAACGACAGACACGATAACGTAGCGCTGTGCCGTGGTAGTATTACATTTTCGGTGTCACTTGTAAAATCAATGTATTACCATAGCCTACGGAACCTTTAACCTACAGGGATATACCTATAATAATATACATACCTATAGTTACGTTACGGTATAACGTAGTCGGAACCAGACCCTTTACACATAATTGCGCGCGCGTCCAGCCGCCCAACCGCTTGCGCGCATATGTGTGTTAATATTATATATTACAATGTATAATGCACATTATTAAATGTATATATATATATATATATTTATACGTATACCCTGTATATGTACATACATACATACATAAATACATGTAATATATACGAATGGCGCGGTAATTTGTTACACCCAATTGTATACTGAAGTATATATACATAGGTATATATGTTAAACTATAAATTTAATCATGTATACGCGTAATATTACAACAGGTAAAAATCCAGGTGTATTAAATTGCCAAAATTATTATATACATATGCCTATATATGTATAACTATACACATATACCATGTACACACATAAAGTCCGAGATAATTAAAAGTATTAAATAATTAAATCACATCAATTCGTTAAGTGTGTGCGCGTATGTGCGTGTGTGTGTGTGAAGATTCTTAATTTATATATAATAATATAATATATTTAAAAATAAAAAAATATATATATATATATATATATAAAGAAAAGAAGTGATGCGGTTATAAATATATACAAATAGTGCACACAAATTTTTACTAAATAGTAATTATTTCGGTCAATTACAATATATACTCCATATAATTATATGTATTGTAATATTACAGTAATTACGTATAGCTGCTGATCATCGTCGCGGTTTTATACTATATATACTATCTATCTATACTCAATATATCGAACAGCGCGTGTATAGTATATAATTAGGGATAGGTAGATACATTTTACTCTATGATAATAATAATAATAATGATAATAATTTAGGGAAGTATATATACATATATATAAAGGTCAGCTTCAAAAATAGTTCCGTATGCTAAATAGCAAATAGATTGTTAAGGAGGGGACGTATATGTACAGATATACATATACATATATATTTAGCTGGGTCGTGGTTTAAATAATATAATTGTATCTAGTTGGATAACTACGTGTGAATGATATGTTAGAAAATAATTATTATTCATATATTAACGGATTTTTGTTATATATATATTATATTACGAAGTTATAAATGCGGTTCTTGATCGTTATATTATAATTATTTCACGAATATAAATATGAATACACATACACGCATATTTAAAACAATTATATACGATCATCAGCTTCGCGAGGCGTGGAATTGTCAATAAATTGTTATAGACCTATTATAAAGAATCGTCAACCTCTCAGAAATATAACAACAATAAAATTATTAATAATAATAATAATAATAATACAAAAGATACACGTAAAGGTTGACATTAATATTATAGCGACGGAAATTATGATGACAATGACTAGGAGATCAGTAAGTATATATATAATCTCATTTAATATTATATATAGTATATATATTGTGTATGTAAATAATATTGTGTGAATGGAATTGTATACCTATCATATATAATATTATAGGTATAAGGTATATACGGATATTGAAGAAACAGATTTATTATTGTAAAGGATTTGTCTATAATCCGAATGCCAAAGCATTGTCTTACTGCAGTACGCGGTACTAAAGTAGTAGTAATAGCTAGTAGGGTCGGACAGGTTCAGGAGTCTCCTATCCATGGTAAATTGAATACTCAGAGTCCCCTGCGGGTATACGTTAGTTGAATTGTGTTAGCATCAGGATTTGGAAAAGGTTTTAAGAATTATAGCATTTATAAATACAGAAGAAAAACAAAAAATAGATTTTTTAGATTTAAATCAATTAATATATCTATTGTTTATTATTTTATTTATTTGGATAAATAAATAATCATAACATATGATGTGTGTCCTATATTATATATGTTTTATTTAATAATAAGCTTTCTGCGGTCTGAAGCCTTTTTCTAATTCTCCTTGAGTTATAATAGTCTTCGAATTTTTTTTTTTTTTTTTATTCAAAATACTTACTACTTATTGTAGTTTTAATACTCACATATTTACTATCAGAAAAAGTAAACACATTGATCAGAAAATATGTCTAAAAAAAAACAAAACAACAAAATGTAAATTAATTTGAAAATAAATCATTTGGTTCATTTTTACGATTTTAAGAATGAGTAGATTCAATATACACTATTTTAAATTCAAATTCTCATTCCTCAATGATTTATCTAGCATGTAATATATCATTAAAATTTCAAATTTTTCCTAAGCTGTATACCTATATATTGTAAAGAATGATTTACTTATTTATAATTATGTGTAGAATTTATAAAATTGCCTAAATCTCTAATTCTGAAACAATTTTATTGTAAGAAATATAATTTGAAACATAGTAGCATATTAACATTCGATGTTAAACGGTCTCTTTCTTATTCGTCGTGTATTCATTATTCGGTAACAAGTTAAACTGGTTATTTTTAACATTTAGGTAGAGACATTACGCACCCTACTGAACTGACACACTTAGAGATTGTTTGTACTGTTAGTATGTAACTTACTTCTAATGATAGAGTATGGAGTGTATTTGATCAAGGTTTTTGTACAACGTTGATTCTAGTTAACTGATAAGTCCCACGGTTAATCAGTAAATTACATCATTATTTTTAATTTGCAGATAACAATTGGAGCAGAGAGTTTGGAAAAATGGAAAAAAGGAGGAACAAGTCTGGTGTCATTTTGATTGAAGAATGCACGCACATAATTTATTACATTATCAACCGCAGAGACATTACTGCGATAAACCAATAACTATATCCTGCAGTGATGTTATAGTTAATATAACTGAAACTGCGGTTAATTCAACGGTCAGCCGTTTGCGAAAGGAGAGATGAGCGATCTACAGGCAACCCTCGAGTTCTCCCTCGAACTATGCAAGTTCTACAACGTCGATTTGTTTCAGCGTGGGTGAGCGCGTTTATTTTCACTACGTTTTTTCATTTTAAAAATACGACTTGAATATTCCCTGATAAAAAAAAACAAAGAGAGGATCCTATTAAAATAATACATAATATGTATATATATAATGCTATTAACAATCAGCAGAAGAGCATATTCTATTCTATCAAATAGAAAAACACGAGGAGATGCAGAACGTAGGCAATCTAGATATTGAATAAATTTATATCAATTTTAACTTATAATTAATTTTGAACCATTGGGCTTGTGTCTTGCATAGCTGCAGATCTTGTCGTCATAGATCCGCAGCGAAGTTTTTCAACTCCACTCTGCATTTTAACCAGCTATAATAAACTTCAAGTCAGAAGAGTGATTGAAGTACATATTGATAACGTGGAAGTAAGCTAATCTGCAGTACGACTTTATTTTTTTATTTTTTTATTTTTTTTCTTATTGTTTAATTTTCCTGCTCCAAAAAAACCACATACTTGCAGATTTCAATATAATACGTATATATATGTATATATATGTATATATGCAATTACAAATACATATATACATATATAGGTATGGTACATACATGTTATATGTACTCTTTATTATTATTAGATTTCGAATTTCTACCTGTAATTAATTATTGTCGCTGCACATTCGCACATCCAATTTTTACATACATATATACGTATAATATAATATATATTGTGTAACAATATTATGTAGCTAGGCGTATAAAGTTGCGAGAGTTCCTATACATACATACATACATACATACATATATATATATATATATATATATATATATATATATATACATATATATATATATATATATATATATATATATATATATATATATATATATATATATATATATATATACTATAATTCTTTATACATACTCATATTATACATATCACTGCAGGTACTGTCGTAAAATGTACTCATTAAATAATCGTCATTATATTAAATACATTCTCCACAGAGCTGTATACGCTGCGGAGGATTTAATCATGTTAATTATCACTACGACGAACGCATGCCACCTGAATAATCCTTACAGCATGAGTCAGTAGTTTTGTTGTCGAAGCGTTTCCCTTATAGTAGGTATAAAGAGCGTATGCAGCGCCACAATTATTATGCGTCATGGAATTAATATGATTGGAAAAATATATTTTATTCAGTAAATGGAGAAGTGGGCCAGTTTTGTAAAGCTTCGATGTTACGTTGATGGTACTTTAGTTTGTTCATTTTGAGTCAGCAAACATAAGTTCCATTTAGAATCAAGCGAACGCCTTTTCAGGCTTTTGAAAAATCTCTGCTGCTGCAAACGCTTCAGTAATAGTTAAGATATACTGTGATAAAATTTTTTACAATTTCAGATTCTGATTCATCAATGATATAATACAATTCTAGTTAATTATTTTTTGGTTTTCAGATATTACCAGATACGTACAGCTCTCAGAGTATCACCAAAATTACCAGTCAAAGTTGAAGTAAACCAATTACGCAATCGTGAGTTTATTTATTCCCAGATAAAGTTCTGCATTGAACAAATTATTTATCAGAGGCTTCTGCCTTTGATTCTAGGATATAGAACCACTATTCTTTATAACTGATCATTTTACGGGGTGCAGGTCCATTTTAATTTCTCCATGCCAATGTCTGGAGTACTAAGCAAGATAGTGAAAAAAATTTCAGAAAAAAGTTGTATGGTTCAAAAGAGGGACATTTGATAATGCTATGGATTTTGAATTTTTATAGGGTTTTATGAGGTTTATTATGAGGTAACTTTGTTTTTTGAATGGATATCCCTATTATTTATTGCAGATTCATAATCTACATACAAAAATACTTTGCTATTGTAGGAAACTTTTCTTTCCAAAGGTTCAATTTCGTATCATGAAATAATGGAGTTGATTATAACGCTGCAAAGCTAATAATGTAACAGCATTCTTGAAGAGATTAATGAATTTTAAAAATGACTTGCCATGGATTAATCAATAAGAAGAAAAAAATTTTTCACTCTTGATATTTTGAATGGAAAAGTTTTTTTCATTGTCAAAAACAAAAAATCTGTCAACCAGAATGAAAATAAGAAATTCAACTTTTATAGAAGAAAGTTTCCTACAAAAGTAATGTATTTTTTTGTGTAGATTATGAATCTGCACTAAACCAAAGGGGTTCCCATTTAAAAAAACAGAAGCTACCTCATAAAAACGTCTGAAAATTCAAAACCTGTAACATTATCAAATGTCCTCCTTGTAACTATATACAACTTTTGTTTGAAACATTTTTCAGTACCTTGCTTAGTTCTTGAGGTACTGGCCAGGGGAAATAAAAATGTGCCACTCTGTATGAATAAAAACTGTAATAATTTTACTTAAAGTCCTATATGTAAGATTTAAACAGAATTCAAAAAGCAATTTATCCATTTTCTACTTTACTCAAACTATATTTTGTCAAAAATCATCGTTACTGTATTCTGATAATAGATTCCTTGGAAGAACCAGGTACCAGCAAGAGATTTCAGATTCTTTACCGCAACGAAGAAGTAGCATTGGGTACTTCGGTCCTATTCCGTGCGCATGTACTTGTACATAGTCATCGAATCGAGGAAACCCTTTCTCGAACTCATTTCAATCTTGGTATCGAGTTATGGTTCAGCGAGCCCACTCAACCAGGCAACATGACTTGCGTTTCGTCAAGGTATACAGAGATGTTTATTTATTGACTTCCTAGAAATACTAAAAAAATAACTAAAATTGGTTTAACATTAACTCTTTCCCACCTTTATAATTATTCATAAAACTTTCAGAGCTCTGCAGTTGAACTTTACACCAACAAAAGGACTACACTACCACCTACCTGTACTTTTCGATTATTTCCATCTCGCAGCAGTTTCTATCACTATTCATGTTTGCCTCGTCGCCCTTCATCAGCCCTATATAAAGTAAGTAATACTTCCTCCTTCTGCTATGTGATGATATTGCATTGTCTAGATGATTTATGAAGCTGAGGTTGATCAGTTTTTTTACAGGACAAAGTCCTTTGAGAATATGTAGAGTCAATAATAAATTTTTCACAAAAGTGTGTTGTTAAAAAAGAACGAGAATGATATTTCATTGAGTATCGTCACTAAATGTGTCGTTATATTGTTTCTTTTTCCATGTCTGAACATTCCTACCGCAGAAAAAGTATTTTACATTACGTACAAAGTTGGTGAGTGTATTCCCGCATTCGTGAGCTAGTTAATCAGTCTTGATCCTCGTTTGAATAATAAAAGTTTGATGCAATTTTCCACATAAAAAATTTTGAGTTTTATCAAATTTTTTATTGCAGCGCTCCACGCGGAGGCAAACCATGGCTGCAGTTCAAACAAACGGCTGGGAATGAGGAAAGCAAAATTTTATTTGGAAATATCGTAAGATTTGTGATTTTTTATATATATGTAAATTGCATTTGGATTATAGTAGGCTTTGACGATTATTATTTTAACAGGAACATACCACTCGATGTGTTGGTTCTGCAACGAGGATACACCATGCTCAGCTAGTGCAACAGGAAGTAATACGTCTCCTTCTGACAGCCCGTGAATCATTATTAGTTGAAATGGCAGATCTTGCTCGTCTCCTTCCTTCGTGGCAACAAAGAGCTCTTGAACTGGCTCAAAATACTCACAAAGAAATTACCAAGGTCCACATAATTCCACGTTTTATTATCCTAGCTTAGCTTCGGTTTTGAAAATGATCTTCTGATCATTGTACGAAGTTATTTTTTTGTTTTTTACAATCTCCATCAACTGTACTTTAAAGTTTGTTCAAGTTTATCTTAAAAACAAGAGAAGAAACTGATTATATATCTAAATTTATCTATTGAATACGAGTTTCAAATCATTTTCAGATGATGACCACTGAAGAAGCTGACATAGCGCAACTCTGTGCTCAAAATATCGTATTGTGGCAACACTTTCTTGAAGCGTTCTCCGGTCGCCAGGCAGTGCATGAACATCTGGCTCACATCCATCATCAGCTTAGAGTATGTTAGTCAGCTTATCATTTATGATATCGAGCTCGATTCTTAGGCAATCCATACTGTACAGAATTTTAGTAACCCTGATTGTGAACACTGTTCACTGAAATCACAATCTTGCTGTAATATTATTTCTTATTATATTTAAATTTACAGTGTCATTCCACAGTTTAGACGATTAATTTTAAAACGAGTATTCTGAATGTAAACTGATAGAATGATGAAAAATATTCATTACACTGGAAAAAATCTTTCACAAGAGATCTAAATTATAGTTTTTCGTTTGTAGATTATAATCTAACACATGAACTAATAGCAAGTGTATATTACCATTTTCTAATGTTGAGTATTTACTGTTCTGAAAACAGAACAATTCAGTGTCCTGATTTTGTTCAAATTATTTAATTGATTTATTCACTGATTTTAAAACTGGAGCTAGATGAGATGGTGCTATAGTGCTGCTTTACATGAGCATTTTTGTTCACCATTCTCTGTTTGCCAATTAGAAGAGCCTGAATGATTGACTAAAATTTAGGTGAACAGATTCGCAGAAGGTTTTTTCGTTTTGGGGAATCCTCGAACCTCGGCTGCTGGCTGCTACGATGCCAATTATCAATCGTACCAAGCAGTTAGCGAGGCTGCACGCAGGTCTCGATACCTATCTGCTCTACCGCCACTTCCAGTTCATTGCCTCGAATTAGACGGTGATTTTCACTCGCTTCCCCTCATTTTTGAGGACCAATATGCAGACATGCAACAAAGACATCGAAACAGCGGTGAGTATGATGTAAATCTTTTACCCAAAAAGCTGCGGTGCTTTTTCTTTGTAATAAGTTGACTGTGTTGTGTTAAACGCTGTATAAATGTTGATTTTGAATAACGTCTAAACGTGACGCAGCATTTCATCGGATGATAATTTAAATCCCCCATAATTTCTACAGAGTAAAATACTAATTTATTGATTTTTTTTTCTCAAGTCCCCAGCATGGATGATTGCAGTTGTGGAATTGCTGCGATACTGGAAAAGCGTTCAACAGACTTATGGTCACCGAGGAATGAGAGTATAGCACAACAAAACATGGGATCTGTTCATGGACGAGTGGTCTTAGCTCCATCAACACTTCCAGCAAGGCATAGCAAGTCTTTAGATCAATTAGGTCCGGAAATAATACCGCCTCAAATTCCAACGCCGTCTAAAACGCTTCCGAGATCCGCCTCGACTCAGCTAATCTCTCGACACAGAGCAGCTTTCCATAATGGCACACTTCCGGCCACAGTTCCAAGTTCCAGAAGCAGACATCCCACTACTGCACATCATAGCGGCCTTTTTTTCACTTCCCGTCAGCAGGCCTGCTCTGCACCAAATCCGTCCCTTGGGACAACTCCTGTTGCCACTTTACCCAGGGCTAAATCTACCCAAATTCTTGTGCCTCAAGCCGGACAACAGCATCCTGGTAAAGAAGAGAGCTTATTTTTCTTGATTTTGAAAAAAAAAATTCTTAATAAATCTGATGGAGTTTTGTGTGAAAACGATTTGCAGATCATCTGCGGTCTTAGATAAGTGCATAAATACATACAGCACTTTATTTAAAAAAAATTTTCCTGTTTGTTGATTTTCATTATCAAAATTTGCACAACTTTTGAGATGTTTTTAAATTCTATTCACAGCGCAACGGCATGCCTCAATTGGCACGAATGCAGAGTCCAATTCGATCACGTCACTGCTGGCAGCAATGTTCCCTGAACTACCTTTGAACGGATATTTCCCTGGATATCGACCTTCGTCTGTAACAAGCGATCACATATCATCGCGAGCCTTATATCAGACAATTCCATCTAATTCGTGTATGGGATCGCTGGAGGTTGTTCAGCTGGCAGATAGACTGGCATCAGAGAATTCTAATAACAAGCCTCGTGCGTTTAAAGAGAAAGACAAAAGTTCACATTCCCCTGAAAGCCGTAAGGGTAGAAGTGAAACGCGCAGTCATTATGGAACTGCGTATCAACCCCTGGTCAATAAAGCGCCAGTATTACCTCTGAGCAAATTGGACATTAAAGACATTGACGATAAAACTAGAACGAGACTGTCGTATAGTGAAACTCTCGACCGTACACCAAAAGATAAAAAACACGGCCAAGAATACAATAAGTATCACACAAATAGCCTACAGTTTTGGAGATCTCATTATGCGGCTAATCATTCAAATGGAAAATCAAATTCTAGCTCAAAGCGGCCTGCTGATGGGGATGCAGCGGACAACTTCAGACGAACTATAGGCGAATTTACACGAGAGGATTCATCGCGCAAGATCAATTTTAACACTAGGAATATCGAAGACTATGATTTCCCTTTTCCAGGCTCACTCGGGCGACAGACTAGGATCAGAGAACCGCAACATCAACAGCAAGAAAATATCGAGCGATTGAAATGCCTTAATAAAAGTGTAGATAGATTTTCAGAGGGACTTATACAGGGAAATGATCGTAACACTTATGAGCTCAGAGGGTCTCACAACAAAAAGACTACGTGTAAAGACGGGAATAACGTCCCGCTCCCAAAACATGGGAAGAGTAACACGAGGATTGATCAGAGGGATAAGCAGCGCGTTGATTCGCGGCAAAAACCACGATATGAAGTAATCGCTGTTAAGACAGAACAATCTGGGTATAAATCTCGCGAGAGAAATACCAGACGGCCTCATTCTGCTCCGGCGATAGAAGCTGAAAATCTTGATCAAAACCCCAGAAAGTGCGGACACAGGCCTAGAAAACCAGCTCCGTTACCGTACGGGTATAAACACAGACAGATTCCGGGATCTAACGTCAGTTCCAACGTTTGCGAAGTTGAAAATAACAACACGATAATTCTTAAAGTAGAACCGCTTAAACCAGGTGTGGAAAACTTGATCGGAAATGAAAGTGCGCCGGAAAATGATCCATCCGGTTTTAACTCCAATCCCCCTAACACAACCCGGCTTAGGTGTGCCAGTGTTCCTGTTGATCAGAACAGAGTCGTGGTACCAAGAAGCGCGATATCTTTACCCTGCATGCCGATTGGCGATGGTAAAGACGGTTTTGGTACTAGTTTTCCAGTTATTTCAAGTCTTTTAAGCAGCCCACCGTCCACGAGACCTAGCAGTCTCACAACCAGTTCAAGTTCAAGTAATTTGACGTCTGAGTGTTCCGGGTGGGTGAGCAGCGGCGATACTTCAAGTTCTGAGAACCAGGCGTTAAAGTTTTCGGGACAGATACTCAGGCAAAAGTTATCAAAAATTGCAGGGAAGTCAAAAACTGATGTCGATGCATCAGAGGCCAGGGAAACCCCAACTGAACATTCTTACGAAGAGGTCCGATTACCTCCACCTAAAATGTTTCAAGACGAACCACCACCGCCGGAGGAATTCCAAGATCCACCGGCACCGATAGATAATCCCATTTACCACGTTTATGAAACTGTTAAAAGCGCTTCGACAAACCAAAAACAGTGCAAAACCGCACCATGTAGTCCACAGAGAAGCAGAATAAGGGACAGAGAAAATCCATACGGCACACAAGACATATGTTTCGACTGTTATCAGGAGGGCAAAGAACTTTTACAGTCGACACAAGATCATGTTGTAAATTTCAATAAATGCAAAGAGGAGTTTAAACAGCAGATGGGATTCTCCGGAAAAATATATAGGTAAGATATTATTTTTTTGACGCTTAGTTTTTACGCATTTCATTTGCAAAAAAATAAAAAAAAAAAAAAAGTGGTCGATGATAATTACTTTTTACACACGATCCATATCAGTCTTTCAGATCACTTTCCACAAGCTTTAATCTTTCTTGTTATATATCTGAGATATAGAAGAAAATTAATTGTTCGCTTATTAACGTTCATTTCTCTTCTTTGTCATTTTCTTCTAATCCTGATAGCTTCGAAGAAGTGATCCGAAAGTCTGGGACTTTGACTTTCAAGGTGCCACAGAACTAAGGTTTTTTATGCGCATTTGAGTACGTAAGAGGTGATGAAATTTTATCGACAAATTGAGTCTGTACGAGGATGCGAATTCCACGGGAATGATTTTTATTTATCGAAGTTTAAGGGGACCAGTACAGATTATAAGATTGGGAAATTCGGAGTACACCAAAAGTCTTTGGTTTGTCAACCAAAGTCTATTTCACACCAAAAAAAAAATGTTTTTTCAAAACTTTGTCGTAAGGTTTCAGGTACATCGTTGGTCCAAATCAACCTCTCAAAGTTTTGCTGTCTTCGGACAGCAATTCTACATCTTATATCCATAGGGATTTGTAAAAAAAAAAATCATGTGAAAAGTTACGGTCGATTATCCAAAATTTCCAGAATTTAGGCCACTAATTTGCAAATAACTTGGCCAATACGATATTATAGAAAAAAAACTCGTTCACGTGATAAGGATTTCTTTTCTGAACAAAATGAGCTCTCAACAACCCTAATCGGACTAACGATATACCTAAAACCTTACGACAAAGGTTTTCAAGGAAGAATTTTTTTTTTTGATGGGCAATAAACTTTGGTTGACAAATAAATGCATTTTGGAGCACTCCGAATTTCCCAAACCAAGTTTTATACTGGTCCGCTTGAGTTGAACTGTTGGACGCATGCTAAGACATTCCCAACTTGGATTACCGGAGTGTTAGAATCGTGGCTTCTTGAATTTTAAGGAGGAATATACACCAAGAAACGAAAAAAAGACGATAAATTTCGGGATTTTTTTTTTTAGGAAACTATCGAAATGATCGTATATGTAAAAAAAAAAAAACCTCATCTGATCATTCCAATAGTTTCCCTAAAAAAATTCTCGAAAATTATCTATATTTCGTTTCTCGGTCTGCAAAATCCCCCCTTAACCGATATTCTATATGATATGAGTTGAAAACTCGGCTTGAAACCTTCTAAACTGACAGACAGCAGTTTTGTGGCACCTTAATTACTTGGCATTATGGATAGCAGCTAATGTTATCCAGATTATTTTTGTGAAGAAAAAAGATGTGTGTGTGTGTGTGTGTGTGTGATTTTTTAGAATAATATGCGATAATTAATAATCGAGCTATACTTGCAATATGGCATATAATTATATGATTACTATTTCATTGCATATAATGCATCGCATGATGTAATTTTACTAAGTATCGTTGTTCAATCTTTGTGTTCATATACGAGCATGCATAAATGTAAGTAATCTCTTTACGCTAGTTCAAGAGTTGAATTTTAAATAGTACCGTTTTTGCCTCCCTCATCATCATCATCCAATATCTTGTTTTCTTACAACGATAATATTTTGCTAAAATAAGAGATAATAATATTCTTATTTTATCCATTTTCAGTAGTATGAAAAATTCCATAGTTTCTTTTCATTCAAGTACACTAAACGAATTTGGAACTGTCAGTACCTAAAATAGGCAACCGAAGTTACACCACGTTTTAAGGTGAAATGTAACGTTTCGAGGCCTCGAAAACGGGAATGGTGAATTCTCCGAAACTATTGGATGAATCGCGATGAAATTTTTGAGGATTAGGCATTATTCTAGTAGAAAGGGCCTGATTATTTTACTTTTTCGAAAATTTTCAAAAAATTGAAAAAAAAAAAAATTCCTAAAATTTCGAAAAAGTAAAATAATCAGGCCCTTTCTACTAGAATAATGCCTAATCCCCCAAAATTTCATCGCGATTCATCCAATAGTTTTAGAGAATTCACCATTCCCGTTTTCGAGGCCTTGAAACGTTACCTTTCGCCTTAAGTTGGTAATGTCACGTTAAGATGAGTATTGCCAACTTAAAATGTGGTGTAAATTCGGTTGCCTATTTTATATGCGACAGTTTTAAATTCGTTGAGTGTACAATATATACACCCGTTGTTACGCTCTTAAAATAATATAAAATCCATACGGTGTAACTATGAATTATCATCCTAATGAAAAATTCCACGTAGATATATTCATTGTTCGTAAAGATTTGAAAAAAAAAAAAAAAAAAACGTGAACACATTTTGACTAATTAATATGATTTTATTTGTAAAATTAATTTTTAGACAAATTGTCTTTTGATTTTAGTATTTATATGAACATCATTTGTAGGCAGTTGTGTAAATCCACGAAGACTGCTCATCTTTAAAATTACATCAGCTACTACGTGCTTGAAGGTTTATTTGTCGGCTGATCATGTACTGATTTACCTAATCCACCGTAATTGGATAATCTCTGTAGTTCCCTTTTCAGTTTTGTTTTGTTTTGTTTTGTTTTATTTATTTTTTTTTTTGTTTGAATTTAAGTTATTTTTATCTCCCGGCCCTATAGAGAGAAAAAAGGCCTTCCAACTCGGTGCCATAAGCGCGCCCATTCCCTCGGCAATGGCGAACTCCCGACCCTACCGCTTCACCCTCTAAGATCCAATGTGCCTCTTAGTGACTATCCTACGCTGGCCTCCACACTGCCGTACTTCCACATCAGCGACGAGTATCGCCTCTTCTCACCCGAAGGTGTTCACCTGATAATATGTGTTCACGGTCTCGATGGCAACGCGGCTGACCTCAGACTCGTCAAGACTTATCTGGAGTTGGGGCTCACCGGAGCTCACCTTGACTTTTTAATGTCAGAAAGAAATCAGGTATGAGTCTACAAGTTTCATGGTCATTATTTTCAGGTATTTTTATATTAAATTTTGTGCGTTTCAACAAATGCAGGGAGATACGTTCTCCGACTTTGATACAATGACTGACCGCTTGGTATCAGAGATCCTTCATCACATAGAATCTTCAGGATTGAATCCGTCTAAAGTTAGTTTCATTGGGCATTCTTTGGGGACCATCATCATACGAAGCGCTTTAACGCGACCCCAGCTAAGGCCGCTTCTTTCTCGTCTACATACCTTTCTGAGTCTCAGCGGACCGCATCTTGGTACTCTTTACAATACAAGTGGCCTCGTTAATGCAGGTTCGAAAGACCATCATCAAGTTTTCCCGCTCCACTACTTCATGTAGAATTTTTTATTATTATTTTTCTTTTTTTTTTGAAATTTTATTAACTCTTTGTGAACAGGTATGTGGTTCATGCAGAAATGGAAGAAGTCAGGATCGTTGTTGCAGCTAGCAATGAAGGATGCGGTCGACGTACGACATTCTTTCATGTTTCGTTTGAGCCAACGTAGCAATTTGCAATTATTTAGGCACGTTTTACTATGCGGTAGTGCACAGGATCGTTACGTTCCACTTCATTCAGCCCGGATAGAACTTTGCAAAGCTGCTATCCGGGATCCAACAGATCAAGGTAACGTGTCGCTCTCAAATTGCATAATTATGACTGCTCAGCTACTTAAAATCGACTATAGCGTAGCGTAAGTTCGAGCGTAGAATTCTGAAACGCCGATAAAACCAAGTTTTTCAAAGTTTTCTGTAGAGCGTTAAAAAAAAATTGCAGAGAATTTTCGAGATAGCCATTTTGTAGCCTGAGATCTCCCCTTCAAAATGATTTTTTAAACTTTTTTACGCGATTTTTTTCACGGAGTTATTCAACTTTGAGTCAACTCATGCGTACAGGCAATATGGCATTTTTACAGGCATTTTTTCGAGGAGTATACCGAGTGCGCCGTTAATCTTGCCTTTGAGTGTAATTCAGTCTATATCTTCGAAACGATTGATTCTACGAAAAAAAGTCTAGGAATATTTTTTGTGTAGAATTTTATAAACTACAATTTTTCTTATAACTATTTTTATCGATAAATTCATAGTTTTCGAGATAATCGCAAAAAACTAAGGGTACTTTTCAGAATATGCTTAAGGTGAAATGTAACGTTTCAAGGCCTCGAAAACGGGAATGATGAATTCTCCGAAACTACTGGATGAATCGCAATGAAATTTTGGGGGATTACGCATTATTCTAGTAGAAAGGGCCTGATTATTTTACTTTTTCGAAATTTTTCAAAAAATTAAAAATAAAAAAAAAAATTTTGTAAAATTTCGAAAAAGTAAAACAATCAGGCCCTTTCTACTAGAATAATGCGTAATCCCCAAAAATTTCATTGCGATTCATCCAGTAGTTTCGGAGAATTCACCATTCTCGTTTTCGAGGCCTTGAAACGTTAAATTTCACCTTGAAACACCAAAATAAAGGTCTTCTGTACAAAAATTTATCCTGATCGAAATATTTTCTTTGACTTCAAAGTCTAATTTGACTGGACTATAAAGCCATTGCCTGAAATGTTTACAGGTGCAGCGTATCGAGAGATGGTGCATAATATATTATATCCAGTGATGTCTACTCCTGATGTAAGCTTGGTAAGGTACGATGTACATCACGCCTTACCTCCGACTGCTAATGCGCTTATCGGCAGAGCCGCCCACATTGCTGTTCTGGATTCTGAACTCTTCATTGAGAAGTTCTTGTTGGTTGCAGGGTTGAAGTACTTCAGATAAGAACTGGGTATTTTAGTTAAAAAAAAAATTGTTTCCAACATTCTTAATTACTTATGCATTATGGCCATGTGGCGAGCGAGCGAGAGAGCAAACCCAAGACGATTTATTATTAGGTACACTATACAATTGAACACTCTTATGGACAATGTTCTGAATGATTAAGAGCGAAATATCTAGTCAGTAAAATGGAAATAAGTTTGAAAATCAAATTATTGACTGTCTCGTTATCTTACATTCTAGTGATATAGAAGTTACATTATCTATACATGAATTTTGATCATTTTTTACAAGTCTGGATAGTTCCATAACGCATGTCCTCCAGAGATATTAGAGAATATCTCCCCAGACGTGATCCAAGATTTTTAAAAGATGTTCAATATCTTATTCAGACATTTTGAAGACATCAGTCGAATTGGAAATAGATTTCTTTCAAGAGTGTCCAAGGGGGTCCCACGACGGGGGTATAGTTGGTTATCAGGAAAAAATGGCCAGCAATAATTTTGTCAAATTAGGAGGATTTTAATTTCTTTTTAATAGATTTTTTTCCAAAGTTTTCGACCTTCACCTTGTCCCTACGTGTTCGACATTAAGTCAATCTGCAATGCCGTCAATTTCCAAGTTTATCTATCAAGTCAACGGTTACTTGAATTCATAGCTGGTCAAGAATGTCCCCGGTCGAGGGCCCCGATCATTTTACTTAGACGATTTCACTCATTTCTATCAAAAACCAAACAAATATGAATAAAGAGGGATAGTCAATTTCAGAATTCCGAACAACTTGGATACAACCTGGAGGATTGTTTATCGATAAGCAAGAATTTGAATTCAATAATCAAAAGTATCATACCTATATTTTTGTGGCATTGGTACGAAAAAGTAGCTTTTTGATGCCTGTTTTCGATCCGTAAAGGGTCACTTTATATGGCTAACTTAATAACTGCCTCAAAAGGACTTTCTACGGTAGTTTTGATGCGCAGTTTCAAGTGCGCATCTCGAAACTGACTCATAAAGTCTTTATACGGCATGGCAGTACTAAACGACGCATGCGCAGTAAAGCTAACCTGCAAACTTATGATTTTTGTGCTTTTTCATACAAATACCGCAAAAAATATTGTATGTGGCATGCTTGTAAGCGGCTTTTCGGTTCGAATGATTTTTCAGTACTCGCCTTTGGCTCGTACTGAAAATATCATTCCTGCCTTAATTTTATGAATTCACGGCTCTGCAGGTGTAGTTCGAAAAATTAACGTGGAGCGGTGCGAGTGGTTTACCCCCTCGGACACCCTTAAGAAATATGATATTTCTGATGTCTGTATTCGTACGAGATGATTGTGGCGGTTTGATATGTCGGTATTAGGATTGCAGGGATTGAATATACAACAAGATATACTAAATACATATACCAACAGTCACTATTATAGACCAAATATGATGGTGTTTAATATTATATGACTGATACTAAAATATACTAAGTCGCCACATTGATGCCTGAAAACAATTAATTAATTATAAACAGAAACCAAGTTTCTAAATTACGAATATATGAATCAATAAGAATCTGGTTTCTGGTTAAATATTAAATATATATAAAAAGAAAAAAGAAAAAAAGAAAAGGTGAATACTACCCGACTGCAGGTAATCAATATAATTACATAACGCGTATACCTACACGTCGTTAATCACCATAAATTGTTTCCTTGAATAGAGATATAGGATTGTCATTATATGAATATTTAGAATTTTATATGTAAATATACATACTAATTAATTAATATACGACCGTGTAGATAAGTGACGGAAGGGCAGAAAGAAAGAACGAAAAAAAGAAAGAAAAAACGAAAGAAAATAAATAAATAAATAAATATAAAAAAGTAACAACCCTTATAGTCGGTATATTATATATATATATATACATATAATTATGATCATAATTGCCTAATACGAGGAAGACAATTACATTTAATTTCATAGATTGAATTAAACATGTGTCAATTAACGTCTTTATATATTTATTTACATTTAACTTTGCTCAGGAATTGCATAAACGTATCCCTATCATTATTTCGCGCTATTCATTATATATATACTTATATATATATATATGTATACCTATATATAGGGAAGTTCGCAAAACAACGAGAGGTCAGAGACTATGGTATTTAGGATTTGTCTAAAATATTTTTTTTCTTACGAATTTTTGTATATCAAACAGACCCCTATGAGGATTTTTCGATTTTTATCTTCATTCAGTCTGCAGGACAGCTCATCAAAGTTTTTCACAAAATGACATTAAGGGTAAATTTTCGACCAGAAGGTATGGGAATTCGTGAAAAACTCAAAGAGTATAAAATGTTAGTTTTTCAACCTATTTTCGAAAATAAAAAAAAAAATATCGCAATATCGCAGAATCACGTGAGAAGAAAATAACGACTATATTTTTACCTCCTGAAAATACACCATTTTTGATTTTCAAAATTAAAATTTATAACAATTGCTCAAATTATTACCCAACTTTTGAACCTAATCTTAACATGGAATGAACCGATTTTCGATTTTTATTGCATGATTTTCGATCAGGCTTAGTGAGTTTTCGTTAATTTTATTTTTCATATAATTTAACTGAAACCAAATAAAAAAAAGAGACTTCGTTGAGTTTGGACAACAATTTTATTTTAACTCATCAACAATTTTTTGTTCAAACTTAATGAAGTCTCTTTTTTATTTGTTTTCAGTTAAATTATACGAAAAAAATAACGAAAAATTATTAAACCTGTACGAAAATCATGCAATAAAATTCAAAATTCTATTCGTTCCACGTTCAGATTAGGCTCAAAAGTTGCCTTAATTATTTGAGGAATCGTTATCTATAATATTTGAATTTTGAAAATGAAAAATGGCATACTTTCAAGAGACGAAAATATATTAGTTATTTTCTTCCCACGTGATTCTGTGAGATTGCTGTTGTATTTTTTTTTTTCCCGAAAGTAGGTCGAAAAACCAGCATTTTATGTACTTTGAGTTTTTCACAAATTCCCATACCTTCTGGTCGAAAATTTACCCTTAATGTCATTTTGTGAAAAACTTTGATGAGCTGCCCTGACTGAATGAAGATAAAATTCTAAAAATCCGCACCTAGGGATTTCTTTGATATTATACAGAAATACCTAAGTAAAAAATATATTTTAAATAAATTCTAAATACCATAGTCTCTGACCTCTCATTGTTTTGTGAACTTTCCCATATATATACAGCCGTCCACTTCGCCCTCATTTATTTAATATATCATTTATATTGTCTATACGTATTGTATTAATATACAATTAATTTGTACGTTCTCCACTCTCACACATACACGCGCACACACATATACACACACACACACACACATACACGCATACACGTGTCTGTATCTACCAGCTACGGAGACTTTGAATAGAATAATAATAATAAAAACGAAAAAAAAGAAATAAAGAAATTAAAAAAAAAAAAAAAAAAAGAAGAAGACGTATCCGAAATATAATTTTGTTTTACCCTAGACACATACATATGTATAAAAAAAAAAAATGACCTGAGATGATAAGCAGTAACTGAATATTATACGTTTATAGGCAAGTCCATCAATTATCAACAAATGAACAGGATGTAAAAAATTTGATATGTCTAAAATTTTTACCTTTCATAGTGTGTTTTAAGATTGGAAAGTTCACCAAGTCTCATCCCTTTGAGACTTACCGTTCATGAGATATGTGCAACATTCAATTTTCTTACTTTGACGTAACTGAGGGCTGCAATGCGAATTTTTATCGTATCTTTATCGCTTTAAAATAAATATGAAAAAATAGATTTCTCATGTGAAAAATTCTCACATTTTCGAATATCTTTTCAAAATCCATTTTTTATAAAATTTTTACCTTTCATAGTGTGCTTTAAGATTGGAAAGTTCACCAAGTCTCATCCCTTTGAGACTTACCGTTCATGAGATATGTGCAACATTCAATTTTCTTACTTTGACGTAACTGAGGGCTGCAATGCGAATTTTTATCGTATCTTTATCGCTTTAAAATAAATATGAAAAAATAGATTTCTCATGTGAAAAATTCTCACATTTTCGAATATCTTTTCAAAATCCATTAAACAAACACGTTTTTTGAGAAAAAAAAAACAACAGCTTTTTTGAGTCTGCCACAATGTTTTATCATTCTTTTGAATTTTTGATCTGAGAGCTGAGATTTTTTCAGAAATAAACCCAAATTTTTAGAATGAGATGGCTGAGGGATTCAATTGATGAAAAGTGTAGTATTTACAGACCTTTGTCAATTGAGCATGTTAAGCACTCAAAAAAGCTGTTTATTTATTTTTCTCAAAAAACGTGTTTTTTTTTTTTTTCATGGAATTTGAAAAGATATTTGAAAATAAAAGATATATTTGAAAAGGTGAGAATTTTTCACATGAGAAACCTATTTTTTCATATTTAATTTTTAGCGATAAAGATACGATAAAAATTAGCATTCAAGCTAAACTTTTCAATCTTAGAGCACATTATGAAAATTAAAAATTTCAGACAAATAAAATTTTTGACGTCCTGTTCATTTGTTAATAATTCGTGGACTTGCTCTTATACATATATTGAGGTGAATAAGATGAATCGAGAAACCGTATAACATGTATGGGAAATTCCATATGTTTTCACTTAGCCTCGGACCATCATCATTTCTAATTTCGTTGTAACTCTGGTACCTTATATTACTATAAAATAAACTTTCTCAGATCTTCTTAAAATTTTTATCATTTGATACCGTTATCAAAGTTATACATCATTGAAAAAAAAATAAAAAACAAATTGTTGGGACCAGTTTTAAAATTCTGAATAAAAAAAATATAAAAAATTCTCTTTTAAAATACGTGAAACTATACGAATTGTTAAATAATATCTTAAATAATTCATAACTTTTGAACTAAAAGAGATACACCACTTTCTCGTATTTTAACAGAGGATTTTCTGGATTCGTTTATTTTAATTTTTGATTTTTTTTTCAAGAATTTTAAAAGTGGCCCCAACAATTTTTTTCAATTATGCATATATATTTGAAACGGTAAGAAATAAAGAAAGATAAAAATTCTAGAGTTACAACGAAATTGGAAATTGTGATGACCCAAGACTGTAAGAACTGAAAACACATGAAATTCTTCTATACCTACATAATTACTAAACACTATATGGTATAATTAAACATATACTATATTGATCAATTCATATTTTCTTCAACTAAAAATACTATCCAGGTACTTAATATCAATAGTCAATATCAATTCACACAATTCTTATCCTTTTTTTTTTTTTTGTTTTTTAATTTTTTCTTATTAATATTAATTTTTTATTTTTTATCTTACAATTATTATAGTATGTGTATAGTAAATAACAATTATGAAACATTTAATCGATGAAATTGATCAGAACTTTTTTATTCTTTTTTTTTTTTTTTAATTATATGAACTAAATGTCTCATGGACAATTTTTAATATGCAACTATAATAACTAATATGTGATAATTAATGAGATTTTTCAGATTAAGATATTATACCTATAATTTATAGGTTTATATCTCTGTATGATAATATATATTCATAGCTGTTGCCTACGTCGCACAGCTGTTGTTCATTCTTTATTTGAAAATTATTAAAAAACAAAAAATAGAAAAAAATCAAATCAAATCAAATGAATAATTATAAATAAAAAAATGCTGACGAAATGGTATATATATATATATTATGTCACAACGAATATAACTATTATATTCCTCCGAATCCAAAATTATTATATATTATATACCAGCTACGTATATACATATAGATTATTATTATGTATATGTTATTAAACTCTCTGCTGTCAATTCTTGACAAGTATATATGTATACATATACATATACATACATTATACATATACGCATTATAGATCTGAAAGTAGCCTATTCAAATAAAAAAAAAAAAAACTAAAAATAAAAACACAGAAAATAAAATTAAAAACCGTTTTAATTGAACTTTTGGAAGTACATATATTATATACTGTTAAAGAAAAAAAAAAAAAAAAAACTAATGTATATTCTTTTGTGATCCTCATTTTTCAACTATGTATATAGGTATATACCATAAAAAAGGATTATACAATTGAATAAACGGTATATATATAAATACTATACAGGGTTATTCAGTTTAAACTCCGAGAATGGGAGGAGCTTGGTTGATGAATATCCCTGCAGTTCGATAAAAAATCATCTCACAGAAATTAACAAGAGATAAAAGTTGTAGTATAGATTTCATAAGCTAAAGAATGCTGTTTGAAAATTTTTATTATTCACACAGGGTATCGAACTGCAGGGTTTAATTTATCAACCAAGCTTATACTCTCATCCTCGGAGTTTTAACTGACGAACCCTATATATGTAGCTATAATATATATATTAACTTACAATGAAATATAAAATAGTTAAAAACTATAAAAAAAAAAGAACAAAACAAAACAAAAAACAAAAAAAATATCTTGATTATTAAATCAATTATTTTCCAAACTATGAATCGACACGTATATTACTGTATTTATATATGTATAATTCCTTTCCCTGAAATTATCATACCTATACAGTATAACGTTTTTACAATGTTATATTAATTTTTTAACATTTTTATTCGTTATACATATACCTTATACTATCGAGAGATATAATCGAAACAATTGTGTTTGACATACTGTATCTGAGTGAAAAAAAATCGTAGTGTTTCGGGAAATAAATCATTTTCAAGCTCGTTCAATTTCACGTTAGATGAGATATCGACCATTGTTGTGTGAAAATTAGGGTGAAAGTTATCGTTCAATATTTGTATTAAAAAAACGTGATTTTTGTACATTTTTTTAGTTACTCTTTCAAAATGACCGAAAAAAAAATATTCAAAAAATCTTGCTGGATCTTTGAAGCTTTTTGAAAAGACATGAAATTGATGAAATCGCTATGGTAATCACTTTAGATTAATTTTTTCCCAAGATTTCAGCCCACCCTTTGATTGTTACCTGTCTTCGAAATCACTATTTGGGTTATTATTAACCGCCGTGACTATAATTTTAAGAATTTTTTCAAAATTCGAACGACATTGCATGCAGAAAGCTTCAAAGATTCAGTAAAATTTTTGGATTGTTTTTTTCCGGTTATTTTCAAAGAGTGACGAAGAGTTGAAGTTAAGCTACTAAAAAAAAATGTACGAAAACCACGTTTTTTAAATATATATTGAACGATAACTTACCCCCTAATTTTCACACAACAATGGTCAATGTCTTATCTAACGGGAAATTGAACGAGCTTAAAAATGATATCTTTCCCGAAACACTACGATTTTTTTTCACTGAGATACAGTGTGTCAAACGCAGGTGTCTCGATTTAACGTCCGGATAGTAAAGCAAATTTTATTCAAATTGGACCATTTTTTTAAAATTGATTATTACAAAACAATTTTCATTTTTATGTATATTGTGAGAATCATGTGAAACCATATGGTCGTAACGCGCAGGCGCCAAATAATACGAATTTTATGGTGATAGCCAACTCGTCACGCTAGAAAATCCCTAGGTTATGTCAAGTTCAACAACCTAAGCAATCAACAACAACTCTAGGGAGATTTTCAGCTAGTTGGCTATCCCCATAAAATTCGTTTTATTCGACGCCTGCGCGCTCTGACCATATGGTTTCACGTGATTCTCATGGTACTACGGAAAAAAGAAAACAGGAATTATTACAGTTTGACATAGTAGCGCAGCGCTTCGAACACGAAATTGTAAAAATTACAGTTTCAAATAGTAATTTTGATAAATTCTACAAAAATAACAGTTTCAAATAGTAACAATTAATATTGAGAGTTGTATCTATGGTAAAATTCTTATTTGAAATTCTAATTTTTACAATTTTGCGTTCGAAGCGCTGCGTTACTATGCCAAATTGTAATAATTCCTGTTTTCTTTTTTCCCTATACAGATACGTCCGCGTAAATATACAGGAATAAACATTATTTTCTGTACAAAACTTTAATACATAATTTTATATACTTAAAATATGCGTACAGGTATACATATTTATATACATAGATACAGATTTATATATAGATTTGAAAAAATGTTATTTTGACTTTTTTTGAAAAGAATTTTTTTTTTTTTTTCACTTCTTTCTTCATCAAGGATATATTAAAATTTAATAATAATAATAGTAATATAGATTCGATAAAACATCGCGATGAAATAAATACTTCATATATCAAATAATGTAATAATATATAGTCAATTATACATAATAATGATCAACAACAATTAAAAACTTTTATCGTTATTCAAATATCGCGGTTTGGCACATATACGTTATACAAGATAAATAAAATTATTTTTCGCGTTTTTTTCACCGCGCAATTTTAATTCATAATTGTTATTATATAAAAACAAAAAAATGTCATAATATATTCACCGCACGATATAAGATTTTTTTGATAAAAAAACAAAAAAAAAAAAAAAAACAAATAATAATATTATAGAACTTTGTTTTATCACTATATCATTTTTCCCAGTTTTTATATTCAAATTTCAAAGCTCATTATACTTAGATCTTTTATCCTTACTTAAAGCTGCTTTGAATTATCTCTGCAGTATAACGACATTGATTAAAAATTGATTGGACTTTGGCGAATTGACAATTTTTTAAAAATATTTACCAGATATATTACGATTTTTTTACTTCTTTTTCAAATATATTTAGTTTTCCCTAATCGACTTCTTGGGCCAGATCCAAAGGATCTTCTTGCCTCATTTCTAATTCCTGATCTCCGAGAAGAACACCCTCGGCTATACCGTCCATTGGACCATCACCATCGACTAGAAAAGCTGCTTCCTGATCTCCAGGGACTGCAGCGTAAATCTCTCCGCGTCCCTCCCGCCCCAGGTCTGGTTTACCAGGATTTTTAGTCGTTGCTTGACCTTCATGTTGAACAATTAAATGTGATGACAAACTATCAACTGATTGCGTGGAAAAATCTAACGGATTATATTTACAGATCCTATTTTTTATATTATAAATCAAAACCCGGTTAATCTGATAATTGTTTGCTTTTTTCTATTATTTCTTTCGGATATCGAGATGTTTTCTTGAAACTAAACAGTCGACAGCGCATGCGTGAAATATTTTCATTTCATTGGTCGGTGAGTCCGTGAAGCAGTCTGTGAAGCAGGGGAGCCAACTTGCACGAAATTCTAACCTCAAAAATCCGAATCTATCGCTTGATCGCCAAAAAGAAAATTTTATAGTTAAAACTCGGGATGGCCAGCGGGCAGTAGCAGATGCCGAAACTCACGCTTGCGCTGTCGACCGTTTAGTTTCAAGAAAACATCTCGGTATTTGTAATTACTATTCACAGAGACCTTGTCCGAGATTTCGAGCTTTGCTGAGGTACGAATATTCCCGGGCATTTACAAGTCCGGCGATTACGCAAGCGCTCAAAGCACTTCGGTTCAAATTCATGGGTGACGCGTCGTACCATTCGTTACTTTCAGCGTCGTAACATTCGACGTACGCGATCGTAGTCGATCCTGTAACGGAACCTGCTTAATTTATATATCGTATAGGTATACAGACTGTATAAAATTCCATTTATGTGTCTGCAAATGGGAAACTCGACTCTATCGATTTCAAATTTCAATTTAATTATTTCGTTCGTGATTCGAATTTTTTTTTAAACTTTATCGAATTGAATATATTGACTTTGCGATGATTTACCATTAAAACCACCGATAACAAATATCATATCGTCGAGAATAACGGTAGCAAAGTTACTACGAGGACTGAACATCTCTGTAACTTCGTGCCAATCTGCAGAATGATTTGGATTGTATCGTTCACCTGGAATAAAGCCAGTCATACATCGTTAATTACTATTTATTACTATTCAATTCCCATCAGATCCAGATTTCACGGAATCTCAATATGGCGTTCTGACGTCAGAAGCGAGGAGTAATTTATTTTGCATCTAACCGCTGTGTGTAATTGTCAAAAAATAGGAAACACAGACGGTTTTTAATTTTGCAGGAAATTCGAAAGCAGTGAACGCTCAAATTTTTCCTGATTTAAGGACTAATCCATAGAAAATGACGTCTGAAGTTGCGAGGTGGACCGTTTAATGAGTCATATCGGCCATTGCTCAACCTTCTGCTGTTAACTGGATTTGAGCAACTTATCTTCACATACATCTGCAAAATGGAGAAACGTTGATCTATTTTCTATTTCAAAACTACGCGGCTATTCGTCGCTTCTGAGGTCACGACGCCACATCTGATTCGGTGTTAACGGAATCCATTACACCCTCTTAATCATAAAAATAAGGTTATGATAAACATCTCCACCGGAACTTAGTCTGGTAAATCCATTGAATCCACCGAGAGCATAAAGGCTGTCACGAAAAGCTACTAGGGAGACCCCTGAGCGTGGACTGGTCATTGAATGGATGAAGCTCCACTGGCTAGTCTCGACATCAAATACTTCAGCGGAGCTGAGGACCTCTTGTCCATTAAAGCCTCCGACTATGTAGATCTTGTCCTGAAGAGCAGCTGCACTTGCATCCGAGCGTTGGCGATGCATCGATGGTATCATTTCCCATTGATTTCTGTGCGGCTCGTAGCGTTCCCCTGAACTCATACGTGTTCGACCGTTGTACCCACCGAGAGCGTAGATTTTTCCACCTATTCAAGTCGGTGGTCTTTTATAAGCATGTTACAGAAGGGAATTTTGACGTGAGGTTCTCATTCCAAATTCCATTGAAAAAGCCGATTTATGATATTACCCTTCCGGATTGGACCAGAATGGAGCGTTTTGGGACAATTACGACATCAATGTGAGGAGGATGGTATGATTGAGTGATTATACTGTCATTTAATGCATTTTGATGAGCTGGTGTTTATTGGTCTCACCATGAGTGCAGACGCTGACATAGCACCGCGCGTGGTACATGCATGCTCTTTCCCGCCACTCTTTAGTTAACGGATCGAAGCATCGTACAGTATTGAAGTGTTCATTACCATCGAAGCCACCGATCATGTAGATCACGTTATTGAGAGTACAAAGTCCATGATATGCTCGCGGTGTTACGTCCGTGTTCACGGAGAGAAACCATCTGTCAGCCCTAGGGTATAGCTCAGGAAGTAATTGGAAGCACATTGTGGTAATTCCTTTTCCCAGTTTCCTCATATCTTTTAGACTATACAGTTTTACCTCGTGTCGTAAGTTTCGACGAAACTTGTAGGGGACCCGGCGCTCCAACCACCAATTGCGAACAGAATTTCGTACGGTATTCGAGGACGGGCTAATGGGTTTTTCAAATCAGCTTCACCGCCTTGTCGCGTGTCTTGTTCAGCGAGATATATATTAGCAGGAAACAGAGACTGTTGACATTCCTTAATGACGAGAGCAAAAAGGGGATTTGGTTAAGAAATTTAAACAGGATTAATATGATTGTGCAATAAGGACAATTTAACGATTAGTGACGATGAAAATGAGCCGTACTTTGTCCTCTTCGACCAATTTCCATTTCAGAATGTTGTTGGTGAAGTACTTGAAGCTCATGAGTCCGAAGCGAATGCACTTGAAGAGTACGGGGAGAGCCGATTTACGGTCTTCCGGTTTCGACTCGACCCATGTTTTTATGGCTTCAAAAACTAGTTCCTCGTTCCGTACGTTCAGCTCATCGTCGTTAAGGATGGACTGCAATTCTTCGCAAGAAAGGTCCTTGAACTCACCACTCTCTTGAAGTATTTGCTTGAAGTGATGTCGGATGTATTTACGTCCTTTCTCTTCGAGGTCACGGCAAAAGTAGTGGCGTGCGAATTTGAAAATTCCTAAAGCCAAACATTTACGCTCAACATATTCCCATTAGGACTATGTCATAAATTTCACGAGCTTCAGTAGCTGCGTCGTTTGAAACGCAAATATCGATGACCGATATGAAAGACTGTATATAAAACCGCTAAAAAATTACCCAAGCAATTTTCTGGCCTTAGTTCCTGGAGTAGAAAAAGACAGCAGAGTTGTATGACACCAAGTACCTCGAATTGATCAGCCAGAGGTAGAAGTTGCTCGACATTTTCAGCAGTTACAGAGCATGTACCAGTGTAAGCATAATCAAGAATGAGACCAAAAATTTCACCGGGTACACAGTTTATCACAACCTCGGTACTCTCCGTTCTACCACCCTTCAGACTGTTAGTGAAAAGCGCTTTGAAGTATGGGCTTACAGCGGATAGTATTGCACGATGTACAGGAAATAGTTGATCCCGTGAACACCTTATTGCACCATCGCAAAGTTGTTGATTTGCCCTAGAAAGTTGAGACGATATTTTCTTCGAAATTTTTTCTTGTTTTTCTTTACAATTTGAATGTTTAGTTTTTGCTATAGATTTTCTGAAAACAAATATGACGGAACCTGGTTTCTGTAATTGTACAAATTTCGACAGACCTGAGCTCGGACCAAACGATGGGAAACTCAACAAGTGCGTAATTGGACGGAAGACACATGCATTTTCTTGCTTTTACAGCCTGTTTCTTTTTGCACTGTTTGTGTTTGGTGCCAGAAACAGAGGCCCGAGACATTCGGTTACGCGTGAGTTTCCGTAGCTTCATCCTGTTGTCCATCACTCGAGTAAAATACTCGAGCAGTGGTCACCGCGCGGCCTTTTTAATCAGACACACAATCAGCTGTTGTCTTATGATTATGTAACTTTTACGTATATTTTTTTTATCTCACACTTAAACCCCGTGTAGATATTAGAGAAGGTCGTCGCCATGACAGACGAGAAACGAAATATCTCATAGACAATCGTCAATTTTATACAAACTGCATGTCAAGATCTAGGAGTCCGTGCAGGATATACGAAACAGTCAAACTCACATTTTCGCTCGATAATCATATGGGGTTACTAAAATTATTGTAAAAAAGAGTCTTTGTTCAAAATTGTGTCTAGATCTATCAAGTTCATTATTATCTGTATATGTAAACAAAATTTCGGATTTCAGAGGAACAAACATTACTTTATTTTTGATTAGATAATTATACAAAACATATCCTACGTTAGACTGGAGGGAAAGGTATATGCTACGTGGTAGTTACATGTAGTCAATAGAGTATTTTATAGTCTATAGTTGATCAGTGTCATATAGTTGTAATAATAATACAGTACAATATTACTCACAAACGAGTATTTCAACTGTTAAATTATAATTCCTGGCCTTCTTCATGACCGTCTAAATCCACGAGACATCTCTTCGGGGAGCTGTAAAAGTATAGTATGCATGAGTATTAGAGTGGTTCTTAAAGGATGATTTTTAACATTTTCAATTGCCACCTCTCAATCGGTTTCAAATACAGAAAAAAAATTCCCCTTTAATTTCAATGGAAACATGTGCCTCAGAATTTGTTATTTTATTTTTTTATTAATAAAATTATTTTTTCAGAGCATTAAGAATTTTTTTGAGTGGATACACTGCATACAAGGTGAAAAAAAATAGAAAAAGGAAATTAAAAGCTAAAGTTTTAGGGGATTTTTGTTTTCTGTATTTGGAATCGATTGAGGGTAAGCCTTGAAAATTTTAAAAATCACCCTTTTAAGGTCTTGAACTTTAATGTGTATGTTAGGGAGTTATTTAGGTAATAGATAAACGAATTCGTTCATACATTTTTGTGGAAAAATTTTATCGTACAGAAGCTGTGAATTAAGTATTAATGTCTGAATTAGTTGAACAAAGGACTAACCTGGTCTGTAAATTGGTTTATCTCCATGGTGAACGTCTCTTGACCTGCTGCATATCTTGTGTTATGTTGCGTAATTTTGTTCTTGTTATCCATGTATATTTGCAATCTGCGACTATCTTCAGCAGCGTCATACGTTTTTCCATGCTGTGTCTATACGTATAATGAAAAATTATTAATTGATGTTTTATCTTGGGCATTCCAACTCGAATGACAGGGTCATCGGCCAGACCTTCTTCAATTTTGATCATAAATTTCTTTTGGGGGCTTTTTAGGCACAAGATCGTACCTCAATTTTTTCTTAAATTTTCTTTCAATTTGAAAGTGATCTCTTTGTCTATTTCCACTTGACATAACGATATTAGAGGGTACAGGGCCACAAAAAAATAAACAAAAATTTTGAAAGAAATCGAGGTTCCATTTTGGGCCCAAGGGGATCGAAAAAAATATTCATGATTAAAATCGAGAGTTGATGCAAAAAGACAATAAATCATAGTTATTCATTGCTAAATATGAAGAACGAGTAATCAAAATTTAAAATAGTTCAGATGAAAGTTCTATTCTATTAATTAATAAATTTTTTGATAACGTACCTTGAAACTATTCCACTCTGCTAGTTCACTCGCAGAGTAAACTTGTTGGCTAATTACAAGGCTGATTGCAGCCGCAGCGAGTAGCGCTACGAAGAAACTCTTCATTTTAAAATTAATGCAAGTAATCTCTGTCTTCAGCTTATGAGAGTAAATGATATACGAGTTTGATGATGCTGTGCTTTCGGCGAGGGATTTTATACTGAGCGAATACCATTTTTTTAATCATTATGTCATTATCTTTGCCCTTTGAGTTCATTTCACTGATTGTAGATTTAATAAGGCCGTACGATTTGCAAGTGACAATATATGTATACTGGTACAAGATATCTTCACTGCGCTATACATATAGTGTTTAAAAAAAAATGAATTCTGTGTACAGATGAATAGATGTAAATTCCAATGGCATCTGCTTGACCTGATCGAGGGGAAAATTACACCAAAAAATAAACTATGACCGTTACGATAAGAATGTGAATAATATTTTGCCACCGTTGTATATATTACAAGGATAAGAGATAGCAGTTAAATTTATATACTGAAAGTATTTGTGTTGTGATAAAATTATACTACTCTATGATCTATCGGTGAACATCTTTTTTTCAAACACATGTTGGATATGATTTGTAATTCTAATCAAGATTTTTCGACTTTAAGGTAGTTCACCAGTAAAGTGATTTTCTATAGATGTTCTATAAATGTTTTCTATAGATGATGTGAACTACCTCAGAACTTCAATCAATTTTACAATCAATTTTATCGAATATTTGTTTATTCAAGGGGGTAGAATATTCATAATTTTTCTCAACTTTGCTTAGTAATTATTTTTCTGTAGCAAAAATTGTGACATTCACAATAGAAAGTATGAACAAGCGTGTCTCAATCTGTAAATTCTCACTCTTAAAGAGTCACTTTTACGCGTTGACAAACCACAGGTGGAGGATTTTTCTTTGTACATGTTGAAGTTATCATTCGGATTGTAGATTTTCAAGTGGGAGATTGTAATTAATCCAGTCGAGTCAGTACAACTTAGATTACTGATTCGACTGGATTGATCAAGATCTTGCTCTTAAGGATTTTTCTTTGGTCACTTTGTGCTGGATATGGAGAGTACCGACAGATTAATTTGAATATTTAAGTTTTGGTTATTTTCCTTAGTCAATTTTCCATAAAATACCTTTGAAATTTGTTTTATTTTTTTTAATCACAAATTTTTAGGTGATTTGAAATCTTTTTAACGCATGAAGATTTATTTTTTTTCTTGTCCATTTCACAAAATCTGCTACAAAACGTAGCTTAGCGTATTTTTTTGTGGGTTTAATGCTATCAAATATGCCAAAAGTTATCCCGAGGGATATTGTCTCAAGAAAAGAGCCAGCAATTAACTAATGGATTCAGCCCACAAATATTTTCTGAATACCACTCAAAGTGTTCAAGGATGAATCGCATAGCTGTGATTCGTCGGAGCTTAAAAGAGAGTTTTGAGGCATATTTGTAAGCTCCGTGGTCTTGCATGGAAAGCTAATTGTCATTGCATGAAATGAACCCAAAATTAACTTGCTGTATAATTTTTCCGATTTTTTAATCCAATAATTAAAAATGTGGAAATTCTGTGGAATTGAAATTTGTCTATCTTTTTTTTTGATTTACATGGAATTAATCATTTAGGTTCGTTCGATGTATTTATGGAGTTCTTCCCCATCAAACATTCCCATCTATAATTTCATAATATTTATTGTTCGGTAGGGCATTGTCGCTGCAGAGAAGAATATATCGCTTTGGAATATGAGTTTATTAATGTATAAAAGTTATCTGCAATACTGATTAATTAGTTAATTAAATGCTCATAAAAAGCGCGTTTACAAAGCTATCTAAAATATAGTTTATACTTAACCAAAAATGATACATGCATGTTGATAAATTTCAATCTCTGGAGCTTTAATCTCATGCAGTCTACAAGGTCGTCATTTCAAGACTTTGCCGATAATTCAAAAATGTTCAACCAGAATTGAACAAATTAGTTTGGCTAATTTTTACTCAATGAATAGGCAAAAGTAGATCCCAAGCCTATGACTCCGTCAATTATCACAGTAGTCATTTAATTCAATAGAAAAACTGACTTTTGATTGAAAACCGCAATTTTAAAATAAATTTGGCTACAAAAGGGCGCGATTGAGAGAAGACTACAGTAATTATAAACAAGACATGGATATATATTTTTGAATAAAATACATACGTAAAAAACAACGAATTACAGTCATTACAATGTTTTGTCCCTATCATTAAAAATGGGCACATGATTCGGTGTACATAATTAAATCCAGGATTCCAGTTCAAGCAATCAAGGCGATTCACTGCTCTTCTTACTTAGATAGCTTGAGACTCTCATACACTTTGCTACATCTTAGTTGTATGCAAAATTCTTGCATGAAAGTAACCACATGTGTATCTTTATCGCGTTGTTTACTTGTATCAAACACAACTATCAGTGTAGTGCGTGGATCTATGTTGTTCATTGCGTATGTGCACTGGTCCTAAACATTGAAAACTCGATTTATTAGAGAGAAAATATTCGTTAGAGATAAAGTTAGTTGGAAGTAAAGAGAAAATTCGATCATTACACGATTATTGAATTTTCTTATTCATTTCCATTGCAGCAAAGCCACAAAATTACCTTCAGACTTTTCGTGTATATAATTTTGTCCATACTGAGGAGATCGGCATGTCGTTCTTTCACAGATTTGCTGATGCTGTTCCAGTGCAAACCAGGATTTTGCATGAGCACCTAGAATTGTTTTTTATTAAAAAGAAAATTACCAAGATTTTATCTTTCATAATAAAACTATTACATACAATTTAACACAATTTAAAAAATTTATAATCTCACTGACTTATATGAAGAATCACTCACACTCGGACAGCTGACCATAATAGAAAATTCCTCTGATGTATCAATGTCTCGTTTAGGATGTTTGTAGCCAGGACCAGGGCTATCAACTCCCCTGGCATCAAAGACTATCATTACAGCAATGAGATCATGTTTTCTTTGAAAAGTTTGCATTCTGTGAAAACAAGATTAGATTACTGACGAAGTATGTGGATATTGCAGGGATTTCCTTTTTAAAGAACGGAAAATCGTTGGATAAATCAATTGCAATACTTAAATATAATTTCAGTGATCGTTAATCTGTACGGAAGGTTTCTCTACTTACTTATGATAGTAATCTGCACTTTGCTTGCTCATAATGCTTCGCATTTCATTAGAACTACCTTGTTGAGTTAGAGTGGCATGAAAGTAGAGGGAACACTTTGCCAATATGCTGTTTTTCAGCTTTACAAGCCATTGATATAACGCTGGCTGTTGATTCGCCTTAAGAAAGGTTGCTCCGAAGCCCAATTTCCATGACTGTAAAAAGGGGAAAGATAAACGGGAAACTTGCCAGAGCTTTCTTGCTATCTAAGATTCACAGTTCTTTGTGTATTACCTACCAACCTCTTTACTTTGTAAGGTTCTCTCCCATGCAGACATTCGAGTTTGGGCACCATACAGGGCCATCAAAGAGGGCAAAAATCTCCAATTCTGTACTTCAATTTGGGCGTTTAATAACTCGAGTAGTATTTCACATTCTAGACTGAACGTTAAGTTCTTTGATGAAAGTGGTCTCTTATCTTTTGTTTAAGGATATAAAAATACCTTGATGCTAGGAATTTGAGTGCTTTTAGAGGATGTTCGCACCTTAAAGAGGGATATTTTTCAAAGACTAGCATATGTCTAAGTTTCTTTTCAAATGACTAGTTTGATTACAGACTTTCACTAGTGTTTCGAGGCATGATCAAAGCAAAGACGGAATTGTGAGAAATCGGGTCTTGGAGTTCGATGCAGTTAAAGTAAAATCCCTTTATTCAAGGACTTGGATGAGCAGCTGCTTCGATTCAAGTTATTTAGGTCTTTAAAAGTTCAGAAAAGTACCTCTGGTTGATGAACAGACAATTTCTTGACGAGTTGATTTCTGTTGCAGAAAATTGAGAACTAGTAACAAAAAGTTTGTAAATTTGAGAATTTGGTAGTAAAAAAATTGATTACTCGAGTCACGTTTTGCAGTATCACAAATACCTCTGTTTATTGGATGGAGTTTTGTTTTCCGAACGATTAGATACCCAAATATCTAAAATCGAAGCACTGGTTGATCCAAAAGCTTGCATCAGGTGCTTTTACTTTGACTGTATCTGACTCTGAGACCCGATAACTCTCAATTCTTTTTTGTTTTACTTGATAATGATTCAGAGAATTAGTAAACTACTGTAATAACATTAGTAGATTGATTTACAATTTGGACACAGGCCAGTTCTTGAATAAGTTCCCTATTTAGGGCAGGGGCAGGGATCAGGCAGTAGAGAGTTTCGAAAATACTTTCTCTGAAGTATGGATTATGTCAAAAAACATAGAATTTTTGGGAACTCTGTGTGTTGGATTTTGAAGATAGCTCTTATAATCAAAAAAACATAAACATTTTTGACTTTTACTATGTAGTTTCATTTTTAGATTGTCCAAGAGGGTCCAAAGCAGATAATTAACATAATGAAGAATGAATGCTATTGATTGAGTTGAGACTTGTCATATCAATTATTAAAAACTGTACTATACTATATTTATTAGCTGTAAATAACTCTGTGCATACGTAAGGGCAGTCTTGATAGCGATCAGAGCCAAATGTGAACAAGATAGCGAATGCATATCAACAATTCCTCTAATAACTTGTAGCAATTCTTGATACTTTATTAGTTTGCTGTTTACCCCCATATTGTACATCTTTTCATAGCTGAAAGAAATTTTGTAATTAACTAATGTATGTATTGTTTTGTTACAAAATGAGTTAATATCATTTCAGGGTGGCCGTACGAGATTTCGGATTCTCAGAATCAATATTCGACTATTTCTCCATCATTTAGTAAGAATGGAACCAAAAACCAGCAAAATCCGTTAAAGGCCATATACGAGGATAATCAGGGTGAAAATGCCTTTTGCGAATCTTTTTGATGATATTTGATGGATAATTAGGTGCTATTGAAATACTAAGATCACAAAAGTATCAGATCTTAATCTCAATTAGTTTTTAAACAAAAATAATAGAACATAAAATAATTTCTCTGCTTATCCCCGTATATGATCTTTCTCAACCTTTTCCTACTTTTCAAACGTTTATAGCCTCTCTGATGATAATATTTTGTTAAATCAATCTATAAAAACAAACATTTAGCTTACAAATCTATAAGCTGTATTCTAGCTGTAACAAATTGGCAAAGCTGTCCCGAAACTTCAGCGACCGTATTACCGATGGCATTAGTACCCCGACTAATTTCTTCAACTCTTCTAAGGTCAGCCCTTGAAGCTTCGTATATTGTTCGCAGTGAATTCTGACGAATATAGTAACATGAATGATATATCTGAGCAACGAAGTGATTAATAAAGTAGTTTATTTCATCATGTTTGTTAAACATACGTCTTTTCTTAAGAATCCTTTATTCTTAGTATGAAGAAACCCTAAGTCTGCGTAAGAACGTTCGGCAACAGCAATTTGTGGTAAATCTGTAAGCAACATACCCCACGGACCCATCTGCAAAGAACGACATAGCTCCTTTTCTTTTTCCTGTAATTAAAGAACGATATATTTAAGACTTTTTAAAACATGAATATATATATTATATAATTGTTTTCACTTTGTTCATTAGAAGATAAACGAGCATGATATGTCTTAAAAGATTTCATTTTTAAATTACCACAGATTCCTTTGCCTTGTCAAGACAGAGTTGTGATACTTGGGTAAAAAAATTGCTCAAAAATTCTTCCTCGTGGTCCATTGTTTGTTATTTTTTATGTTCTTTTCTTTTTTCTTTGTAATTTCGTTTCATTGATGAGATTATTTCATTTGTTTAACTTAAAGTAACGTTATATTACATTATAACAACGTGTGATTACGCATTGTGACATCTCGGATCTGACATAACCAATAATATGACACTTCTCGAAATCAAACTATGTTTGTTATGTATGTATACACTGTAGTCTCATGAACAATGTGTGCGATTCAGATCGATAAGTAAGAATTCTGAATTACCGACTAAACAGTCGCTGGTGTAACATTCTTATTGTTAGTTATCGGTAGAGACTTGATTGGACTACATTTCAGTTAAAACAAGCAAATGTGTTGTATATGCGACCGTTGATGATTAAACTAATGTTTGCATTCGTAACATGGACTTCATTCGTAATATGTGTAGGTTTGTGTCAAAGTTTTCACTAATAAGACGCGAGGAACAACATGTCATGCTCGTTTTGGTGTCTCTTAGAATCTTGTTGTTGTTTGTAATTCAAAAGTTTGTGTTTTTCGATTTAGGCGGCTTGCGCGCTGTGAGCGTCTGATCGAAAAATCAAAATGTCGAGTAAACATTACGGGAATCCAAACCACGGGATGAAATAGTTTGAAATTATGGTTTTTTAACCATGGTTTTAAACTCGTCGATATGTAAATAGTTTCAACGTTTGCCGTCCGGATAAATCGAATAGACAAGCACTTTTTTTTGTTTTTTTTTGTGTACTACACACATTCAGTTGCTCTTCCAATTATCGTAATTATGTTCGAAATAGAGCATAACTTGTTAGAAGTTTGAACGAAGTTAGTAGAGCATTTTCTTTGTATTTATAGTACGTATATGTTTATGAGAGGCATTGATCTCGTCGAAATAGCCTTGGCTGAATCCCTTCATCCTCGACCTGGATTCGCGAGGTACTTTAATAAGTTCTCAGTAAACTATAACACGAAATGGATACAATTTCAATGTTTTAAGGATTTTATGAGCTGGAAAGGCAAAATGAAGAAGAAAAAGAAGAATTTATTTCCTAATTATATCTGACCTTAATCGACAGTTTTCGAAAAATTAATTGACCAATATTACTCTTGGTTTACCTTGATCATTATTATGCAAATCATTACCAGAGCGCAGATTTTGCATTAGGCGTAATCATAAATTAACCAATATGTCCCCTGGGGCAGAGTCGCGGTGTCGCTGTTTTTAGTCTATGGGATTTTATGTTAGTTGGGAAAAAAAAGTGATTAAAACAGTGTGATACTAAAGACAGCTTGAGTGGCGTGGATATATCAGTATGAATCCTGAATACCTGATCACGTAACGTTACGAAATAGAGGATTAAGGCCAGAACAAAATCCCTGGAGTGAATTAACAATTCCACGATTACAACATCATGTATTTTTTTACATTTAAAAGTACCTATCAAATTTCACATATTTGGCAAACAGTTTCAATTTCGTAGTGTATTTCACAATTATCCATTTTTACATTTTTCGTTTTCCGTTTTCCGCTTATACATCTTTCCATTTCAAGCTATATCGATTCTCACATTGCTTAGTCATTGATGACGTGGAGGACGCTGTCCCGCAGAATACCGTACTCTCTAAGCGATAGATCAAGCTGTTCCAATCTCTTCGGCGCATATCTAAAAAAATTCCCCACGTGTACCTTTTGATTAGATATTCGTTTCTTTCTCTCTCTCTCTCTTTCTTCCTCTCATGCAAATAAATAAAAAAAGAACGATTCTCACCCGCTGACAACGACTTTATATCCTCGCAAGCGAGTCTTGACTATACACGTGTCTAGCAAGTGATAAAGCCTCGCCACAGTATCATCAGCACAAAGATGCACGAGGTAGACTACACTTCCGTTCAGAGATCTGACTTTCAGTCTTAACTCACCGGGCCTACCAGTTGGTTCATTTATTTGGTGTAATAGCGGTGTCTGAAAATGGAGAAAGAACAGACTGAACATTCTGCAGGACTTTGGCGATAAGTTACAATCGATCATTTGATCGTATGGTTCATGATTACCGTTGCACACTTTCTTTCAAGTGTCACGGACTTTGTAGTTCGAGGCATCTTAATCCCGGTACCAGGTTTCACATAGTCATTCGTTTTCGAGGTCACAGTGTTGGTATTACCAGAGGAAACTCGGATTTTCGATAGAGATCGAGGCCTGGGGCGTCTGCCAGGTAAACTGGTAGATCGCGAACGAGATCTACCGTCTTCACTGCAGGTACTTTCCAAGCGACTGCTGCAGTTTTAATGGAATTTAAGAAGATCGTCATCACCACCGTGGCTTAAAAGTATTTCGAAAGCCATGATAAAGGATCAAAGGACAAGACCTTATGATGATGATGATGATGGTTAAGGATAACTATAAATGAGGAATGATTACCCGGGAGACTTTCGGTCTGAGGAACGATCCGTTGAACTGTGGTAACTCGATCTGCTACCGTTCGTGTATCGTTGCGATCCCAGGCGAATGTCACCTTTTGATAATAGCGTTCGTTCTCTTATTGATATGTGATACTCTGCATCCTTCGTCGCCACTTCACGCTTCTGACGATTGAACAATGTTATATGTATGGGGAACTTGACAAACAATTATCATCAGTACGTTGTCTGTCTGATGCTGATTCAAAAAAGGAACATTGAATATTTTCATTATACCTTTTCCATCCGAGAGCTTGTCAGACCAAGTTCAGCATTGATGTGGGACTGTATATGGGATTCGGAGCAGTTGTTGTTGTGTGATGCTAGAATTTGGGACCTTAGCTGCATCACGTCTGAAGAGGGTGTGTCGGAGAAACTTTTCAATTTTGTAGATCTGGAATGGGTTCATAAACGCAAAAACAGCAATTACCGTTTTGTTCATCATTATTTCCCGTCATTACTTTGCGTCCAAAGTCAACAATGGTGGAACGGTTGGTTTCAGACTGTAGAAATTCTGCCTCTGCGCTACACTGCAACGAGATGATCCAACGGACCCTGTGCCCTGCCTACCCTTGTTTGGGATAGAACCTAGACCATTCTCCCTCGGGAATACTTTACCCAGTCGATAACCGTGCCCCGGAAATCCGCTACCAGGACCCTGAAAGGTTTCGGTTCTGTGGTCTTCGACCTGTAAACGATCACGTTAAATTGTCTAGTAACTCCTAAGCTACAAGATATTGCTTTTAGATTTCTACTAATTGTTACACCTTGAACGGAACTCCCTGAGGATAAGCCTGCTGTAGCTCAGAGGGAAAATAGCCGTCGAGGATATCGCGGATGAAGGATGTCGCAGTGGTGTCTGCATATGGACGGAGATGGCCGTTTTGTACGACAAGACCGTTTTTATAAAATTTCAAGGACATGCACGAAGACGTCTGTTTCAACAGGAGAAACGTGTAAACAAACAAAAATAAACGAGCTAGAAATCGAGGGGAATTCTCACTTTGAACGAGGCTCCACATCCTCCTTTGTCACGATGGACGTGAACTTCTCCTTTTCCTGCTGCCATGTTTAACTCTTCGATGTTTGCCACGAGTTGTGTGTAGCAGTTCTTTATATAGTTGCTGAAAGAACAATTTGACTCATTTTATGTAGACAATATTAGATCTCAAATGAGTATACGCTCAACTTACTCATTAGCCTTCGCTTTAGTCGCTTCACGATTTTTATCCGCATCTCCTATCCAGACTAGGCCATAGTCTGCAAGGAATTTCTGCACAGAGAAGTTAGCAGTTGAGGATAACACAATGCGGTGGATATCCGTTTCCCTTATGTCAACAATTCGCAAATTCCACTTCACACTTGCGTATTTTCATTATATATTTTTAAACGAAGAACGTGTGAAGTGGCTTTTTGCAGTTTCTACAAACCTCCATTTCGTAGATTTTGTGCTCAAGCATTAGGCACCGTCTGTATAGGTACTCAGAATCTTCAACTTGCTTTCGTTCCTGCTGAAGTTTTTTTTTATGGACAATCTCCTGGCTCTTCAATTTCGCATCCCACTCTCTGACCTTATAATTTTTCATACGAAGGCGTTCGAAGTTTGAATTAATCATCATAGCTGATCAGGTCGTTTTAATTATAACAAACCTTACGCTTAAGACGAACGATTTCTTGATCTTTTTCTTTCATCCGATCATCGGCTTTCGACAATATCATCTGCATTCGCTGCATCTGACTCTCCGCCAAGTACAATTGCTTACCTAGCATACCCACCAAATCGCTTTCTACGACGAACACATAAGCACAAATTATTTGATTTATTATTAGCTAGATAATTCTAAGTGAACGGATGTAAACTGATAAACTAGGCCAGTGAATGTGTTAAGGATTCCAATCATTAATCTATGATCGGTTGTATACAAGGACGTGTAATACGTTGAGACGATTATCCGAGGACTTTTATAACACCATCATTGAATGAAAGAAAGACATGTGCCTCTAACGAGAAGTGCACAACGTACCTTTTTCCAGCTTTCTATTATACTGCACCATTTGAAACGGCGGAGAATTTTCAGCAGGCTTTGCCCCTTTGGCCAGTGAAATTTTGCCGTTCAAATCAGAGCTGGAAACCTGCGGATAAAAATGGGATCGCGTCCTGATGAGTCCATATCTTACATTGTAGGAACCTGATACCTCACGCTCATTAATCGAATCATTGGATTGTTCAATTTTGTTGTTGGAATTGGATCCGGTCTTAGATTTTTGAGAATTTGAATGCGGATTAGAAGAGTCCGATTTTTGTCCTCCTAGTCCAGTTTCTGGTTCCTCGATGTACGATGAACCTGACATGACTCTCTTCAGTCTAATGTTAGAGGGATTGTGAAAAAGAAAAACGTGGTTCTATTTTACTTCTAGAAAATCGAAAGGAACCTGGTTTTTCAGGGTTTAATCAGACTCATTTCTTTATTCAAATTATTAAATACTGTGTCATGTTGAGTCACATGTAAAAATCGTAAGCAACACAATTGTAAACTTTACGGTCAGCAAATGAAGAAAAGTTAATTAAAACTATTTCATTCTAACCACAATGAATAATGAATCTGCGATTCAAATCACTTACTGAATCCGAATCATGTCAACTATGTAATAAATCGTTACGAATATATAATCTGTCAAACTCCGAGTTCATTTCTTGGTTATCAATTCATCAACTCTAATGGAACCGTTATCGATAACCAATAACTGATGCATATGCGACTACTGGGTCAAGGATACCCCTTTAGCTGATGTGAAATTTGGTAAAAACGATTTCAAGTTCGAGTTAACCTACTTGTTTTGGCTGTTGTGAAGAGAGACAGGTGGATATTTTGATACTTTTTTTCTATGTGGTAAGGGAAAATTCTGATGGCTCATGGTGCCGAGATGAACACCAACACTGTTAACGACAAAATTTAACAACATTTATGCTACTGATTTTTTTATTTTTTCAACCATCATCATTTATTTATTTATTTATAATTGTAGGTATGGAGGATGAATTAATGTGCTGACTGGTCCAGATAGTGCCGAAACTATTGACTGATGTCTATTAGATAATAAATGAGCGGCAATATCATCGCTAATTGCTTACTTCATGGCGGAATGAATTAGCCACAATATGTATAAAAAAAAAAAAAGAAAAAAAAATGTAGTGTGATTGATTTTAATTTTCGTATCTTGGAATGAAGAAGCCATTTGCGATGATGAGAAAGGCCGTGGGATACTGGAATCCTTTTCTATGAATGTACGAATTATTATTGAGATTCCACACGTGTGGAGTTTCGTAAAATTCCATCGTTTTTCATCAACGATAGACCAGGGCTGTAGGAAATGACGTCTGTAGTAGAATTCTTAGTACAATAGAAGGCTGGTCGATAAGGTCACGGGCAGAAGCTACGAGGATCAATGATATGCAAAATGTACGTGATATGACTTTGTTAGATCTTTATACGCTTCGGCGTATACTCGCGATGAGGAAAAATGTGTACAACTTATTTTTCTTCGGTATGGTAGGAATGTCTAATATATTTATACACTTCGATCGTTCTCCAAGTTTTTTTTTTAATTTTTCAAAAAATTCTGTACTTTGTTTATTACTCATAATTTTCAGAAACCAAAATTTCTCTCGCAAACTCTTCAAAAAGGTAAAGAATCTGAAAATTGCAAGCAACTTATTTAATTAAAAAAATTTCATTCCAAATTTTCAAAAAATTATCAAAGTATTTTAAATGACTTGTTATAATTTAAAACGATTGTTAAGATTTCAAATGTATTCACACAGTTGCTGCAAGGATTCCGCAAGATTTCATATCATCTCAAGGATGTTAAAAAATTTTCAAAAATTATTCAAATACAATTTAATTAAATCTCAGATAAATTTTGACACAATCTCAATGCGATGTTAGCAGATTTTTATTTGATAAGATTCGAAAATATTGCCAAGATTTCATCATCCAAACCAGATTTCACGAGTCTATTAACCTTTCGGTGAATCGTTACATAAGCTTGTTTCATTGCTGTTAAATTTTCCGGCATCTCCTCCTATACTAACAAAGTAATCGTTATGACTAGTCATTGCAGATGCCGCACATATCTCTTCATACCAAATGTTATAATAAGAAGTTTATAGTGTAAAAAAGTATAGCATCTGTGACAAAGACCTAGATAGATTCTGACCCTGAATAAAAATTACTCTGCGCAACTTGGTCTCATTCTTTCTGTCTCTCGCGCGTCTATATTTGCACTATTTCCGGTACGAAACTGTGCCCCATCCCGCGCCCCTATCTAACCGCGTAATTTTTTGGCGCTAGAATATGTTACATTGATTCGTAACGATGGTCAGTCATGTTGAGTAATAAAAGGTACCGGGTCGAGCGACAACCGTAAAGGTAAAAATTCCCCAGTCCAGTCCAGAACGAAAATTGATTTTGTCAGTTCCTGGTGATAGGCGAAGATATTCGTTAAACAAGGCGCCTGTGAGTCCGACGAAAACGGCCACGGCGCCCCGATTCCGCGACCCGCGCCTGTCCGTCGAGTCGCATTGATCGCGGGTGCGATGTGACGTCACTAGTTTAGCTGGTTCACGTGACCGACGACGTCGTGCTCTGTTCTCGCGTGCCTCGTGCCTCTAAAACCGACGTTCCGCGTTCGACGTGATCGTTGCAATCGTGCTCGTCGACGTCGACGTATTACTTTTACATTCTGATCGCATTCTCACAGTCAAAGTCATCCACTGTGATACTGAAGGACTAATAACGATTTCGATATCCGTGTCGAACTTCATTCCGATAATTCTCTTTCTCTGACCACGCTGATACTTGAAATTATAACAAGCCACACATAACGTTCTAGTATAACAATACACATACGTACATACATAGTAGTGCAGTGAAGTCTGTTCGTTGATTGTGCAGCTGCTCAACATTAGCACACTCGGCGACCCTGAGGGATACGCAAACCGAATGATTCCGAGGTCTCCAACGTTCCGTGAAAATGCTAATAAAGCACGACGTAATCGCCAAGGTTTTTGGCAAACGTAAAATCGAGGATACGAAGGTGAGTGTGTGAATGGGGATTATAGATTTCGCATTAATTATAAATGAGAACTGCAGGCTCATATGCTGCCGATCGATCGGACCGGTTTACGACTTTCCGCATGCACAACGTTCGTTATTTTATTTTTAATAGATGGGTTATTCCGTCGTTTATGAGTCGACGAACTGGGATCAAGAGACTCAGATGTCTACAGTTTTTTCCTCTTACAAAGTACGCCGGGATCTCAAGGTGTACGAAATTCAAAATCTTAGGTTTTACCCTCCGCGAGAAACATTTGAATTAAGCATCAATTAAAGGGACTTGAGATTCTAGTGATCTTTGATCGCAACTTGAGGAGAATAATTAAGATACACTGTTTCAATTCTCAGGGGTATTTTTTGGATTATTATATGCGATAAAAAAATTCAATGTTAATTATTTCTGGGTATGGTAATAATGGCGTTGCAACGTGATGATGCAGAAAAGTGAGAAATCTGGTTTTGCCATGATTCCAAGAAATTGAATAAAGGTTTTGTTCATTCACAGCGATATTTGTGCTTTCTAGATCCTCTTCTATCGATCAAACCTAAAAATTCAACATCGGAAGAAAATTAACAAATTGGTGTCAATAAATCTAAAAAATTTGAACTGTAATTCGAGTCATTTTTTAACACAAAATTGAATTCCATTATTGGTATCATTCATTTTTAGGTTCGATTAATTCGTTACGCTGTTTTTTTACTATAGCCAAAATTTCAAATTCATGTCTTCAATACTTTCCGAGATATCTTGGCAAATCCACAGAAAAACGTAGTTTAGAAAAAATCGTTTTTAAAGTCTTGGCACAGTATTTCTGCCAAAACAGTCAAAAACTATCTGCCACTAAAGAATTAACTTCACAGAAAATTTTGACCCCGGAAATGACCGCAGGACTTTAGAGATCAGGATAATGCCCAGACAGATCGGCAAGAACCGGCTTCATTATTCCACGTTTTTGACTATCTTATCCTAAATTTTGAAAATATATCTAAAAATAAAAATTGGTTAGGGAATATTCTTGAAGGGTTAAACTATCAGAATGTGCAAAAAAAAAGTTGGCAAACGATCAATTCGAAACTTGGAACTTTTCCAGTATTCTTAAAGATGGCCAGAAATTTTTATCTAGACTATGAGGAGACAGGGAAGTGGTCTTGGACCGAATTTTAAACGAATGTAATTCACGAGTGAAACTATATTATCAGTAATGACGCACTCGCGTTATATGCAAAGTAGATCTCGATATGAAGTTACGTCAGGTATTAATCAGTTCGCGTTTATCGCTGAGACTTTTCCTCGTACACGGAGTAGTAGTTATGTTATATTCATATTCTTATATCGACTAATTCACAGGTTATGGATATACTGTTGGCACATTACGAACTACTAGAACAGTTTCCCGCAATTAATTTGACCCCACCTAGTTTTTTTTTTTTTTTTCAGAATTTCGATATACGTTCTTAACCTTCATTTCAGCATGAAACTCAAGTTTTTCAAATTGCTCAGAGTGGTATTGGTGATAATTTTCATACTGCATATCCATTTTTTTCATTTTTTTTTTTTAACATTTTTTATGTCATGAACACACGAGTGACATATGTCTGATGATAAGCCGAGCTTATATGCTGCTAACAAGGTAAAAGTTCGACCTAATTTTATTCATATCTTTTGCAAGGTGCAATCAAGAAAATTTTTTTATTTTTTATTTTTTATTTTTCTGGGTCAGTTCTTGCATGTTGCCTTTTTGCAGTATAATGTCCAACTACGTATGTAATGCCTAAAATAACTTTTAACGTTCTCTATACCGGTGATGATCATGCATAATACGAGTTACATCATCCTACATACATACATTAGTTTTGTGATCGGGCTTCCTGCAGCGTTCCATGTCTCATATGTATACCTATAATGCATATTCGTTCAATAAATGTTACGATTTGAATTTAAATTTGATTTATTGTCAGTAGAATAATTACAGTTGTATAAGGTAATGTACGAGTATATATATTAGGGTGATCCAAAAAAAAAACTTTTTTTTTAATTTTTCTCGGAACCACGCTCAAAAGTTTCGTTTCGGTATAAAAATAAGCCTGTGAAAAGATGAGCTCTTAATTTCAATATTAAGATGCTCCGCATCGCACTTTTCGATTTTCCATAAGAATAACATAGGAAAAATTATTTTTGTTTCTTCTGATTTTTGTAACTAACGAACAATGAGTCGTACTGTAAAGTTTTTGAGATATTTTCATAGAGAATTGAACGCTCTACAAAAAAGGTCCCGAGTCATTCTTCGGTAAGTTAACTTGGTTAGAAGTTATTCAAGGTTAAAGTGAAATCAACCGTCAATTTAGCCATTTTCTCGAAAAAAAACTCCTAGATTTTTGAGTTCAAAGGGATGAAAACGAATCGAAATATTGTTTTTGAGCTCTGGAAATTCGGAAAACCGTCACTATCGATATGACGATCTCGAAAAGCTCCAAAATTTTGTGGTAGAAATATTTTCAAACGATTTGAGTGAAAAGTAGCAGGAAGTTCCATAAATGACCTGCAGGGTTATTTATAATAATAAAAAACTTGCGTGATCATAAAATAATAAAATTTCAAAAATTATTGTTTGCAGTTGTAGTTTTTGAACTGTGATTAGAGTAAACTGAAGAAAAGGTTTTTTGGAAAAACTTCTATTACAATTTAATTGAAATAACCTTAGAATTCAAAAAAAATTCCAAAAATGTTATTAGGAGCAGAATTTTGGAATGAGTCGGGTAGATTCGGGAAAAAAGTTAAAAAATTAGAAAAACGAATAACCCTGCAGGCCATTTATGGAACTTCCTGCTACTTTTGGCTCAAATCGTTTAAAAATATTTCTACCATAAGATTTTGGAGCTTTTCGAGATCGTGATATCGATAGTTATGTTTTTCCGAATTTCCAGAGCTCAAAAACAATATTTCGATTCATTTTTAGCCCTTTGAACTCAAAAATCTAGGAGTTTTTTTTAGAAAACGGCCAAATTGACGGTTGATTTCACTCTAACCTTGAATAACTTTTAACCAAATTAACTTACCGAAAAATGACTTCGGACCTTTTTTGTAGAGCATTCAATTCTCTACAAAAATATCTCAAAAACTTTAAGGTCCGACCTATCGTTCGTTAGTTACAAAAATCAGAAGAAACAAAAATAATTTTTGATATGTTAATCTTATGGAAAATCGAAAAGCGCGACGCGGAGCATCTTAATATTGAAATTAAGAGCTCATCTCTTCACAGGCTCATTTTTATACCGAAACGAAACTTTTGAGCGTGGTTCCGAGAAAAATAAAAGAAAAAGTTTGTTTTTGGATCACCCTAATATATATATATATATATATATATATATATATATATATATATATATATATATATATATATATATATATATATATATATATATATATATATATATATATATATATATATATATATATATATATATATATATATATATATATATATATATATATCTGTTTGACGCAAGAATTATTCAACGAGATATCAATCTGTCCAGGTATATAAAAAAAAAAAAAAAAGATCGTACCGATAACGATACTCAGAAATTTTAACAGTAATGTTTATTAGGTAGATGCTTAGTATGTGGGAATCCAAAAAAAAAAAAAAAAACGAAACATTTAGTGACAACCGTTAATATTTATTAGTCTGAAGTTATAGTTAATTATTTTTAGGATTTTAATGGATATTAAAAGGTCAGGTTGAAGTTCGGGATTTTAATATTATATTAAAGAGTATTTTTCCGAAAGTTTTTATAGTCGATTTCAAAAACGTCATATCGGAGGTTCGAAATTCTGGAAGCTATAAAAATGCGGAAGACCAAAACTCCGAAACTTGGAATTGACGTATGGAGCTTCGTGCATGTCGATTAAATTTTCGTATTCTTGGACTTCGAAGTTTTTAGATATCTGCATTCCGGGCTTTCCCAATTTTAGTATCCAAAACTTTAACGATTCTTAAATATTCGAAATCGTCTCAAATCAATTCGTTATTCCGAAATGGACTTTGCACCGATATTAAAATTCCAAAATTGGTTTAAGAGTTAAACAGAAATAAAGATCGGTGGTGAAAAATGACAACAAAACTTATAAATGAGATTTGTGCATAAAGTAATGATCGTCGTCATCGACTCCTGGAAATCGTAAAAATCCTGGAAATGTTGAGGTCCGATTGAACTTCTGAATTTTAAAACTTCTGACCGGTCACAATTTCGAATACATTTGAAACGATTACGAATTTTGAGAACTGATAAAGTACAGAATATTAAAATTCGCAAAGATCGGAATGCAAACAGCTTCAGAAAGTCCTGAACTCCAAAAATCGAAGGATCCAAGAATTTTATATGGTGTGTTACGAACCTTCATGCGATAATTTCTACTTCCGGAGTTTCAGCCTTTCCGATTTTAAGTTATCGAAACAATTTCCAAAAACTATAATTCGTCAATATTAAAAAAAAAAAAACAATACTCGAAATTTCGATCGGTTCGAAATTTTACTTAAAATTCTGCCATATTCCCAGCATATTCAATAATTTCATGGAATCTAAATTCTCGATGACAAATGTGTGCTCAACTGTCTGTCACTGATAACAGTACACAGTTCCTATTCCTATCGATCGATTATCCGGTAATATACACATACGAGTGTCGAATTTCCCTGCAGCCTTCGATATCGTCACTGAGTCTTTGTGTCTACGAAGTATCATAGTGAATACCTTTAATCGTGTTATACGATGATGATATATCACTCTTTGAAGACTTACCCCGCTTCCAAGTAACGATTTTCAACAGTCTTAATTCCATCTCAGCAGTACCTCGCCCTTTGACGGTATAAATACGTCAATAATTAGTTTGATCACGTCAATACCGTACCAAAATTCGATCTCTGACTCGAAAGACACAGTAGACCACTAAAAATTTGGATAAAATCGGTTGAATTCGAACCTCATAAAATATTTAAAATTTACTTTTTCATATATCCGATCGTTTTATAATTTTAAACGAACAACGAAGAGGAGATTAACGAACTGTTTAACGTGTGGCCTAATTGAATGTGAGCAAACGGAATCGTTATCGCTCGTTGTAGTACATAAAATATATAAACAAGCATATTATTGTTCATTCCATGTTACTTGGTTCACCATATCAGGTCAGACTCGATTTTTCATAAGCTAATTCATATCGTTTTAGTATAAGTATCAATCATCACGATTTATATATATTTGAGAATTATTCATTTTTTGATACCGATGATCGTGATATAAGCTTGTCTACTTCTCAGATGATAATTGCTCAAATTATACACCGAATAGATCATACAAGTAAAAAAAAAAAAGGAAAAATTCTATACCGTCGTAGTTGTGAGTGCGAAAAGTGGATAAACAGTGCGCAATAATAAATCTAAAAGAAGATCGGTATATGGTATATTTTATATGCGGTAATCAATTTGAATCGTTATTATTGTTCGAACATTTCATTCGATCGTGTGCAGTGACCGGTTTTTTGGTATTTTATATTATTTTTTCCTTCTCTGAGAATTCGATCTCCAGCACAAGTCCATCGCATGTCCATCGATATTCCTTACAGTTTATTATATATCATTAAAGTGGGGATAATCACGTGTTGATCAACAGACCGTAAAATTATATTAACAAGGATAAAAAAACGTTGTACAGGTAGATCGCACAAATCAATAAATAAATAAAAAGCAAAAAGTATAGACAAACCGGTAACACATTACGTAAAACTGCTTTACGATCGATGAAACGAGCTCTCATTTGCTGAGAAATTTTACAACGAATTTTTGCGGTGTGAATTATCGAAACGTTGAAATGAAAGGTCGTTTAATTTTTGAATGTCAAGGCGATCGGCAGTATTTACATACCGAGTCTAATAAATCGTAATTTTTTTGGTAGAGACTTCGGTTTGCTGATATCAACTAGCGAACTTTATGGTATAATCAGTCGTACGGATACGAAGTATAGGCTTTTGGGAGCTGGAGAGCCACGTGGCCAAAGTCCGAGTCCCGAGTCCGGTGTATGTATAATGTAATCGATTCAAGGCCGGCTGTGTATAAAGATATAAATATGTATATAATACCGCATATTACACTTTTCTGATAAACGCTCGTTTTTATTCTCACGATGTGACGTTAGTTTATTTAGCGGCTTTCTGTAGTCCGATTTTTTAACTTCCCGCTATGAAAATTGAAAATTTTTATAATAAAGGGAAGTTATTGGTTTCGGTACGATTTTCGAAAATCGAGTTTTTATCAGATTTCGACGTTTTGGGATCCTAGGAAGTTATTCTGACTATTTTTGGATGGACGTCCGTATGTGTGTGTGTGTGTGAATAAATTTTTGTCGTACGATATCTTTAGAACGAATCGACCGATTGGAATGGTTCTTATGGCGATCGAAAGGGTTTATCAAGACTTAGATCTGATTGGATTTTGGAGTCGATCGGTCGAGTAGTTTCAAAGTTATTTGAGAAATTAAAATTAGAAAACAATTTTTTTTCATGTTTTTAGCGCATAACTCCTAAACTGTTCGTGCGATTAGTCTCAAAACTTGATCAGACTTACCTCTTGGATCGTCCTTTCGATCGCCCTAAGATTCATCAAAATCGAACGATTGGTTTAAAAGATATTGCACGTCAAAAATTTCTCTTTTTGTCATACGATACCTTTGGAACGAATTAACCGATTTGAATGATTCTTGCGGCGATCGAAAAGGTTCATCAAGACTTAGATCTGATTAGATTTTGGAATCGATCGGTCGAGTAGTTTCGAAGTTATTCGAAGAATAGAAATTGAAGAAAAAAAGATTTGTATACGGAAAACTAATTATACTTATAACCTTCTTTAATTTATTATAAACACAATAGTATCAATTAATTGTAACGTATTTAACACAGCGGGAAGTTTTCGGGTTGGCCCACAGGTCAACCGGTTTCCTGATTTTTTATTTTGTGGATATCTGCGATATGAAGTTCGATTTTTTATCCAGAATAACTGAAATTTTCGTATATCATCCGCAGAAAATCAAAAATCAAAAATCACAAATTTCTATATCAAAAGAATCAAAAACGAGGACAAATAATGAATTTGATCCTATACCTATAATGTATATTACGTATATAGAAAGGTTTGGTTGGAACGATCCATCGTCGACTGAATTAGCAATAAATTAAAATCGCGGAAAAATATAGTCGCAATTTGTTGTTCATTAAATGCAATCATTTGCAATAATGATTCGCGAGTAAAAATAGCGATGAAATTATATATACTCAAAGCTGTTGTAATAAGAACAACGTAGTCTGATATAACTGCATGCTGGAAGCATCTATGAGCAATAAATATTGAGAAACAAAAAAAGAAAAATTTATTCCTTCATTCAAAAACAGTTTGAAAAATGTTTAGACCAACGATTTCGAAAGATCTCGAGTGAACGAAAGTCTTTAGATAACTTTATCGATTTTTTCAAATACTTTAGATGCTTGATGACTTTTCTCGATTTTCTTCCATATGTAAAAATTAGTAAAATGCGATTTTTTGCAGCCCAAAAATAAATTAGAAAAAATAAAAAATTGTGGGTCTGAAGCAAAAGCCTTTTTAGACTTGTGGTCAGTCCGGCACTGTACGAGCGTAGTTCTTATCTCTATAATTATATTTATCCGTGTTATGTAGTTTGGTCAAGGTCTAGATGAAAGTTAGTTAGTAGTTTCTCGTATTCCTTGTTGAGAAGTTCATACCTATATGTATATATGTATGTAAATTCGAAATATTATGTAAACCTTGTTTAACAAGTGTCATATATACTCTTAGTTGATTTTTCTTTTATATATTACAAATCGTCAGCAGTGTAATCTCACAATTCTCAGATAATTGTTATTTTATTTTGTTCAGTGTATCGTATGTATCATATTGTTAATTCACATCTAAACGCTATATACTTCACCGCAATTATTATACAAGGAACTTGATAATATCTACTGTGATTGTTATTGCAATACTAATTTTTTAACGCTATAGGTACCACATCTATAAAATTGAAATAATTATTTGCCAAAAGGAAAATATAGACACCAGAATTCAAAGGATCATGTTTTCGTGAAAAAAAAATCTAGAGACACGAATTAAGGATATTTTTGAATGTTTTAAGATCTACTTCAAAATTATTCTTGTGGAATTATTTTAGATAATTTTTTATTCAAGTTACGTTAACTTCAAAGTGAATAGAAAAATTTTGCGAAATGTTCCTTGAACTTTGGCGATATGTAACGGGTCATGAAAATTCTTTTTTTCAAATTTCAAAACTATCAATTTGAAGCTTGAAGTGTCAGCTTTAGAATCGTTATTTACTCAACTCTGTACGATTTTTTTTCAATGAGTAATCCTCAAAGTTATCGGATCATTTGCCTATTTTTTTCTATTTACTTTGAGACGGGATAACTTTAAGAAAAAATTAGATAGCGTAATTTTATAATAATAATATTAAAGTAGACATTCGTACCTTCAATTTGATTCTAGTCTCAAATACGTAGTACCTTATTTGACGCAGATATGATACGTTTAAAATAATAAATGCTCAAAGATTGGCTGATGAAATTTTTTTTTTTTCTTATACTCATATCGTATTCGCTTTAATAATTTGCTGCATAGGCTCTCTCGGTATCAAGTATGTATATGTATGTATATGTGTGTACAATACAATACAATTATCTTATACTTAACAAAGCAATTAAGTATATAAGTATACAAGACGTTGAGAATCGTTCTAATACCGACGCTTTAATAACAGCCGAATTAATCATCTGCAGCTGCGACGTACTCGCATATTTTTATCATTATTCTCATCGAGGGTGAAATTCCGAAGCAATACAATGCACAGCAAATGATTGAAAGAAATATATTTTTTATTGACTTTTTCAAATCAATCATTTTTTTTTTTTTTTTTACAATCTTAGAAAAATGGTGTTTAAAATTAGTTTTTCGATTATTTCTCGAGAACCGTTAATGACACCGAGGTAAAGGTGGATATAAAAAATGAAGGTAACTAAATTCTGCATAAAAAAGAAAGAATACACTTTTTCTATATTTTGATTGGTTTCGCTGTATTCCGAGGCTGAATATTTTAACATTTTAAATGCGGAAATTGATTACATATTCCACATAAAAATAGCAAATAAAATCTAAACCAATAAAGATACAGGAAAAATGTATTCCACCTTTTTTATAGAAAATTTAATTACCTTCATTTTTGATTTCAGTCTTTATCTCGATATAACCGACAGTTATCGAGATATAATCAAAATACTGCTTCAGAGTACTTTTTTTGGTGACTTTCAGTCCAACGGATTTTAATGACGTTCAGAATCAATCCACAATAAATACTTTTGCCATAAGTTCTAAGCTTTTAGTGCCAATATCTTTTTTGTTTTTCAATCGATAAAATTCGCTCCAATTTTACCGGACATGAAATATTTTTTTGAATAATGGACACGTATTTGTATTTACGTTTCTTGGCATATTGTAGCCTGACTTGTCATGATCACATACCTATTGTACATGAATAAACTATTAGTTATTCTGAAATGGGTTTATTCACTCAAGTTTTATACACACAACGATATATATAATTATTGATTTCCAATTTTCCTCAACACTCACGTATATCTATAAAATAATAATAATTTTCGATTATTTCAAAGTTGATTATAATATTAGAAAATATATAAATTATACGAGTAAATAGAAAATCATCGAGCCAAAGTCCGATACGTTTTATTCGGCTATTTAATTTACTAAAATACTATTCACTTTCCCAAAATTAACGTAATTATTATACCAATTATCGAATATGAATAACGAATGAATGATAAAAATATTTTACCTAAAAAATAATTAGTTTCATTTTATTTTATATAAATATTCGCAAATCACAGATGAAAAGATATTCGTTTAACATCGTTTACGTAAATTCGCGAACCGGAAGTTCTCTATCATTGAATAATCTGTGGATTACTAAAAACCTCGTTTAATCGAATATATTTCATATGATTTATCGCTGTCTTTTAAACAGGAGAAAAAAAAAAAAAAAAAAAACTAGAAAATATTAACTCAAAGGCTATTCAGTAATTCCGAGCGAAGTTCGGTGGGTTAATTTTGCTAATTATAACCGTAGAGACGAGTATACCGTGAGAATCACGTGGAACTATACGTTCAGAGCGCGTAAGTGTCGAATAATACGAATTCTACGAGGATAGCCAATTCGTCAGGTTAGAAAATCCCTAGGGTACGTCGAGTTCAACGATCTAACCAACGTAAGAAACTCTAGGGAGATTTTTAGTGAGTTGGTTATCCCCATAGAGTTCGTATTATTCGACGCTTACCGCGCACTCCGACTGTATAGTTTCGCGTGATTCTCACGGTATATTAATTACGATTACTGTATACTATAAATAAGGCAGCGTTAATAAACTTCAAGAAATTTGTTACGTAATGTGCGTATAGACTGAGACAGAATAATAAATTGAAACGTATTTCTCGTATATTCTATAATTCCGAATATCAAACGACACATACGTAAACGTTGTGTGTTTTAGGTACATATACAGCGTGTCGCGAAACTCACATACTCACTTCATACCGGCGGATGCGTTGCGAAAAATTGAGACTAAAGTTATCTGTGCAAAAAAGTCCGCGAGGACTTAGTTTTCTTGTAAAATAAATTTATCAACGAACCAATCAGCGGTTGGATTTAGAAAAGTCTGTAGTTAAGATTCCCACTACTGAAAACAAGACCGTCAGAGCCGGAAACTCGACACATTATTATTTTGTTCTCGGTAGTGAGACGTAGATGCGGATTTTAGCCAGTCATTTCTAAATCCGAACGCTGATTGGTTCGTTGATAAATTCATTTTACAAGAAGACCAAGTCCTCGCGGACTTTTTTGCAAAGGTAACTTTCGTCTCAATTTTTCGCAAGGAATCCACTGGTATGCAGTGAGTGCGCAATTTTTGGGACACCCTGTATAGTATCATTCAGAAATGAGGGGCGTATAGATACATTCATTCATTGATCGAAGTAAAAAAATTGTAAATATGAAATAACGGGAATAATTGACTTTGCAAAAAAAAAAAAGAACGTAGAATTTCGAAAAGTTTGAGTGTTTGATTTTATGGTTACACACATCGTGAATAGTCGAAACGTTTAAATGAATAATTGACGAGTTATTTGCAAAAAAAAAAAATTATGCCCGAATTGCGAAGAATCATGCGGAAATTAATGAAGGAATATTTCGCAGACGAACAGCATGACGTATTAAAATAATGAATAATTAAATCAGAAGCATAAATCTAAAAAGGTAAAAAAAAAAAAAAATTAATAGTTAAAAGACGAAAAATATGAGCAAAATAATATTTTGCGATAAAAATTGACGATAATATTTAACACACCGACGAAGGAAGAATTGGGCAAGCCAACAAGTGGCATAAATAATTGACGAAGAGGGAGTGCGATCGATCAATCGTTAAATTTATAATAAAATAGGTGGGGATATAAGGCGAGCGAGCGATGATTGTATGTAAACTTAAGCTTATATAATACACATTCTTAGAGTACTAGTACACGTGTATATATACATACATACGGACATTATACATATAGTGAAATCAAACAGGACAGAGCCTCGTGGACTGCTGGTAGTCTTGGCATTCGTAGTACCGGTAGTTCTGCGAGCGGTCGATACCGAACTCGGCCTTTCCGCAAATAACCATTTTTGCAATTGTGATATATATGAATATACATACGTATGTGGATTTCTTATTTTTAAACAGATTTTTTAAAGTTTTGTGACAATAAACGATCATTCGATATCTTGTCGATTAAATACCGTCGATTTATCACCGAAATCGAAAAGAGAATACCAAAAAAAAAAAAAAAAAAATCCTGACAAAAGAAAAATAAAGAATAAAAAACTGGTGAGTTTGTGTAAAAATATTTTTTAGATTTTCTTCAAAATCGATAACTGCGAATATTATTTATTATACTAATCGTAAGATGTGAAACTGTGTCTTTATATCGAATCGAGTAATTCCGCAGTAAACTTTCGACATATATTTCCGAAATATTGACGTCAAGAATTTTTTTTTTCTAATTTTTACAGTTGGATAATTCTTTTGAAAATTTTTTGGTCATTCTCGCTCGTTTCGTTTATTGATTTTTTGATCTTCGGTCATTTAACTTTGTCCGTATGTGTTTGCACAGCGATAACGTTACGTGTATTTCGATACGTGGGTTCAAGACCAGATTATTTACGTTCAGTCGAGGTATCAACATCCGTTGATAAGGGATGAGGTAATCGGTTTACGATGCTTTACGAATTTTAAAAAAATGTCTAACAGTAAAGCGAACAACTATAACGAACTGTGCAGGAAATAATCAAGATTCAAAATTTCGTATACGTACGAAACATAAATTTCGATAGAAAAAACTAAATCACAATTTTAAAGCTTCAATTCGATATTGTTTTTGAAAAAAAACGTACATACATACAACGCATTTTATCGTTAATTAATTTTCGCTTGTTATGACAAACCACAAGAAATTATACTCGCGATATTAATCAGTGATTGAAAATTGGAAAATTGTGTCATGTTAAAAAAAAAAAAACAAAAAAAATAAACCCATAACCAAAATGACAGGAAATTATAACGACAAAAATCGTAACACAAGCGAAACGCAAACTCATTTCGGTGATAATCGATTCGTCATATTTTTTTTTCCTTTTGCAAAGATGAATTTTAAATTAATATCGTACACAGTAAAGAGTCTGGAGAGATCAGCTGCGGTTATTGAATTTAGAAGTGTTACTTTACTTTATGATTATTTGTTTATATATCAATGTAGTAAATATATATATATATATATATATATATATATATATATATATATATATATATATATATATATATATATATATATATATATATATATATATATATATATATATATATATATATATATATATATATATATATAATTATTATTGAAACATACTACGTCACTCTTTACTTTGCTCGTAATTATTATCTATTTCATTATTTTACATTTATCTTTAGCTTCTTCCCCCCCCCCCCCCCCCCCCCCCTGGCGAAAATTAGCTGAATGAACTTTCGCAGTCATATGACGTTAATTAGCAACATATCCAATACGCTGAATTGCAAAATTATTGTCCAATACGATGGTCAGCCTATTATTCATACACATTATAAGTTTAATTTTAAAATACCACAGTATTCGATGAATTTTGTTCTATAAAGGTTGATCGAATTCGAATTATTTTCTAATCATATAAAAATTCATCTTTCGTGTTTCAGAATCTCAAGTGATCGATTTTTTTTTTTTTTTTTTTTTCTCTTTTCTTAAAGGAATCTCGAATTCGACGGAGTAGTCGTATCAGATCAACAAAAAAAAAAGAAAAAAAAAAAAAAAATCAGACATGGAGAATTCTCAGAGGTAATGTATTCAATTTTTATTTCATTTTAATTATTCTAAAGAGCATGTATTACTGTTCATATCTGTCCTTGAAAAAAAAAAGGTGATTAAATTATGCAGAGATAAACTATCGGAAAAAGTTTCGCTCATTCTCGGAAACATTAAGAAAAAAAAAAAAAAAATTCTTTCCATTTCTTTGCAACAATTTTTTTACTATCGATTTTTATATACATATATTCAGTTGGTTGGTAATCTACTGCGTTCTAAAAACTGTAAATAATATAACGATATTCAAAAATTCATTTATCTATTCGTATTTGACAAATTATTATTATTCGTATACCTGTTACATACATGAATATATTAGATTATTTTATAATTGACCTGTTTCTATTTTAACTTTGTCAGCATTTCTTTCTTCTTTTTCGATATACGTGGCATTCCGTAATAAAAAATCGAATTAAAATTACTGCCAATTTATAAAAATGCAATAAAATTTTTTTCATCAACATCATTAGTTGTAGTCAAATTTTTACACATCATATATAAAATTTTTTTATCAACATCTTCGAAATACAAGTTTGAGAAAATTACATTTTCCTGTAATTAAAATTATAGATCGAAAATCTTAACGACTCGTTGCTAAATAATTTATCGTCAAATTAATTGACGACCAATTAAGAGAGAGGCCATTCAACTATTACGAAACGCGTTCAGAGAGTCTGGGTAGGAAGGGGGGGGAACAAAATCTCGTACCTCTATACAGTCACGAGGCGTTGATTTTCGGAAACTATAATTTAAAATTGTACATTTAATTTTCAGCTAATTGTAATATGTGCATAAAAAATTTCAGCATGATGTCATTATTCGTTTAAAAAAAAAAATATATATTTTTTAGATTTGATGATTCCACAATCTACAAACAGCCGTCATCATGCAGTCTGCGAAAACTGGCAGGTTAGTTAAACAGTAAATGCAAATTAAAAATAGCAACGAATTTGAATTAGAAACTTTATTGCCGATTAAGCATCGTGTAATTTTTCAAAAATTTCTTCAGACGTGGTACCAGCCAGAGTCGTTCTCTACATGCTTTCGTTCTCTGGATTTTTGGTATCATTCATGATGAGGATGGACATCAATTTGACGATAGTAGCAATGGTGAAGCCAACATCGACGGTGACTACGAATGGGAATGACACATCATCGTCAAGTTTGATGCCACATTGTGTTGTGACACCATCACAATCGGTTGAGAATATATTGAACATCACAACCCCTTCGGAAGACTTAGGGGAGTTTGATTGGAGTCCTGGAATTCAATCAGCGATAATATCGTCATTTTATTGGTGTTATATCCTATCGCAAATAGTCGGCGGAGTTTTAACTCAGTACTTTGGAACCAAGACAGTATTCGGAGGTTCACAATTGCTAACTGCAATTTGTAGTCTTTTAATTCCAACTGCTGCAGATCTTCACTACGGTGCCATGATCGCACTTAGAAGCATTCAAGGGGCTGCTAGTGTAAGATATGATCAAATTATAAAAAAACTATTACTTTCCAAGGAATGTTCATAATCTTTTATGTTTCGTTTGTTCAGGGTCTGACGTGGCCAGCTATGTATGCAATAGTCGGACATTGGATACCCCCAGCAGAGAGATCCAGATTCATGTCATCATTCCAAGGTAAGATATTAGAATCGTGATATATAGAGTCGAACTAAAATATTTTTTTGTGTGTTACAGTGAAACTTCCATACATTTTAAATAGATGATTAATACTGTTTAATAAATCTATCGAAAAATAATTTATTTATCCATAATCAAGCTATGTATACATATGCCAGTTGATTAAAATTGTCAAAGTTATTTCAGATGAATGAAAGAAAAATAAAATATATAAATAAAAAATAAGCTGGGCCCTTTCGGGGGGGGGGGGGGGGGGGGGGGGGGGGACGTCACATAATCGCATTTGATTATTTCAAAGAATTTCTTTGCTGGAATGGAGTTCGATGATGTTTAAAAATCGTGACGACTCCCTTGGACAAAGGATCCAGCTTTACCAGTATTTCTTATTTCTTATTTCAGTATATGGAAAAACGGAAATTCAAACAACATTATATTAATTGAGAATAATTTAGTTTCAGTATAAAGTTTTCTTATATATGTCCAGTGTCCGATAAGAGAATATTACGAAAATGGGAGTTATCGATTGGACCATAAAAGATCTTGTATGTTATTCGTTGAATTTTCGATCTGTGCAGATTTTTTTTTTATACAGATTGAGGGATTTTATACTACGGACGATCACGTGCATCTGCGATCGGTAACTCGCAATTTCGCTGTGTCCGTTCGCTGGACTTTTAATGTATTGAAACATATATCTTATATGCCATGATAAACGATATAGTAAACGATGTGAATTAATATATAAATCTTGACCATTGGTTTAGCTCGAGAAGTCTGTTTGCATTCGCGGGACCGAGGGGTATACTCAACAGCGACCGCTCAACAGCATGAGAATGGCCCCGAGTATACTTCCAGCCTGGCTTAATCAGCCGGGACCAACAAACAATCATTATACATTTACATACATACATATGGCCGTTTACTGTGTTTAAATCCATGAGCATCGATCGATGATTAGTTAATACCTCGCATAACATTTATAAATATTGAATATATGAATATACAAAGTATTTGGGAATGGCTTAAGGGGGCATATGATATGCACTTAGCGAGGTAAAAAAAAAAAAACGGTGATTTTTGGGATTTCTTTCTTTTTTTTTTTTTTTGGGAAACTGTTGGAGTTATCAGATCTTGGTTTGTTGCAGTTAAAAACATAAATTTTGAAGAACTTTTACAATCTTTTTTTCTTTATTGAAAATATTCCTCAAATGGCGAAGATATGACATCGTGAAGAGGCAGCTTCTGAGAAAATTTTTGAAACAGCACCAGGCGTGTCATTGCCAAAAATTGGCTGAAATACAAAAATCGAGAGTGGATTATTAAAACGGATATACTAATAACTTCGTCGTATCGTAACGGATTTAAAAAATATTTATTTTAATGAATACAAAATAGTTTATCTCCTTTTGATATATCGCTAGAATTAATTCAAACACTCGCCATTTTGTCAGAAATGAATATTTTCAAAATCGATTACGATACGACAAAGATATTAGTATATATTTTGATAATCCATTTTATTTTTTAATTTCAGTTGATATTTGGCGTAGATACACTTGGTGACGTTGAGAAGGACTTTTCAAAGGCTGCTTCTTCTCGACGCCATATCACCGACGTTTACCGACGTTTTTTTGATTAAAAAAAAATTGTGAATGTTCTTCAAAATGTATATCTTCAACTACGACAGATCCAGATCCGACAACTCCAATAGTTTCCCAAAAAAAAAAAAGAAGAAATTTCGAATATTACCATTTTTTGACCCTGCAATTTCTCATTTGTTGTTCTTTTTTTTTTTATAATCGATTTTTTGAAAAGCAATAATAATATATGTATATGGGCAAGTATATAAATATATGGTATTGTGAAAGTGGTGCTTTTAAAGATCATTAATATCGCCCGTAATATATATTTTCTACATTAAAAAATGAAAAGAAATAAAAAAAAAAAAATAAAAAAAGTAAAGAGAATTAGCTATCGTTTTCAGGTTGAACGGATTTCCTTTTTTTCTATTGTTTTCAGGTATAGAAGTTTCATTGTCCTACTACCCATTATAGCTCCGACATTATTTCGACCTAAACTCTTTCATACTAAATCGCCACTTGAATCGCTTTACAGAACCTCGCAAGTTTCCGGACTGATCAGATTGCCGTTATGCCGAAAAAAAGTTGGATTTGAACGAGATTCCTGCTCCCGCATTCGACAAGCGTCATGTTTCAGCTTCTTCCACGTCTCGGGGTGAGCTAACGCCTAACATTTAGATTATCTATATTCAGGGTTCAGCATTGGAATCGGACTGACATATCCACTCTGCGGATTTCTCATCGCTCACTTTGGATGGAGAGTTGTCTTCTATACTACTGGCTGTATCGGTACCGGATGGTGTGTATTATGGTACTTCTTTGCCTATGACACTCCGGCAGCCCACCCAAGGATATCGCAACAAGAACTTCGATACATCCAGGGATCCGTCGGTGAACAAGTTGTTGTTGGAAATGAGGTGAATATTCATAAACCTATGCCCTTCTCATCCTATTTCTAACTTACTCTTAAGGCGAAAGGTAACGTTTCAAGGCCTCGAAAACGGGAATGGTGAATTCTCCGAAACTACTCGGTGAATCGCAATGAAATTTTTGGGGGTTACGCATTATTCTAGTAGAGAGGGTCTGATTGTTTTACTTTTTCGAAATTTTATAAAATTTTTTTTTTTTTTTTCAATTTTTTGAAAAATTTCGAAAAAGTAAAATAATCAGGCTCTTTCTACTAGAATAATGCGTGATCCCCCAAAATTTCATTGCGATTCACCCAGTAGTTTCGGAGAATTCACCATTCCCGTTCTCGAGGCCTTGCAACGTTACATCTCACCTTAATCCAATCCAATCTGCAGTCAAATTCGATCCTAATTTTTCCCACGACTACAGAAAACCAAAAAAGATGCTTTTTATCGATTCGCAGTTTCCTAGACATAAGAAAACATGCCCACATGACACAGAATACGGTTCAGATACATTTTTCAAACATGTTAGTTCTCATACTGTACACTGAACTCAGCCGGGCGCTGGTTGTACTCAGTCGGTATATTTCTACTTCTGCTAGAATTGGTAGATAAGTGAGTGTCGTGAATCGACAGGGAGTCGCCATATTAGAACAAGATATCGCATTTAGCCAGGATGTATAAAAGGTTACACTGTATTTCATATCATTAAAAATGAAATGATTATATGAAAATGGTGGAGAGAATCCGCGCGAGGAACCTCGATCGACGACACTCTCTGTTCTACCGATTCTAACTCCGGACAGATCCTAGCGCCAATCTTGCGCCTAGCGGCGAGCGTAGTTTGAAATGTGGATCTAGAAGCTCCTGGTCACAATTTCGAACAGTAACGGACTGCGAAGCTTAACGGTAGTAGCGAGAGTGATTGTAGATTGAAATACGTTGTGAAAATGAAAGCTGGCAAGGTCTTAGATGACTTATTGGAACGTTCTGTGTCGTGTGGACCGGATCAGAGTCTCTCTCTTAATTCATCTGGAAGAAATGTTCGCAGAGTAAATTGCACATTGCTGATATGCGTTTTAGGGAATGCCTGTACCATGGAAAGCCATTCTTACGTCTTGGCCTGCTTGGGCGATTGGGATAACTACTTTTGGCAGGATATGGGTCCACTACGTTTTCATTATTCCAGGCCCAATGTACATGAAGAGTGTTCTAGGCTTCGATATTCAGACCGTGAGTATATCAACATTATTTCAAATATTAAGACAACTAGCATAAAGGACTCAAAATCTGCTATTGAATATCCAAAATTCAAAATGGTGGACATTTTGTCCAATCTTTGGAACTTTTATTCATCAAAATACAATTTTCTATGTCCCAAAAAAAGAGCAGCTTAGTTGCTTCCGTCTTACTGTACAAATCCTTCGTATCTAATCATCGCATGGATTTGATGATTTCTGATTTCAGAATGGCATCCTATCCGGTCTTCCGTTTATCTGTAGTTACTTAGCTTCTGTCGTGTTCTGCTATGTCGCTGACCTTTTGGTAACGCGTCAAATATTGTCGCTCATTAATGTCCGGAAGATTTTCACAGCCTTAGGTGAGTAGTTTGATAATTTTAACAAAAATTTGACCAGCCTTTAATTGGGACATTCCATTACCCATCCCTTTTTCTTTCTTATTCACAGCCGATCCGTGCGCAGCACAATCTTTTATCATTCAATTTCGTTATCTTTTATAGCTCAAGTCGTTCCGGGAATCCTTTTAATCTTGATTGGATACTTGGGCTGCAGTGTTGTTCTCGTCTTAGTTATATGGTTCATAGCTGTTACCTTTATCACAGCAGCTTATGCTGGGGCTATGGCCAATATTGTCGACATCGCACCGAACCTAGCTGGTAAGACATGTTTTTGAATTTGATGTTTCTTCGATTGAATCTGAATCAATTTTTTCCGATTAATGTTTAAGAAAAATGACTGAAACTAAAACTGCAACGTAACCCCCACTCCCCCAAAACAAACCCCCCCCAAAATTAACCCTGAATTCAATCTCAATTTTGGAATTATATCCTACAAAATTGATGATATCGCCTTAAACTCAAAATCTAAACGATTATTCATCGTTCCCAATATTTGTTGTCACCCACTTGAAAACTTTATGGTATATTTTACATCAGGTCCAGTTCTCGCCTTTGCACAGACGATCCATATGTCAGCAAGTTTCTTGTCGCCGATAGTAGCCGGTGTATTTACCGAGGATGGCGTGAGTAATAATAAAAAAAAATTTCTATACCTATATTCCTTGTTAACGATCCATGAAATTTTATGATGTGCTTTAATTTCGGTGGATGATTGAAGGAGTTTATCTTGATACTCTGCTGTTGGAGACAGTAGTCTCCGTTGCGGTGTTTGTAAGATACAAGTCATTCAAAAAGTCATGCTAGCGCCTGCATATAGGCAACCAAATGCACAGAGGTGAACTGTGGGGTATCTGCTTCCAGACATTCACAACCGCTGAAACGTACGAGTTACAACGCTTTTCCAGTTCAATAGCCACAAACGAAAAGACTTCCTTTGTCAAGTTCAGATATCTGTAAATAAAATTTGAGAAAGAAAGTGGTTTCTCTTGAGATTCGTGAACTGGAAAAGCGTCGTGACTTTCTTAGCGATCGTGCGCGCCTAAGACCAGACAGCCCACAGTTCGCCTCTGTGTAGTTGGCAGCCTACATGCAGGCGTAAATTCGACCTTTTTCAATTAACTGTATTTTACAGACGCCGTGAGGGAAACAATTATTTTAAATGGTAGGGTATCAAACTGAACCCATCCCCTAATTATTCTCTAGAATTAAGAATTTAGTTCGTGGTTATTATAAGCCTTTGATAAATTAAAAAAAAATATATATAATATTTGTATTTTTCAGCAAACTTTGGACGCCTGGAGAAAAGTTTTCGGTGTATCCGGGTGTGTTGCTTGCGGTACATACGTAGTTTATCAAATATTTGGAACGGGTGATATTCAAGCATGGAATTATCCGGATCAAAAATATCCTCAATCAATTAGAGAGGATTCTCAACCGCTTAGAGAATCGCCACATAAAAATGGTAAGATCATTCCAAAGGGATCTAGTGTATCTCAACAAGCCTGAAATTATAGAATAAACAAAGTTTATTACCTCCTGTACATCGTACCTATACCATATATATTATAGTATATAGTATATATTATTATTATTATTATTATTATTATTATTATTATTATTATTATTATTATTTTTAATATTATTATTATTATTATTATTATTATTATTATTATTATTATTTTTAATATTATTATTATTATTATTATTATTATTATTATTATTATTATTATACACGTATATAGGTATATAGGTATATGTATATATATATTACTCATGAGACGCAAACAAGTGATATATCAAAGATCTATGATAAAAAATATAATAATATGTTTATTGTAATTAAAAAAAAAAAAAAAATAAAATGAGAAAAAGAGGAAGTGAAAAATAAAAAGAAACTAATAAGAAAAGAAAAGAAAAGAAAGAAAAAAAAAAAACTATTTTTATGAAAAACGTATTTCTCAGGAATGGTATTATAGTTGGTTTCGTAATTTTATTAGGTATAGTATATTACTAATCAGTATATTATAAATAATATTGATTAAATTTGGGATCGTATCGAAATTATTATATATACATTGTATAGCCTATAGTATATATATATATAATATGCAAAGAATGAAATATATAAATGCTCCACATACACATATAGGCTATAATTATAATATATAGGCTAGGATATATTTTATCAGCCATGAATTGTGATAAAATGAATAATATGGATTTCTAAATTTATTGATTTATTGATTGATTTCATAGGTATAATATATTATACGTTCATTTATATATATAAAAAACAAAAATTATAATTATATCCACTCGATGTTCAAAAATAATTTAATTGGGTAACGTAATAATAATAATAATAAATAATACGAAAATGGCGAGTAAAATTTATATGCAGGTATACAGTTTGTTCAAGAAAATTTAAATATATATATATCAAACTGTCATAGTAATTGATTAAATGTATTCAGTAGATCAATCATAAAAATTATACATACCTATAATGAGAAAAAACAAAAAAACAAAATTTACTATAGGTAACTATAGATACATCGAAAAATTGACAAAAACAAAAAAAACACAACATTTTTCAACGTTGGATATTACAATTCTCTCAGAAAATGATCCAATCAGTCGTTAATGCAAGGGTTTGACTTTTGAGTTTTAGATTTTGAATCTATAGCCTATGAAGAAGAAAAAATATATAAAATGAGTCTCCTATATAATATAAACGATGAAAAAAATAATTATTTATACTCATGCATTTAGAATACGGGATTTGTTATAATATTAATGAGTGAATCAATTAATTAATACAGTTAATCAAAGTTGAAGATAAAAACAGAACAAAAAAAAAAAAAAAAGAACACAAAAAAGAAATCAAGAATCAAAATAATATTTTGAAATAATTATAACTATAATAATTATAATATTAAACTCTATTAAACTGTGTCTATATAGATGTTTATAAAATTTATACGATATGATCGAGAACTGTTTAACTGTCATAGAAAAAAAAAAAAAAACAGGCTTCGTCATTTTTGTCAGGGTTTCTTTTTTATGTATACATAGTCAAGTCAAATTAGGAATAATTTTATTAAACAGACAAAAGACAATCGATAAAAATCTGTGAGTTGAGAAATGTATGTATGTATATGCTTTGGGGCTCCATTCTTGGATAAAATGTATTTGAAAATAGTTTTTCGATGACATCTCGTGAACCGTTGATAATATGAAGATGAATGTGGATATAAAAAATGAAGCTGATTAGATTTTCTACGAAAAAAGTAGAATATATTTTTTTCGTATCTCTACTAGTTTTGCTGTATTTTAACGAGAAATGTCAGACCAATCGTCACGTTTGAAATGTTCAAATATTCAGCCTCGAAATACAGCTAAACCATTCGAGATACAGTAAAAATGTATTCCACTTTCTTCATAGGAAATTCATTCAGCTTTATTTTTAATATGAACCGTCATCTTCGAATTACTCACAGTTTTCGAGATATAATCAAAAAACTAACTTAGAGTAATTTATTTTTAACTTGAGATCGTGACTCGATCACCGCGCACTTTGAGTTCAGGATTTTTAGTATATCTAAATTCTAAACCAGATTATAGCCAAGTGACATCTAATGACCGTTAATTTTATTCTATACTTTAACCTATTTGACTTGACTATAATCGATGTCAGGTGTAACTGGGCAGTGAATTTATTATACCTATAACAAAAGAGAGAGAGAGAGAGAGAGAGAACAAAAAAAATCATTTTCATCGTCCATTTTTGATCAGGGTATAGTAGTAAGCAGAATAGAAGAGCATTTAGGATATGATATAATTTGAAAAAAAAATTGTTAGACTATTTTTAAAAACTTTTACTGCCTGAAAAACAAAAAGATTTAACTGAAGTCATTAATTCATATAGCTGGAATGTGCGTACGGATTTTTTGAATGTACATGTAGATTTGGTTCGAAATATTATTTCACAGTAAATATCGAACGAAATAAATTTTGGAATGCCTTGAAATTAAATTTGATCGAAAACAATTTCTCTGTTAGAATGTTATTATAGGTAGATTGAACTCGGAATTAGTTTCTGCACTCCTATCGATCAAAATGAGTAATAAAATGAAGTTTCTTGGTATGTAATTTCAAAGACTTCAATATATTGAAAATAAATTTTTATTTGTATAATTTTTCGATCATGCTCTCTAAACTAAAAAATGTTATTCGTGTTCATTAATTTGTTAATATCCTAAAGTTTTCGTAAAGTCAGAATACATCTTAGATGTTGATAAAAAAAAAAAAAAATTTATGTACAATGTTCTTCTTCAATGATGTAACAAAAAATTTTTAAGACCAAATTATCCCTGCTAAAAATAATTCTACGAATTTTTAACAAATTTTTTGTAGTTTTTCACAACAAATTGTAGTTTTCTTCTAGTTTGATCGGCACAAAAAATTATAAATAATTCTTCTAAATTACTATAAAAATTACTAACAATTTTTTTTACATGACAAAATACAAGAATCTACAATTTTTTTTTTTCATTTTATAAAAAACTAATGAACACTTCGAATTTCCTGAAAATTGGCAGAAATTTGTAGGAGTAGAAATTTTTGAACTGCAGGAATGTATATGTGCAGAATCGCCGTAAATCATCAATTTTTTCAAAAGTCATACAATCATAAAAACAAAAAGAAAATGAGAAAGTGTGGAATAGATATAGGTATACATATGTATATGAACAAGATCAATGAAGGAAAAAATGATCGATAATAGTATATAATACACATTATAAGATTAAAATAATATAGGTATTATAGATATAGACGTTGGTTTATTATATAAAGGTGTTGAATTTGTACGGGTCATTTTTTGTATTTTTGTTGGGAAATTCGGTCATAAAAATTCATAAATAATTGATCTTATAAATATAAAACGTTTAAACTTTATAAACTCTATAATTCTTCTAACTTTGAAATTATAATTAATTATATCTAGTTATAGTGGATTAATGGTTATAATTAAATACATAATTATATAATATCAAATTCTAATTCGCTATAGTAAAAACAAAGACAAGAAAAAAATATATTAAAAAACTGGTATATAATTGATATAATGTTCATTTGGCGCCCAACGGCGATATAGATATAATAAATATTGCAAGAAATTGTGTATGTTAATAATTTCTAAAATTAGAAATATATACGGTACACATTTACGGTATATATGTATATGTATATATATATACCAACGTTGGTTGAATATGAAAAAATCGAATGACAATTATATCCGTAAAAAAACAAAAAGAACTAAAAAGATGAGAAACGAATGAACAATTTGGAGAAGAATCTAAATATACTGTCCACACTCACTTGAATATGTCTAGATATACTATATAGTGAGTTTAATTATTAGCCTTAAAAAAAAAAAAACTAAAAAACAAGGAAACAAAAAAAAAAAAAAAAAAAAAAACTTGATCCAACACGTGTTCCTCTACTTTTACAAAATATTATATATTTATTATTAACGCGTCATATATGCACTGAAGTTGACGTGATGCTTATTTCGCACAGTATATTATATACGTATATAATTATATACAATAATATGTATACTATATACCTGATGCAGGTATATAATATATATTAGGGTGGTCTATGTTTGGGATATTTTTTCATCGTAATCGTTTTCATCCGAAAACCAGCTCCAAATGGACAGAAGAAAACGCAATTTTTTATTTTTACTCTCGTCATTATTAGTTTTCGCAATTTTTTCATTGTTTCTTTTTCAACTATTCATCTAAACACTTTAAATGTTCAAAATTCTTCTAGATCTATTCTATATCGATGCCACCTGATACTAAAATAACGATTTTAGGTATTTGATTAAATTTTAATGATTTTTTTTTCAAATTCTTCAAATTTTGACTAGGCTTCAAAATTCATATTTTATAATTATGAATACATGATTTCAATTATATCTATAATGAAATAAAAATCTTGATATCGAAAAGAAATTAATAAATTTTAACAATTTGAAAAAAGTAATTAAGTTTATAAAAAAAATTTCATCAAATATATAAAATCGTTATTTTAGGATTGATAATATCGACATAGAATAGATTCAAAGAAATTTTCAATATTTAAGTTAAGCACTGAAAAAATCGCAATAACTAATATTGGTAAAAAAATAAAATAAAATAAATAACAAAAACGTGATCACTGGCTTTTTTCTATGTATTTGAAGCCGATTTTGGAGTGGAAACGGTCGAGGTCCAAAATATCTCAAACAGGGAGCACCTTAATATACCTATATACTGTATGGCGATATTTTTACTAATACGAATATATATGGTATATAATAGATATAGGTATATATATATTCTCAAATTAAAGATGTACTTAATTTATAGATTAGATAAAAAACAACAAAAAAAAAAAAGAAAAGAAAAAAACCTGTACGTAATTACTGGTACTGTGTGAATCTACGAAGTATATAGATATAGGTATATAGGTAATGCGGTACTAGGCTCATCATCTTAGAGATTTTTACTAAGGCATCAATGTATACAGCCATGGTTGATCTTTTAGTTATATGTATATTTTTATATTCTATCATAATACATACATAGATATATATATTATATAATATAGTTTATATTTATTTCTTATTATCTGTATATCGTTACATGCTATGTGATCGTATAATTTAACTATACGCGTCATTGATTGTAACTCCAGGATTATATAGAATATGTAATTTTTGTAACACCTATAATCGGTGCGACACTATATCTATATAATAAATGTTTCATGTCCGAGGAGGGTCAACACTCAGGGCTAAAACGATGAATTACTGATTTTATTAATTATGTATTATTATTGTTGTTATTATAAGCATGAAAACTCATTCCTAATTAGATACACTAAGGGGAGAACCGAGAAACATATTTAATCGGGTTAACAAAGTACGATTTTTTGTTTTATTCCATTTTCTGAAAAACTAATATTTCAAGAATGTATACAGTTGAAGTATTATCGCGAAATTGTCAAAATCGACGGAATTAAGAGATTTTGAAGCGACCAACGTCCAGGCTGTTCGATGTGTTAGTTTATTCTACATCAAAAACGGTCCTCAAACTTTAAACCCCTTTTTCTCGAAACTACTTTTTAACTTCCCGCAATGAAAATTGAAAATTTTCATAAAAAAGGGAAGTTATTGGTTTCGGCCCGATTTTCGAACATCGAGTTTTCATCAGATCTCGACGTTTCGGGGTCCTAGGAAGCTATTCTGACTTTTTTTGGATGAACGTCCGTATGTGTGTGTGTGTGTGTGTGTGTGTGTGTAAGCAAATTTTTGTCGTACGATATCTTCAGAATGAATCGACCGATTGGAATGGTTCTTATGGCGATCAAAAGGGTTTATCAAGACTTAGATCTGATTAGATTTTGGAGTCGATCGGTCGAGTAGTTTCAAAGGTATTCGAAGAATAGAAATTGAAGAAAAAAATATTTGTATACGGAAAACTAATTATATTTATAACCTTCTTTAATTTATTATAAACACAATAGTATCAATTAATTGTAACGTATTTAACACAGCGGGAAGTTTTCGAGTTGGCCCACAGGTCAACCGATTTCCTGATTTTTTAAGAGGATGTTATAGTCCCACTTTACCAGCCAAAAAATAAATTCGCGAAAAACTCAAAACCGATTATCAAAAATGATATGAAATGACTTTATTCGATGATTAACGATGAATAGGATCAATCCAGCACGCAAAATTCATCGAAGTAGAGAAAAATGAATTTTTTATGTTCGTCAAGTGTCGGTGTGTGACTTAGTCTGGTTAACATTAAAACTTACGCGTCAAAAACACAAAATCCGGCGTTGCAGCGCCATTCCACATACAATTCCGAACATTTCTGTCTAAAAAGATTGTTTTATTTTTTGGCCGGTAAGGAAGGACCATAGCATCCTCTTAAAGTCGGTAGGGAATGTGTCTCGAGAACTGATCATCCAATCAAGTTCAAATTTGTAGGGATATTGTAAAACATATTTCTGACAGGTAGGAACCTGTTTTTATACTGACTTTCATGAATTCAACGTTTTTAGCATGCACTCTCGGAGACAAATAAAATATTCATAAACGATACTTTTATTAAAGCCGAGCTGAAACTGCCACAATTTTTGTATTCAATATTTCATAAAAGTCCATCACGTAGAGAAAGCCGTTCTTTATAATAAATTTTTATTTTTTGGTCCAGACAATACACCATTCTGTGATTTATTTCGATTCGGACAAGCAATACAACCCTGCTTAAGATCGATTTTCTGAATTTTCAATAGTCCTGCACCCTCTTGAACTGTACACATGGCATGAACCAGAAAAATCTAACGCTGGCTTAATTAGCTGGAGTTTTTTTTATCGGTTGATCTGGAACTTCGATCTCATAGATCGGTTGTCCCCCTTCCACAGCCCAAACGCTGCCATTATCACCGAATTGAATAATGTCCAGGAGGCCTTGTGCCACACTGTCTACCCTGCACAATAATAAAAAAAAAAAAACTCCACAACATTAATTCAATCACTTTAATTACAAACGATTATTTCGTCGGTATCAAAGGAAATACAAACGTTTGAGATGGCACGTCGTGAAATCCAATGTTGAATGCTTCCGGACCAACAAAATCCAGGACTCGCTTAAAGCTTTGGGATATCAGTTGTGTGTCCGTGACACCAGGACACAAGACTAGTATTCGAACGCCGGTTTTTTCGTTGTGATATGGTTGCTGGAAATGAGAAAATAGAGATCGTTAGTCCAGAGATTAGATGGACTACAAGCTGGAGGTCAATGTATTCATATTTATTTTCCGAAAATTTATGGAGAGAGTTGATTTTCAACGTTTCTGCATTACACTTGATATAAAAACTATAACGATTACAGTCTGTGATTATTAATTGCCGATTAATCTTACCGCAAATGATCGACTCAGACCAATGACTGCATGTTTTGTCCCGGAGTAAATTGGGAATGCTTGCAATGGTATGACACCCACGAGGGAAGCCATGTTCACAATGGTACCTCCTTTCCCACCGTTGTCCTTTCCCATGTATTTCAAACCCAGCATTGTTCCACGCACTACTGCGTTCTGTATATTAGAAACAGAAAGAGTATGGGATGAGATTGTCAAAATCTGGTACAGTGAAACCTCTCTTAACGGACACCTCTCAACAACGGACAACTCTTTATAACGGACAAGTTAAATATCCCCCGCAGAAAAGCATTGGCTTTAATGGAAAATATACTTTCTAATAACGGACACTCTTAATAACGGATGCGGACACTACCGGAAATGCAGTTTTCCATGAAGAAACCTCTTGACACGTCCACCGTGGCGGACACGGTGACAAAATTTCCAGTTCGTTAATTGCACGGCCGTAGCTCAATTTTCATCAAAACCGGCAACAAATTATTTACACCTAGCGATTTTTAGGGTAGACGCGTTACATTATTCCGAGAAACTTTTCTCAATAAATTTTTGAAATCCGAGTGCTTTCAGGGGGTGTAAAAAATTAAAAACCGCCAAAAACGGTCAAAAATCAAGACGTCAAAACGGTGCCTCGCTTGCGGTTTGAACAGATTTCAAAATTTCGAAAATCTGAAAACACAGTTTTGTAGAGTACTAAATTCCCAACAAAAAGTCTGCGAGTGACCCTATCTATCTTCTGTGCATAGGGCGTGGGAGGGGTCCAAAATTTAGGAGATGAATTTTCGATTTCGACTTGACGCGGTAACAAATCACTTAATATTCAAAAATTCATAAAAAATACAAAAATCAATCAAATTAAAAGAACAAGGTGTGCTTTTTATTCAGAATTTATTTATCTATAAGCTTTAAGAAAATGAGCCATTTTCTCAATAACTGACACCTCTCAATAGTGGACAAGATTTCCGGTCCCGAATGTGTCCGTTATAGGGAGGTTTCACTGTATTATATTTCCTTTCAAGATATCGTAGTTTAAATTTAACGCGTAATTTAATGATAGCTCATTTTTATCCACCATGGCAGCATGCGGGATGGTCAACATGTTAATCAAGTCTCATTAGGCTACGAATTTGCGATGAACTGCGCAACTGCCTCAACCATAATGAAATCCAAATTAAGAGTTCCGGTATTCGCTCTGATCATTGGTCGAATGTGTGGCTTCAATTGACATGCAAATAGTTTATGATCATAATTCTGTGTGGACTTACATAGTTGATATTTATCATGAGCTCCCATCTGGAATCGTCCATTATACCAGCGTTGTTGATCACGATGTCTAGTCCACCAAATTCCTTGACAGTCTTTGCGAACGCAGCTCAACGTGTAAAATAGACAAATATTAAAGCTCATATTTGGTGTTTGAAGTTAAAATTGCGAGTAATTGGAACATGAGTTACCTTCCAGTTCTTGAGGCTTGGTCACATCACAGATGACGAAGATTGCTCGCCCGTTTCCGAATTCTGTGTTTAGTTTTCTCGCTGCTTCGTCGCCATTTGAGTTTACCAAATCCAGAATAGCAACGTGCTGATGGGTAGAAAATTAAATCACAATTAAATTTCGGCTTTTTTTTTATATACCAATCGAGTTTTATACGATGTGGACTATTGCGCTGACTCGATAGAAGCAACAAACATTAATTATCAACAGTATATGATCATGTTTTCGGTCTTTGCTTCAAATTACAGCAACTATGGGATATGAAAACAATCACTACATCCTATATTCTACATGTGTTCGATTATTTATCGAAATGTCTTGATGATGAGGACGTCTATCATTTTTTAAACTTACCGCAGCTCCATTTCGCAAAAGTTCTGTGACACTGGCGAATCCTATTCCGTTAGCTCCACCTGTTACCAATGCAACTTTGCTTTCTAACTGCATTTCTGGAAAATCAATCTCATAGTCAGCATCATTATCATATCGATCCTATCGATCTTATAGATCGAGTTCTCTAAAAAATGCCTACGAGCCACTTTGATATGCAATTCGTATCCTATCATCGATCGTATTGGTATATGAATGAAAAAAATTCATATCATATGATCGAAATTAATCCCTGCGAGTATTTAAACGTTTTTCAACATATAGAATAAATTCGTCCGATGATCGAGTCAATTTTTACATCGTGATGATGGAAATGTTTCATATGCAAAAAAGATCAGTCTGAAATGAAAATCGATGCATTATGTTTCGTGTTATCGTGGAGACGTGTGTCAGAGCATCGATCCACACGACAATCTTAAATGATCTAATTTTTGAATTTTTTTTTGTAAAATTTGCATCATACAAAACTCAAGGACTCTGCTTCATCATGTTTTCGAGAAAGCCGTTAATTTTTTATTGAGGAGAAACAGATAATATTGCAATTAAGTTTTTCGGTCAATTAATACATTTCCTCGTTTTTCACAAATCCGCAATTTCTTTGACTGATCTCTTTTCGACATGATCAACCGTACGACAGGAACATTTAATTGTCACAGTGTCTCATACATTTCTCAATAAATGTATATCTAGAACATGTATAATAATGGCTAATACGTAGTCATTATCGCGAATTTCAATATGAAGTTTTTGCCTACTTGCTCAATGTGGTATCGTCTTGTACTCCGGCTGAATTGCAGCACTTCAATGAAGTACACACCTTATATGTCGCTGATTTATACCAATACTGAAGTTCTGAAGTTATTCTATTGATAAAATTCGAAACATTCAACGTGATTGCGCAGGGGTTATCAGCAGTCTTCTTATCGCTACGTCATAAGTCAGAATCGCATTTTTTCTGTAGAACTATACTGTCACGTAGAATAAGAACGATTTTAAGATTAAGCAGATCTCGTTTAACCTCAAACAATTAAGTTACTAGAACATCCTTGAATTTTCAATTGGCTCGAAGTTTGGTTGTTTGTATTTTCGGTTGATATAATCATTCAGAAAAATTTTACTGTCACAGTATCGCGGAACTTCTATTCAGATTGTATACCATTTATGGATGTGCTCTATTATTAAAATTATTCTTATGTAACAATCATTGCCGATAACGATCGAAGTGTAAAGTCGTTGACTTAATTATATCTCGCGATTATTTTGATAATTTAGTGATACGTTATACACATACTCGTATCGGTATATAATCTGGCAATGACTAACGATAAGATAATTAGCCACCATTTCATCATGAGGTGGCAAATATTGTTTTTGCAACTGATTAGATTCAGACGTTTGGCATGTTTTAACATCGCACATTACCGATTACACGATACGTAACCGCATATATTTTCTAATATACATATACATATGTTTTCGCAACGAACATATAAAGAGGTTCTTGAAAATAAGCTAATTAAAGTAACAAAAAAAACTAATGCAAATTCATGGGGTTGTTTTTACTTTTCATTACCTTTGGTGATCGCGGTTTCGGTCGAAAGTGACTTTTGCTCATTTCGACGAATTTTCAAGTTTTCGAGCCTTTAGCATCCTAAAAATAGATTCTTGGACAGATGTTGGTTGTTCGGCCGGTATGTTGGACAAACTGGCCGAATGATTTCAGAAACGGCCAGATGAAAAGATGTGAAATTTACAGAATTCTTCATTTCAAATGATAGTCATGAAAAATATCCATGTCTCGTTTAATTCAATCGCTGATCGCTTTCGTCGGGAAAAATTGATTTTCGATTATTTACTGAGGATCTTTTATTAATATTTTTTCTGATTTATGGGATTCGGATTGGGAAACTCGGAGTACTCTAAAAGTCATTGGTTTGTAAATCAAAGTTTATTTCACATAAAAAAAAAAAAAATCTTCTTTGAAAAACTTTGTCGTAAGGTTTTAGGCACATCGTTGATCGAATTCAACTTCTTAAGGTCTTTCTTTCTTCGGAAAGCAGTTCCACATCTTAAGAACACAGAGATGGTTGAAAAAAAAATCTTGTGAGAAGTGACGTTCGATTATCGAAAATTTCTAAAATTTAGGCTACTGTTTTGAAAATAACTTGGCTAATACGATATTATGAAATAAAAATCCCTCAACGACCCCAATCGGACAAACGAACTGCCTGAAACCTCACAACATAGGTTTTCGAAGAAAAATTTTTATTTTGACGTAAAATAAACTTGGGTTGACAAATACATGCATTTTGGAGTAGTCCGAATTTCCCAATTACCAAGCTGTACTAGTCTCCTTAGCGGAAATTGGAAATTGTTGGGTACCAAAGATGGTGGAAAATCTTGGAGGAAATCTTCTCTGATAGTTTGCATATTCGTTTTTTTGAGCATAAAATTTACAAGAAAATGACAAGGAATCTTAAGTGAATGGAGAACAATCATAAAAGTTGCTTCATAGCTTCGTCTTTAGATCCCACATGGAACAATGCAGTAAAATTTATCGTTAATCCAGATCAGGCTGCAATTTTTTTGATCGGTTCATCGGGAACTTCGAGTTCACAAACCGGTTCTCCTCCATCAGCGAGCCAAACACTGCCGTTATCTCCGACTCGAATGATATGGATCATACCCTGCGCCACACTGTCTATCCTGAAGAGATAAAAAGTGATGATTTCCAAAATATTTATTCGTGAGGAAATAACTCTAGCCAAAAATTTCGGGCAGGTTTTAAGATCGTCTAATCGGAATACAAACACTTACGGTTGCATGGGGAATGTAGCCAGTACATCGGGGACTAGCTGTGGGTCGATGATGTCCAGAATCCGGTCATTACACTTCGTTATCAATTGTGTGTTCGTAACACCAGGGCACATCGTCAGTATACGAACACCAGTTTTTTCATAGTGATATGGGTGCTGTGGATGGAATTCAAAATGAAGCTTCATGAATGAAAATATCGTTGCATAATATCTTATTTTCAATATTTTTGAAATCTCAGTCCATGCGGTTTTCACATCCATGGAGATGATGAGGGAGATGGAGAATTTCGTCGGTTGTGTTTGATCAGTCGGAAATCTTACCGCAAACGATCGGCTGAGACCAATAACCGCATGTTTTGTTCCAACGTAAATAGGAAAAATTGGAACTGGAATGACCCCAACGATGGAGGAGATGTTCACGATGGTACCTCCCTTGCCACCTTTGTCTTTGCCCATGTATTGCAAGCCAAGCAGCGTTCCGCGGACCACAGCGTTCTGAAGAAGGTTATCATAGTCGATCGGATTAAAAGCATCAGCGTTCAGAGACGGTGTTATGTATTATTTCATGCATTAAGTCCACTTAAGGTGGGAATTCTATATGTTTAAATTGGTTTTTATCTCGTAAAAGTTCGACTTATCTTACAATGAGATTAGCAAGCAGCGGTGATGCCCGCGTATCGAAATCAGATAGGAAGTGTTTTGATCAATGCTCATAATAAGTAATTAGTTAGTGGCCCAAAATAGCGTTCGGTTATTGATATTTATGGAGTTATGCATACATAGTTGATATCGATCATCAACTCCCACCGCGAGTCGTCCATTATACCAGCGTTGTTGATCACGATGTCGAGTCCGCCAAATTCCTTGACAGTCTTTGCGAATCCATCTTTGGGTGTTAAATCAATGAATTTCGAAACGAAATTGTTTGCTATTTTGCGTAATTTTATCGCGAGTTACCTTCCAATTCCTTGGGCTTGGTCACATCGCAGATGACAAATATCGCTCGCCCTTTTCCAAATTCCCCGTTCAGTTTGCTCACAGCTTCTTCACCGTTTGAGTTTGCCAAATCCAGGATAGCAACGTGCTGTGGATCGAAAATCGAACCATTACTGCATTGCATATTTCGGGCACGAATTGACGTTCACACGTCGTGACTTGTGCCATTGGCGGAATGAGATCCACAGGCATTTTTTATTAACATCAAAGATGATCGTGTTCACAATCCTTTTTATAAATTCCGGTGACAGGGTTACTACAAATCCTCATCAACTGTGAAATTGTCTTCGAATGCTTGTCAAGGTATCCCTAAGGAGTGTCTTCGATTTTATAAACTCACCGCAGCTCCATTTCGTAAAAGTTCTGTGGCATAGGCGAAGCCAATTCCGTTAGCCCCTCCGGTAATCAATACAATTTTCTTTTCTATGTTCATTTCTGAAAAATTAACGTCAGAATCGATGTAGTATAGCCGATCATGGTAATGAATTGTCGAATGAATTATCACATCAGAATTACATTGATAATTTTAAGATATTTGATAATGGATGCCTGATTTCAGTTTATTCGATACCAATTTTATTTTTCAAAACCTCTATCAATCTAAGAATTGTGTCGCTTCAAGAATAACAGTAGTGGTATATTTCCTTCGAGGTTTGAATTCTTCGATTCACCTATATCAAATTTTCCGTTCAATTCATGGTTCGTAAATTAAGAAGAAATCACATTTGTTCTCAATCGTACAGATACAAAATTCTAAGGATGATTCAATAATGATTCCGAATCTACATCTATAACTTCTCTGTGCTCCGAATTCCAAAAAATGAGGTACTTAAATTTTACAAACTTACTTACTCGTCGCGGTAATGATCTTTTCAGTTAAGGTGTCGCTCAGTAACTGAATTGTATTTTTGTACAGCAATCAATTAATTGAGAATTTCGTCAAGATGCGCAACAGCGATTTGCCGCAAAATATCTGTGGAGGGGCAAGTGCCACCTGATAATTTTTATTACTCTAGTGACATAGTTTCATCGTGATGATTGTGTTTGTAATTCTGTTATGACCCACCGATATTTTTAATACCCCAGCACGAAATTTTTTTTTTTGCCGAAATTATCGGCACTCTAGGAACAATATTTGTCGAACGGTTTGATGTATCAACTCAAAATTCAAGAAAAATGTTATCGTTACTAAGATTTTGATGACTATTGAATTTGGGCAGTATTAAAACGTACGGAAAGAAGTTGAGTCTTCGATCTCGGAAAAAGAGATAAAAAATTGGGCAAAAAACCCTCTGAGGTCATGCTTCATGCAAAAAACCGAAGTTTTTTTGGCTAAATCCGTCTAGTTTCTACATCGAAAACGCGGGCTTGCATGTACCTACTGTAGCACAAGTATATCCAAGTTTATCTCAAGATAAGATATGGATTATTGGAAAGTAGTGTAGGTATCAGTAAATATGTTCAATTGGTTATATGTGCTCCAGAATTTTTGGTTCTCGCACTTTTCCAGTAGCGCAATTAGCCAGCAAACTAAAATTTTGCACAAAGCCAAAGACAGGAAAAGAACGAAGAAAAAAGGTCAAATAGTTTGTAAAATGTCTACAGACGCATACAAGAGTCACACGTTATCTAACGATCGTGCAAAGCGAAACAATTTGCAATTCTAAATCTAAATTGAATCTTCTCGTCAATCGGTTTTCTTTTTTGGGTAGGTAAAAACAGTCCACACAATAGATCGAAGGCATTTAGGAAAATACTTGAATACCAAAAGTCGTGTTGTTTATTCGCAATGTTTTATTGGTGTCCAAATATTTTGCAATTATCCTCGAAGTTTCTTAACGGGATGATCGGGCACCTCGATCTCATAGGTCGGCTTGCCTCCCTCCACGAACCAGACGCTTCCGTTTTCTCCGACTTTAATGACGTGCAGCATAGCCTGCGCCACACTGTCCACCCTGAACATCGAATTGCAATCGTGTCGTTCATGTAATACAAAATCGTGTTGAAATCATCGCTATTCTAAATGGAAATGAAATACAAACGTTTGATTCGGGTATGTTTTTGTCTTAGCTGTGACCATTTCTGGGCACACGATATCCAACGTCCGCTCAGCGTACTGAGTTGCTAGTTGTGTCTCTGTAAAGCTTGGACACAACGTGAGTATTCGAACCCCAGTTTTTTTATTGTGATACGGATGCTGTGTGGAGCAGAAGAAAATCCGTATATGAAAACAATTATCGCAGCAATCTAGTCGGCATATCGATATATTCCACCCGCGAATATAGTTGATTCGTATGAATGCCTAAACGCTTTCTCAATTCGACATAAAATACGAGACTTCGCTGCATTCGGATTGGTGGTTCTGATTGATTGGAGACCCAAAAGTTTTGAGACTCATTATAAAAAAAGATATTTATCAAATTTTCTCATAAAGAATATGTATTATCTTGTCTTACTCTGATACTTGTATTTACAGAAACGGTTACTGTGAAGCTGTCAGTATGATGATCGACAGGCAGTTCAAAACGCTTGCATAAAATAACAACTCCAAAATGTGTTTTTCTATGGTTCAGAATCATATCAAAGTTTTTAGCACACACTCCATATACGAATCGATTTTCACACGATGTGGACTATTGCACTGACTCGATAGAAGCTACAAGCATCAATTATCAACAGTATGTGATCATGTTCTCGATCTTTGCTTCAAATTACAGCAAATAAGTGATATGAAAACAATCACTACAACCTTTATTCTACCTGTGTTCAATTATTTTCGAAATGTCTCAATGATGACATTTTCATACTTACTGCAGCTTCATCTCGCAAGAGTTCCGTGACACGTCTGGCAAATCCTATTCCGTTAGCTCCACCTGTTACCAATGCAACTTTCTTTTTTATCTGCATTTTTGAAAAATCAATCTCATAGTCAGCATCATTATCCTATCGATCCGATCGATCTAGATCGAGTTCTCTAAAATATGCCTTTGAACCACTTTGATATGCAATTCGTATCCTATCATCGATGGTATCGGTATATCACTGAGAAAAATTCATATCATACACTCGAAATTGATCCATGCGAGTATTTAAACGTTTTTTAACGTATAGGATAAATTTTTCCGATAATCTGGTCAATTTTCACATTGTGACGATGGAATTGTTTCATATGCAAAAAAGATCAGTCTGAAATGAAAGTCGATGCATTATGTTTCATGTTATCATGGAGACATGTGTCAGAGCATTGACCCATACGATGATTTCAAATGCTCTAATTTGTGAATTTTTTTGAAAAATTTGCAGCATACGAAACATGAGGACGCTGCTTCATCATGCTTTCGAGAAAGCCGTTAATTTTTTACTAAGGAGAAACAGAGAATATTGCAATTAAGCATTTCAGTCAATTAATACGTTTCCTCGTTTTTCACAAATCTGCAATTTCTTTGACTGATCTCTTTTCGACATGATCAACCATACGACAGAAACATTTGATTGTCACAGTGTTTTATACATTTCTCAATGAATGTATATGTACAACATGTATAATAATCGCTAATACGTCGTCATTATGTCGAATTTCAATATGAAGTTTTCGCCTACTTGCTCAATGTAGTATCGTCTTGTACTCCGGCTGAATTGCAGCACTTCAATGAAGTACACACCTTATATGTCGCTGATTTATACCAATACTGAAGTTCTGAAGTTATTCTATTGATAAAATTCGAAACATTCAACGTGATTGCGCAGGGGTTATCAGCAGTCTTCTTATCGCCACGTCATAAGTCAGAACCAAATTTTTTCTGTAGAACTATACTGTCACGGAGAATGAGAACGATTTGAGGATTAAGTAGATCTCATTCAACCTCAAACAATTAAGTTACTAGAACATCCTTGAATTTTCAATTGACTCGAATTTTGGTTGTTTGTATTTTCGGTTGATATGATCATTCAGAAAAATTTTACTGTCACAGCATCGCAGAACTTCTATTCAACTTGTATACCATTTATGGATGTGATCTATTATCAAAATTATTCTTATGTAACAATCATTGCCAATAACGATCGAAGTGTGAAGTCGTTGACTTAATTATATCTCGCGATTATTTTGATAATTTAGTGATACGTTATACACATACTCGTATCGGTATATAATCTGGCAATGACTAACGATAAGATAATTAGCCACCATTTCATCATGAGGTGGCAAATATTGTTTTTGCAACTGATTAGATTCAGATGTTTGGCATGTTTTAACATCGCACATTACCGATTACACGATACATAACCGCATATATTACCTAATATACATATACATATGTTTTCGCAACGAACATACGAAGAGTTTCTTGAAAATAAGCTAATTAAACAAACAAAAAAACTAATGCAAATTCATGGGGTTGTCTTTACTTTTCATCAGCTTTGGTGATCGCGGTTTCGGTCGAAAGTGACTTTTGCTCATTTCAACAAATCTTCAAGTTTTCAAGCCGTTGGCATCCGAAAAATAGATTTTTGGACAGATGTTGGTTGATCTGCCGGTATGTCGGACAAATTGGCCAAATGATTTTAGAAACGGCCCGATGAAAACATGTGAAATTTACAGGATTTCTCATTTCAAATGATAGTCATGAAAAATTTCCATGTCTCGTCTAATTCAATCGCTGATCGCTTTCGTCGGGAAAAATTGATTTTCGATTATTAACTGAGGATCTTCTATTGATATTTTTTCTGAATTATGGAATTCGGATTGGGAAATTCGGAGTACTCCAAAAGTCATTGGTTTGTAAATCAAAGTTTATTTCACTTTAAAAAAAAAAAAAATTTTCTTTGAAAAATTTTTCGTAAGGTTTCAGGCATATTGTTGGTCCAATTTAACCTCTCAAGGTCTTTCTTTTTTCGGACAGCAATTCTACATCTTACGAACATAGAGATCGGTAAAAAAAATCATGTAAAAAGTTACGTTCGATTATAAAAAATTTCCAAAATTTAGGCTACTGATGTGCAAATAACTTGGCCAATACGATAATATGGAAAAAATTCCCTCGCTCACGTGATGAGGATTTCTGTTCCGAAGAAAATGACCCCTTAACGAACCTAATCGGACGAACAATCTGCCTAAAACTTCACAACATAGGTTTTCAAAGAAGAATTCATTTTTTTATGTAAAATAAACTTGAGTTGACAAATAAATGCATTTTCGAGTAGTCCGAATTTGCCAAACCAAGCTGTACTAGTCTCCTTAGCGGAAATTGTGAGAAGTTGGGTACCAAAGATGGTGGAAAATCTTGGAGGAAATTTTCTCTGATAGTCTGCATATTCGTTTTTTTGAGCATAAAATTTACAAGAAAATGGGAAAGAATCTTAAGTGAATGACGAACAATCATAAAAGTTGCTTCATAGCTGCGTCTTTAGATCCCACATGGAACAATGCAGTAAAATTTATCGTTAATCTATATCAGGCTGCAATTTTTTTGATCGGTTCATCGGGAACTTCGAGTTCGAAAACCGGTTGTCCTCCATCAGCGAGCCAAACACTGCCATTATCTCCGACTCGAATGATATGCAGCATTCCCTGCGCCACAGTGTCTACCCTGAAGAGATAAAAAGTGATAGTTTTCAAAATATTTATTCGTAGAGGAATAACTGCAGCCAAAAATTTCGGGCAGGTTTTAAGATCGACTAATCGAAATGAAAACACTAACGGCTGCAAAGGAAATGCATCAGGTTCATCAGGAATTAGCTGCAGTGGGTCGATGATGTCCAGTGTCCGTCCAACGCACTGGGTCATCAATTGTGTGTTCGTAACGCCAGGACACATCGTCAGTATTCGAACACCAGTTTTATCATAGTGATATGGGTGCTGTGGATGGAATTCAGAATGTAGCTGCACGAATGAGAATATCGTTGAATAATATCTGAATTTTAATATTTTTGTAACTCCAGTGCATGTGGTTCCCACATCCATGGAGATGATGACGGAGTTGTGTAATTTCGCCGGTTGTGATTGATCAGTCGGAAATCTTACCCCAAACGATCGACTAAGACCAATAACCGCATGTTTTGTTCCAACGTAAATGGGAAATGTTGGAATAGGAATGACTCCGACGATGGAGGAGATGTTCACGATGGTGCCTCCCTTACCACCTTTGTCTTTACCCATGTATTGCAAACCGAGCAGCGTTCCTCGGACCACAGCGTTCTGAAAAAGGTTATCATAATTCATCGGATTACAAGCATCAGGGTTCAGAGACGGTGTTATGTATTATTTCATGCGTTTAGCCCACTTAAGGTGACATTCTATACGTTTAAATTGGTTTTCATCTAATCTACACACTGTTTTGGCTCGTAAAAGTTCGACTTATCTTGCAATGAGATTAGCAAACGCGTATCGAAGTTAGATAGGAAGTGTTTTGATCAATGCACATAATAACTAATTAGTTAGTGGCCCAAAATAGCGTTCGGTTATTATTTTTTATGGAGTTATACATACATAGTTGATATTGATCATCAACTCCCACCGAGAGTCGTCCATTATACCAGCGTTGTTGATCACGATGTCTAGTCCGCCAAATTCCTTGACAGTCTTTGCGAATCCATCTTTGGGTGTTAAATCAATGAATTTCGAAACCCATATTCAGGAAGTGAATTGTTTGCTATTTTGCGTAATTTTATTGCGAGTTACCTTCCAATTCCTTAGGCTTGGTCACATCACAGATGACAAATATCGCTCGCCCTTTTCCGAATTCCTCGTTCAGTTTACTCACCGCTTCTTCACCGTTTGAGTTTGCCAAATCCAGGATAGCAACGCGCTGTGGATTGAAAATCGAACTATTACTGAATTGAATATTTCGGGCACGAATTGATGTTCACACATCGTGGTTTGTGCCATTGGCGGAATGAGCCCTACATGCATTTTTTTTTAACATCAAAGGTGATCGTGTTCACAATCCTTTTTATAAATACCGACGACAGGATTCCGACAAATCTTCATCAACTGTGAAATTGTCTTCAAATGCTTGTCAACGTATCCCTAAGAAGTGTCTCTAATCTTTTTAACTCACCGCAGCTCCATTTCGCAGAAATTCTGTAGCATAGGCGAAGCCAATTCCGTTAGCCCCTCCGGTAACCAATACAATTTTGTTTTCTATGTTCATTTCTGAAAAATTGATGTCAGAATCGATGTAGTATTACCGATCATGGTAATGAATTGTCGAATGAATTATCATATCAGAATTATATTGATAATTTTAAGATATTTGATAATGGATGCCTGAATGCTGTTTATTCGATACCAATTTTATTTTTCCAAACCTCTATCGATCTAAAAATTGTGTTGCTTCAAGAATAACAGTAGTGATGCACTTTCTCAGAAGATTAAATTCTTCGATTCACCTACATCAAATTTTTCGTTCAATTCATGATTCGTGAGTTGAAAAAAAATTACATTTCTTCTCATTCGTACAGATACAAAACTCTAAAGATGACTCAATAATGATTCCAAATCTACATATACAACTTCTCTGTGCTCCGAATTCCAAGAAATGAGGTACTTAAATTTCACACACTTACTTATTCGTCGCGGTAATGATCTTTTCAGTTAAGGTGTCGCTCAGTAACTGAATTGCATTCTTGTACAGCAATCAATTAATTGAGAATCCCGTCAAGATTCGCAACAGCGATTTGCCGCAAAATATCTGTGGAGGGGCAAGTGCCACCTGATAATTTTTATTACTTTAGCGACCTAGTTATGCCTACCTTTCATCGTTATTATTGTCTTTGTAATTTTTTCATGAACCACCGATATTTTTTATTCAAAATTCATGTGACTTTCAACCCAGTACGAAATTTACTCATCAGCACTCTAGGAACAATATCTGTCGAACGGTTGGATATATCAACTCAAAATTTGAGAAAAATGTTTTCGTTACTGAGATTCCTATTACTATTGATTTTGGGCAGCATTAAAACATACGGAAAGAAGTTGAGTCTTCGATCTCGGAAAAAGAGATGAAAATTCGGGCAAAAAACCCTGTGAGGTCATGCTTCATGCAAAAAACCGAAGTTTTTTTGGCTAAATCCGTCTAGTTTCAATATCAAAAACGCGCGTTTGCACGTACCTACTGTAGCACAAGTACATCCAAGTTTATCTCAAGATAAGATATGGATTATTGGAAAGTAGTGTAGGTATCAGTAAATATGTTCAATTGGTTATATGTGCTCCAGTATTTTTGGTTCTCGCACTTTTCCAGTATCGCAATTAGCCAGCACACTATAATTTCGCACAAAGCCAAAGACAGGAAAAGAACGAAGAAAAAAGGTCGAGTATGTTGTAAAATGTGTACAGACATACAAGTGTCACACGTCATCTAACGATCGTACAAAGCGAAACAATTTGCAATTCTAAATCTAAATTGAATCTTCACGTCAATCGGTTTTCTTTTCTGGGTACGTGAAAACAGTCCACACAACACATCGAAGGCATTTAGGAAAATACTTGAATACCAAAAGTCGTTTTGTTTATTCGCAATGTTTCATTGGTGTACAAATATTTTGCCATTATCCTCGAAGTTTCATAACGGGATGATCGGGCACCTCGATCTCATAGGTCGGCTTGCCTCCCTCCACGAACCAGACGCTTCCGTTTTCTCCGACTTTAATGACGTGCAGCATAGCCTGCGCCACACTGTCCACCCTGAACATCGAATTGCAATCGTGTCGTTCATGTAATACAAAATCGTGTTGAAATTATCGCTATTCCAAATGGAAGTGAAATACAAACGTTTGATTCGGGTATGTTTTCGTCTTAGCTGTAACCATTTCTGGGCACACGATATCCAACGTCCGCTCAGCGCACTGGGTTGCTAGTCGTGTCTTTGTAAAGCTTGGACACAACGTGAGTATTCGAACCCCAGTTTTTTTATTGTGATACGGATGCTGTGTGGAGCAGAAGAAAATCCGTATATGAAAACAATTATCGTAGTAATCTAGTCGACATATCGATATATTTCACCCGCGAATATAGTCGATTCGTATGAATTCCTAAACACTTTCTCAATCCGACACAAAATACGAGATTTCGCTGCGTTCGGATTGGTGGTTCTGATTGATTAGTAGGAAATCTTACCGCAAACGATCGACTGAGACCTATAATGGCATGTTTTGTCCCCGTGTAAATGGGGAAAAACGGTGAGGGAACCATACCCAGGATTGATGAGATGTTGAGGATGGTACCACCCTTATCACCTCTGTCTTTGCCCATGTACTGCAAGCCCAGCAGCGTTCCTCGAACGACAGCGTTCTACAAAAGCGAAGTTACGTTATGATTAAGCTGTTAAAAGTTGGATGCGTGACACTTTTCGGTTTTTTTAATCTCCTTGTTCCTTAGATCATCGACGTATTGTAATGAATGTAGTTTTCAGAGTCAAAACAAAGCGTCTAATCGTCAATCTGTGCAAACTTACGTAGTTGATATTGATCATAAGATCATAATCTCGAATCGTCCATTATACCAGCATTGTTGATCACTATGTCCAGTCCACCAAATTCCTTGACGGTTTTTGCGAACGCATCTTAACGTGTTGAACAGACAAATATTAAAGCTCAGATTCAGTGCTTAAAGTTAAAATTGCGAGTAATTGGAACACGAGTTACCTTCCAGTTCCTGAGGCTTGGCTACATCGCAAATGACGAAAATTGCCCGTCCTTTTCCGAATTCTTTGTTCAGTTTGCTCACTGCTTCTTCGCCATTTGAGTTTACCAAATCCAGAATAGACACGTGCTGTTGAATCGAAATTGAACCACATCCAAATTTCATTATTTATTATTCGAGCCAACGTCTCGTTTTTAGCTAAAGGTTACATTTAGTCACAAGATAAGAGCTGCTTGACTCGCTGACGTCATGCACCCTGGAATAGTCTTGCGTAGTAAAATTTCACTCTCACCGCAACTCCGTTTCTCAAGATCTCTGTGCCATAAGCAAAGCCTAATCCATTTGCCCCGCCAGTAACCAATGCGATTTCATATTTTATCTCCATTTCTGAAAAATGAATTCCCAGACTTGATGACTGATTCCCAGACTTCACTCACAATACTGAACTCGTTATGTTTCATAAAAACTTGTATGAAATTCACACAAATTAGCAAATTATCCCAATTCACACAAAAGCTCATCGGTGTCTATTCGTAGGTACTGAATTTATTTAGGAACCAAATGACAATATTTTATAGTTCATGTGTCTATGCCTAACAGAAAATCCTTAATTGATATTTTTAAATATATGTTCTAGTCGTGGTCACGCCTTATCAGCTCTGGACGATCGTTTAACACTCAAAAGTTTCGTAACGTTGACAAGCCCATATCGTTAGCCTCTCACGCATTTCACGTTATCAAAAAAATGTAGTTTTCTACCTCCAGTTTTCAAATACGGTTAGCACAGACGCTTAAGATTGTAAAATTTATGGTGCTGAAAGTGCACGTGCTGTTTGCAGCCAATCCTGAATATAACGTCTTCGATTTCGTGCTTTTTGGGGTACTGCACCCGGCTCTTTGAAAAGTTCCCATGAACTTTTTTTTTTGAAACCATGACCATGAAATAGCTACGAATAGGAAACACTCAGAACTTACACTGTCCATTAAAATACTAGGATGAATTCGAATTTGTGAAATGTTTCGTTTCTATGGATAGATATTAAAATATGGTGGCACTATTCTGGAAACATGTACAACATTAATCTGTAGCTCTTGAAAAACTAATAAGTTTAAACATTTTGGCACTAACTGATGAATCTTGCAATTATCATGGGCGACGTGTTGATTAAAGTATTTCTATCTAAGTATAAGTTAAACAAAAGCAGTTGTTATATCTTCACTATTATCACGATAATTGTGATATAGTACGGTGATATCAAAAAGATCAAGCTGATAAAATACTAAGTTGTAAAGATTGGATTAAAAAAAGTTTGTTTTGACACTGGTGTGACTATACAGGCTTTTAGAGCGTAGTGATCACATTTGAAGTATTTTGGTTGTGTATTTGATACAAGATATTGTAGATGTAATAAAAGATATTGTATATTGCACAATTTTAGGTTGGGTACTTTTTGCGAACAGTAACGATCGTTTATGGCTCCATGATTTTAAGCATGTCTATTGTATACAACATCCTAAACCGATCTACACATCACCAGACCGTTTTTACTTTTCATCACCTACGGTGATATAAGAAAAGTATTGGTCTTAGTCGAAAAGTGACTTTTGTTAATTTCAACGAATCTGCACGTTTTCGACCCTCTAGAATCCGAAAACGGGTTTTTAGAAAGATGTCGGTCTGTCTGTCGGCCTGATCGACAAACTCGCGCGGTGATCTCGGAAACGACTCGATGAAAAAATCTGAAATTCACAGGACTTTACAACCAAATGGTGGGCATGAAAAATTGCCATGTCTCGTTTAATTTGAACTTCCGGTTCTACCGGAAATGAATCGATTTTCGCTGTTTTACTGACAAACCTATACTCTTTTCTTTGTATTACCTTTATAAATGAAAGAATATATTCTTCCGAGTTGAGAATTTCATATATATAGGGCATTCCTTGCCAATGACACCAAAAAAATTGTAAATATACCTAGATCGAATGAGAATGAATGCACTGTAGAAAATTGTTGTTTGTCAATACATAGGGCGATCCTTGCCAATGAGAAGAAGAAATTGTAAGTGTACCCAGATCGAATTGGGATTAAACGCACTGTATGAAATTGTTGTTTGTCAATATATAGGGCATTTTTTTTATGTGAAATTTTCAACTCTGATCTTATTTTTCGGTATTTCATTACTTTTTTATATTTTTCCTTTCCCTGACAAACCCATCCTTTATTTCTATTTGATGAAAAGTACTCCGAAAAACTGTTTTTCCGGCTTGTTTAAATGTAAAAAAGTCGTGAATTAATGGGCCTATCTTGGTATTGTGATATTTTTTTTTCCAGCAAAGGACGAAAACTTCATACTCATTTCATAGTGGGATCTTCCAATCTAAAAAGTGGTCCATATTCACGACCTTTACCCTGCATGGATGAGTTGGGTGACATATTTTTGCGTATAACGATGAGTGATGTTCAAAAGTATTCGTTCTCTTCATCATTCGCGTCGTAAACTTGATAACTCAGTGCCATAGTCCGAGTAAGGATAAAATAATCATCTCGATGAACTACATAGTGATAATTATTGTTATTGTCAAATTGGATCTAAGCGGCATGCCTTGAACATTGACACCCTGTACAACTTGGCGGTACTTTGAGTATATTGACTGTGTGAATAAAACACTATCATTTATAAGAAGATATTCAACATAGTGAAGTATTTGGGTGCAGGGAAGCTTTTTGAGAACAGTAACGATCGTTGGCATTTCCATGATGGATGTCTGTTTGTATATCATGATAATTAATGGACTGGTACGAATTTGCTTTGAATGTGTCGACACTTGACAAAGTTGCTTTATTGCTAGTACATCAAATTGTATACAATTCATATAAATTTAATGTTGGCTTTTGGCGATGACTTTCTTTATCGGTACATTGGGAACCTCGACCTCGTAGATCGGTTCACCTCCCTCGACAAGCCAGACACTGCCGCTCTCTCCTACACGGATGATATGGACCATACCCTGAGCCACACTGTCCACTCTGAGGGATGAAAGAATATCGTGTCATGTAGACAACGCATAGTCGTGTTTTGAAGAAGTTTGAAAAATGGCGAATTGATATTGAATACAAACGTTTGCGTAGGGAACTCTTTGATCACATGAGTGACTTCTTCTGATGTAACGAGGTCCAGCGTTCGTCCAGGGCTCTTGGATATTAATTGTGTGTCCGTCACGCCAGGGCACATTGTTAGCACGCGAACGCCAGTTTTTTCATAGTGATACGGTTCCTGTGTATATACATCAAGACAAATCTGTCATTTCAAACACTCACCGTAGCCGAACCGAGAAATTGATGTTTCTCCCAAAGTGATAAGATATCATCAATTTATTTATAAATCGTTATCTCACTTTGTCAGAAAACAGAAGATTTTGCTACAGTTGGTTTTTTGCTTGATCATCGTGTATTTTTATAGATAGTAGTCTGAATATTTCTACCGATACGGAGTCATTGAAAATTCTATAGTGCAGTTTGGGAACATAACGGTATACTTTAATCAGATAAAAAGCTTACCGCAAATGATCGACTCAGGCCAATAACGGCGTATTTTGTCCCGCAGTAGATGGGGAAAATTGGTGAGGGAATAATTCCAACTAGTGATGATACGTTCACAATTACACCTCCCTTGCCGCCTTTGTCTTTACCCATGTATTGCAGACCCAGCAATGTTCCACGCACGACAGCATTCTAGATGAAGGAACGATAGTTAGAGTGCATTTATGGTCGTACAGTTCTTTGCTACTCATTTTTCAGAAGCAAACGTCCAAATGCCGTGAATGCAGATGTAGGTTTGAGATTTTGCAAGTATTTATCGATAAGGTTATCAAGAAAATTTCGTAATGCATGGCTTCGTATTTTATCTAATATGTATATTGAACCCGATACCGATCTGTACCTAACTGTGTTGAAATAATTTCGCGACGTAAAATAACGGTGATAAATTCGATCGATTGAACTCCAGCGAGTATATTATAATTGATAAGAAATTTTTCAAATGCTCAAGAAGACGTTTGGTTATTAATTTTCATAGATCTACGTACGTAGTTGATATTGATCATCAATTCCCACCGTGCGTCGTCCATTATACCAGCGTTGTTGATCACGATGTCCAGTCCGCCAAATTCCTTGACAGTCTTTGCGAATCCATCTTTGGGTGTTAAATTGATGAATATCGAAAATCATATTCAGGGAATGAATTGTTTATTATATTGCGTAATTGTATCGCGAATTACCTTCCAATTCCTTGGGCTTGGTCACATCGCAGATGACAAATATCGCTCGCCCTTTTCCGAATTCCCCGTTTAGTTTACTCGCAGCTTCTTTGCCGTTTGAGTTAGCCAAATCCAGAATAGCAACGTGCTGTGGATCGAAAATCGAACCATTACTGAATTGAATATTTCGGGCACGAATTGATGTTCACACATCGTGGCTTGTGCCATTGGCGGAATGAGCCCTACATGAAATTTTGTTTAACATCAACGATGATCGTGTTCACAATCCTTTTTATAAATACCGACGACAGGATTACGACAAATCCTCATCAACTGTGAAATTGTCTTTGAATGCTTGTCAAGGTATTCCTAAGGAGTGTTTCCAATCTTTTTAACTCACCGCAGCTCCATTTCGTAAAAGTTCTTTTGCATAGGCGAAGCCAATTCCATTAGCCCCTCCGGTCACCAATACAATCTTCTTTTCTATGTTCATTTCTGAAAAATTAATGTTACTATTCGATGTTATATCGCCGATCATAGTCATTTTCAAGCATCGATTTTATTCACATTATGTAACGTACGACTACACTATTACTATCGACTGAATTATCGCATCAGGATTACATTGATAATGCTAAGATATTTACTGATGGATATCTAAATAAAGTTTATTTAATACCAGGGTTTAATCTTCTACATCGCTTTCGATGTAAAAATTTTCTCACTTCAAGAATAACAGTAATGGTATATTTCCTTAGAGAATCGAATCAAGTATTCTTCGAATTACTTACACCAACTTTTCGTCCAGTTCATAATTCGTGAATTAAAAAAAAATAAATACATTTCTTCCTATTCGCGCAAATGTAAAATTCTAAGGATGACTCAATCATTACTCTACATTTATATCTATAACCTTTGTGCCCTGAATTCAGAAAAAATTTGATGCACAAATTTTACAAACTTACTTACTTGTTGCGGTAATGATCTTTCTAGTGAAGCTGTCGCTCAGTAACTGAATTGTATTTTTGTGCAGCAGCCAATTTATTAAGAATCCCTCCAAGATTCCTTACAGCGATTTGCCGCGCAATATCTGTGGAGTGGCAAGTGCCAACTGATAATCTTCATCACTCTAACTAACAAGTTATACCTATACCTCACCTTCCATTGTGATCACTGTGTTTTTAATTTTTTCCGAATTACTGAATACGTTTCATTAAAAAATCATGGGACCTTCAACACAGCACGCAATTTCTTTGCTGTAAAAATCCCGACAAATATGTACGATACCTTTAGAACGAAATGACCAATTGAAATGGTTTTTATGGCGATCGAAAGGGTTTATCAAGACCTAGATCGGATTAGATTTTGGAGTCGATCGGTCGAATAGTTTCAAAGTTATTTGAGAAATAAAAATTAAAAACAAATTTTTTTTTCATGTTTTTAGCGCATAACTCCTGAACTGTTCATGCGATTAATCTCAAAACTTAATCAGACTTAGGGTCTTGGATAGCCCTTTCGTTCACCGCAAGATTCATCAAAATCGAACAATTGATTTAGAAGATATCGTACGACAAAAACTTCTCTTTTTGTCGTACGATACCTTTGGAACGAATTAACCGATTTGAATGATTCTTGCGGCGATCGAAAGGGTTTATCAAGACTTAGATCTGATTAGATTTTGAAATCGATCGGTCGAGTAATTTCAAAGTTATTCGAAGAATATAAATTGAAGAAAAAAAGATTTTCATATGGAAAACTAATTATACTTAAATAACCTTCTTTAATTTATTATAAACACAATAGCATCAATTAATTGTAACGTATTCAACATAGCAGGAAGTTTTCGGGTTGGCTCACAGGTCAACCGATTTCCTGATTTTTTTGTTAGAATGGCCACGGAATCAATGAAAACACATAGATTTATTGATATTCCCGTCAAACAAATTTTTTGGCGGACACGATCTTCTGATTTGGCTTTTATGGAAAAATCACGAAAACTAAAGCCAGAAAGTCATATTCACTGTTTTTTTTTTTCTACGTAACGTCTTGAAATTGGTGGAAACGCGTAGATCCGTTGTGATTTACAGACAAAAAGAATTTGAAAATCAAAAGACGTGGAATTTTGAAAAATGTAAGTCAAAATTTCTTTGTTTGTGATTCGCTTTGAAATCGACGAAAACATGATTCGTTGGAATTGAAAATAAACAAATTTTGGCTGAAAATTTTTGAATATTTCATCACCTATTGGTTTCCAATACATTTTTTTTCTCGACTTTCAATGGATCTACGTGTCTCCATAGATTTCATGGCGAATCCTGAAGAAAAAAAAAATGGTGAATACGACCTTCTGTCTTCAGTTTTAGGAAAAAATCAGAAAAATTAAAGCTGATCCGTTGAAAAAAAATTTCCCTGAATGTCAATGGAAATACGCGTTTCCATCAATGTCAAAATGATTACAGGAACAAAAAATGGCGGATAGGACCTGCTTTTAATTTTACAATTTTACAATTTCAATTGATTCACACGTAATTGTCGATACTAAAGTGGATTCAGAAAATGAAAAAAACAAGCCGGAAGAACAGTATTTCAGAGTACTTTTCATCAAATAGAAAAAAAGGATGGGTTTGTCAGGGGAAGAAAAAGTATGAAAAAGTAATGAAAACCCGAAAAAAAAAGATAAAAATTGAAAATTTCACTTTAAAAAAACGCCCTATACATTGACAAACAACAATTTTATACAGTGCATTCATTCTAGTTCAATCTGGGTATATTTACAATTTTTCTGATGTCATTGGCAAAGAATGCCCTATATATATGAAATTGTCAACTCGGAAGAATATATTCTTTCATTTACGAAGGTAATACAGAGAAAAAAGTATAGGTTTGTCAGTAAAACAGCGAAAATTGATTCATTTCCGGTAGAACCGGAAGTTCAAATTAAATGAGACATGGCAATTTTTCATGCCCATCATTTGGTTGTGAAGTCCTGTGAATTTCAGATTTTTTCATCGAGCCGTTTCCGAGATCACCGCGCGAGTTTGTCGAACAGGCCGACAGACAGACCGACATCTTTCTAAAAACCTGTTTTTCGGATTCTAGAGGGTCGAAAACGTGAAGAGTCGTTGAAATAAGCAAAAGTCACCTTTCGACCAAAACCGATACTTTTCTTATATCATCGTAGACGATGAAAAGTGAAAAATTATACGACTTTCTGGGACTGAAATCGCATTTGTGGCGTAAAAACAACGAAGTGGGAAGCTTTTTGAGAACAGTGATGATCGTTGGCATGTCCATTATGCATGTCTGTTTGTATATCATGATGATTAATCGACGGGTATGAATTTGTTTTAAATTTACGAATTTGTTTAAATGTGTCGACACTCGTAAAAGTTGCTTTATTGCTAGCAAATCAAATTGTATACAGTAAATTCAATGTTGACTTTTGGCGGTGACTTTCTTTATCGGTACATTGGGAACCTCAATCTCGTAGATCGGTTCACCTCCCTCGACGACCCAGACACTACCGTTCTCTCCCACACGGATGATGTGGACCATACCCTGAGCCACACTGTCCACCCTAAGGGATGAAAGAATATCTTGTCATTCAAACAATACATAATTGTATTCCCAAGAACTTTGAAAAATGGAAAATTGAAATTGAATACAAACGTTTGCGAAGGAAACTCTTTGATCACTTTAGTGACTTCTTCCGATGTAACTAGGTCCAGCGTTCGTCCAGGGCTCTTGGATATTAATTGTGTGTCCGTCAGGCTAGGACACATTATTAGCACGCGAACGCCAGTTTTTTCATAGTGATACGGTTCCTGTGTATATATATTCATCAAGACAAATCTGTCATTTCAAACGCTCACCGTAGCCTCACCGAAAAATTGATATCCCTCCCAAAGCGATAAGATATCGTCAATTTATTTATGAATCGTTATCTCACTTTGTCAGAAAACAGAAGGATTTGCTACAGTTGGTTTTTTGCTTGGTCATCGTGTATTTTTATAGATAGTGGTCCGAATATTTCTACCGATATGGAGTGAATGAAAATTCTGTAGTGCAGTTTAGAAACATAACGGTACACTTTCATCAGATGGAAATCTTACCGCAAATGATCGACTCAGACCGAGAACGGCGTATTTTGTCCCGCAGTAGATGGGGAAAATTGGTGTGGGAATAATTCCAACTAGTGATGATACGTTCACAATTACACCACCCATGCCGCCTTTGTCTTTACCCATGTATTGCAGACCCAGCAATGTTCCACGCACGACAGCATTCTAGATGAAGGAACGATAGTTAGAGTGCATTTATGGTCGTACAGTTCTTTGCTACTCATTTTTCAGAAGCAAACGTCCAAATGCCGTGAATGCGGATGCAGATGTGAGATTTTGCAAGTATTTATCGATAAGGTTATCAAGAAAATTGCGTAGTACATCGGATTGAATATACGTATAAAATAAAATACAAAGTCATGTATGTATATTTAATCCGACATGACTTTGTATTTTATTTTATATGTATATTTAATCCGACATGACTTTGTATTTTATTTTATATGTATATTTAATCCGATACCGATCCGTATTTAACTGTGCTGAAACAGTTTCGCGACGTTAAATTACGGTGATAAATTTAATCGATTAAACTTCAGCGAGTATATTATAATTGATGATAAATTTTCAAAATGCTCAAGAAGACGTTTGGTTATTAATTTTCATAGATCTACGTACGTAGTTGATATTGATCATCAATTCCCACCGTGCGTCTTCCATTATACCAGCGTTGTTGATCACGATGTCCAGTCCGCCAAATTCCTTGACAGTCTTCGCGAATCCATCTTTGGAAGTTGAATTGATGAATATCGAAAATCATATTCAGGGCGTGAATTGTTTATTATTTTGCGTAATTTTATCGCGAGTTACCTTCCAATTCCTTAGGCTTGGTCACATCGCAGATGATAAATATCGCTCGCCCTATTCCGAATTCTGCGTTTAGTTTACTCGCAGCTTCTTCACCGTTTGAGTTAGCCAAATCCAGGATAGCAACGTGCTGTGGATCGAAAATCCAACCATCACTGAATTGCATATTTCGGGCACGAATTGATGTTCACACATCGTGGCTTGTGCCTTTCGCGGAATGAGCCACACATGCATTTTTTAATTAACATCAAAGATGAACGTGTCCACAATACTTTTTATGAATTCCGGCGACAGGATTACGACAAATCCTCATCAACTGTGAAATTGTCTTCGAATGCTTGTCAAGTTATCCCTAAGGAGTATCTCCAATCTTTTTAACTCACCGCAGCTCCATTTCGCAAAAGTTCTGTGGCATAGGCGAAGCCAATTCCGTTAGCTCCTCCGGTCACCAATACAATCTTCTTTTCTATGTTCATTTCTGAAAAATTAATGTTACTATTCGATGTTATATCGCCGATCGAAGTCATTTTCAAATATTGATTTTATTCACATTATGTAACGTGCGACTATACTATTACCATCGAATTAATTATCGCATCAGGATTACATTAATATTCCTAAGATATTCACTGATGGATGTCTAAATAAAGTTTGTTCAATACCAAGTTTCATTTGTCTACATCGCTTCCGATGTAAAAATTCCTCACTTCAAGAATAACAGTAAAGGTATATTTTCTTGGAGAATTGAATCAATTATCCTCCGAATTACTTACATCAAATTTTTCGTCCAGTTCATGGCTCGTGTATCATAAAAAAAGTAAATACATTTCTTCCTATTCGTACAAATGCAAAATTTTAAGGATGACTCGATCATTACTCTACATCTATATCTACAATCTTTGTGCTCTGAATTCCGAAAAAATTTGGTGCTCAAATTTTACAAACTTACTTACTTGTTGCGGTAATGATCTTTTCAGTGAAGTTGTCGCTCAGTAACTGAATTGTATTTTTGTGCAGCAGCCAATTTATTAAAAATCCCTCCAAGATTCGTAACAGCGATTTGCCGCGAAATATCTGTGGAGGGGCAAGCGCCAACTGATAATCTTCATTACTCTAGCTAACACGTCATACCTATACTGCACCATCCATTCTGATCATTGTGTTTTCAATTTTTTTCCGAATTACTGTATATTTTTAATCGAAAAATCATGGGACCTTCAACCCAGCACGCAACTTCTTTGCTGTCAAAATCTGGACAAGTATGGCAAAGTGGTTCTTGACATATTTAATGTTGAAATAATCGAACATTTTCAGCACATTTTCAGCTTACCAACATTGTAAGAACAATATCTGTCGGACGAAAGCCTGTATTAATTTGAAATTTGAGAGAAATGTTTTTGTCATTCTGATTACTATTGATTTTGGGCATAATCCAGTTACACGGATAGAAGTTGAGTCTTTGATCTCGAAAGCAGTGGCACAATGCGAGATTTATCGAACTGTTCTATGAACAGAAAATTTGCAATCTGCAAATGTGTTTTTCAGGCACGATCGTTGGTGATCGAGTGTTTCTCTTTTAGCGCATAACTCCTAATCTGTTCATGCGATTGATCTCAAAACTTAATCAGACTTAGGTCTTGGGTAGCCCTTTCGTTTACCGCAAGATTCATCAAAATCGAACGATTGATTTAGAAGATATCGTACGACAAAAATTTCTCTTTTTGTCGTACGATACGTTTGGAACGAACTAACCGATTTGAATGATTGTTGCAGCGATCGAAAGGGTTTATCAAGACTTAGATCTGATTAGATTTTGGAATCGATCGGTCGAGTAATTTCAAAGTTATTCGAAGAATAGAAATTGAAGAAAAAAAGATTTTTATACGGAAAACTAATTATACTTATAACCTTCTTTAATTTATTATAAACACAATAGTATCAATTAATTGTAACGTATTCAACGCCGCGGGAAGTTTTCGGGTTGGTTCACAGGTCAACCGGTTTCCTGATTTTGTTCTTAGAATCGCCACGGAATCAGGGAAAACACATAGAAATATTGATATTGCCGTCAAACAAATTTTTGGCGGACACGATCTTCTGATTTGGATTTTATGAAAAAATCACGAAAACTAAAGCCAGAAGGTCATATTTACTATTTTTTCTGTTCTACGTAATCGTCTTGAAATTGGTGGAAACGCGTAGATCCGTTGTAATTTGCTGACAAAAGAATTTGAAAATCAAAAGACGTGAAATTTTGAAGAATGTAAGTAAAAATTTCTTTGTTTGTGATTCGCTTTGAAATCGACGAAAACATGATTCGTTGGAATTGAAAATAAACAAATTTTGGCTGAAAATTTTTGAATATTTCATCACCTATTGGTTTCCAATACATTTTTTTTCTCGACTTTCGATGGATCTACGTATCTTCATAGATTTCATGACACATACGACCTTCCGACTTCAGTTTTAGGAGAAAATGAGGAAAATTAAAGCTAATCCGTCGAAAAAAAAATTTCCTGAATGTCAATGGAAATACGCGTTTCCATCAATTTCAAAACGATTGTAGGAACAAAGACGGCAGATACGTTCTTCTACTTTTCATTTTCTAGTTTCCCAACTTCAATTAATTAACACGTAATTGTCGATTCTAAAGTGGATTCAGAAAATGAAAAAAAAAACAAGCCGGAAAAACAGTTTTTTGGAGTACTTTTCATCGAAAAGAAAAAAAGGATGGGATTGTCAAGGAAAGAAATAGTATGAATAAGTAATGAAATACCGAAAAAAAGATAAATATTGAAAATTTCCCACAAAAAAAAAATGCCCTATATATTGACAAACAACAATTTTATACAGTGCATTCATTCTAATTCGATCTGGGTATATTTACAATTTTGTTAATGTCATTAGCAAGGAATGCCCTATATACATGAAATTGTCAACTCGGAAGAATATCAAGAGACTCGGTAGAGTCTCCCGCCAAGTACATTAAAAAGAATTTTTAAGCGCGTGGCGTGAGGCTCGACCGAGTCTCTATACTGGAGATACTAGAATTCGGCGGAGTGGGGGTAATAATAGTATAATGTTTTTAATATTTCGCCGTATTCTATAACATCCTGAAGATTATCAATTTATCTTTAGAATGAGGGTCTAAGCAGCTCTTATTCAACACCAAGATCAATACGATCGGTGCACGGTGACTGATATTATGATTTTTCTAAAAATTACGAGTGCTTAGTCCGACCAACAATTTTCGTCTTCCCTTCCGTGTTGTTCTCCGTCATCCAGACCTCGGCGTGTTGTATGGGTATATAAATGACATAGAGAGGCGTCCCTTCTTTTCTTGGCCACTGGAAAAGAGGGACTGTGCATAGTGAATGAAGACAGATGGCGCAGACAACAATTATCATGCTTACGTAGTATCACTGTACGAGTCATTTTGCTGGTCTAACCACGAATATAATAGTCTACGGCCGTTGTGTAAACATTTTGTCGGCGTGGTATGATTTTTGGCTACTTTCTTCAAGGATATAAGCCTTTGGATCATCAATCAATCAATCGTGATATGATTTCAAGTTTTTAAATATAGGTAGTCGTGCTAAAATTTTATTCAGCCATTTGTTACTAAACCGACTGAAAATTAAACTGCAAAATTTATATCCAGTAGCCCCATTTATTCCTTGCATAAAATTTTAACTTATTAGGCTATGAAGAGTGACTATCAAACCGTAAGACTTGTGTTTTGTGGCTCTGTACATATAATGCATAAATCGGATATTTGAGCCATAGTACGAGTTTTTATGTTTCAGCTATACTAATTATATAGTATGTGATCATACATCAATGGGAGGCAAATAGCAGTACAATACGAGCGACATTATTCGACGGTTTGTCATTTGTAAAAGTAAAAACATGAAAATTTTCGGACACCGTGAGAAATGATTGATTTAAATAGAAAAGAAAAAAGAAATAGATAGAAAATCGTATTTGCCTTAAAATCTTGAATAAAAAATAAAAAAAGACTGGAAAGCAGAAGGTCGCATCCACATCAAAATCTTAAAAGACAACAAAATAATAGGGGAAAAAAAATTAATAGCAGATGGTCGTATGTTAAGCGAATGTCTATGAGCGTCAATTTTTCTCGTTATAAAAACCTGAAAGCAGAAGATCGAATTTGCCAACGTGCGGATTTTTGCTTTTCAGGTTTAAAATCTTAATTTCGAATTATCTATGCGTTTTAATCATTATTATAGCGAATAATAGAATAAAATAAGATCATACAACTTTGTGTCACTAAAACCGCCTCTTTGGTGTTGACGACCTTATGCCTTTAGACACGCAATTATGATACGATTGATTAATTTTCATAACTATATCGGAGATAAAAAATTGGATACTTGAAAAATATATTTCATAGTTGTACCCACAGAAGCTATAAGAACATGCGATCATTAGGTTTATTGCCAATTGAAGTAGTTCTGAATCAAAACGTACAAAAAGTAGTGAAATCCCCCCAAAAGCACCCTGGGTGCAAAAACATCCGCCAAGTACATTAACTTTTACACTACCTACAAAAATGTTTTCTCCATACAAAAAAGTATTGAAATCAGATCTTATTGCCAAGTAAGTGATATGCATTACATAAAACCATGGATACAGTCAGAGGCAATAGAAGCTTCCATTGGTTCTTCGAAAAGAAAAAAATTTTGAGTACGTGGTACTTGGCGGGCTTTTTTAGAAAAAGTATGAGAGAATAATTTAAAAATAAGCCCGCCAAGTACCACGTACTCAAAATTTTTTTCTTTTCGAAGAACCAATGGAAGCTTCTATTGCCTCTGACTGTATCCATGGTTTTATGTAATGCATATCACTTACTTGGCAATAAGATCTGATTTCAATACTTTTTTGTATGGAGAAAACATTTTTGTAGGTAGTGTAAAAGTTAATGTACTTGGCGGATGTTTTTGCATCCAGGGTGCTTTTGGGGGGATATTCTTTTATTTAGAAAAGTAATACAGAGAAAAAATTATAATTTTGTTAGTAAAACAGCGAAAATCGATTCATTTCCGGTAGAACCGGAAGTTCAAATTAAACGAGACATGGCAATTTTTCATGCCCATCATTCGATTGTAAAGTCCTGTGAATTTCAGATTTTTTCATCGAGCCGTTTCCGAGATCACCGCGCGAGTTTGTCGAACATGCCGACAGACAGACCGACATCTTTCTAAAAACTTGTTTTTCGGATTCTAGAGGGTGGAAAACGTGAAGATCCGTTGAAATTAGCAAAAGTCACATTTCGACCAAAACAAATCCTTTTCCTATATCATCGTAGACGATGAAAAGTGAAAAATTATACGACTTTCTGGCACTGAAATCGCATTTGTGGCGTTAAAACAACAAAGTGGGAAGCTTTTGAGAACAGTGATGATCGTTGGTATGTCCATTATGCATGTCTGTTTGTATATCATGATGATTAATTGACTGGTACGAATTTGTTTTAAATTTACGAATTTGTTTAAATGTATCGACACTCGTAAAAGTTGCTTTATTGCTAGCAAATCAAATTGTATACAGTAAATTTAATGTTGACTTTTGGCGGTGACTTTCTTTATCGGTACATCGGGAACCTCGATCTCGTAGATCGGTTCACCTCCCTCGACGACCCAGACACTACCGTTCTCTCCCACACGGATGATGTGGACCATACCCTGAGCCACGCTGTCCACTCTGAGGGATGAAAGAATATCGTGTCATTCAAACAATACATAATTGTATTCCCAAGAACTTTGAAAAATGGAAAACTGAAAGTGAATACAAACGTTTGCGAAGGAAATTCTTTGATCACTTTAGTGACTTCTTCTGATGTAACGAGGTCCAGCGTTCGTCCAGGGCTCTTGGATATTAATTCTGTCTCTGTCAGGCTAGGGCATATTATTAGCACACGAACGCCAGTTTTTTCATAGTGATATGGTTCCTGTGTATATACATCAAGACAAATCTGTCATTTCCAACGCTCACCGTAGCCTCAACGAGAAATTGATATCTCCCAAAGCGATAAGATATCGTCAATTTATGTATGAATCGTTATCTCACTTTGTCAGAAAACAAAAGGTTTTGCTACAGTTGGTTTTTTGCTTGGTCATCGTGTATTTTTATGGATAGTGGTCTGAATATTTCTACCGTTATAGAGTGATTAAAAATTCTGTAGTGCAGTTTAGAAACATAACGGTACACTTTCATCAGATGGAAATCTTACCGCAAACGATCGACTCAGACCGAGAACGGCGTGTTTTGTCGCGCAGTAGATGGGGAAAATTGGTGTGGGAATAATTCCAACTAGTGATGATACGTTCACAATTACACCTCCCTTGCCGCCTTTGTCTTTACCCATGTATTGCAGACTCAACAATGTTCCACGTACGACAGCATTCTAGATGAAGGAACAATGGTTAAGTGTTCATTTATGATCGTGCAATTCTTTGCTAATCATTTTTCAGAAGCAAAAGTCGAAATGCCGTGAATGCAGATGTAGATGTGAGATTTTGCGAGTATTTATCGATAAGGTTATCGAGAAAATTGCGTAATACATTGGATTGAATATACGTATAAAATAAAATACAAAGACATGCATGACTTGGTATTTTTTTTATATGTATATTTAATCCGACATGACTTTGTATTTTATTTTATATGTATGTTCAATCCGATACCGATTCGTATTTAACTGTGTTGAAACAGTTTCGCGAGGTTAAATTACGGTGATAAATTTAATCGATTGAACTTCAGCGAGTATATTATAATTGATGATAAATTTTTAAAATGCTCAAGAAGACGTTTGGTTATTAATTTTCATAGATCTACGTACGTAGTTGATATTGATCATCAATTCCCACCGTGCGTCGTTCATTATACCAGCGTTGTTGATCACGATGTCCAGTCCGCCAAATTCCTTGACAGTCTTTGCGAATCCAACTTTTGGTGTTAAATTGATGAATATCGAAAATCATATTCAGGGCGTGAATTGTTTATTATTTTGAGTAATTTTATCGCGACTTACCTTACAATTCCTTGGGCTTGGTCACATCGCAGATGATAAATATTGCTCGCCCTTTTCCGAATTCCCCGTTTAGTTTACTCACAGCTTCTTCACCGTTTGAGTTAGCCAAATCCAGAATAGCAACGTGCTGTGGATTGAAAATCGAGCCATTACTGAATTGCATATTGCAGGCACGAATTAATGTTCACACATCGTAGCTTGTGCCATTGGCGGAATGAGCCTCACATGCAGTTTCTTTATTAACATCAAAGATGAACGTGTCCACAATACTTTTTATGAAGTCCGGCGACAGGATTACGACAAATCCTCATCAACTGTGAAATTGTCTTCGAATGCTTGTCAAGGTATCCCTAAGGAGAGTCTCCAATCTTTTTAACTCACCGCAGCTCCATTTCGCAAAAGTTCTGTGGCATAGGCGAAGCCAATTCCGTTAGCTCCTCCGGTCACCAATACAATCTTCTTTTCTATGTTCATTTCTGAAAAATTAATGTCATTAACCGATGTTATATCGCCGATCGAAGTCATTTTCAAATATTGATTTTATTCACATTATGTAACGTACGACCACACTATCACTATTGAATCAATTATCGCATCAGGATTACATTGATAATCCTAAGATATTCACTGATGGATGTCTAAATCAAGTTTGTTCAATACCAAGTTTCATTCTTCTACATCGCTTTCGATGTAAAATTTTCTTACTTCAAGAATAACAGCAAAGGTATATTTCCTTGGAGAATTGAATAAATTATTCTCCGAATTACTTACATCAAATTTTTCGTCCAGTTCATGGTTCGTGAATTAAAAAAAAAATAAATACATTTCTTCCTATTCGTACAAATGCAAAATTTTAAGGATGACTTGATCATTACTCTACATCTATATCTACAATCTTTGCGCTCTGAATTTCGAAAAAATTTGGTGCTCAAATTTTACGAACTTACTCACTTGTTGCGGTAATGATCTTTGCAGCGAAGTTGTCGCTCAGTAACTGAATTGTATTTTTGTGCAGCAGCCAATTTATTAAGAATCCCTTCAAGATTCGTAACAGCGATTTGCCGTGCAATATCTGTGGAGGGGCAAGCGCCAACTGATAATCTTCATTACTCTACCTAACAAGTTATATCTATACTGCACCATCCATTCTGATCATTGTGTTTTGAATTTTTTCCGAAATACTGAATATTTTTTATTGAAAAATCATGGGACCTTCAACCCAGCACGCAACTTCTTTGCTGTCAAAATCTGGACAAGTATGGCAGAGTGGTTCTTGACATATTTAATGTTGAAATGATCGAACACCTGCACATTTTCAGCTTATAAACATTGTAAGAACAATATCTGTCGAACGAAAGCCTGTATCAATTTGAAATTTGAGAGAAATGTTCTTGTCATTCTGATTCTTGGATTCTGATTACTATTGATTTGGGGCAAAATTCAATTGGATGGATGGAAGTTGAGTCTTCGATCTCGAAAACAGTGGCAAAATGCGATATCTGTCCAACTTTTGTATGAATAGAAAATCTGCAATCCTGCAACATCTATCTTAGGTACGATAGTTGGTGAACGGAGTCTCTTGTACATTCTTCATCGCAAGAGACGTCGAATTGAAAAAAAAACTGCCTAAGATCACGTGAAAAACACATTTTGACACCCAAAGAAAAGTTTTCAAGTATTTTTCAAGAATCGATGTATGTGACCATCAATTTCTTGTGAGCAAGATGGGAAACTAGAAACAATCATGGGGGAACAACAGGCAGCTAGAGACTCTAAAAGTCCAAGAATCCGAAAATTTGATGAGTGAGGGGGAGGACATGACACTCCATGAAGTATGAATGAATATTTTTATCATATGTTTAAAAAGTGTCACTTTTAAAACTAAATTCGTTATATTTTGCAATAATTTATATGAAACTGTTTAAATCCAACCAAATAAACACGTTTTTCTAATTCCCACGAAAGCTCATCAGCATCCATCTGTAGGTACTGAATTTATTCAGAAACTAAATGCTAATATATTTCAGTTCATGTATCTTTACCCAACAGGAATTTCACCCACATCTAGTCAGCCTTTCGTGTAGTACTCGAAAGGTCTTTGGTGTTGTGGGCGAAGCCCATATCGTCAGCTTCTTTCGTTATCAAAGAACTTTAATTTTCTATCTCCATTTACTGAATCAGATTAAGAAGAAAGTTCTAGATTGCAAGATTCACGGTGGTGGAAGTGCCGATTACAAGTTCTATCCTCCAATCCTCAATACAACGTCTGTGACTTCGTGCTTTTTGGGATAACGCATCCAGCTCTCTAAAAAGCTTCCACATTCTTTGCATAAAAAGATAAGCAACGTGTCATCTTGCAGTGTGATAATGGCTAAGCCATGGAAACAAGCTTCGTACCTCAAGCTTGCTCAAGTACCTGCCACCTGAAGTACCTGAAGCCTCATTTAATCCTAAGATTGCAAGATGACACATTGCTCATCTTGCAGTGTGATAATGGCTAAGCCATGGAAACAAGCTCCGTACACACAACTTTAATCTTATAAGCCTCTGATGAGGGCAGCATATGACTGCCGAAACGTCAGGCAAAATTATAGAACAATTGACTCGACTGGATTGATTGAGTTCCTTCCCAAAAAAAAAGAAAAAGACAAGTGGGACCTTTTTTATACGGACGGCCACATATTATGAAGCACGAGAAATCAATTTTTGTGATTTTTTGACACTTTAGACGAAATTGTGTGCTTCAGGAGAGGTATAAACAAAAATTCATCGTATTTCTGACAGAAATTTTCCGTTCTTCTGATTTCGTGTATAATCTCAGTAAGCTCATGCCGTGAAGAATGCTTCGAAATGGCAAAAAGAATGAAAAATTGTGTATTTTACCTCCTTTTGCATGGCTAAGTATCTCCGATTGATGTTTCCAATTTTTCGTCAAAATCAACTCAAACATCACGAAAATTGATCCCTCGCGCTTTATAATATTCCAATAAAAAAAAATTAAAAATATCGTTTTAGGCCTTTTAGGACAAAATCTAAAAATCGGACCAATAATCGGTGAAATCACCCATATTATGATAATTAATCGATCGATATAAACGAATTTGTTTTGAATGTGTAAACACTCATAAAAGTTGCTTTTTATTTCTGGCACATCAAATTGCATACAATTCAGATAAAATCAATGTTGGCTTTTGGCGGTGACTTTCTTTATCGGTACATCGGGAACCTCGATCTCGTAGATCGGTTCACCTCCCTCGATGAGCCAGACACTGCCGGTCTCTCCAACACGGACGATGTGGATCATACCCTGAGCCACACTGTCCACCCTGAGGGATGAAAGAACATCGTGTCATTCAAACAATACATAATTGTGTTTCCAAGAACTTTGAAAAATAATGAATTGATATGAAATACAAACGTCTGCGTAGGGAACTCTTCGAAAGTTTTTACGACTTCTTCTGGTGTGACGAGGTCCAGCGATCGTCCAGAGCTTTTAGATATTAATTGTGTATCCGTGACACTAGGGCACATGGTCAGCACACGAACACCAGTTTTTTCATAGTGATATGGTTGCTGTGTAGATCAAGAATAAATCTGTAATTCCAAATGCTGACTATGGCCTCATCACGAGGAATTGATATCGCTCCCGAAACGATAAGAGACAGTCGATTTATTTATGAATCGTTATCACACTTTGTCAGAAAATAGAAAGTGTTGTTGCAACTGGTTTGTGGCTCATGATTATTGTGTATTTTTATGGATAGTGGTCTGAATATTTCGAGGCATACCAAGTCATTGAGAATTTTATAATAAAGTTTCGAAATACGGATCATTTTGATCAAATGAAAATCTTACCGCAAACGATCGACTTAGACCAACAACGGCGTGTTTTGACCCGGTGTAAATTGGGAAAATTGGTGATGGAATAATTCCAACAATTGATGATATGTTCACAATTGTACCTCCTTTACCGCCTTTGTCTTTACCCATGTACTGCAGACCCAGCAATGTTCCACGCACGACGGCATTCTAGATGAAGGAACGATAGTTAAGTGTTCGTTTATGATCGTGCAGTTCTTAGCTAATCATTTTTCAGAAGCAAAAGTCCAAATGCCGTGAATTCAGATGTAGATGTGAGATTTTGCAAGTATTTCTCGATAAGGTTATTAAGAAAATTGCGCAATGTATGACTTTGTATTTTATCTTATATGTGCATTGAATCCGATACCGATCTGTACCTAACTGTGCCTAATCAATTTCGCGACATTGAATTACGGTGATAAATTTAATCGATTGAACTTCAGCGAGTGTATTATAATTGATAAGAAATTTTTGAACTGTTCAAGAAGATGTTTGATTATTAATTTTAATAGATCTACGCACATAGTTGATATTGATCATCAACTCCCACCGCGAGTCATCCATTATACCAGCGTTGTTGATCACGATGTCCAGTCCGCCAAATTCCTTGACAGTCTTAGCGAATCCATCTTTGGGTGTTAAATTGATGAATATCGAAATCCATATTCAGGGAATGAATTGTTTATTATATTGCGTAATTGTATCGCGAATTACCTTCCAATTCCTTGGGCTTGGTCACATCGCAGATGACAAATATCGCTCGCCCTTTTCCAAATTCTCCGTTTAGTTTACTCACAGCTTCTTCACCGTTTGAGTTAGCCAAATCCAGTATAGCCACATGCTGTGGATCGAAAATTGAACCATTATTGAATTTCAAATTTTTCGTACAAATTTATGCTCATATATTGTGGACTCCAGCATCGACGTGGAATGAGTCTTACGGTCATTATAATTCTTTGACGTTAACGATCGTGTTCATAATCGTTTTTCTAAATTCTGCAAGACAAGATAAAGCTAATATTCTCATCAACTATGGAATTCTTCTTAATTGCTTATTAACGTATCTCTAACTAGTATCTACTATTTTTAAAACTTACTGCAGCTCCATTACGTAGAAATTGTGTTGCATAGGCAAAACCTATTCCATTAGCCCCTCCGGTCACCAATACAATTTTCTCTTCTATGTTCATTTCTGAAAAATTAATTATAGTGTCGTCGTAGTTCTTTCATCACTATCTGCCATTCATGTCATTAATTTCAAGCCACATTATATAACGCATGTTTACCTAAAGTCATTATCAAATTCATGATTAAGATAGTGTGATATTAATAAATACATGACAGTTATTCGCTGGATGCCTGAATAAAGTCAATTGGCAATAATTCGTTCCTCACAAATCAAGCAATTACTCATTCCGAAAAAAAATCATTATGAATTTTCCGCCGGTATTTATTTCCCTGGATCACATCATCATCAGAAAACTTATGTTTCCCGTAATTTAACACAAATTATTTACCCCCCTTCATAGATTGAATCAACTATTTTTGTATTTACCAAAACAAAAAAAAAAAAAAAAAAACTTTTTTCTAATTTATATTCAGAAAAAGTTCTTAAGAAACAACATTCTTATACCACATTTCAATTTCTTAAAAAGATTATCTATCAACGTTTAACAGTTTAAAAAATAACTCAATCATAATTTCTCACCATCTATAACTTCTCTGTGCTTCAAACTACGAATAATTTGATGCTTAAATTAAAAAAAAAAAAAAGAAAAAAATTACTTACTGATTGTGGTGACGATCTTTTCAGTCAAGTCGTCGCTCGGTAACTGAATTGTATTTTTGTGCGACAGTCAATTTATTAAAAATCCCCCCAAGATGCGTAGCAGTGACTCGCCGCTAAGCATTCGTAGAGGGGCAAGCCAGCACCACTTGATAATATTCCTAGGATGATTTTATACTGACAATTATCAAACTACGAAGGATTTCGCAATATTTAACAGTCTTTTCTTTTATTAATCGTAAACACTGTAAAAAAAAAAAAACAAAAACAAAACAAAACAGTATTTGTAAGAAAAATTTTATTTCATTTTTGTATTGTGATTTCTATGGGCTCTTCTCATTTGTTCAGTATACTTTTTAAGTGTCCAACATCGCCGGGTCCTAGGCATAAATAGCCTCGATCTTACTATCTGTTATCGTTAGTGCCTAACCAGGCATGTAGTAGTCTTACCAAAAAACTAGATACTTTGGATGTTACACGAGGCGAGAAACGTAAGGGGGATCAAGATCACGTGAACAGCCACGTGATGTACAGACGCATCAAATGGATGCGCATTAAACGAATTATAACGTGTTAGCATGGGGTTAGAATGTTGAATATTATTAGAATTTCTATACATACTACTATAACATAAAAACTGGAACTACTCACAGTCATTGCAAGTATGTATACATATATTTCGGGTGTTTATTATAAGTGATTTATCATGTCTGAGCTAGTTTGTGTCCCACCAGACACAAGCAGTGACATAAAGATGCCAATTAGGGTCACGATAAATACGAATAAGCTGTCAAAACAGAAATCCTATATCTAGACGTTGTCCTACTCAAGATGAAAACACAGAATGTATCATCTGTGGCAAAAAATTCGATTCGAGAATTTTGGATAGAATGTCACAAATTTAATGACTGGGCGTATGAGGCATGTGTAGATGTAAATCCATATCTGATTTATACTACACTGTGATGTTTGTATTGCTGAAAAAACGATTGGGTAAGTAAATATTATACGTAGGCCGGTGCTACTCGCCAAGTTTCGAAAGAGCTTAAAATTAAGTCTAAGTTTGAAGTGGGTTTCTTCTTTCTGCAGAAACTGTCATGTTTTATTGACTGTTTGTACTGAATCGAGTAAATATGCATCTAGTTGATTGTTTTTGTATAGTTTAGTCTATGTTTATGTTCTTCAGTTCAGTCATAATTCCAAATATAAGAAACTGGCCAGGGCTACCCACCTTTCCCCTGCATACTATTCCTGCACAATTGCCATAGTGGCCTAATTCCACAAAATTCTGTGCATTTTAATACAATAGGAACTTCCGCAGGAATCCTGATGATGCTCATTTCAGGGAAAATAAAAATACTCCGAAGAAAGTGGCTTAACCATCGATGTCAAAAATGACAAGACCTTCATCTTCTTTCGAGTCACAATCATCTCTGGATATTTGACGAGCTGTTGATGGTATATGAGCTCAGATTTACGATCTAGCATTATTTTTTTATCATACAATTGTTTAGCTACATGTGTACAGCTCTGAGATTTCCTTGAGATAAGCTGTGGATCATTGAATAGTAGTAAGTCACGTGGGATTGTGAAAATGACGAACGGGAATTGAAAACAAGATAAGATACCTGGAGATTTAGATACATGTGTGCACACACCCATCATCTGATGGTCGTAAACAAGAAAATAAAATGCAAGTATGTAAATTCTAATCAAACAGTGTTGTCAAGCTGTTTACTTCCACAGCACATAACATCTCAATCAGAGATTTTCGGTTTCAGAACTTTCTTTGATGTTTGAAAAGCTGCGTTTCAGTTTTATTGTCATTTTGCACTATTGTGAAACGTTTCAAATAGTTACCATTCGACAATATTCCAAGAAATTTTCGAAATCTCATTCTAAAAGACATTAATTAGTTCCGTGCTCGCCGCTAGGTGGAAATTCGTCGTGAGGGTTGCTCGAAAGTAGAAGCATACCGTCCGAGTCCTAAATATAGCAAACTAAAAGCCAATTTGCATTTTCGCAATGTTTTATTGTTTAATAAACAATATTTCATCAATTTCGTACTTTTCTGATAGGTAGATCGGGGATCTCGACCTCATAGACCGGTTCCCCTCGCTCCACAATCCAAACACTGCCATTATCGCCAAATTGGATGATGTGCAGCATTCCTTGTGCCACACTTTCTGCCCTGAGGAACGAAAGGAGACCGTCATTATTGCAAAAGTTATACTAAAACGTGAAACGTCAATCTTAGCACAGATCAAATATATACCTCAACAAAAATAATACAAACTTTTGAGGCGGAAATTCTGCGAACACCTTTTCGACTGTTTCTTGACTGACGATATCCAGCGTTCGGTCAACGTTCTCGGTTATTAATGGTGTCATCGTCAGGCTCGGGCACATCGTCAATACTCTAACTCCTGTTTTCTCATAGTGATATGGTTGCTGTGTGGATTTAGAAAAAAGTCAATCTACCCATCACTAATGGCAAGTGCAGTCTGATGAACTTTTTAGGCACGATCGTTAGCAAACGGAGTGTTTTATACATTCATCATCGCAAAAGACGTCGGATTAAGAAAAATGCTTAAGATCACCTAGAAAGCGCATTTTGGTACTCAAAGAAAAGTTTCTGAGTATTTTCGAACACATGTGACCATCAATTTCTTGTGAACAGTATTCAAGTCGAACGAAGGAACCGATTTGGGTAAAATTTGCGCAGGATATTGTTTTTGTTGGAAAGATGTGCTAATGAGTTTTTGAGCTTAATTTCACTTCTGGTTTCGAAAGGACAGTCGCTGATTGTGTTATTTCAGTTATACCGTCTTCAGAGAAAAAAATGAGACACAAAAATACTAGAATTATGCAAAATAGGGAAGATTTTTGGGCAAATCCAATTATAGTTAAGTTTGCATTGGCAATAGGTACGTTGAGTCTTTTTTCAATCTTACCCCAAACGATCGGGATAATCCAACAACGGCGTGTTTTGTGCCACTGTAAATGGGAAAAGTTGGTATTGGAATTAGCCCCAATGTTGAAGAAACGTTGACGATAATGCCGCCCTTGCCACGCCTGTCTTTACCCATGTATTCCAGACCCAGCAAAGTTCCACGGACAACGGCATTCTAAAAATGTAATTTATGTATACATTGTGAATATATTGATAAGATTGTAAGCTCGTTCCTTTCCGGCCTGTCCAATCGAGGATTAATTTGGTGCTATACTGTTCTTATCTAATCTGCACAAATCGTTTTGCTTTGCGCAATATTGATTTATGCCAAATAAGTGAACAGCTGTAGCAGCCTGTTGAACTTTAAGGGTATAAAGTGGGGATTTGTGTAGTTGCTTATTGCCAATATACTTTCGTTAATGAGATGGAGCAGATAGTGGCTTGCTTGGCCAATATGTTATAGAAAAAAAAAACTAAACAAGCAGGTAAATCCGCTGACTACGAGGGGACAAACCTAAAACTTCCGGTTCAAATCTTTTGAGTTAAAAAACAAAAAACAGAAAACCGGTTGACCTTTGGGCCAATCCGAAAACTTCCCACTATGTTAAAAACGTTACAATTAATTAATACTATTGTGTTTATTAAAAATTAAAGAAGGTTATTTAAGTATAATTAGTTTTCCGTATACAAATCTTTTCTTCTTCAATTTCTACTCTTCGAATAACTTTGAAACTACTCGACCGATCGATTCCAAAATCTAATCAGATCTAAGTCTTGATGAACCCTTTCGATCGCCTCAAGAATCATTCAAATCGGTTGATTCGTTCCAAAGGTATCGTACGACAAAAAGAGAAGTTTTTGTCGTGCAATATCTTTTAAACCAATCGTTCGATTTTGATGAATCTTACGGCGATCAAATGGGCTATCCAAGAGCTAAGTCTGATCAAGTTTTGAGACTAATCTCACGAACAGTTTAGGAGTTATGCGCTAAAAACATGAAAAAATTGTTTTTTAATTTTTATTTCTCAAATAACTTTGCAACTACTCGACCGATCGACTCCAAAATCTAATCAGATCTTAGCCTTGATGAACCCTTTCGATCGCCACAAAAACCATTCCAATCGGTCGATTCGTTCTAAAGATATCAGGCACGCGAATGGACGTTTATCCAAAAATAATCAGAATAACTCCCTAGGACCCCAAAACGTCGAGATCTGATGAACACTTGGAAATCGGAACGAAATCAATAACTTCCCTTTTGTTTTGAAAATTTTCAATTTTCATATTCAGGAAGTCAAAAATTTGTGGACGTTAGATTTATCATTTTTTATAAGCTCACGTACATAGTTGATATCGATTTCAAGCTCCCATCTCGCATCGTCCATTATACCAGCGTTGTTGATCACAATGTCCAGTCCGTCAAATTCCTTGACGGTTTTTGCGAATGCAGCTTAACGTGTCGAATAGACAAATATTAAAGCTCAAATTCGGTCCTTGAATTTATAATTACGTGTAATTTGAACACGTGAGTTACCTTCCAGTTCCCGAGGCTTGGTCACATCGCAAATAACAAAGATTGCTCTTCCTTTTCCAAATTCTGTGTTCAGTTTGTTTGCCGCTTCTTCGCCATTTGAGTTCGCCAAATCCAGAATAGCCACGTGCTGGTAGTATAAAATGAAACCGCAATTAAATTTCGGTGTTATTGTTTATGCAAATCAATTTGCACATGATGTGGGCTGTTGTATTGACTCAATACTCGATCAATTACTTATCAAAGAATTTTTATTATTAGTGTCTATTATTAATTTTGTTTTTTTTTTGTTTTCCACACTCACTGCAGCTCCGTTCCGTAAAAGTTCTGTGCAATAGGCAAAGCCTATTCCATTAGCTCCTCCGGTCACTAATGCAATTTTATTTTCTATTTGCATTTCTGAAAAATAGGCAGAATGCCTCACGTCAGTATAACATTTATTAACATGTTAGGATATCTCGAAATAGTTCACAACATACGACAAATTTTTCTTCTAACGCATGCACGACTTTCGCGTTTTTTTTTTTTTTACCTATTAAGCGAGCCTGAAGTAACCGTTTTCAGACTGGCGGACAAAAAAAAAAAATTAAAAACGCCGATCAGCGAGCGTTTTTCAATTTTTTTTTGCCTGCTACTCGAGTAGCGGGCGTTTTCAGGTTTTTTTTTTTGCCCGCTAAAATATTTTTCAGTATTTTCCAGAAAATTATCAATAACTGAGATAAAATTTAATAAGCACGTAGTAGCCGTTTTAGAAAACGGTCACATCAGTCCCGCTTAATATCAAAAAATCGCAAAAATTCATACATGCGTTACAAAAAATATGGTGTGCGCCAAGGGCTAAGCGGGCTTTTTAACCTCGTATGGTTGCAGTACTCGTCTTCAGCTCGCAAACGTACTCGCCTTCGGCTCGTGCTAGCTCGCCTCTGACTCGTAGTGCAAACTCTAGACTCGGTCTAAAAAAGCCCACTTTACGCCCTTGGCACACAATATACTATTTTGTTCTATTATTGCAATATCGCATGTACTGCAATAATTACTGCAATTAGTATTTTACTGCCCATTAAATTGAGTACATGAAGTTTTAGTCTATACTTACTTGATACGGTTCTGTAGTTGTCGGGCTAATGAGTGCGATACGATACTGAAGACCCTTAATATATTATTGGTACGTACTATATCTAAACGATAACATTATCTATCGATAAGAGATTGAGAACTCGACGTGTTTATGGTAATACTGTACAGCATGATTAATTCCATAATTTCCTAACTAACAAAAAGGTAACCAAATGGTCTGATAATCTAACTAATTATGACCTTATGACATTAGCCATGCGATATGGTAATTATTATTCTAGAGTCTTAATTTCTCCGATACCGGACCGAAACCAATAACTTCCCTTTTTTATGAAAATTTTTCATTATCATTGCGGGAAGTTAAGAAGAACAGTCTTGTACAGGGGCAATCAAAAGACAATAGTTTTGTGGTTTCATACAGTTTTCTTTCTAAGATCTTGCAGATTGAACTCCCAATTTCGAAAGTAAGATCCCACTGCAGTTTTGCAACTGGAATCCTACGGATTAGGGATTAAAACACACTTTGCGTCAAAAAGTTGTCGCGGTTTTGATATATTAGCATAATACTATTGAAAATGCACAATCGTTTTAACCGGAGATGTTTATTACGAAATTTCGAAGGACCATACTCACCGAAAATTTAAGGATGTTCTAATTTCCTCAAGACTTTTAAGAGGACCATTCACATGGGTTAAATATCAAAGACCAATTCAAATTTTCGAAATATTTTATTACTGAACAAAGACATTACCCATTATTATCGAATTTTTTTTACTGGTTGATCAGGAACCTCGACCTCGAATGCAGGTTCTCCATTCTGCACAACCCATACACTGCCATTCTCGCCAACTCGTATCATATGGAGCATACCCTGTGCCACGCTGTCCACCCTGAAAATCAAACCCAAATTCTAATTATCATGAAATAATTATTCAAAAATCAATGGTGTACTTATGGTCATTATTGATTCATCCTATCTACTTGTTCAATATATTATACTGCAACGAGATTGTGCTGGAAACATCTGATCTTTTGGTATCAGCTGAGCTTTCTTCTTCAGCGACCATTAATTAGATCAGAGATTGTCTGAGTCTCAACTAGGAATACTTAAATCTAATTGACTCTGTGCATAATAATGAAGAAAAAGTACTACGAACGATTGCATGGGGATATCTTTGAGCTCATCAGCGAGTGCTTCTTTGCTGTAATGTTCGGTGATCAGTCGTTCATGACTTTTTGTAATAAGTTGTGTTTCCGTAACATGTGGACACATCATCAGTATACGAACTCCAGTTTTTTCGTAGTGATAAGGTTGCTGTGTAGATAAAAAACGATCCCGTTAAGTCCAGTCTGATCGATATTTTTCACAGAGTAAAACGGATATTCATATCATTCAAACGACTGTAAGATAGTACGTGATTATATTGTTGGTGAAAATTTTACCGCAAATGATCGGCTGAGGCCAATAACAGCATGTTTTGTTCCTGAATAAATCGGAAAACTTGGCACAGGAGTGATGCCTAGTGTCGAAGAGACGTTGATGATGGTGCCTCCTTTGCCACCTCTGTCTTTGCCCATGTATTGCAGACCTAGCAACGTTCCGCGGACAACAGCGTTCTAGAAAAAGGGAGGATATGACGACTGGTATTGTGTATACAGGGTGTCTCAAAATTAAGTAAAAAAAAATGATAGGGGTAATAGAGGGGGTCGAGCTGAGTAAATTGACCCTAGGAACATGTGGTCTGCGAAGTCGCGTTCGCGAGATATGACCGGTTAAAAAATCTTGCCAAGTGCCCGAATGTAGGCAACCGAGTACACAGCAAGCATCGGTTAGAAGTCTTGTTGATAATCATCGGTTAGATGGTCAGAACTTCGAGCATCTCTTGTAGCGATCGGTTTTCGTAATAAAATTTGATAATAAACTTTCGTTCAGAATTATCAATTTTGAAAGCGTTATTTACTTCTATCATGTATCCTCGTTGTCGTGTTTGGCAAAACTTTAATGGCAAGAGTGTTTACGTTTGAAATTCGTAAATTTGAAAATGTTGATTAGTATAGTCGCACGCTTATCAACAAGACTTCTAACCGATGCCTGCTGTGTACTTAGTTGCCTACATGCGGGCGCTTGGCAAGATTTTTTAACCTGTTATATCTCGCGAATGCGACTTCGCAGACCACATGTTCCTTGCGTCAATTTACTCAGCTCGATCCCCTCTATTACCCCTATCATTTTTTGTACTTAATTTTGGGACACCCTGTATATTGAACTCGTTAGATAGTATAAGCTTAGCCAATTAGGTGATCAAGTATTCTAATATATCTGGTTTGAAAAAATAGAATTGAAAATACGGTGTGTAAAGATGTAGATATAAAAATTTTACGGTGGGTTATCGATAAGATTATTAAAAATATCGTACGGCTTATCGCAATGTATTTTATTAAATTTCTGATACCGATCTCGACCTCTGTTGAAATAATTTTTTACTACTGAATCATGATGCTGAATATTGTAAATACGACTTCAGAAAATTTATTAGAATTGAACAGCAGTTTTTGAAACACTTGAAAAGACGGTTGGTTATCACTTTTTTATTATAGATCTACGTACGTAGTTGATATTGATCATCAACTCCCAACGTGAGTCGTCCATTATACCAGCGTTGTTGATCACGATGTCCAGTCCGCCAAATTCCTTGACGGTCTTTGCGAAACCATCTTTGAGTGTTAAATTGATGAATATCGAAAATCATATTCAGGGTGTGAATTGTTTATTATTTTGCGTAATTTTATCGCGAGTTACCTTCCAATTCCTTGGGCTTGGTCACATCGCAGATGACAAATATCGCGCGCCCTTTTCCGAATTCCCCGTTCAGTTTACTCACCGCTTCTTCACCGTTTGAGTTTGCCAAATCCAGGATAGCAACGTGCTGTGGATCGAAAATCGAACCATTACTGAATTGTATATTTCGGGCACGAATTGATGTTCACACATCGTGGCTTGTGCCATTGGCGGAATGAGCCCTACATGAAATTTTGTTTAACATCAACGATGATCGTGTTCACAATCCTTTTTATAAATACCGACGACAGGATTACGACAAATCCTCATCAACTGTGAAATTGTCTTCGAATGTTTGTCCAGGTATCCCTAAGGAGTGTCTCCAATTTTTTCAACTTACGGCAGCTCCATTTCGCAAAAGTTCTGTAGTATAGGCGAAGCCAATTCCGTTAGCCCCTCCGGTAACCAATGCAATCTTCTTTTCTATGTTCATATCTGAAAAAATGATATCAAAATCGTTTTTTCTGTTGCACTAAATTTATTCTATGTAATTATATACGGATAGAGAAACTACATTCTCTTATTCTATACCCACAGTAAGATTATCTTGAAACCTTGCATATCGCAGAAATTATTGAAGAAAAAAAAAAAATAATTATCCAACCAATACAGTGATCCTAATACCTGGACAAATTTTACGCCACTATCTCAGCATACAAAACTCCCAACAATTACAACAACAAGATTATTCGAAAGTTCACTTACTCGTATTGAACATCCACTTCTCAACTGATCATCAACTGTCGAACAACAACTGAAGCAAGTTTATGTCGCGCCCTGGCCACATCATTTCGAAGTGCAAAATCATCGTAAGATAAGATCAAAGAGTGTATACTTTTCGGATAAGATATACAGTAGGTATGTATAACATTTGGTATGGTCCAGACAAATTAGCATTCCATCTCGAAATAATTGGGGAAAGCAATTTTGTTCGTTTATTCATGGGAGGAGGGGGACGGGGGGGGGGGGGGGGGGGGGGGGAGCTGTAAATCTCGATCTTAGGAAAAATTACCTATTATAGGTTCGCCGTCATTTTGATTTAAAGTGTGATTTTTTTGTTATTCAAATAACTCGCTTATTTTCAATTTTAGAGCGAAAATGATGAATAACAAAGTTGTGGGTAATCTAATTCCCTATTTGATTACTCCTTACCATTTTCACGTAAACTTGATAATAAACGAGATAATTCAAGAAAAAGTTTTTTGCCCTCATTTACAGCGTGATTCTGTATATATCAGTCCTAGGGTAAAAATGATAATGACCAAATTTGTGGGGAATCAGATTTTCCACAAATTTGTATTTCAACATTGTCACTCTATAGTATTCCCGAGAATCGGGATTTACACTCCTGATACCTGACTCCCCCTCCTCCCTCTAGTATAGAACAAGCCAGAAAAACAGTTTTTCAGGGTACTTTTCATCAAAAAGAAAAAGGAATACGTTTGTCAGGGGAAGAAAAAGTATCAGAAAGTAATAAAAACTCGAAATAAAAGATTGAAATAAAAAATCTTACACGAAAAACGTCCTATATGTTGACAAACAACAATTTCATGCAGTACGTTTCATCTCAATTCGATCTGAGTACATTTAGAATTCCTTCTCGTCATTGGCAAGGAATGCCCTATATATTGACAAACAATGATTTCATCCAGTGCATTTCATGTGAATTTTATCTGGGTACATTTACAATTTCTTTGGTGTCATTGGGAAGGGATGCCCTATATATATATATAAAATTCTCGACTTGAAAGAACATATTCTTTCATTTAGAAAGGTAATATAAAGAAAAAAGTATAGGTTTGTCGGTAAAACAGCGAAAATCGATTTATTTCCGGGAGAACCGGAAGTTCAAATTAAACGAGACATGGCAATTTTTTATGCCCATCAATTGGTTGTAAAGTCCTGTGAATTTCAGATTTTTTCATCGAGCCGTTTCCGAGATCACCGCGCGAGTTTGTCGAACAGGGCGATAGACAGACCGACATCTTTCTAAAAACCTATTTTTCGGATTCTAGAGGGTCGAAAACGTGAAGATTCGTTGAAATTAGCAAAAGTCACTTTTCGACCAAAACTAATACTTTTCTTATATTACCCTAGGTGATGAAAAGTAAAAAAGAAAATCGCCCCCCCCCCCCCCCCCCCCCCCCGCCAAATATTTCCTGATTAAATCCTCATTTGAATGGACTAGTAATGTTGAAAATCATCGGTACAATGATCTAAACATTGATTGTCTCTCGATGACTATTGTATTTCTTTGTTACATATATGTTGTGAAAAAAATTCTGTTATACATGAACAGATGTAAATGTACAGATGTAATGCAAAAAAAATTGAAATCTTTATAGTTTCAATCCACTGTAAAAATCGGTATGTGTAAATATTGACGCTCGCAGATTCACATGATCATTGAAATTCCAAATACTTTTTGAATCACCACCATCGCATGATCAAGCTTCGCATAAATCTCGCTAAATTCAGTACTGCATAAATTTATTTTATGCGGGAATTTTCATAGCAAATCGTTCAGGGATCGATATCTCGTAAACCGGCTCTCCAGCCTCAGCAATCCAAACGCTACCATTCTGCGCTGAACGGATGATGGATATCATGCTGTGCGCGACATTTTCAATCCTGCAGAGGAATGAATTGACGTAACATAACGGGGAGTCGAATTTTTGTAATGTTTAAAAGAATTTGATACGAACTTTTGTTTGGGAAGAGTATCGAGATCATCAGCAGTAAATTCCGGGCCTAGGATGTCCAGCGTTTTTCTTATCGTTTTAGAGACCAATTCGGTGTCTGTGACACCTGGACACATCGTCAGTACCCGAACACCCGTCTTCTCGTAGTGATAAGGCATCTGCAGAGCGGAGGAAGATCATGAAAAAACATGAAATAAAATGTTTATATTGTAATCCAGGGATCTATGAACCGGGACTTATCGTTAATGACTTCCACGTACTGCGAAAGATCGACTTAATCCGATAACTGCGTGTTTCGTTGCTACGTAAACTGGAAATGAAGCTAATGGTGTTACACCAAGGATCGAAGCTACGTTCACGATCACTCCACCTTTACCACCTCTGTCTTTTCCCATGTACTGAAGACCCAAAAGGGTTCCACGAACAACGGCGATCTTAAATTAAGGAAGCATTTATTAAAAATCCATCTCAAAAGAAAAAGATATCGTCGGGTTTGGCTTCCTATATCATTTGCAATTTTGTTTTGCAAAATTTCAATGAGATAGAAAGAAGCAGATTTATTAAAAAATAGCTAGCTTTTTCGTTTGTGAATCAGATTGATGGCATTTTATTGTGACATCGTAGCAAGTCATCAGCAAGTATGTATAAGTATCAGATATACGGATAATGACGTCCGGCTGATTAGATATAATTCGAAAATTCTGGCATCTATTTTTCGCAAACAAAATTGATATACAACGCTCAAGTACGATGTTGAATTGTAGTATTTTAGACTTAGGAAAAGTATTACAATTGATGAGAAATTTTTGGAATGTTCAAAACGGTGGTTGGTTATAATTTTGAATATCAATACGACTTACGAAGTTGATATTGATCTCCAGCTCCCATTGCAAGTCGTTCAGTACACCAGCGTTGTTGATCACGATGTCCAGTCCCCCAAATTCTTTGATAGTCTTTGCGAATCCATCTTTGGGTGTTAAATTGATGAATATCGAAACCCATATTCAGGGTATGAATTATTTATTATATTGCGAAATTGTATCGTAAGTTACCTTCCAATTCCTTAGGCTTGGTCACATCGCAGATGATAAATATCGCTCGCCCTTTTCCGAATTCTCCGTTTAGTTTACTCACCGCTTCTTCACCATTTGAGTTTGCCAAATCCAGAATAGCTACGTGCTGTGGATCGAAAATCGAACCATTACTGAATTGCATATTTCAGGCACGAATTGATGTTCACACATCGTGGCTTGTGCCATTGACGGAATGAGCCCCACAGGCATTTTTTTTATTAACATCAAAGATCGTGTTCACAATCCTTTTTCGAAATTCCGGCGACAGGATTACGACAGATCCTCATCAACTGTGAAATTGTCTTTAAATGCTTGTCAAGGTATCCCTAAGGAGTGTCTCCAATATTTGAAACTTACCGCAGCTCCATTTCGTAAAAGTTCTGTAGCAGATGCGAAGCCTATTCCATTAGCCCCTCCTGTCACCAATGCAATTTTATTTTCTATGATCATTTCTGAAAAATCGACGCCAGAATGAAAACTGGTTTTTTCGAATTGTGATTATTCAGCGCGATTCTGATGACCTGCACAATTTTTTTGAAGAATACTGAATCGAATTGTTCACGCGTCTAGATATGAAGTGAACATTACTCTGTGGCTTAAGTACGTAGAATTCAAATAACTTTGGCGACTAAATTTTGAAAGTTTAGTATCACTTGTGGCGGTCATGCACTCGTTAGCTGTCACCAACCAACTATACCATATTCTAAACTCTAACGACGCATTTACTTCGATCTCAAAGATTATCTTAAGATAAGATGTGAATCTATAAAGTCAATAGTACATCAGGAAAGTTTCAAGTTCTGCTTGAAAATTTTTTGTGCAAATAGTATCACCAAAATATATAACGGAGACTTATTTCTGCAAGATCTAAAAAATTTTGCATGGTAGCCAAAGATGTAAATTACTTCAATTCTTCAATTTGAAACAAATTGAACAATGTTTTACATTTTCGAAATAAATTATCCAATAAATCGGTAATTTATAGATATGTTATCAATATTTCCTTCATAATTTTTTTGTTTCTTTAGAAATCTGCTAAATTAAGGACAGGAAAAACGTGGAGTGATGCACTACCGGTCAAATTTGGGTAACCCTGCAGCCGGTCGCTGCCGATCGGTCTAAGCATTATTCTGATCCTTAAGGGTTCTTTTATCCTTCAACGATAAGAATATGCATAGGGATAATTAATTCGTCATAAAAAAATCTATGAAAATTGAAAAAGTCCAGGGTGGCCAATTTTTACGGCATATCATCAAGAAATGTAACATGAAATTTTTTTCGACAACATAAGATGTTTTTCGTGAGTCTATCGTGACATCAGACGCCTCAATCGATCAAAAAAAATCGCCAATGGTCGAAATTCTTTACAAAACTCAATTTTTGATTTTTTTTTTTTTTGATTTCGAGATCAAAAAAATTACAAATTGAATTCACCTGATATAAGACGATTTCTGCGAGTCCAAATATCATCGTAAGACGATGCTGAAGTCCGGTATGTTCCGCGTCCGTGAATGTATACGCGCATACGCCGCGCCGGGGAAGGGAGGGGGTAGCGTGCCCGCGGGCAGACGTTGGTGATAACGTACGCGAGCGAGTGAGAGGGAAGAAGAGCCGTCGTATTCACTCGCTCGAGTATTTACGTCTGTCCGTGGTTCGCTGACTTCTACCCGGTACGACGTATGTGTGTTTGCGCTCACGGACATGCAAAATATCCGACTTTGGCGTCGTTTTACGAGGGTAAAGGCTCGCAGAAATCGTCTTACATTAGTTGAATTCAATTTGTAATTTTTACTTTTCATCACGAAGAAATGTATTGGATATTGGATTGGATATACCATAAGAAATGTATTGGTTTCGGTCGAAAAGTGACTTTTGCTCATTTCAACGAATCTTCACGTTTTCGACCCTTTAGAATCCGGAAAACAGGTTCTTAGAAAGATGTCGGTTTGTTTGTCGTCCTGTTCGACAAATTCGCGCGGTGATCTCGGAATCGGCTCGATGAAAAAGTCTGAAATTCACCGGACTTTACAACCAAACGATGGGCATGAAAAATTGCCATGTCTCGTTTAATTTGAACTTCCGGTTCTACCGGAAATAAATCGATTTCCACTGTTTTACCAACAAACCTATACGTTTTTCTCTGTAATACCTTTCTGAATGAAAGATTATGTTCTTCTGAGTTGAGTTACTCATTATAATATATATATATATATATATATATATATATATATATATATATATATATATATATATATATATATATATATATATATATATATATATATATATATATATATATATATATATATATATATATATATATATATATATATATATATATATATATATATATATATATATATATATATATATATCTATAGGGCATTCCTTGTCAATGACAAAAAAAATTAAAAAAAATTTTTAATATACCCAGATCAAATTGGGATGAAATGCACTGTATAAAATTGTTGTTTGTTAATATATAGGGCATTCCTTGCCAAAGACAAGAAGTAATTTAAAATGTGCCCGGATCAAATTGGGATGAAATGCACTGTATGAAATTTTTGTTTGTCAATATATAAGGCGTTCCTCGCAAATGACAAGAAGAAATTGTAAATGTACCCAGATAAAATTCGAATGAAATGCACTATATGAAATTGTTGTTTGTCAATATATAGGGCGGTCTTCACCAATAAGAAGCAGAAATTGTAACTTTACTCAGATCAAATTGGGATGAAATGCACTGTATGAAATTGTTGTTTGTCAATATATAGGGCGTTCTTCGCCAATGACAAAAAGAAATTGTAACTTCACCCAGATCAAATTGGGATGAAATACGCTGCATGAAATTGTCGTTTCTCAATATATAGAGCGTCTTTTTTTCTTTTGTAAAATTTTTATTTTTAATCTTTGTTTTGGTTTTTCATTACTTCTTCCCCTGACAAACGTATACCTTTTTCTATTCGATGGAAAGTACCCCGAAAAACTGTTTTTCCACCTAGTTCATCTTGAAATAAGCAAAAAAAAAAATTGAGTCTCATGAAAGTTTTTGAAAATTGACGATTTTGTTTTTTTTTTCCATCGGTCGAGGCGTATGATGACATGATAGACTCGGGATAAAAAAGATCTTATATTGTTACAACATTTTCCAAGGCCCATCTCTTGATGATATGCTACAAAAACTAGCTACCTTGAACTTTATCGATTTTCATATATTTTTCAGTGACTAATTAATTATCCCTAGGACAAAATACCCGGCCATATGCTGTAAGACGATGGTTTCCGGTTACAGGATATAAAATTCCATCGTTAAAAAAAAAAAGTAGCCATCGTGCACTTATACGCCATAAATTCACTGGCTCTTAAACTATAGTCGACTCTGTCTTTAATAACTCTATGATCTCATTGTGAGTTCCGACTGCGCTACTTCGATGTATAATAACGGCGAATCAAGATTCTGCAAGCCGCACCTCTGTAGGTACGATATTTTCCTGTTGATTCTCCAGAAAAATCATCATTTTACATTTGATTTTTAATTGAAAAATTATTAGGCTGAAACTTCACACAGATTTTTTTCTCATTTATTAATTTTTTAGTTTATTTTTTCGTTTTTTTTTTTGAATATAGGATAAATTTGGGGTTGGAATTTCGAGAAATCAAGACCGGCCTCATTTCCTATGATAAAGATCCGAATATTCACTCAACACGTGGAACCAGATCCAGAATTTTGTTTCATTTATATGAGAAATTTCATAATTTATTGTTGTTTTTATTTCATTTTATAATTTTATAATTTTTGTATGTTTTTTTAAGCCTTTGTTTTCTTGAAATTGACATTTTTCGAGGAAAAATAATATATCTGATGAGTTTGATAGTTTGTCTTTATCACATTCCAAATAATATAAGACAAGGTGGTTAATTCCCGTGCGTCACGTCAAGAATAAAAATTATACTTTGCAACTGGTCCTCAGGATATAATTACTACGATATAGGTAGATCTCCCGAATAAATTTAATTGAGGTAACTTTTTCCTCAAGTGTGACCCGTCGCGGTCAGTCTTCATCCTTGCGCCGGGATAATCACATCGTAGTAGCTAGTGGTGGTCTGGAGTTTGTTGTAAACTTAAAGAAGAAACGTAAAAGAGATTTTTAATCAAAAATTGGAGTAAACAATTTTTGGGAAACTTGAAAACGGAACAATAAATATAAAAGAGAAAGACAGCGGGAACAAACGGAGTAAGAATATAGTTTTTTAATATAAGTATTGACGTATATCTAATACTTCGAACAGTCCGTGGAATAATTATATTCGATATTAGCAGCCACGTCAACAAAAATTCGAAGACCCGGAAAAATTTTTTTTAAATAAATTGTGATTTTAAAAGACTATATCTCGATGTGAAATTAAATTGCGGATATTTTTAGTCCTTTGAAAAAAGTTTCTAACTTTATTAGTTTTCGAGATAATTACGAAATTGTTTTAACTTTTTCTGTGATTAAAAATTGTTTATATTTTGTCTTCAACTCGTTGTAACTTCTACAATATTGTTAGCATCGGAATGAAATTTATAACAAGCCATGCATCATAATGTTCCAAAACTGAGAGTATAAACAAAATTTTGATTTGTCGTTGGGAAAATTTGATATTAATTTTTTCCTAAACCGTAGCGCGAATTACGTATTGAAAGTTTCAAACGTCTCGGGAGTCGAACGAATTTTAAGAAAACGCAAACTTGGTGTTACTTAAATATTCACAAGGGTTCAAAGAAGATTTTTGAAAAATTTTGAGCATTTCTGACTTCTCGTTTAGTAGCTACAATCATTACAAAATCTTCTTGTTTTGGTCCTCGGGTTGGCCTGCACATTCAACGACAAGGACCGCGTGTTCCCTATCTTAACAATGCACAGAATATATCCACCGCTGTGCAAGTGAGATCGAGCGTTGTTAGTGCCAAATCTAAGACCGCTATTGGCTGAATTTGGGCTGAATATCCTTCGAATAAGCCCGTACCGCTAACTGTCTCTTTCTGTTCGGCGAACTTGTTTTTGCCCTGATGTTCATATCCTCCGTTGTAACGGTGCATACACATTCGAGCACGAACACGCAGACAGGGGGCATCCAATGCCTTGCATTCTTAAGGCAAAAAGGGACCGTGTGTACTAACACACTGATGATACGTTAAGCATGTATAATCGTGTACGTATGTACATACATGCATATTGTCTGCGCCATCTGCCTTCATTCGCTGTAACGAATTGGACGTAAATTTATGTATACATACACGACAGCATAAGTCCACTATGCTATAAGTGTGTTAGTAGTTAGTACGAACGGTCCCCGGGGGACAGTCATCGATATAGAGAATGTACTGCGACTTGGGAGAGCAGTCCAAGAACTAGGGATGGCAAAGTCGATTGCGATTCTTCTCGAGAATCGACTTTTCTCTTGAAATAATCGATTATTGAGAATCGACGTTTGCCTTTCGAAGTCGGTCAAGAACCGATTCTTAGCATTCGACTTTTCGCCTAACTACAAGTTCACTGTCAGCTCCGAACCTAGTCATATACAGTAGAATAAATTAACAATTTGAATCGCGCACCTTTAATTTCGCCAATGAGAATCTAATTTTATAAATATTAATTTTAAAAATATGAGAATTAAATAATATAAATATTGTTAAAAATATATGTTTGTCTTATTTTATTTGAAAAATTTTCATCAAATTAGTGAAATATTTAATAGTTAATTTCAAACGTAAGAATCGATTAAAATTCAAAAAATCGATTCTTAAAGTCGATTAATCGATTCTAAGAATCGAAAGGTGAAAAGGAGGAATCGGAATCGAGAATCGATTCTCTTTCAAAACTTTCCATCCCTACCAAGAACATGTGCGCTGAATAGAAAGAAACAGATAGCGATATGGGCCTATTCGAAGGATATTCAGCCAATAGGGGTCTTAGATTTGTGCACTAACAACGCTCCATCTCGCTCGCACAATGGCAGACATATTCTGTGCATTGCATAGACAAGAAACACGCGGTCCATTCTCTATGTCGATGGACTGTATGTAAGAGCATAGACTGCGCATTTCTTATACTGCCTATGGCACGCAAAAAAAGAGAGACAGAGATTAGCCGCGTACGTTTATCTCTCTTTCTAAAGCATTACATTTCTGGCCGCGTTAGTTTCTGTCTCTTTCTATGGAACGAATTATTTTCTGCCCAAATGCGCAGTCCATGTTTTATGTCTATACATGGTATGTAAAATTGACGTGTTGGATTCTGACACATGAAATTGCACCCGGGCACACATTTACAATACGTGCGCTACTGCCATAGAAAGAGAAAGGCTCCTACGTTGTTATCTCTCACACCGGTTCGGCTCGGTTCCTCGGCGATTCTTCCTCCATGTCTACATGCTCCAAGCTTGCATTGCAAAATTTTTAACCCCGCAAAAGGGCCATTGGTAGTGCGAAAATTGATTGCAGTGCAGAAGTTTAGAAGCATTACATCGCATAGTTCAGAGGGCTTATTGCGATTCTCAAATATAAGACATCTCACCCCACTTTTTACATTTGTTGGTCAATCGGAATGAATCGCTTTAAGAGAAAAATGGTTTTTGATTAAGTACAGGTAAATGTGAGAAGTGAGGTGAGTAGTCTCACTTGAAAACCGTAATAAGCCCCCAGAGTAGATTAGTGTACTTAGATGGCACTGATATTGGTAGGAAATCATATTCAAGCGGTGCCTTGATCGAAAGTTGACCCTAAAAAAAAATCAGGAAACCGGTTGACCTGTGGGCCAACCCAAAAACTTTCCACTGTGGTCAATACGTTACAATTAATTGACACTATTGTGTTTATAATAAATTAAAGAAGGTTATAAGTATAATTAGTTTTCCGTATACAAATTTTTTTTTTCCTTCAATTTCTATTCTTTGAATAACTTTGAAACTACTCGACTGATCGATTCCAAAATCTAATCAGATCTAAGTCTTGACGAACCTTTTCGATCGCCGCAAGAATCATTCAAATCGGTTAATTCGTTCCAAAGGTATCGTACGACAAAAATTTGTTTACACATACACATATATACGGACGTCCATCCAAGAATAGTCAGAATAGCTTCCTAGGACCCAAAAACGTCGAGATCTGATGAAAACTCGATTCTCGAAAATCGGACCGAAACCAATAACTTTCCGTTTTTATGAAAATTTTTAATTTTAATTACCGGAAGTTAAAAGAGCTGACTTTTGAAACAAAATTACAGGATCTTGCGATGAAATTTTGCAATTGAAGTCCACTCAATCATTCAATCTCATAGAATCGTATCAGTATAACTTTGAAGTGTCATTTGAAACCTGCCATAAATGTGAATTTCATTCCTAGTTTATTATTTCCGTATTTTTCATATCAAAATTTGCCAAACATTTAGTATAGTTATTCTCGCGCGAAATGATTGTAGCTTGTCAAAATTTCTACTATTAGTATAAAATATTACAATAAACTTATGTGATTCTTTGTTTGATTTGTTTACAGGTTTTTACGTACCAGCAACACACCGCATTGATAAATCGGACGGTTATATAGGCAGATTTATTGATAAATATTAAACCTAAATCATGGATGACACTACCTCATTCGATGACGACTTTTACCTATATCCAAAGTACCCACCTGTAGACAATGTACCCATCGAGTACACACATTATGTAAATCGTTGGAGTTCTACGCTGATCACAATAATTATCATCAAGATAATTCTTCTCATCTTTTACATATACTACCGATGCCACTTTCAATATAGACCTGGTCATGTTCAATCCGTCGTGACTGTCAGCCCTGGTTTAACGGTTACTCAAATACCGAATCCTTATCCTTTTCCTTATCCGCAAACACCGGTAACAAACATGACTCCTCCAGTGCTTGCCGAACACGAACAAAATGATAAGCGAAAACTTTTGAAAGTATAAATTCAGGAATCGCTAATCCATCCTTTCAAAAAAATTATATCAAAATGTCACGTTTACATCATCTGATGTAACAAATATTTACATGTAACATTTAGGGAAAGGTACTGGGATAATATTGGCTATAAGTGGATACGATTCTCGACACTCGATGTTTCAGTAGAACAAAAAAGGGATGATTTTAGGTAGTATCAAGAATTTGATTTTCAGTATGAAAGTCATAATGTATTGTCTGTTGTTTATTTTTTTTTAGAATTTATAACTGAAATTGTAATTTTCATGAATTTTTGCTTGGGAGAAAAATTCGTGAGTGAATAAAGATTTTTATCAAATTTTTCGTAACTAAAGTGTTGAATGTTCTTTTTAACCTTGCTGTATAATTGGATTAAGATATCGGCCGGTATTGCCCATCGAGTTACCGACATTACCCGCGAAATTTGAGGACGCCAGTGATTGTAATCATACATATTTAAAATAAAACAACTAATTGGATATATTGATTAATATCTTTATCGGAGCTTCGTACCATTTCGTATTGGACAATCGATATGGATTGATGGAGGAGATATTGATTTTGTTTTTTTATAAGTGGCTGGCGTTACCTCATCCTCCCATATATTAATTTTTAATATAATGAATCGTATTTTATCCTTTATTACAAACATTCGATCGATAACAAGGCATTCTATTCTATCTCGAATTCCTCTACCGATTAGATATCCGACCTTTAAGATCGGTACTAATTTAAAAGATTTTGGAACCTAAGAGTATGCAACCAATTGTTCAAGAAACCGATCGGTAAAGATGCTTTCATTGATAAAGAGTCTGAGAGTTCGCAACCAGCCATAACGAGCTTGAGGATTGTTGCCATTTTATTGTGACTTCATAAATGATCATTTGAGGATAGTTCCTCCTCATTTTTGTGTCTTAATTTTTTTAGAATTTCGCAGAGTTGTGAACAGGAGAGCGAGAAACGTAGAGTGGTGCATTTTGCAGACTCAATATTCTTTGCTTCAAGCAGTTTTTTGGCTCTTCTCGTATAAACACTCTACTGATATTTCAAACGTGATTTTATCGAAAATACATTAAATTTTATTATGCTTTTGCAACGATATCTCAAAAACTGTTGACGATATCAATTTGAAATTATAACTGGAGTTATAAAACATCATAACGCATTATTCAAACCTAAAAACGGACGATAAAAATGATTGATTTCAATTTTACGATAACAAACAACTCAAATTTTTCAAATTTTTTCGATTTTTCTACGCTATTTTGTTCATTTTCTTGCAATATTGAATTTTTTGGGTTCTATCAATAACGAAGAACTTAAGGAACAGAAATATTGCTGCAGGGGATTGAGAAAATCTTTATTCGTTTTTTTGGGATCTTGGCAAAACCGGGTTTGCACTATTACGTTGCAACGCAATTATCACCAACCCCAACACAATTTCCACTTCATTTTTCCATTTCATAATATTACAATAAGCTTTGTTCAATTTAGTGTTATACGTTTTATATAGGGATTTTCATGGTGAGACGATCAGGGATCAAAATTTCGTAAACTGGTTCCCCATTTTCAGCAATCCAAACGCTACCATTCTGAGCTGACCTGATGATAAACATCATGCTGTGCGCCACGCTTTCGACTCTGCAAATGAACGAACTAATGTTACTTTACAACGTTACTAAAATCTCTATTATACATAGAATTTCGTAGAATATGTTTAATTTAATCTACACATATCAAAAGAAATTTCAAACAAACTTTTGAGGAGAAGGTTCTTTGCATTCATTTGAGATCTCCTCCTGGTCGATGATGTCGAGCATTTTTCCCGCTGCAGTGGAAATCAATTTGGTGTCTGTGACACCCGGACACATCGTTAGCACTCGAACACCCGTCTTTTCGTAGTGGTAAGGCATCTGCAGGGCGTAAGAAAATCGTGAGGAAAAATGTAGAAAAAAAAAATTAAATGTTTACAGTGTAATCCGTGCATCTATGAATATGCACTTAAGACGATGCTATAGTCCTACTTTACCGATGAAAAAATAAAACCGAGAAACACTCTGAATCGGTGATCAAAAATGATATCTAATGAATTTATTCGATGATTAACGATAAATAGGACACCATTCACCACTAATCTGTAGGGTTTGACCTCTCGGCTCTGTTGTTGCGTGGATCAACAATATTTTTAGATAGAAATGTCCGGAATTGCATATAGAATGACGCTACAACACCGGATTTTCCGTTTTTGACGCGTAGACTTTAATATTAATCAGAATAAACTCAGATGTCCATACTTGACGATCATAAAAAATGAATTTTTCTCTACTAATTCATCGTTGATCATCGAATAAATTCATTGTATATCATTTCTGATCACCGGTTTAGAGTTTTTAAGGAAATTATTTTTTGGTCGGTAAGGTAGGACTATAGCATCCTCTTAATGTCTTCTACATACCGCAAAAGATCGACTTAATCCAATAACGGCGTGTTTCGTTCCTATGTAAACTGGAAATGAAGCAAACGGTGTGACACCAATGATCGAAGCTACGTTTACGATCACTCCACCTTTACCACCTCTGTCTTTTCCCATGTACTGGAGACCCAAGAGGGTTCCACGGACTACGGAATTCTGGAATTAAAGAAGCAGTTAATACGATTAATTACATAGCATTATGTTCTCAGATCTTCACATCTTTTTGACGTTTATTCAGTTTTATCGGTTCGACGGTTACTGATTTTTTTATTTCGACATTTTTGATCACAACAAATTTTCGAACTGCTGTACCCCGAAATCGGTAAGTCTTATCAGAAGAATGAAACGAGAACTATAGGCATATGCAACGAAAATTAGCCCTATTGAAAATGTCTACAGAAATTCTCTTTTTCCCATCTATCCAGGCTTCTGATTAAATCCAAAAAATTCATGAGGGATGAAGAAAGTCTAACCTTCACAATCGACATTTTATACGATCAAATAGTTGTACACAATAAACTGCAGAATGACTTGATTTTTATAAAGATCGAGAATCACCACTGCTTAGATTTTGGATTTTTTGGTTTATAAATCTTCGGAAGACATGCTTTCATGAGATGCACATAGAAGTTCTTTGGATCGCAAAAATTACTCGAGTTATGATTTTATTAATGACTTTTTACTTTTCATCACCTACGGTGATATAAGAAAAGTATTGGTTTTAGTCGAAAAGTGACTTTTGCTAATTTCAACGAACCTTCACGTTTTCGACCTTCTAGAATCCGAAAAAACGGTTTTTAGAAAGATGTCGGTCTGTCTGTCGACCTGTTCGAGAAACTCGCGCGGTGATCTCGGAAACGGCTCGATGAAGAAATCTGAAATTCACAGGACTTCACAACCAAACGATGGGCATGAAAAATTGCCATGTCTCGTCTAATTTGAACTTCCGGTTCTACCGGAAATGAATCGATTTTCGCTGTTTTACTGACAAACCTATACTATTTTTTCTGTATTACCTTTCTAAATAAAAGAATATATTCTTCCGAGTTGACAATTTCATATATATAGGGCATTCCTTGCCAATGACACCAAAAAAATTGTAAATATACCCAGATCGAATTAGAATGAATGCACTGTATAAAATTGTTGTTTGTCAATATATAGGGCGATCTTTGCCAATGACAAGAAGAAATTGTAAGTGTACCCAGATCGAGTTGGGATTAAACGCACTGTATAAAATTGTTGTTTGTCAATATATAGGGGAATTTTTTTATGTGAAATTTTCAATTTTGATCTTTTTGTTTCGGCATTTTATTACTTTTTTATACTTTTTCTTCCCCTGACAAACCCATCCTTTTTTTTATTTTTGATGAAAAGTACTTCGAAAAACTGTTTTTCCGGCTTTTTTTTAAATTTTCTTTATCCAGTGTCATTATTATAGTGTTTAGACATCGCGCAACCAATGGATCGTGTAAAATGTGGATTGTGAAAGGTCAAGCCCTGTTTTCTTCTCATGAATTTTTTGGATTTTATCAGAAACTCGAATACACAAGAAAAGTAAAAATTTCTGTATCAAAAATTTCAACCAATACGTACTACGTTAATACTAATCATCAGCTCCCATTGCGCGTCGTTCATTATTCCAGCGTTGTTGATCACGATATCTAGTCCCCCACAGTCATCAAAAGTTTTTTTGAATCCAGCTGTGTAAATGAAATAGAAAATTATAAAACATTTATTCATTATAGACAATAAGATATCGCGATTATTTTTTTCGAGGTACTATACCTTCCAATTCCTGTGACTTTGTTACATCGCAAACGATAAAGCTTGTTCTACCTTTTCCAAATTCTATATTCAGTCTTTTCACTGCTCCTTGGCCATTCGAGTTTTCCAAATCCAGGATAGCCACGTGCTATTGGAAATGAATAAAATGATTCACAACATAATTGAATCTTTGATTTTCAATATTTTATCTGGTTGCTTAACTATTTTTGAAAATAAAAATAAAATAATAATAATAATAAACAAAATTATATACTGTGGTAAATTTTACTTTCAAACTTACTCCGGCACCATTACGTAAAAGTTCTTTAGCGTAGGCGAAACCTAATCCACTTGCTCCTCCGGTCAACAACACGATCTTGTTTTTAATCTGCATTATTTTCTGCCAAGAAGCAAACAACTGACGTAAGTATTCGTGATTTTGTAATACGACTTTATACAGTCTAAGGGTTTTGCAATCACTTTAAAAAATTCATGTACACTGAAATTCAAAAATCGAAAACTAAATTTAGAAATAAATTAATTTTGAATTTTTCATATTTTCGGTTAGTATGCGAAGCTTTTTGAGAAATTCGAAAAATTGTGAATGGGACAATGAAAAACGTCGAGCGAAATTACACAAGACTTTTGCACAGATTTCACACACCTACACCGATTTTCAAGAGTGGTAAACCCCTCGTGTGTGGTGAATGAATTTTTCAAAATATCTCTTCGCACGTCAATTAATCTGACTGATAATTATTTATTATCCAATATTCGTATGTAGTTCGTATATTGAATATGATTTTGAAAAACGAACACAAGTTTTATCACTATAATATTATTGAACAATAATTATAGTCAAATACGAAACACTGTATGGATTAATTTTTAAAAACTTACAATTATTGTGTTTCACTGAGAGTTTTGTTTAGCTCTGTGATCAGTCAGTTACAGAAATACAGATTTAGGTTTAATCTATGCTTTACAGTATGTGTGATAACGTATGTGTACAGTATATGTTATCGCTACATATTCCAATACATATTCTTAAAGAATTATACTATGTATATAAGTATGTTACATAAATATCACAGCGATTGTGAAAGGCCGTATAAGGTCAACGTTGATGGACGTCTCGAGCTGGTTGATTGTTCGTGGCAATATATGTCTTATTATGTTTCTTTTTGTAACATAAATCATACAGCTCTTAGGTTTTTCGGGCCTATAAACTGAGCTGATTAACTTATATGAACGATGCTTCTGTTAAACCTTTAATCACGGATTTACTTAAAATGTATAAAAAGTATAAATGCGGGAAAGTTCATCAATTATCAATAAATTAACTGCAGGATGACAAAAATTTGATTTTTGTCATAGTGGGAGTAAAGTACGCTTTTTTGGCCCTGTTTTGCGGGCGTAAAGTTAGACTTTGCGCCCGCATAAAACAAGGTTAACAAGCCGGAAAAACAGTTTTTCGGAGTACTTTTCTGTTAGGTCTGTAAAATTTTTACTGTTAGGTATACGAATTTTTATGAAAATTCGAAATATTTTATAGTTTTTCATAGAAAAAAATTTTATACATAGATTGTAAAATCTATTCAAAGCTACAATCTCGAACTCTTCGAGTTGGCGAATCGAAACTCTTAAAACGAACGCGTAGTTCGAGATCAATAGATGCGGTTTGGGTATCGAAACGCAATGTATAAGAGCACCAGAGTTAGCTTTTGGAACACACCCATGATGACGTCTTTCCTTCTCCAAAAATGATCCACGGAGCACCCAGATCGATAATCGCGAGACTTGACTAGTCTGACTATTATAGAGCATAGTCGCATTTCGCTCCTTTCCGCAAAAGTTCATTCCGCAGTTTCTTTCTCTTTATCTCGACGGTTTCGTATTTTATTTATAAACAAAAAAAAGAAAAAAAAAAGAAACGTATTCTTCGATTTTAAATCGGTTCAAAAAGTTATTGTGCATATAGATTACCCGTCTAGCTGCATATATATTGGTAAGCTTTTAACCAAGCTCAACTCTCCCCGTGCTTATTGTTTATCCTATAAAAAAAAAATCATAATTTAAATATACTACTAGGCAGTGATTCTGCCACACCCTAGCTTAGAGGGTGACATGAAATTTTTTGTAAAGCGATTTTCATGTCCTGGATTTTACTGTAGTGCTTTTATCGATCCGATTTATCGAATATCGTGCTTAGATCCTTTTACTAATTTACTGACCATACCCAGATTTTCTCTATATTATGTGTGCCCTTCATTAGGGTTTTAACATCTCTTGAACAGATATTATTCCCTGTGGTTTATGTCATAGGTTTTAACCCCGAGATCGGAGGAGAAGATTTTTGAAAGCCTTGAGGGACCGATTGGAAGGAGAGATACAAAAAGGAAAGAATAAAATGAGTTTTTTTTAACACCATAGTCGTGATTAAAAATGTAAGACAGTAACAGCCCAATTAGTTCTAGTAATGTTTTTCGTGCAGGATGCATACTTGTGCAAACTGAGCAGAGCTAAGATCGTGCCAACGTCACCGGTTTATTTCAGCTTCTCTGAACGGTGATGATAAAATATAAACAAATCTATATCTGCGTATGTATATATTATCATATTCAATCGATTGTAACAACGTTGCCAGATCCTATCGGAGCTAGCTCACCCTATAGGCATGTTAAACGTTTCCAGAAATCTGAGTTTTTTTTTTGTTTTTTGTTTTTTTTTTACGGTTTTATTCTTGGAAATATACGGTGAAAAATTCTGTACATTTAATACTTATTTATAAATATTAAAAATTTTAACGGGATTTTAATCTACGACTAAAAAACTTCCGAAAATGTTATAGAGCAGTTGAAAAAATAAAGAATTTATTTTTTTGATCAAAGATTGAAGAAAGGGAAAAAATTAGACATTTTCAACACGCATGAAACTCCGGACGAATTTTGAACCAGCGATGTTATTTTAAAAAACTCAACGGTGTTCAATACCTCGTGTCTTCGCCTTCAAAATGATAGGTTGAGCAATTTTTTGCGATTATTTTTCACAAAGTTATAGTCATTTGAGTAAAAAAAGTGCCATTTTTTTGGATCGCTCATATCTCGACAACTAAAAATGATAGAAAATAATCCCTGGCCGACGAAGATGTATTTTCACATGCAATTCAAGGTGGCATTTCCATTTTAAGCCGTGATAATTTCTCTCGAAGATATATAACTTTTTCTCTCCACACTTTTATGCTGGGGGATGGCGAAAGCATGTGGAGGGGAGCGCATGTCCAAAATCTTGAAAATTTGATGTTAAATTGGGGGGAAAAAAATAAAAATTGGACACAATGTTTTACGATCACTCAGAATTTATGCATTGATATTGAATTTTCACATTTCCGAATTCATGACCATTAGAAAATTTGAATTGGTAAATTGATGAATTCTTGAATTCTTCGATATTTGAAATCTTAATTTCCGAAACCGGAAAATTTTGAGTTCCATGTTTCTCGAAGTTTTGAATTTTCAATTCTCATATATTATAATTTGTGGAATTTTCAAATTTTCGGACTTATACTTATACATTTTATTGATTCTACGATTTTTGAATTAATCAGCATTCAGATTATCAAGTTTATGATTTGACAATTAAGTTTTTTTCTTTTTTGGTTTACAGGTTTTGCGCACCGAGAATCCACATCATCATTTCGGACAGATAAAGACAAATTTTTTGCTAAATATAAACCGCAAATCATGGATACCGCTTACGATTTCGATCACGACGATTACGTACCTCCTAGTAAGGAATCACTTAGAGTCGAACAATATACGTTTTCTTGGGGTACAGTTTTCGCAATAATTATCATCAAGCTCATCTTCCTCGTGATTTACATATGCTGTCGATGCTACCATTCTGCATCTCATCATAAACACTGTGTGACTACTGTTCGTCCTAATGTTAAGGTTTCTCAGATGCCCAATTCTTATCCTTATTCGCAAACACCGGAAACACACACGGCCACTGAAGCAATCGCCGAAAATGAGCAAAATGACAAACGAAAGCTTTTGGATTTGTAACAACAAGGATAGCTGATCATTCTTCTCAAATTTTTATTCGTTTATTTAATTCGCTCTTATTGATAATTTTTCATTTGTCTTAATCTCGAGTATTTATTTATGTAAATGATCCCTAATTATTATAATCATGGCTGTCGCAATTATTTGATTAATATAACTTCCGACTAAGGTAAGCTTGATTGATCAGCATCAAAAAACGTTGATTTACTACTTCCGAAAGACCATCGATTAACTTATACACATTGTGTACAGTTTGGAAGTCATCTTGGAAAACTAATACGCCAGTTCATGTAGAAAACAAAAAAAAACTCCATACGTTAACGCAAATTAGATTCTTCACTGTAGAACGTGATTAAAGATACGTTTCTACCAGAGGCAGACTTATTATCTTTACAGTATTTAAGTATGTTACCTATAGTATGTGTATGCGTGGAATTAATATGTATTATAGAAATTGAAAATAAACATATATATAATATTCTGCGTTTCCCTTCACGACATTAATTTATTGTTAATTACAATACGTAATACTTGAAAGAAACATATTTACAAATGCATACATGATCGTCAATTCAAATTCATAGAATTTGAATTTGAATAAATAGAACGAGACTCCCGCCAAATTTGGATTGGCTAAAACAAGTTAGTCAGAGAAGTTAGATACAAATAATGAAACAATACGTTACAATG